>CP125976.1:308410624-309610624 GCA_030063025.1 Avena longiglumis | reverse complement strand
GGGGGGTGCGAAGCGGTATGGGGTGATGTGGGTTGTTCGATCTGGTTCTAATCCAATGGTTGGGAGTCATCGTCGACGTTGGGCAACGCCGGCGAGAAAGAAACCTAGCGCGGCCAGTGGGGGTTGCTGGGGGCTCACCGGGGTGCAGGCGAGGGTCGGCGAGGCGGGCGAACGACGAAGTCGACGACGGTGAATCTCCTGGTACCGGTGGCTCCTCCTGGGGCGGCTCCAATCGCTGGTTCCCTTCTTCTCCAGAGGCGACGGGCTCCGGTGAAATTCCGGCGAAGTGCTGCTCACCTTGCTCCGGGAACGGTGTGGCACGATCAGTGATGAGAGGGGAGTAGAATGGTGTGCTTAGTTTGGCTGGGGGTGGCCTCTATTTATAGTCGAGCGAGGGGACTGACGGGGCGCACGGTGAGCTCGTCGGGGGCGATGGTACAGACGGCTATTGACATGGGCGAAGGTAGGGGACGGTGCGGTGTTCCCTGGCGATGCTCAAAGCTATGGTGGCGAGACGTGGGGCGGTGTGGGTTGGTCTGGAACATGCGACGCTCTGCGCGTCAGAGGCGGCGTCTTCGACGACGAGCGGTGGCTGTGCGTCACGGGGCGGCGAACGGGGATGTCTGGCGGTCTCCTGGGTCGGTGGTGGTCGTGTATGCACGCGGTGAGGGCGACGCACGGTCTGTGGGCTTCGGTCGAGGGTGGCGCTCTGGCGTAGGCTCGGCATGGTCGCTGGCGGTCTGGGCGCGGTCCGTGCGTGTGGTCCAGTGGCTGGCAGGGTTCGAGCGCTGGACAGGGAGTGGCGGTGGACGGTGGGCTGCCTCTCAGACATGTTGTTTTGGCTTGGTGCTTGCTCTGGTTAGCTAGCCATTGTCGGCTGGCAAGGGGGTGCTCGGGTTGGCATGGCATGGAGCAAAGGGTAGGGTCTAGGGTTGGTCCAAGCACTGGTTGGCACTGGGGGAGACAAGGGTGATAAATGGTGAACATTTCTTAGCCTAGTTACTACTCCAAATAGTGAAGTTAGGCCAGTTTGATTTGAATCTGCCAAGTGTTTAATGAAATGGCCGCATGAATTCAAGTTTTTAATTTTGAAAATATTTTTGGTGAGTGTGCTAGATTGGTGCTGGTGAGTCTACAGATGCTTGGGTTTTGAAAGTTGAGCTTGTTTGAGTGGTTTTTGAAAAAGTGGGATCTTCCCATATGATAAAGATTCAATTTTGAATTGTCATTTAAACTATGCATTTGAAAGTTTCTAGATGATCACAAAGTGGGCCTTGATACCTTGTTATGAGTACATTCAAGGGGTGCAAAGATCCAGAAAAGTTTCTGTTAGTTTCTGAAAGTTTGAGACAGCCAAAGTAGGCATGGGAGTTAAATTGGTCAAAGTGACCATTCCTTTATTTTATTTTATTTTGCTTTATTTGTCTTTGGGAAAAGTGTGGGAAATGTTTTAGTTGATGTTTATTTCACCTAAGAAACATTTTACAAGCAAGGAAACATACAGACAAGGTGGTTCAAAAGAATTTCAAATTCAATGCATACTCATATGCATACTTTCATAATTTTATTTACAAAAGTTTTTGTTAACCCTAATTTTGATGATTAGAGTTTGATGATTTAAGTTTAGTATTTTTGGGATGTTACAATAGGTGAAGCCGGTCAGGTGTTGTGGACGAGGGATTCAGCGAACTAGGTTCAGTAAGGAGGACGTCGGCTGATCCGGTACACTGGTGAGGAGTATGTGGTATCGAGGTATGGCGTGCAGGCCGGCGAAGTGCGGTGGTGCAGAAGCCGGAGGTGGGATATGGGGTTTGGGGTAGCCTGTGAGCCGGTGAAGTGCGACGGGGATGTTCCGGTGCGGTGGTGCAGGACCTGTAGTTGAGATAGGGGGTTGGGTGGTGTGTAGGGTGGGCTGCGGCGGGGATGTTCTGGTGCGATGATGCAGGAGATGGAGGTGACATAGGGGTTGGGTGCCATGTAGGCCGGCGAATTGGGGTGGGGATGTTCTGGTGCGGTGGTGCAGGAGCTGGAGGTGACATAGGGGTTGAGTGGCGTGTAGGCCGACGAAGCACGGTGGGATGATCCGGTGCGGTGGTGTAGGACCCGGAGGTGAGATAGGGTTACGATTTTTCAGAGTTCTATGGGGGAAATTGCGTCCATGGAAGGTGGAGTACCCATCTTTAGAGGTATGGGGACCGAGGGATTACAAAAGATACCCATGCCATGATTTGTAGTTAGGCCAATGTCAGAGGTAGAAAAGAAATTTCCTACAGCTAAAACTTGGCGCGTGACCGCTCAAAATAATTCGGTGGAGGTGTGGCAGGAGAATTTGGCTATATAGTACAAAATATATAGAAAAATAATATCCTATCTTAGAAGTAGCTATAGTCTAAGGACTAGCAAAAATAGTTTACTGTAATGTTCTATCCTTTGTAGGTACAAAGTATTTCTGGGCCCATTTATGCACAAATGGGGTCTCTGCCTTCGTCTTAATTACATACACACATGTTATCCACTATGAAGGTAGTAGTAACATGAACTAGTAACACTCTATCATTACCCTCGCCAATGGATTACTATCTCTTAAATGCATGCATGTGATTGGGCTACTAGAATTTTTTTGTCTATACCTGCGTGCAAGAAATACTACTCTAGCTAATGTAGTAGTAGCATCCGAGTACTCCTTATCGGTAACTACAGTTATCCTATGATATTGTCCTAGGACACTCCCATTATTGTGATGAAAAGTATAAGGCTAGTCAGAGAGGTAGTATGCATATGTTACTGGGTAGTGTAGTAGTCATATGTACTAGTATTTTGTACACTAGACATAATTTGTATTGAAAAGTGTGATGTGATGCTTCTCTCTAGTAAGTTGCATTTAACTAGTAAGTTGCAGATACCTTGCACACGTTTTTATATAAAATAATACTAGTTGGTAAGATAAGATGTGTTTTTAGCAGAACACAATCTAAATGTAAACTGAGAGAGTAATAATTCTTCCATACAAAAATATACAGTAAGCTGTGTCCCAAAAACTGATCCGTAAATATTCCATAAGAGTACGTGGCGGGGCAGGAGAAACTACATACCCTTTGTTTCCACGACCTCTCATGCATGTCTGAATCTCCCAATCTTCATAGCGGTTCCTTTTATCTTCTCGATCCCATTCATTTTCTATAAATTTCCTCACCCAGCCGTACCTCTAAAAAACAAAAGGAGGCGCCAATCATCGTCCATGGAGCTGCCATTCAACAAGATCTACTCCTTCCTGGACCCCCGCAACACCACCATACTAAGGGTGGCATATACCAATAGAGCGTCCGCGATGAACGATTACATCGAGAAAATCCAACCACACCTAGAGGAAGCGGACGAAAAGTTTGTTGGCCTCGATGTCGAGTACACCAACGAGCAATCATTGGCACAGGAGGCTGCTGTCATCCAGCTGTGTGTGGGCACGGATTGCCTGGTCTACCAGATCAGCCAGGCCAACAAGCCATGCTCCAAGATAGCAGAGTTCCTTACGGACCCTAACATTTCCTTTGCGGGCATCGACATCGGCAACAACGGTATCAGGCTCAGGCATTCTCTAGTGTCAGTGACAAACTTCGTGGACATCCAGAAGAGGTGGAAGATTGTCGGCTCCACGAATGAGAAGGATTATTTGGCTGACTATGTTGTGGCTCTCATAGACAACCGTTACAAAGCCATGAAGGAGACAAAGAAGGATGTGGACCACAAGAAGTGGCAGAATATGCCCCTGACCAAAGAGAAGATCCAGTATGCAAGCCTCAACGCCTACGCGACCTATGAGGTATATATGCGGATAGTGAACTTCGAGAGGAGTCAACAAACTCTCAATATGTTCAACAAAAAAACAACTAAAGAAGAAGGGAAAGGGCAAGCGCAAGCGCAAGCAAACAAAAGAAGAAGACTCAGAATGGTACACCATGTGAGACATTCGATTACTATCTTTTTTTGCTCTATCCTTGCATGATACTCCATACAAGTTGATGCATGTAGTATATATAGTACAATAGGAGTACAAGAGTAGTACTACATCATGCAAAGGACAGAGGTAAGAATTAAATGCAAGGAATCGCAGCAGTTTCTTTTAATTTCACTGGAGAGTGCTAGGAGTGTAGGTTTAGGCATCGTAGCACGCCACCACACAACAAGGAATCGCATCAGTTTATTTTAATTCATGGTAGAGACTTTCTTTGAGTAATTCTATTTATTATACTACTAAAGGAGTAGTATTAGTGTGAACTAGAGTACAAGAGGGAAGACTCATACAAACAAACAAAAACATTAGAACAACAAGATGAACTTTTGACGATTTACTGAATGTATGTCGCGTATTAACATACATACCTACTACTACTACTAGCAAAAAACCACCATCCCTAGTGTGGAAAGGATATGATTTCTTCCAACCAAACTACATCTACTACTACTCCACTACTGTACTACCACTAGTTAACTACGTACTCCGTACATCTTACCCGCAAAAAAAAACTACGTACTCCGTACATCTTACTACTACTCTAAAATCCTGGATCTTGTGCACTTGAATCGAGTGGACCGCTGCAAGATGGGTGACGAGCGCTGGCGACATGGCGGTGAATTCGCAGACGGTCTCCGTGCAAGTGTAGGGGGCGTATCGGCATGTGATTTTGTGCTCATGGAGTTTGTAGTATGGAAGCAAGCTCCTATAGCCTTGGTGGGCGCACTCGACCCTAGCCGCTGATAGGACGGTGTCCATGGCGGGCTCGTGGGTGAATCCACCGCTATGGTACTCGCACTTCTGGCAGGAGGTGATCTTGCGGACATAGCGGTGGCAGATTAGATGAATATCCACAAACTGGAGAAATGGAAATTCAAAAAATAAGATAGTTGCATAGATGAACCGACAAAATAAAAATCAATGGATTTGTGAGGGAGAAAGGGAGCAACCGTGTAGACCCGCTAGGGCTTGAGGGGTTGGGAGCAGGAGGAACAATTGATCACGGTGGCTTCCATCTACAGAGTAAGCGTTCCAAGCATTGAAATTTGGGAGGGGGAAATGTGGACTCTATGATCCGACCTCGAGTCGTTCCCTTCTTTTTATACCACCCATAATAATCAATGAAGCTCTACCTAATTGTTATCTTCCTGTCCTAGGGACCTTGGTTGTATTGGTTTAGGCCTTATATTTATGGGAGAGAAGGAAAACATCCAGCCAGAGCTCATTTTTCGGTGGAAGCACGGGGCAAACAGAAGCAAAGTTGGGCTAGACTAGGACAGGCCCCAACTTTGTTTGCACTGCTGCACCTGCACGGTTGTACTCCATTTTACGGAAGCTTACATGGGAAGGAAGATATGAACATTGTGCAGAAGCTACGATGCTTCGCACTTGAACAAGTCCGAATAATAAAAGGCATAGAGACACCAAATGCAGAGTGGAGAAGAGCAGGCAATGTTGCATTGAATATGAGAAGGGAGGATGTTCTCCTTCATCCAGGTGGCTTTGCTCTCCCAAAATACACCGATGAGACATAATTTTGGGTGGAGGAGCCCTTCATTTTTGAAAAAGGGAAAAATATTTGTGGTGGAAGGAGCCTTTGCTCACCTTGCCAGCAATACGAGATCGACTAGACACCAAAAGCCGAGTACTAATACAAATAGGAGTACTAGTAGTTTCTTAGTTCCATAGTTCCATCCAAGAGCAATTGTGGCTAATATAAGAATAGTAGTTTTCAGGAACCTTGGTTCCTAGAATTCCTCCTAGTCACATAGGAGTAATACAAGTTTGATGAATTTAATGTCACAGCCTCCAATTAAGCGGGATACCGCTGAACACGTTGAGACGAAATCCATGTAGGCGTTCCTTGAACCAGAAGATAGCCATTTTGCATTCTAAGAGCTCTGTGTCCCTGACAAGATATCGCCAACTCCTAGGAGTAGTGATCACCGCACGCCCGTCATCGCCCATGGCAATCATGACTTGATGATAACCTTTGTACAACTCGTTGGCCACACATAGATTTCTTTCTTCATGTGGATTTCTTTATTCAGGAAGATGATTTCTTCAAGATGTTCTGACTGTAATCCAGTGAGAAGCACTAAAACCAGAAGAAAACAGTTATCCGAAGTTTAAGGCTTGTTGACCGGTGAAATAGTAAAAAAGATGCCTGCTTGATTCGAAGTATGATAGAGAAAAATGTAGGATTGCAATGTTATGCCCACTCCAATCTTACAGGAATTCATCCGAACCCAAGTTTGTTTGACTCTTATCGTAGTAGGACAAACACAGGATTCTAAAAAAGAGGTGTGAGTGGATGTTTGATTTCCTACGAAATCTAGTGCATAAGAATCCTTAGAAACAATTCCTATGGGAATCAATCCTACAAATATAACAACCATCTTGGTAAACTTTCCTATATACAGATTTAATCCTACAAATTTCTTAGGCAAATCTTTTGAATCAGACGGCTACTTACCATCCTTCCCCCTCCCTCGCCGAGTAAAGAAGAGGTGAGTTCACAGACATAGAAAGGTATCTTAGGTTTTATATGGGAGATTTTATTCTTGAGAAAATCCCACCTTTTGTATGATAAACGCACATTATTGCCATAAACGATATACCTTTCGAACCAATCTTTCCGCTCATAAGAAGGACTTACATGAAAGAAAAATAAATCTTAGAGAGGAGTATATTGCTGCATAGTCTAATTAATTTCACAATATAAGTAAAACATTACCCCTTATAGCCGCAAGTTCTTCCTCATCACTGTCAGTTACATAAAATTTAGTGTAGCAGATCTCATCATCGCTGGAACTGTCATTGATTTTATACCTTGCTTGGAACCGAAAGCTATAAATGGAATTGCAATATACTTATTATAGCACTAAAATGCATGGAATGATAACCTGTTCAAGTGACCAAATGATATCCCCAGCAGCAAGCAACGTGTTTCGTCAAGGATTCACTTTGAAAGAGTACATCAATCTCAATATATTTGTATTTCTACAGATTTAAACTATCGAGAATGAAATAGAGGGGAATTAAAGAGATCCAAAAAATCATCTTAGAGACAGAAAATGGAATCAGTACAAAAAAGAGGAACTGTGAATGTTTTCTACATAAGGGAGAGATGAATATCCTACCTCGCTGTTCTGGATCACAGTCGGCCTTGCGGTGACAGGAAGATTGATCTGCGCAGCGCTATAGATGACCGTTGTGGGGATGGGAAGCGGGGGTGAGAGGAGGCGTTGGCGAGAGGATGAGTTTGTTTGCTTTTTCTAGATGATGGTGGATGGATTGGGCAATGCGGAGGTGGGCAGATGAGTAAAAAAGAATGGACTTGTGGTCCCAACCTATGCCAGGTCCATATGAATGCTGTTGTTGTTTCCACGGTGCATGGTGAGAAATGGAATAGCTTGATTATATAATAATAAAATATAGGGCCATGTCCTGATGAAGTGCATTAAATAATGTAGGTTGGAATATTTTAAGAATGGAAGATTGTAGAAGGCTGGAGAAGCCGTGCCATGTTGTGCATGTCAAGCCGTGCCATGGATAGTGGGGGGCGGATGATGAGGCAGGTCGCAGTCGCCTCAGAGGCACCCAAAATTATGACTGTGCCCACCGAGTGCGAGAAGCATAGGCAGCGTTCCTTCCCACCTTCTTACCCTAGTCTTTGTCAGCGACATTTGCCACACGCATCGGTTTCATCAGTGACATTGATTATCCCCTCGGTTCGGATAAACTTCCACATTAATCTCAGATCACATCCTTCTTATTTATTCTCTCTCCTTCCTCACGATCCCATAGCACCAAAGCATCTCCAATCCCCAGCTTCCAGCAACCGTCCCTGTCCCCGTCAGTCATCCATGGCCACCTTCCGGCTGCCGCCCGCCATACCGGAGAAAAAAAATACATTGACGTCGCTGCACATGAGGACAATGCCCTGTGCATTTGGGCCTTATCCCCATAGAGAACATTGTGGCAGCTGGTTTGCGCCTTCCTCGATGCTGGCTACGGTCGCCGCAAGTACCGTATGTACGGCCTCCACATCACTCCGGGCGGTGGGACGTTGATGGTCAAGTTTGTCAACTTCAGGGAAGCCCGTCTCCTCTACGGACAGGCCTTCCACTCCGTCTGTGAGATGGTGGTGTTCACCGGCACCAACATATTCACCAACTATTGGGACTAGTTCCCCAACAACGGCAACTTCATCCACAGGGTCATCCTAGAGCTGCTAATGGCTCAGGAGGTGCCCCCGACTTATGCGAAGGGGCCGCCGGGTTAGGAGCCGACGGTGGCACTAGAGTTGTTGTTGCTGCCGGTGTCTAACTAGCTACCACTGGTGGCACGGGACTAGGTGCTAGGAGTCGTCGGACTTGCACTAGTTCAGCAGCGAGTCCTATATATGTAAACTCGTGTTGTAATGTTAATGGTTGAATGAAGTTTCTTTTGAGATGATAACTGATGAACTTTAGCTAATGAGGGCTGTCAAAGGAAATAGAATGCCTCGCTAACCATCGGCAGCCACGGCAAGCACGCGCGGAGGCACAGCAGGAACACGGCCTCTTGCACATGAGCGGTGCAAGTAGGCACACGCGGAGGCACAACAGGCACGTGGGCAGTGCAGCAGTTGACAACACGCGTGTGGTGGCGGCGCAAGAACGTCCGGGCAGTTGCTGCTACTCTCTTCGATCAAAATTAATTGACGTGGATTTGTCTACATACGGCGTATTTTTATTTTGGGCTAGCTATCCATCAGATTTTTCCCTAATTGATCTGATTTCTTCCTTGTTTCATCTAATTTGGCTTATATGTATTCCGATTTTGATACAAGATGATCTCTGTTTAGCTGTTAGCTACATAGTTTTGGACTAAAAAATTAATTATGAGTAAAAATCTAGCCATTCCGTTCCATGTTTTTGTCCCAATCAAATATAAATCGGAACCTTTGTGCTCATAGTCTCTTCACCCTAATCCTCCTATGGAGTAGAAACTAAGCTTCAATTCGTTTAGATTTTACCATATACTTTTAGGTCAAAAATTTACATGGCCGGTGGAAGTACATTTTACATAAAGAACCCAAAAGGAGAAAATTACATTGAAGTCCATACATTTAGCATAAAGGAACCTAAAAGTAAGCAAGGAAAACATTTGGGTCCGGCTCTGACTCAAGAGAGCAACTGATCGAGCCATACTCTTCATATTACTACTTCCACTTCGATTGTTTTCAAAATATGGCCAAATTTGTCAGCATGCAAATTCTTGCATATGGATCATTAATATAAAGTATGATGTAGATATGGCCATAACCTTGCTTGTTCGGCTTCAAAACCAAGAATGTTCATACTCATTGAATACTAAGCTTAAATTCGTTTAGATTTTACCACGTACTTTTAGGTTAAAATTTTACACGAGTGGTGGGAGTATATTTTTCATCAAGGAACTAAAAATAAGAAAATTACATCGATCTCCATACATGTAGCCCAAAGGAACCTAAAATAATTAAGCAATGAAAACAGTCGAGTTCGTCTCCTTCTCGAGAGAGCAGCTGATCGAACCATGCTCTTTATACTACTTCCTCTTTGATTGTTTTCAAAATATGGCCATATTTGTCGGCATGCAAATTCTTGGATATGGGATCATGAACATAAAGTATGATTTAGATATGGCCATGACCTTGGTCATTCGGCTTGAAAGCCAAGAATGTTCATACTCGTTGACAACTATGCTTAAACTCGCTTAGATCTTACCGCTTTATTTCAGGTTAGAAATTTACAAGGATGGTGGGAGTATGTTTTAAAACAAGGACCTAAAAAGAGGGAAAATTACATAGAGTTACATACATTTATAACAAAGGACCCTAAAATAATTAAGGAAGGAAAACAGTCGTGTTCGGATCCTTCTCAAGAAACCAGCTGATCGAGACATGCTCTTCATGCTACTTCCTCTTCGATTGTTTTCAAAATATGGCCATAATTGTTGGCATGCAAATTCTTGGATATGGGATCATCCATATAATGTATATTATGTAGATATGGCCATGACCTTGGCCGTTCGTCTTTAAATCCAAGAATGAGCATACTCATTGACAAATAAGCTTAAATTTGTTTAGATTTTACCAATTCCTTGGGATTGCATTTTCCATCAAGGAAAAGGGAAAATTACATCGAGTTCCATACATTTAGCACAAAGCGCCCTAAAATAATTAAGCAATAATAACAGTCGTGTTCGCTCCTTCTCGAGAGAGCAGCTAACCCAGGCACACTCTTCTAAATACTACTTACTCTTCGATTGTTTTCAAAGTATGGCCATATTTGTCGGCATGCAAATTCTTGGATATTGGGATCATCAATATAAAGTATGATGTAGATATGGCCATGACCTTGGTCGTTCGACTTCAAATCCAAGAATGTTCGTACTCATTGACAACTAAGCTTAAATTCATTTAGATTTTAGCACTAACTTTTAGGTTAAAATTTACCTATGTGGTGGAAGTAAATTTTACATCAAGGACCTAAAAAATGTAAAATTGCATTGAGTTCCATACATTTGACACAAAGGGCCCTAAAATAATTAAGCGAGGAAACAGTCGGGTTCGGCTCCTTCTCGAGAGAGCAGCTGATCGAGGCATACTCTTCATTCTACTTCCTTTTCGATTGTTTTCAAAATATGGCCAGATTTTGCCGGCATGCAAATTCTTGGATATGGGATAATCAACATAAAGTATGATATAGATATGGCCATGACCTTGGTCGTTCAGCTTGAAATCCAAGAATGTTCATACTCGTTGACAACTAAGCTTAAATTCGTTTAGATCTTACCACTTACTTTTAGGTTAAATTTTACACGCGTGGTGGGAGTAAATTTTACATCAAGGGCCTAAAAAATAGTAAAATTACATCGACGTCCATACATTTAGCACAAAGGACCCTACAATATGCAAGGAAAACTGGCGGGTTCGGATCATTCTTGAGAGACCATCCGATCGAGCCATGCTCTTCATGCTACTTCATCTCTCGGTTGTTTTCAAAACATGGCCACATTTCTCGGCATGCAAATTCTTAGATATGGGATCATCAACATAGAGTATGATGTAGATATGGCCATGACCTTGGTCGTTTGGATTAAAATCCAAGAATATTCATACTCATTGACAATTAAGCTTAAATTCGTTTAGATCTTACCACTTACTTTTAGGTTGCAATTATACACGTGCGGTGGGAGTGCATTTTACGTCAAGGACCTAAAAAGGGAAATTACATCGATGCCCTTACATTTAGCACAAATGGACCTGAAATAATTGAGCAAGGAAAACATTCAGGTTCAGATCCTTCTTCTTAAGAGAGCAGCTGATCGGGGCATACTCTTCATCCTACCTCCTCTTAGATTGTTTTCAAACTATGGCTAAATTTTTCGGCACAAATTCATGGATATGGGATCATCAATGTAACGTATGATTTAGATATGTCCATGACTAGGTCGTTCTGCTTTAAATCCAAGAATGTTCACACTCATTGACAACTAAGCTTAAATTTATTTAGACTTTACCACTTACTTTTAGGTTAAAATTCTACACATGCAGCGGGAGTATATTTTACATCAAGGACCTAAAAAATTAAAATTACATTGATGTCTATACATTTAGCACAAATGACCCTAAAATAATTAAGCAACGAAAACAATTGGGTTCGGCTCCTTCTCGAGAGAGCAACTGATCAAGGCGTACTAGATCTTCATGCTACTTCCTGTTTGATTTTCTTCTAAATATGGCTAGATTTTTCGGCATGCAAATTCTTGGATATGGGATCATCAACACAAAGTAAGATGTAGATATGGCCACGACCTTGGTCGTTTGGCTTGAAATCCAAGAATGTCTATACTCATTAACAACAAACCCTAAATTCGTTAAGATTTTACCACTTACTTTTAGGTTAGAATTTCACACACGTGGTGGGAGTAAAATTTTTCTTCAAAGACCTAAAATAAGAAAAATTACATCCAAGTCCATACACTTAGCATAGAGGGCCCTAAAGTTATTAAGCAAGTAAAATAGCCGGGTTCGGCTCCTTATCGAGAGAGTAGATGATCAAACCATACTCTGCATGCCACTTCCTCTTTGATTGTTTTCAAGATATGGCCAGATTTGTCGCCATGCAAAATCTTGGATATGGGATCATCAACACAAAGTGCAATGTAGATATGGCCATGACCTTGGTCATTTGGCTTGAAATCCTAGAATTGCCATACTCATTGACAACTAATCTTAAATTTGTTTAGATTTTACCACTTACTTTTAGGTTATCATTCTACACGTGCAGTGGGAGTACATTTTGCATCAAGGAAATAAAAAGGAAGAATTACATTGAGGTCCATACATTTAGCACAAAGGACACTAAAATAATTAAGCAAGGAAAATAGTCGGGTTGGTCTCCTTCTTGAGAGAGTAGCGTATCAAGCCATACTCCTCATGCTACTTCCTATTGATTATTTTCAAAAAATGGTCAGATTTGTTGGCATGCAAATTGTTGGATATGGGATCATCAACGTAAAGTATGAAGTTTGATTGCTTTCCAAACAAGGACGGAAATTTTACATGCAAATTATTAGCAAGATGTGAAATATTTCAAAAAAGAACCTCCATGGTTTTCAATATATTAAATGCTTGGTGAGTACTACCGTCAAAAGATATTTTATTTGTAGAACTTTTAGAGCAATCTACCACATACTTTTAGGTTAAAATTTCACCTAACATTGAGAATTGAGCTTAAATTCGTTTAAATGGGCGAACTTAGCTAGAAAGCTTAAGAACTTGTTAAACTTGGTGTAAACGTAAGTAAAACATGGTCCAAACTTTGTCTCAGAAATGGGCTTGTGGTATTATGAGCCATATTCTTTTTACTTGCTTTAATTTAAAGGAAAACACATACTTTTACTATGAAAATTCAAAAATGTTTTTTTCCTAAAAGTTGGAAACTCCCATTATTGGCAGCATTATGGTTCACCGTGCCAAGATGCACCCATCTACCAAATATCGGAACATTTTCATAAAGTATTATGTACATATGCGGCCATATCCACCCATGTTGTTCGGCTTGAAGCCTAAGAATGTGCATACAATATAGGTCATATTGCCAAGAAGATTTATGTTTTCAAAAGTTGTGAAGACTAGTGATTGTCAACATGCAAATTCTTAGCAAGAAATCAAATATTTCAAAAATCTTGTTGGTGGCTACCATCAAAAGATAAATGTAGAACTTTAAGAGCAATCTACCACTTAATCGTATTTCAAATTTTACATAATATTGGCAAATCGGCTTAAATTATATAGGATGAAGGGAGTACTACTATTTGCTTCACGAAAAAAAGCACTCCTCACTTTCGAACCAGCTTGCTGCGAGTCTGCCTGGTGCTTCCTCTTCCCAGGGTATGAAATGGAATGAATGGAGGTGGAGTAGTTGGGGGTAGGAAGGCTGGCCAGATCATAGTGGTGTCCTCCGCAAAAAAAAAAAGATCATAATGGTGTGCATCCAATGCGATGGGACACCCCTTGTCTACCACTTTAAGTAGTAAGTACTAGTACTGCACATGGAGATATTTTGACTATCCTTCCCCTGAAATTTACTACTTACTACTTATTGTACATGTACCTCGTGTCAGGAACTCATCGCATCTTTGCACTGACATCGAACTGCCTTCGAATCCTCCTATTCGCTCCTCTCGCGCTGCCTCCTATATGCTCTCGGTCCCTTCTCGCTCCTAGTTTTTTTAATAGGGGGAAACTCCAAGTGGCAATATTGCTTACCATGACAAGATTTTACCACCACTTACTTTTAGGTTAGAATTTGTAGCACCCCGGGTAAAACCACTACTAGAAAATTGTGTGTTAAATAATACTTTGTGCATCATCTGACATCATGCATCTTTTAACCTAAAAACTATTTCTCCAAAAGCCTATTTGTTTTCTATTTACCTTCCTCTTTATTTCACCTGCAAAATCCGGTCTGTCAGAATATTTTGTTTTGTCTAAAAAATAATTACAAAAGAATATCTACAACTAAATATATAATCAAAACTATTTTTTATCGGGGGAGGCAGTCCACCCGGTCAGGTCCAAAGGCCCAATAGAACAGACCACCTACTACCCCAAACCTCAATCATAAATATCTAGACCCTAAAACCAAACCCTAACCCTAATCTGACCTAACCTCTCCCTCACCCCTTGTCGTCTGGCCCAACCCTGCACATAGCACGCACACGCCCGCGTGAGACGCTAATCCTGCCTAGCGGTACACGACCAAGCGGCCAAAGCACACACGCACATCCCACCCACCTTGCGTTGGAACCACGCGAGCTCCCCCCGTTCCTGGCCCCACCACTCTGCCGTAGCCGCCCCTGCTCTCTCTCCCCGTATCCACCAACCCCGAGACCCGGTCGTGATCTTCTTCTCCCTCGGTCCCATGCTCCCCGCCACCAACGCCTCCTTCGCCTCGAGCTCCGGCCGCCCCTCCGTTGCCGTGGCCTTCCCTATCTCCCAGCACCTCCCCGCCGAGAGCCCCTCTCCGTTGAGCGTGTTGTTTCCTCTCTCCGCCCAGCGCCTCCCCGCCATCCTCTGGCTCATGCTCGCCTCTGCGCCCCGCATCCTCGAGCATCCCGCCGCAACCCCGGTCCCCATGTAAGTCGCGTCCGTCGCTCCCGTGCCACCTCTCGCCGTCTCGCGCGTGTGCTGTCGCCGGACGCCTTCCTCTGCACCAAGCTGGCCGACACCACCTCTGCCACCGCAGCGACCAGCCACCTCGGCCTACTCTCCCCTCGCCAGCGTCCTGCGGCATCCCTCTAGTCGCCGCGACCTCCATTGACCCAAGCCCATCGCTTCTCCTCCCCGGCTTGCTGCGTTGCTGCCCTCCCTCGCCTTTGTCCGTGGTTCCGATGATATCCTCGCAATCAGAAGCGCTGCTGCCGTGAGGGCCTCGCGCCCGTCCGCTTCCCCATTTGTGCCCTGTGTCACCGCCCGAGCACGCCCTCGTCTATGCAACGTTGCTTCTGTCACTCGTCTGGTCTTCGCGTGCATCTTTGTATCCTCTATTTGGGAGGCCTCTATAGAATAGCAACAGACCAACAATACCTTCTCTTGGCTTGTTTGCTTGTAATTCTGGAACACCTACGATCCCCTCGGTTGTTTCGATGTCTATGTGCTTGCGCGCCACCATGAGGGGCTCGACAAGATCGTTTGAAGCTGCATAGCACCTACAGTCCAAGTGTTGTTGACAGCCTCGCCCACATCAATACCCTGACACTGGTTCTAGATCGCGTCATTGGTGCTCAAAGCCGGAACCCTAGGGCGATGGCGCCCAACCCAAAAAATTCTCGACAAGGACCGTTCGATGACAATATCTTCATCAGGGAACACCAAAAACAACCTCACGGATATGATGGCGCGAAGCTCTCCTTCAAGGACCGAAGACCGATCCCCGTCAAACCCCGAGACCCCGGATCTGGACCACCAATGTGTGACCCTCTTTCGAGCCCCTATTTTTATAAATGAGATATACTTGTTGCATTCAATTGCCATGATCGCATACATATCATGTGGTTTGGGGGCCTTATGCCGATTCACCTCATAATCAAATATAAGACTGTATGCGGGTGAATCTAGTCTAATATTGGTCTCATTTAAAATTGTGTAGCGAACAGGTGATATATTTTGCCATGTTAAGACAACATTTAAATTGCGGGTTATCCAAACAACATGAACCATTCAATAAATTGTCGGGCCCCCGGTCCCTCTTAATATTGTCTAGTCGCATCGCATATTTGCCATGTCATACATCATATATGTAACATGCCCGATCTTCTGCCGTAGTATTAAATAGTGCATCCGGTGTTTCTTCTAGTGCTTTGCTTCTTCATGGATTAGGTCGATGAATTGATGCGAGTGACGACGTGATCTTAGGATGAACCTTCAGCAATGTTTTCCAGGCGAGCATTCTCCCTCTTTCTACCTATCTTACTTTTGTAGTTTTTATTTCCTCCTATTGATCTATTGCTATCTGTGTTTCGATGCTATAGATTCTGGATCCCTTTTATTTTTCCCTGCAGCCCCTATATTGCCATGGATACCTCCTATTACCTGTTGTTTGGTAGATAGTCAGCCTTGCGAGTCGTAGTTGCTTGCGCAGGTGTTGCTTCATGCCGTCGATGTTCCACAGTTGTTGGAGAAATGCCTCATGCTTAATGTTGAAGATGATCATGGATTTAATTACCGTTTAATAGCTAAAATTGAAAGTAGGTAAATAATGCAGAGGCACGGGTGGGCAATATATGTTATTTGGTTTTTAACCGTCCACTTGTGTCCCGTAGGACCCCTAGTAATGATACTTGTTCCTTGAATATTAAAACTATCCGCATGTGGGACCATGAATCCCCTTAGCATGAGCTTGAGTCATATCTTATGTCTTGGGGCCACAAAGTAGTTTAGGGCTTTATTACTATCCTGTACGTATGCCATGCTTTACTACTTTATTTAGTATTGCACGTGGAGCGGCTATACTTTTTTGGACCTCCATGCCATGTTTTCGCGGTATCGAAAAGCCGAGTCACACTTTCGGGTTCCTAGTCGTTTACAGCCGTCGTCACAAACCTTTGGGTCCGTCTCGGAGCCGGCCAACTTCATAGCGGGTAGCTTGGTGGGGTGGCCCCCTGAAATATTATATGAATCTTGCGATTTCTTTGTCGTGATGCCTCGTTGGATTTTCATTTCGTTTTCCGAGGTTGATCGTGTGTGTGTTGCTATTTGTGCACCCCTGCAGGGTAAAACTTTCTGATAGTCGTGTCCGCGGTTATGGACGACTTGGAGCACAATATCTCAATCATATACAACTATAACTAAACAAGTGTTGTAAATTTGATATTAAAATGACTAGTAATCAGCTTCAGTACAACGGAATGGATAAATAAAAGTACCAATAACTGTTGGGTTTTGAATGTCTCATGGTATATATATCTGACTACTAAGTATTGCAACTATAACAGAATGGTTAACTAAAACTGCCCACTGCTTACTATATCAGGATGACTCATTCTGTCTATATCTGACTAGTAATTGCTGCAACTATAATGGAATGAATAAAACTGCCAACTGTGTGAGTTCCTCGGTCAGAGTTCCTCGTTTGGTCTTGAGGGGGAAACGCCAGGATGGCTATGTTTGGTGTTAGTATCCGGATGGATCCAAATATGTCTTTATTATCCCTCTCTGATAGCCGACAGTTGTATCGAGTCTCTATAGGTTGTTTAGTGCATGTTGCGCTGCCTCTTCAGTCCACCATACCTATGTAGGCGAGGACCGCCGAATTCTAAGACTCGCCGTGTACTGGCCTCAGTACTGACCGCTCTCTTTTTCCTTTGCCCTCTGCCGGCACCCCTTTTGTTTAAGCAGGTTTGCGATCGACGTCCTTAGCAGGGTTACCCTTCTGGCTTGGCCTGGGCAGGGTTATGGGCGCCATTGGTTATTCCTTAGGGCTCTTAGACCCATTTGCATCTTGTTTGTAGTCAGATGTTATATCGTTTTCAAGGTGATTTGGATTTTTGTACTATATATATGTATTCTTGACTCGTGGAGTCTTTGTTGTATATATCTATTGGGTTCCATCATGGACTAATGTGTAATGGTCTTACTTTGTTTCCACCCGCACGAAAGTGCCTGGGCGCCTTTGAATCTTTTCTGTGCGGGTTTGGTGGGAATCGCTAAGACTTGCATAGGGCCGATCCGAGGGTGTCACAGAGTGGTATCAGAGCTCAGCAGTTGCGATACCCCACTAGTCCATCCTGTAGGATAACCTAGCTAACGGATGTTGTAGAGTGTCAAAATTCTTTTGGAAAATCGGTTGGATAGAACTGGTTAGGTCTGATTTTACTACTTACCCCTCTTCTATTCTCCTCTTACCTCCGCGTGTTTTGAATCTCCTCTCTTATCTTTTCTTCAAGTCCAGGAATTCTCGTGGATGGGTTTCCGTCGTAACCTCAGGGTTTCGTTCCCAACCTCATGTAACGGTGCTTTGACATCTGGTCTTCATGCTATGTGAGGAATTTTCCTCTATTGTACCTTTCAGTGGACTAAAAATTCACTAAAAAATTTCTTTGTATCCCTCGGTGTTACCAACAAGATGATGTCTTCATCTATGTCAATCCGATGAAGAGTCTGCATTATCCCTTTGTTTTCCGAACGATGTTTGCCAAGATCTTCAGTCTGAATTTTGAGAGTTGGTTGCACGAGTCTTCTATTCGTGTATAGAGTAATGCTTTGAGTGCAGGATGGAGTCGTGACCATACCACTACTCTTATCATTAGCTTTTGTACAATGGATGATGGATCAGTGCAGTTTTACTCCTTCTATCGAAGTTAGAGGTGGAGTTATCTGTTGAGGCCTTTATCTTCATCATTTGTTTATCTGGAGTGTTCTCTCGACGAACGTGAACAACGACCCCTTGTTGGTGGTGTTGCCGATTTCAAGATAGAGCAAGAATATAGTTAGTGATGTCGTGAAGATCTAAACGAAGCGCAAAGATTCAGATCGTCGGCCTTCTTCCCCGTACCATGAGGCGGATCTCGAGGGCGAGATCCATTGTTAGTGCTGTCGAATTGTAGCACCCCGGGTAAAACCACTACTAGAAAATCACGTGTTAAATAATACTTTGTGCATCATCATGACATCATGCATCTTTTAACCTAAAAACTATTTCTCCAAAAGTCTATTTGTTTTCTATTTACCTTCCTCTTTATTTCAACTGCAAAATCCAGTCCGTCGGAATATTTTGTTTTGTCTAAAAATTAATTACAAAATAATATCTACAACTAAATATATAATCAAAACTATTTTTTATCGGGGGAGGCAGTCCACCTGTTCGGGCCAAAGGCCCAATCGGATAGACCACCTACTACCCCAAACCTCAACCCTAAATATCTAGACCCTAAAACCAAACCCTAACCCTAATATGACCTACCCTCTCCCTCACCCCTTGTCGTCTGGCCCAACCATGCACATAGCACGCACATTCCCGCGCGACACGCTAATCCTGCCAAGCGATACACAGCCAAGCGGCCACAGTACACACGCACATCCCACCCACCTTGCGTTGGAACCACGCGAGCTCGCCCCGTTCCTGGGCCCACCACTCTATCGCAGCCGCCCCTGCTCTCTCTCCCCATATCCACCAACCCTGAGACCCGGTCGCGATCTTCTTCTCCCTCGGTCCCGTGCTCCCCGCCGCCAGCGCCTCCTTCGCCTCGAGCTCCGGACGCCCCTCCGCCGTCGTGGTCTTCCCCGTCTCCCAGCACCTCCCCGCCGAGAGCCCCTATGCGTCGAGCATGCTATTCCCTCTCTCTTCCTAGTGCCTCCCCACTGTCCTCTAGCCCGTACTCGCCTCCGCGCCCCGCATCCTCGAGCACCCCACCGCAACCCCGGTCCCCGCGCAAGTCGCCGCCGTCGCTCCAATGCCGCCTCTCGCCATCCCGCGCGTGTGTCATCGCCGGCCGCCTTCCTCTGCCCCGAGCTGGCTGACACCGCCTCTGTCGCCGCCAGTGACTTGCCGCCTCGGCCTACTCTCCCCTCGCAAGCGTCCTGCAGCAAGCCCTTTGGTCGCCGCGACCTCCGTTGACCCGAGCCCGTCGCTCCTCCTCCCTGGCTCGCTGTGTTGCCACCCTCCCTCGCCTTTGTCCGTGGTTCCGGTGGGTGTCCTCGCAATCAAAAGCGCTGCTGCCGCGAGCGCCTCGCGCCCGTCCGCTTCCCCGTCCGTGCCCTGTGCCGCCGCCCGAGCACG
The DNA here is from genome assembly GCA_030063025.1 of Avena longiglumis. Taxonomy (NCBI): domain Eukaryota; kingdom Viridiplantae; phylum Streptophyta; class Magnoliopsida; order Poales; family Poaceae; genus Avena; species Avena longiglumis. Next base: position 309,590,800 of record CP125976.1, on the reverse strand, counting down.
CCCTCGTCTATGCAACATCGCTTTTGTCACTCGTCTGTTCATCGCGTGCAGCTTAGTATCCTCTGTTTGGGAGGCCTCTATAGAATAGCAGCAGACCAATAATACCTGCTCTTGGCTGGTTTGCTTGCAAGTCTGGAACACCGACGATCCCCTCGGTTGTTTCGATGTCTGTGTGCTTGCGCCACCACCACGAGGGGCTCGAAAAGATCGTCTGAAGCTGCACTGCACCTGCAGTCCAAGTGTTGCCGACGGCCTCGCCCACATCAAGACCCTGACACTAGTTCTAGATCGTGTCATTGGTGCTCAAAGCCAGAACCCAAGGGCGATGGCGCCCAACCCGAAAAATTCTCTACAAGGACCGTTCGATGACAAGATCTTCATCAGGGAACACCAAGAACTACCTCACGGATACGGTGGCGCGAAGCTCTCCTTCAAGGACCCGAAGATCAATCCCCGTCGAACCCCGAGACCACGGATCCGAACCCCCAATGTGTGACCCTCTTTCGAGCCCTTATTTTTATTAATGAGATATACTTGTTGCATTTAAATTTCCATGATCGCATACATATCATGTGGTTTGGGGGCCTTATGTCGATTCACCTCATAATCAAATATGAAGACCGTATGCGGGCGAATCTAGTGTAATATTGGTCTCATTTAAAGTTGTGTAGAGAACCGGTGATATATTTTTCCATGTTAAGACAACATTTAAATTGTGGGTTATCCAAACAACATGAACCATCCAATAAATTGTCGGGCCCCTAGTCCCGCTTAATATTGTATAGTCGCATCGCATATTTGCCATGTCATACAACATATATGCAACATGCCTGATCTTCTGCCGTAGTATTAAATAATGCATCCGGTGTTTCTTCTAGTGCTTTGCTTCTTTGCGGATTAGGTCGATGAGTTGATGCGAGTGTCGACCTGATCTTCGGATGAACCTTCGGAAATGTTTTCCAGGCGAGCATTCTCCCCCTTTCTACCTATCTTACTTTTGTAGATTTTATTTCCTCACGTTGATCTATTGCTATCTGTGTTTCGATGTTATACATTCTGGATCCCTTTCCTTTTTCCCTGCAGCCCCTATATTGCCATGTACACCTCCTATTACCTGTTGTTTATTAGATAGTTGGCCTTGTGATTCGTAGTTTCTTTTGCAGATGTTGCTTTGAACCGTCGATGTTCCACATTTGTTGGAGAAATGCCTCATGCTTAATGTTGAAGATGATCATGGCTTTAATTACCGTTTAATAACTAAAATTGAAAGTAGGTAAATAATGCAGAGGCACACGTGGGAAATAAATGTTATTTGGGTTTTAACCGTCCACTTGTGTCCTGTAGGACCCTGAGTACTTGATACCTGTTCCTAGAATATTCGCACTATCCGCATGTGGGACCATGAATCCCCTTAGCATGAGCTTGAGTCATATCTTATTTCTTGGGGCCACAAAGTAGTTTGGGGATTTATTACTATCCTGTACTTATGACATGATTATGCCATGATTTACTGCTTTACTTACTATTGCGCGTGGAGCGCCTGTACTATTTTGGAACCCCGTGCCACATTTTCACGGTATCGACAAGCCCAGTCACACTTTTGGGTTCCCAGTCGTTTACAGCCGTCGTCACAAACCTCTGGGTCTGTCTCGGAGCCGGCCAACTTCGTAGCGGGTAGCTTGGTGGGGTGGCCCCCTAAAATATTATATAAATCTTGCGATTTCTTTGTCGTGATGCCTCATTGGGTTTTCATTTGGTTTTTCAAGGTTGATCGTGCGTGTGTTGCTATTTGTACCCCCTGCAGGGTAAAACTTTCTGATAGTCGTGTCCATGATTATGGACGACTTGGAGCACAGTATCTCAATCATAGACAACTATAACTAAACTAGTGCTATAAATTTGATTTTAAAATGACTAGTAATCAGCTTCAGTACAACGGAATGGCTAAATGAAAGTACCAATAACTGCTGGGTTTTGAATGTCTCATGATATAAATATCTGACTACTAAGTATTGCAACTACAATAGAATGGTTAACTAAAACTGCCCACTGGTTATTACATCAGGTTGACTCATGATATCTATATCTGACTAGTAATTGCTGCAACTATAATGGAATGAATAAAACTGCCAGCTATGTGAGTTCCTCGGTATGACTTCCTCGTTTGGTCTCGAGGGGGAAACTCCAGGATGGGTATGTTTGTTGTTAGTATCAGGATGGATCCGGATAGGTTTTTATTATCCCTCTCTGATAGCCAACATTTGTATCGAGTCTCTATAGGTTGTTTAGTGCATGGTGCGCTTCCGCTTCAGTCCACCATACCTATGTAGGCGAGGAACGCCAAATTCTAAGACTCGTCGTGTACTGGCCTCAGTACAGACCGCTCTCTTTTTCCTTTGCCCTCTGCCGACACCCCTTTTGTTTAAGCAGGTTTGAGATCAACGTTGTTAGCAGGGTTACCCTTCCGGCTTGGCCTGGGCAGGGTTATGGACGCCATTGGTTATTATTTAGGGCTCTTAGCCCCATTTGCATCTTGTCTATAGTCGAATGTTGTATCGTTTTCAAGGTGATTTGGATCTGTGTAATGTATATATGTATTTTTCACTCGTGAGTTGTTGATGTATATATCTATTATGTGGGTTCTATCATGGACTAATGTGTAATGGTATTACTTCGTTTTCCACCCGCACGAAAGTGCCTGGTGGGCGCCTTTGAATCGTTTCTATGCGGGTTTGGCGGGAATCACTAAGACTTGCATAGGGCCGATCTGAGGGTGTCACAGAATTTTAAACCGACGGTAGGAGTACATTTTACACCAAGGACTTAAAAATTATAAAAATCACATCGAGGTCCATACATTTAGTACAAAGGACACTAAAATAATTAAGCAAGGAAAATATCCGGGTTTGGCTCCTTCTCGAGAGAGCAGCTGATCGAGCCATAGTCTTCATACTACTTCCTATTTCGATTGTTTTCAAAATATGTGCAGATTTGACGGCATGCAAATTCATCGATATGGGATCCTCAATATGAAGTATTATGTAGATATGGCCATGACTTTGGTCATTCAGCTTGAAATCGAAGAATGTTCATACTCATTGACAACTAAGCTTAAATTCTTTTACAATTTACCACTTAATTTATGTTAGAATTTTACCCAGGTAGTGGGAGTACATTATTCATCAAGGACCTAAAAAGAAGGGAAATTACATCAAGGACCATACATTTAGCAAAAAAGGGCCCTAAAATAATTAAGCAAGGAGAATATTCGGGTTCGGCTCCTTCTCGAGAGAGCAGCTGATCGAGCCATACTCTTATAAATACTACTTTCTCTTTGATTGTTTTCAAAATATGGCCATATTTGTCGGCATGAAAATTCTTGGATATTGGGATCATCAATATAAAGTATGACGTAGATATGGCCATGACCTTGGTCATTTGACTTCAAATCCAAGAATGTTCAACTCATTGACAACTAAGCTTAAATTCGTTTAGATTTTACCACTTACTTTTTGGTTTAAATTTTACCCATGCGGTGGAAGTACATTTTATATCAAGGACCTAAAAAATGGAAAATTACATCGAGATCCATACATTTAACACAAAGGGCCCTAAAATAATTAAGCAAGGAAAATAGTTAGGTTTGGATCCTTCTCGAGGGAGCAGCTAATCGAGGCATACTCTTCATGCTACTTGCTCTTTGATTGTTTTCAAAATATGGCAAGATTTTGTCGGCATGCAAATTCTTGGATATGGGATCATCAACATAAAGTATGATGTAGATATGGCCATGACATTTCTCTTTAAGCTTGAAATCCAAGAATGTTCATACTTGTTGACAACTAAGCTTAAATTCATTGTAGATCTTACCACTTACTTTTACGTTAAATTTTACAAGGGCGGTGGGAGTACATTTTACATCAAGGGCCTAAAAAATATGAAATTTACATCGAGGTCCATACATTTAGCACAATGGACCCTAGAATAATTATGCAAGGAAAACTGTCGGGTTCAGATCATTCTCGAGAGACCAGCCGATCAAGCCATGCTCTTCATGCTACTTCATCTCTCAGTTGTTTTCAAAATGGCCACATTTCTCGGCATGCACATTCTTGGATATGGGTTCATAAACATAGAGTATGATGTAGATATGGCCATGACCTTGGTCATTCAGATTGAAATCCAAGAATTTTCATACTCATTGACAACTAAGCTTAAATTCATTTATATCTTACCACTTACTTTTAGGTTGCAATTTTATACATGCGGTGAGAGTGCATTTTACATCGGGGACCTAAAAATGGGAAAATTACATCGATGTCTATACATTTAGCACAAAGGACATTAAAATAATTAAGAGTGGAAAATAGTTGAGTTCGGCTCCTTCTTGAGAGAGCAGTTGATCAAGGCATACTCTTCATGCTACTTCTGTAACATCCCAATTTCAGCAACCCTGACTAAATGTCCAAAAGGCAAAAATCAGGGGGAACAAAAACTTTTTCTTGTTACATGTGCAACGTTTGTTTACTTGCTGACTTGTGTTCTTACAACTAATTGTGTATTATATGCTATACTTCCTATCTCAACACTAGTTAACAAAAGCTATTTTACAAAAGAGGTGTCTTGGCTCATCCTTCATATTCTCAAATGTTCTAGCATTTCAAAACCTGATCCAAGATGACTTTGACAAAACAAAAATATTTTTACTAGTTCTATTAACAAAACTATGGAGAACGAAAATATAATCTCCTTATGTTTTCAAGACAGAACTCTCAACTACTCTTACCCCTAGGTTTTCCAAAACCTCTATTCAAAGCCTTTTCATTCCAATCTTGGTAGAAATGCCAAGATGGTCATTATCTTACTTCAAGGTAAAACCACTTCAAAATACCTATCCTTACCTCAAGCTAGGCTTGATGGTAACATTAGTAGTAGTTGGATAAGCTTGATAGGATGAATTGCCCTGATCTGCTGTCTGATGAATTGCCTTGATCTGCTGATTGCATTGATTGCTTAGGAACTAGAGTGAGCTAATCTAGTAGCTCACCCCTTAGGACCCAATCTATGCTTGTGATCATAAATCTCATATCAATCATCCAAGTCTGGATCTATCCTAAGCCACTAAGGTGATCATCTCCCCTCCTAATCAGATCAATCTAGGTATAATCCCTTCTAATAGTTCCAAGTCAGTGAATACCCAATCTAAGCATGGATCCTATCTACTTAGTTAACACTTCAACATCATCTCCTTGATCATGATTTTGGAACTTAGCATCCTCTCGAAATCATCTACACTTGCACTCTAGTCTAAACCCCTAAATCTGCCAAAAATGGCTAAGTCTGGAATTCTTATCTAGACTCAATCTTTGGAGCTCTACCCTTTCCAACCTATGTGCATTCTTGAGAATGTACCTGAACCATCTTGTAGTACATATTTAGTAATATCAAAGCCTACTCTTTCCCTCAACACAGCCATTATAATTCCCACTCATCCATGATGGTTTTGTAGCCAAGATAATAATCTTTCCTGCAAATCTTATCATCCTGCCTACTTTGGCAGAAGCTCACATCTATATGCCACCTCCCCTTGAGCAACTCCTTGCTTGGTTATGATATACTAATCATGGCCTATCAACTTCCACTTCACTTGTTTCCATTGGAACCTTGTACTTCTTAAACCCACATGGTTTAGTTGGCTTCCTAATGTATCTGTTATGGCAGCCTTATTTTCAACAAAGTTTGCCATCTCTTCATGATCACCTCAAATCCAACCAAGCCCAACTATTGCTTCCATGACCATATATATGACTTGGTCTATCCATCCATATAAACCTTGTACCAAGGTGAGCTCTGATCTCCCTAATCCAACCTGGTTTAGGTGGCATCAGAATAACCAAACCCTAGATCCTCCATTTAACTAGTTTCCACCTTTTTTACCACTTTTCCTCAAAACCAAGGTTAACTTGATGCCCACATCAAGTTTACATCATATACCTTGGATATAATCAACCCCAAATAATTCTCCCAATTATTTGGATTATTAAACTATTTTATTTCCTTCACTTACCAAATTCTCAAAAACCCTTGTCTGTAAAGGCAAGTTTGTTTTTCTCCAAATCACCTTGCCAACTCAAGGCACATTTGATGCCTATATATCATATCCCATCCTTCCAACTCAAAAATAATTATTTTTTAAATTCTTTATTATTTCATTTTGCCCTTTTTCTCAAATGGCAGAAACAAGAAATAATTCCTTAAAAATACTTCCCCATCTCAATAAATTCCAAATAAATTCTCCAATGTGTAATATGGTATCTAGGACCATATCACATCAAAAACCAAGCTTGTACCTAGTAAATTTATCAAGTAAGCTTCTAGAAACTACTTCTAGACTATTTGAATATTTTAGTTTAAGTGCACCTTTAATCATTAGAAAAATCCCAAATATATCTTGGAGGTGTACAAGGACCCTATCCTTCTACCAGTACTCTTTCCCCATATTGGCCAATGTAAATTTTCGGACTTCTTTCCCAACCCAAGTCTTGATCAAATATGGTAAACTAGTCAAACCTTGCCTCAAACCAAATCTAATTAACCCCCAAGCTCGTCCAGCACTTCACTCCAAAGACTCAAGACTTCGGTCGTCCAAAGATCGTAGCACTTCAGTGCTCGGCTGCTCCTTTGTCCTCTTGTGCTTGGAGGAAGGAGAGAAGGGAACATATGCCCATTTCTTTAACCCTCTTGCCTTGTCACCCTCTTTACTCACCCAGCAGCTGCAGAAGGCCTGTACCCTCCTCCTTCTCGACCAGAGGCCACCACACCCCTCTCTCCACCGCCCTTGCTGCCTGTAACACCCTCAGAATCGGACCTATGCAAGTTTGAGCAAAATTCGCCAAACCCGCATAGAAACGATTCAAAGGTGCCCACCAGGCACTTTCGTGCGGGTGGAAAACGAAGTAATAACATTACACAACAGTCCTCGATGGGACCCACAGAACAGATATATATAACAGCGACTCAAAGAGTCAAGAATACAGATATATTATACAAAGATCCAAATCACCCTGAAAACGGTAGAGCGTCCGACTACGGACAAGAAGCAAATGGGGCTAAGAGCCCTGAAGAATAACCAATGGCGTCCATAACCCTGCCCAGGCCAAGCCGGAAGGGTAACCCTGCTAACGGCGTCGATCTCAAAACCTGCTTAACAAAAGGGGTGCCGACAAAGGGCAAAACAGAAAACAAAGAAGGAGTCCAAGATCGAGGCCAAGACACGGCGAGGCTAGAATTGGCGGTCCTCGCCTACATAGGTATGGTGGATCAAGCGGCAAAGATGCACTAAACAACCTATAGAGACTCGATACCGGGCGGATATCGAGAGGGGTAAGAATGACCTAACCGGATCCAACCTGAAGCTATCACCAAACAAACCCATCCTGGTGTTTCACCCTCGAGACCAACGAGGAAGTCAACCGAGGAACTCACACGGTTGGCAGTTTTACTTATACAGTTATAGTTGTGGCACTTTACTAGTCAGGTTAGATAACCGTCCTGATAAAATAAGCAGTGGGCACTTTTAATTAACCATTCCGTTATAGTGGCGATTTACTAATCGACATGATAGCATGAGATAAACCCAAACCCAGCAGTTGTTGGTACTTTTATTCAGCCATTTCGTTGTAGTTGCAATACTTACTAGTCAGATACAATTGTCGCAAGCGACAACCAAACAAGCAATTGTGGGCAGTATTAATTAGCCATTCCGTTGTAGTGAAGCTGATTACTAGTCATTATAAGTCAAATTTTTAGCAGTAAACTTTAGTTATGCTTGTCTATGATCAAGAAACTGTGCTCCAAGTCGTCCATATCCGCGGACACGGCTTTCAGAAAGTTTTACCCGGCCGGGGTGCACCAATAGCAACACACGCTCGATCAACCTCGGAAAAACCAAATCAAAACCCAACGAGGCTTTCACGACTGAACAATCACAGGATTCAGAAATATTTCAGGGGGCCACCCTTAAGTAGAATCCGCAACGGAGTAAGCAAGCTCCGAGGCGGCCTCAAGGTCTGGGTAATACGGCTGTGAACGACTGGGAACCCCAAACGGGGCTTGTCGACACCGCGGAATCGTGTCCCGATCCTAAACAGTACAGTGTGCTATCTGTCGCACAATCGTAAATAAAGCAGTAAAGCATGGCATAAGTACAGGATCGTAAATAAAACCTCAAACTAGTTTGTGGCCCCCAGAAATAAGTCTGAATCAAGCTCTGGCTCAGGGGGGTCCCATATACCTCCCGGATGTGGATAGCGCGATAAATCAAGGAACAGGTATCAAGTACTCGGGGTCTTACGGGACACAAGTGGGCGTTCGGAAACCAAATATTATCTATCACCCACCGATGCCTCTGCTTATTCAATTTTAGTTGTTAAACAGAAAGTAAAGTGACGATAAGTAAAACTAGAATCATCTCCAACATCAACATGCGACAATACATCAGCAACTGTGGCATATGACAACACACATCAGCACTTGAGCAAGCAACTACGACGCGCAAGTCCAACTATCTACCAAACAACAGGTAATAGGGTGTGTCCAAGGCAATATACGGCTGCAGGGGATATCAAAGGGTACGAAAACTAGAGCATCGCATCACAGATAGCAATAGATCAACAGGAGGGAAATAAAGACTATAAAATTAAGATAGGTAGAAAGGGGGAGATGCTCGCCTGAAAACATTGTCGAAGGTTTCAACCGAAGATCGGGGCGGAGCTCACATCAACTCAACGGCCTTATCCGCGAAGAACCAAATCACTAGAAGAACACCGGATGCAATATTTAATACTCGGCGGAAGATCGGCATGATACATGTATGATGGATGGCATGGCAAAGGTGCGATGCAATTAGGTCATATTAAGCGGAACCGGGGTCCCGACAATTATATATGGTTCCAGTTGTTTAAACCCCCGCATATTAAATGTTGTTTAGAACAAGGCAAGATAAGATACCGGTTCGCTACACAAGTTTAAATGAGGCCAATATAAGGCTAGATTTGCCCGCATATGGGCTCCATATTTAATTATTAGGTGAATCGGCATAAGGCCCCCAAACCACAGATAAGCATGCGGGAATGACAATTCAATATGCAACGAGTTGTTATTATATCATGAAATTAGGGTTTCGGAAAGGGGGTTCGCACATCAGAGGGGGCTCGACGATCTTGGGGTTTCCGGGGTTCGGGGTTCGGAGTCGGTCTCGGGGTCCAGGGTTCTGGCGGGGTCGTTCTCTCGCTCTCGGTAACGAGGCAGGTCTTGCATTCCGGGAAGAAGTACTTGGCGTTCTGCGTCGGTGCCGTTCTTGTCGCATTCGCGGTCTTCGGGTCATGTCGACGATCATGGCGTCCTGAAAGAAGTACTCGGCGTTCTGCGTCGATGTTCTTATCGTCCGGGTTCGGAAACGGTCTTCAGGGTTCGCCATCGGGTCCGCGGATCAGGGTCTTCGGATTCCGTGAGGAAGAGCTTGTAGTTCCAGGGTCTTCGGATTCCGTGAAGGAGGCCTTGGCGTCCGGGGTGCGGTACTTGGCCCGCATGTGGCCTTAGGGTTCGATGACGCTGATCTTGTTGTCGAGAGAACTTGTCGGGTTCGCGTAACGGTCGGTCTTGGCGTTCCGGCCATCTTCGGTCTTCGGATCCGCGAGGGTTCGGGGCCTTGACGGGGTTCGTGTGCGCCGGGTTCGGTCTTGACATACGGGGTGGATCTTGGGGTTTCCAGGTGGACGTTCTTGGCGTTGGAGAATTACACCGAATCCGTGGCGCGTCCGTGAGGCAGCTCTTGTGGGTCCCTGTTGGAGGCCTTCGGTGACGGTCTTGGCACAGCACACACAAGGGAGGCCAAGGCGGAGTTGACCGGACGATGGAGAGACGGTGGCAGGGCTCGGTACGACGCAGCAGGTACGGAGCAGGCCCACAGGTGGGGTCCGCGGTGGCACCAGGGGGGACGGGCTCCACGGGTCCAGGGGGTGCCGGTGGTTGGCGCGGGAGGCGGCCGGTCGACGAGGTGGGCGAGCCCGGGCCGAGCTTGAGGGGAGGGGTCGACGACGACGTGGGCGGCCGGAGGCGGGAGACAGCGGCGCCGGCGGAGCCGCAGACGGAGGCGGGGAAGAAGGTCCAGGCGGCGGGGGTCGTGGCCTGCTGGGGAGGTCCTCGGGAGGCCGGGCACGAGGTCGACGCCACTGGCCACGAGCGCGGGCGGCGGAGGGTGCGCCCGGAGGTCGAGGATGGCGCAAGTGGCAGCGCTGGAAGCGGCGAGGGAGGTAGGCGGGCTCGGATGGTGGCGAGCGGAGGCGGACGCGCGGTCATGCGGCAGCGGGAAAGAGGCAGCGCCCGGCCTGGGAGGAGGAGGAGGCGGCGCGCTGGGGCTTGGGCGGGGACGAGCTCAGAGAGAGGAAGAGGAAGAACGGGACACGGGGGCGGGGAACAGGGACCAGGGGACAGGTGGGGGCCCACGGGCAGGGGAGGCTGGCGGTTGGGTGCCCTGTGCGTGAGTGGTGCTGGGGCCGGCTGGTGGTGTGGCGTGTGTGGCGTGTGTTGGCTGGTGGTGGAGTGAGGTGAGAGGGAGAGGAGAGAGAGGGGGAGGGCTGGGGTTAGGCCAAGTGGCAGGTTGTGAGTGGGTGAGGGGTGAGGGAAGGTGAGGTGGCGCGCAGGGATAGGAGGGAGTGATGTGGCCAAGGGGGGTGGGTAGGAATTTGGGTAGGTTTAGGAATTAGAGGGGCAGGTTGGGTTGGACCGATTGTAAAATCTGGGGGTGGTCGTTCGGGTCGAGACGGCCCGTTCGACTGCCCCCGCTAAAAACAATTAAACTTTTATTTGATTTAAACGGGCCGCGTGCAAACCGATAGCGGCCAAAACAAAATATTCCGGGGACCGGGTTTTGGAGTTTGAACAAGATGGGGCGTTTGAAAAACAAAGACGGGCTTTGCAACCATAGTTTTATGCAAACAATGCATGATGATGACGATGCAATGCACAAATTCAACGCGATTTTCTAGTAGTGGTTTTGCGGGATGCCACAATTCGACACCACTAACAATGGATCTCGCCCTCGAGATCCGCCTCATGGTACCGGAAGGAAGGTCGGCGTTCTCCGTCTTCTCGCTTTGTGTAGATCCTCGCGACACCACTAACGAGGACTCCTTCTTCATCTGGAGATTGGCGACACCACCAACAAAGGGTCGTTGTTCCTGACCGTCGCGAGAGCACTCCGGAAACAAAAGATCGAAGGTAGAGATATCGCAAGTAAAGCCACCTCTAGCTTCGATGGAAGGAGGGAACCGATGCATTCTCGTCCACTTCAATGTACAAAAGCGAATAGAAAGGGTAGTCGGCATGGGGGCCAGTCCATCACGCACCCAAACTATTACTCTGCACAATCAGTAGACAAGAGTGCAACCATTCTCGGAATCAGACTGGAGATCTCGACAAGCGAGGTTCGGGAACAAAGGAGGGATGCAAACTCTGCATCGGATCTGGCGTAGATGATGTCGTCGCGCCGGAAAACATCGGAAAACACAACAAAGAACAAAGAATGGTAACACCGTAGACGGATTCATCAGGCAGCTTGAACACCGGATGTAGCAACACCGTTATCGGAAGAGGAAGCGAAACCCTAAAGGTACGACGGAAACCCAACCACGAGAAATCCTGGACTCGAAGAAAAGATAATAGGTGGATTCAAAACACGTAGAGGTAAGAGGAGAGCAGCAGAGGGGTAAGGAGTAAAATCAGACCTAGCCAGAACTATCCAACCGATTTTAGAAAATAGTTTTGACACTCTACTTCGGCCGTTAGCTAGGTTATCCTACAGGCTGGACTTGTGGGGTATCGCAACCACGAGCTCGATACCACTGTAACACCTCGGGAATCGGACCTATGCAAGTTTGAGCAAAATTCGCCAAACCCGCATAGAAACGATTCAAAGGTGCTCACCAGCACTTTCGTATGGTGGAAAACGGCAATAATAACATTACACAACAGTCCTCGATGGGACCCATGTAACAGATATATATAAGCGACTCAAAGAGTCAAGAATACGATATATTATACAAAGATCCAAATCACCTGAAAGCGGTAGGCGTCCGACTACGGACAAGAAGCAAATGGGGCTAAGAGCCTCAAGAATAACCAATGGCGTCCATAACCCTGCCCAGGCCAAGCCGGAAGGGTAACCCTGCTAACAGCGTCGATCTCAAAACCTGCTTAAACAAAAGGTGTGCCGACAAAGGCAAAACAGAAAACAAAGAAGGAGCGTCAGTACTGAGGCCAGTACACGGCGAGGCTAGAATTCGGCGGTCCTCGCCTACATAGGTATGGTGGATCAAGCGGCAGCGGCAGATGCACTAAACAACCTATAGAGACTCGATACAATCTGGCGGATATCGAGAGGGTAAGAATGACCTAACCGGATCCAACTGAAGCTATCACCAAACAAACCCATCCCGTGTTTCCTCGAGACCAACGAGGAAGTCAACCGAGGAACTCACACGGTTGGCGCTTACTTATACGATTATAGTTGTGGCACTTTACTAGTCGTTAGATAATCGTCACGATAAAATAAGCGATGGGCACTTTTAATTAACCATTCCGTTATAGTGGCGATGCTTACTAATCGACATGATAGCATGAGATAAACCCAAACCCAGCAGTTGTTGGTACTTTTATTCAGCCATTTCGCTTGTAGTTGCAATACTTACTAGTCGATACAATTGTCGCAGCGACAACCAAACAAGCAATTGTGGGCAGTATTAATTAGCCATTCCGTTGTAGTGAAGCTGATTACTAGTCATTATAAGTCAAATTTTTAGCAGAACTTTAGTTATGCTTGTCTATGATCAAGAAACGTGCTCCAAGTCGTCCATATCCGGACACGGCTTTCAAAAGTTTTACCCGCCGGGTGCACCAATAGCAACACACGATCAACCTCGGAAAAACCAAATCAAAACCCAACGAGGCTTTCACGATGAACAATCACAGATTCAGAAATATTTCAGGCCACCCTTAAGTAGAATCCGCAACGGAGTAAGCAAGCTCGAGGCGGCCTCAAGGTCTGGGTAATACGGTCAGTGAACGATCGGGAACCCCAAACGGGCTTGTCGACACCGCGAATCGTGTCCCGATCCTAAAGATAAAGTGTGCTATCCGTCGCACAATCGTAAATAAAGCGAAAGCATGGCATAAGTACAGGATCGTAAATAAAACCTCAAACTAGTTTGTGGCCCCGAAATAAGTCTGAATCAAGCTCGCTCGGGGGTCCCATATACCTCCCGGATGTGGATAGCGCGATAAATCAAGGAACAGGTATCAAGTACTCGGGGTCTTACGGGACACAAGTGGGCGTTCGGAAACCAAATATTATCTATCACCCACCGATGCCTCTGCTTATTCAATTTTAGTTGTTAAACAGAAAGTAAAGTGACGATAAGTAAAACTAGAATCATCTCCAACATCAACATGCGGCAATACATCAGCAACTGTGGCATATGACAACACACATCAGCACTTGAGCAAGCAACTACGACGCGCAAGTCCAACTATCTACCAAACAACAGGTAATAGGGTGTGTCCAAGGCAATATACGGCTGCAGGGGATATCAAAGGGTACGAAAACTAGAGCATCGCATCACAGATAGCAATAGATCAACAGGAGGGAAATAAAGACTATAAAATTAAGATAGGTAGAAAGGGGGAGATGCTCGCCTGAAAACATTGTCGAAGGTTTCAACCGAAGATCGGGGCGGAGCTCACATCAACTCAACGGCCTTATCCGCGAAGAACCAAATCACTAGAAGAACACCGGATGCAATATTTAATACTCGGCGGAAGATCGGCATGATACATGTATGATGGATGGCATGGCAAAGGTGCGATGCAATTAGGTCATATTAAGCGGAACCGGGGTCCCGACAATTATATATGGTTCCAGTTGTTTAAACCCCCGCATATTAAATGTTGTTTAGAACAAGGCAAGATAAGATACCGGTTCGCTACACAAGTTTAAATGAGGCCAATATAAGGCTAGATTTGCCCGCATATGGGCTCCATATTTAATTATTAGGTGAATCGGCATAAGGCCCCCAAACCACAGATAAGCATGCGGGAATGACAATTCAATATGCAACGAGTTGTTATTATATCATGAAATTAGGGTTTCGGAAAGGGGGTTCGCACATCAGAGGGGGCTCGACGATCTTGGGGTTTCCGGGGTTCGGGGTTCGGAGTCGGTCTCGGGTCCGTGGTTCCGCGGGTCGTTCTCGCTCTGAACGAGGCAGGTCTTGCATTCGGAAGAAGTACTTGGCGCTCGCCGGTGCCGTTCTTGTCGATTCGCGTCTTCGGGTCATGTCGACGATCATGGCGTCTGAAGAAGTACTCGGCGTTCGCGTCGATGTTCTTATCGTCCGGTTCGAAGCGGTCTTCAGGGTTCGCCATCGGGTCCGCGGATCAGGGTCTTCGGATTCCGTGAGGAAGAGCTTGTAGTTCCAGGGTCTTCGGATTCCGTGAAGGAGGCCTTGGCGTCCGGGGTGCGGTACTTGGCCCGCATGTGGCCTTAGGGTTCGATGACGATGATCTTGTTGTCGAGAGAACTTGTCGGGTTCGCGTAACGGTCGGTCTTGGCGTTCCGGCCATCTTCGGTCTTCGGATCCGAGAGGGTTCGGGGCCTTGACGGGGTTCGTGCGCGCCGGGATCGGTCTTGACATACGGGGTGGATCTTGGGGTTTCCAGGTGGACGTTCTTGGCGTTGGAGAGTTACACCGAATCCGTGGCGCGTCCGTGAGGCAGCTCTTGTGGGTCCCTGTTGGAGGCCTTCGGTGACGGTCTTGGCACAGCACACACAAGGGAGGCCAAGGCGGAGTTGACCGGACGATGGAGAGACGGTGGCAGGGCTCGGTACGACGCAGGTACGGAGCAGGCCCACAGTGTGGGGTCCATGGTGGCACCGGGGGACGGGCTCCACGGGTCCAGGGTGCCGGTTGGCGCGGAGGCGGCCGGACGAGGTGGCGGTCGCGAGCCCGGCCGAGCTTGAGGGAGGTCGACGACGACGCGGCCGGGAGGGGAGACCGGGCGGCGCTACGGAGCCGCAGACGAGGCGGGAAGAAGGTCCAGCGGCGGGTCGTGGCTTGCTGGGGAGGTCCTCGGGCGGCCGGGCACGAGGTCGACGCCTGGCCACGGCGGGCCGGAGGGTGCGCCGGAGGGTCGAGGATGGCGCGGCGCGGCAGCAAGGCTGGAAGCGGCGCAGGGAGGTAGGCGGGCTCGGATGGTGGCGAGCGGAGGCGGGGACGCGGCGGTCGCGCGGGGCGGCGCAGGCGGGGAAGAGGGAGCAGCGCCGGCGGCCTGGGAGGAGGAGGGGAGGCGGGCGCGCGGCTCGGGGCTTGGGCGGGGGACGAGCTCAGAGAGAGGAAGAGGAAGAACGGGACACGGGGGCGGGGAACAGGGACCAGGGGACAGGTGGGGGCCCACGGGCAGGGGAGGCTGGCGGTTGGGTGCCCTGTGCGTGAGTGGTGCTGGGGCCGGCTGGTGGTGTGGCGTGTGTGGCGTGTGTTGGCTGGTGGTGGAGTGAGGTGAGAGGGAGAGGAGAGAGAGGGGGAGGGCTGGGGTTAGGCCAAGTGGCAGGTTGTGAGTGGGTGAGGGGTGAGGGAAGGTGAGGTGGCGCGCAGGGATAGGAGGGAGTGATGTGGCCAAGGGGGGTGGGTAGGAATTTGGGTAGGTTTAGGAATTAGAGGGGCAGGTTGGGTTGGACCGATTGTAAAATCTGGGGGTGGTCGTTCGGGTCGAGACGGCCCGTTCGACTGCCCCCGCTAAAAACAATTAAACTTTTATTTGATTTAAACGGGCCGCGTGCAAACCGATAGCGGCCAAAACAAAATATTCCGGGGACCGGGTTTTGGAGTTTGAACAAGATGGGGCGTTTGAAAAACAAAGACGGGCTTTGCAACCATAGTTTTATGCAAACAATGCATGATGATGACGATGCAATGCACAAATTCAACGCGATTTTCTAGTAGTGGTTTTGCGGGATGCCACACTGCCCAATGAGAGGTCACCAGGGACATTGTCCATCCTACCACTAACCCCTTCGGGATAAAAGGGTAGAGCCCACCCTAGTGTCTACATGTCCCTCATTTGCCCTCTCCCCCACCCACCTACGATCCCCAGAGCTCCCCTATTCCTCCCCTTCCCATGGCTGTTCTAGAGAAGCAGGAGAAGGAACTTCGGCCATGACAACAAATTGAGCCCGAGCTCCCCTCTCCACTCCTCCCCCTCTGCATGTCCCTCTACTGAAGTGCCCTCGATTACCTATATCTACCATGCCCTTTTCCCTCCCTAGGAACCTCGGTATCGTCGTCGTCGAGGAGCTCCTGAGCATCTGCCCATGGGCGTCATCACGCGAGGAGGTTCCCGACGTCAAACCTGCTACTGCCACCACTCATTGGGACCGTCGTCATGCACCATGTTGCCTCCGCTCCTCCTCGGTCACCGACGAGGCTTCCAGATGGCGCCGCCGAGCCGCTCAGCTGCCTCGCTAGGGTTCCCGCCCGCCGACCAGGTCGCGAGGTAGGAGACGGCGCGCGGTCGTCGATCTCCTTTAGATCGAACAACCAGCGTCTGCCGGCATCCTTTCAGCAAAGTGGTCTGCGGGCCGACGCGATTCCCCTCTATCTTCCGTGCCAGCGGTGCCTCCTTGCTGGGCCGGCCTCACTCCCCGCGGCCCAGACCGCGCAGGTCCGGCCTATTCCCTCTCCTTTCTTTATCCTTTTATTTTGGATCTGCAGAATACATGTTCAGTTTAATTATAAAAAAGGAAAATAGCTTCATATGACCAGATCTGAATTTTGCCAATTACCCAGATGCCTTCTTAAACATGAAGTGCCTCTGTTCTTGCTAGATTAATTCTGGATGTTTTCCATTAATTAAATTACCATAGGGCATCTCTTTAATTCATTAAAACTTTCAGAGAATTTGGTTAACCCAAATGAGATGAAACCAATTTCCTCTGGATATTTTTGAAAATACAAAGCCTCTGGACCTAGTCCCATGCCAAGGTGGACTATGGTTTGCCAGTAACAAAAATAACAAATTAAGGCAATTTATGTCTTGGAGAAATTTTCTTGGCAAAACCAAAAATGGTTTTGACCTAATTCCAACACCTAATAAACCTATATAACGCTAAGTACCAAAACCCAGGAGCCCAAGATTTATTGAGCCTTTATTGAATTATGGTGAACTAAATAACTCTATGCATAGTTCTGTAACTGCAAAAAGAGTGATTCCAATTTCTTCATCAAGGTATTTTCATTATCTAACCAGTACACTTGGAATAACATCAAAAGATTTTGTAGGTTTAATCTGGTGAAAAAGACAAATCCCATCCAGTACTGTCTTTGGGGATTTCTCAAGGGCATTCTGGTAATTGTTTTGAGGTGAAATCAACTCCTATTGAATCAGTCCACCGAATACTACCTAACCACCTAAGGAAATAATTTTTGGAACTCCAGAACAGTTATGGTTAATTATTTCCTAAAACTAGAGCTTTAATCACTATAAAATTCATTATAAATCAAGGAAAATTGATAAAAATAGTGAAACCACTTTTGTGGCTTCCCTTTATCAATGCCTATCTGATGGTATCATTTTTATATAATGGTATCATACAGATCAAGCCCTTGGTCAAACACCCCTCTCTTAGGTAGTTCCTAGACTCAATAAAAAGGGATCCTTCACCTAATGCCTCCAAATCTTCTCCCAATCCAATCAAAGCAAACCTCCAACATCCTACTGATGTATATCATGTATCCATCCTTTACTCGTTGTATGGTTTGATGTTTGTATGCATGGTATTTATAGGTGTATTGTTTGCTTGCATGTATGCTCGATAACGACAATAGTTGCGATTGTGTGACGCCGAGAAGAAGGAAGGATCAAGGTTATTCTTATTACTGGTATTATTGATATTCTGGTATTCTAAAGAAGTCAAGGGAGTTCTCGCTGGTCACAGGCAAGCCACCTTCTTTCTCATACACCTTGTCCTATTATTTTATCTATGCATGTTTTATCTACTCATTTATGCAAAGTGCATTTGTTTTACTATGATACGCTTTATATGGGGAATGTTTGGCTCCTCCAAGTAATTACCCCTTAGTACCATTAGGTACAACCCACTCGTATAATACCTACCCTTCCTTAGTATGGTAGATGGTGTTTAACATCATAACCCCTTGGAGACCCCGTTTTAGCCTAAACAAAAGTGTAGGATGGGAAGACCCCGGAAAAAGACTTACAAAATGTTTTATGGGAAAACCTTGGTGAGGCTTGGCCTACCAAGTGGTTTAGAAAATGAGAAGGGTTTTGGTTTACAAAAAGGTGGACAAGAGATGGAGGAAAAATGTTTACGAAAACACGCCCGGCTATACAGGTCCTAATGCTTGAACAATTAACCCGTGCAACCACATTACTCTGGAATGGGACGGGGTTAGGCTGGAAGTTTGTCTAATCCGGTATAGGTGTCTCAAACTACTACGGGGAAGAACAAATTCCCGGAGGCTGTGCTTTCCCCTGTAAAGGACCATGTGAAACATCGGTCTAGGAAGGTAAATACCGTCTAAATGGCGGCCAGATGATACTATGAGCCCCTCATTGAAAGCGCACACCCTGCGGGGTGCAAAACGTGCTCCGCTTGCCTTGTGACTATATAGGGCGTCCTGGTTTTGAGGGGATTAACCTCATAGGGTAGGCACTTGTATCGGAGAGGGCATTCGGAAGGTCTTAACAGGTTATTCGACCCACGATAGGTGCAAATCAGGGACGGGTAATCAGATGGTGTGGGTACAGTGTGCAACCTCTGCAGAGTGTAAATCTATTCGAAAAGCTGAGTCCTCGGTCATGGAAGGTTGTGATGGATGTTCTATGGGGGTGATGGTTTTGTTTTCAAAACGTACTTCAGAAAAGCAATGTCTTGAAAATGTTTTGACCATGGGATGGTCGGGAAAAAGGAGGAAGGAGTTTGTTCATGGGATGACCGGAAGGAAAAATAAATGGGTGACCCAGTCCTAGTGTTTTCTTAAAACTTTTCAAAAAGGTTTCCAAAATGTTTTACAAATGTTTTTCAACAAGGATATAGAGACATGTTATATCTACAAGAGAAACCAGTTTATAAAAGAACCTCTCTTAGATCCATCCTACTACAGCCATATTGCATATCTATTATTATTGTTATCTTAAGGTGGTTTGCGAGTACATTCAAAGTACTCACCGGCATTTTCCCTGGATATTTACTTGGCCAGACTTTCAGATGATCTAGAGAAACGATGGAGATGTTGACGTCTATGCGATCTAGGCCGTATTCCCAGTCAGTTGCATGTAGGTTAACACATGACATGGGATCTGCGCTTGAAGACTTCCGCTATGGTTGTTGTAATCGCCATATTGGCCATATTGTAAGTACTTGTACTCATTAAATTCTTGGATACTGTAATGATACTTGTCGGTTATGCTCACGGCTCACTGATCATGGGAACTTGAATGGCAGGCATAACGGGTATTCTCGGACTATAAATCCGGGGTGCCACAGACATGGTATCAAAGCCATTCTGACTATAGGAGACCTTAGTTAGCATGGACGTTAGATAGGACAACCCCTAAATTCTGAAAACACCGGATTTCAAAAACTATTTCTCAAAAGCTTTTCAAAAGATTTTTTACCTTATCTTCTCTGATTTAAAAGGATCAAAAATGGATTACTCTTTATCTCGTCTACTTCAAATTCTCCGTTTCCACAAACAAGGTCCGACTCAGAGACTATGAAGACGGAGATCCCGGAACAAAGAGACCCCAAGACAAGCAAAACAAAGAAGCTATCAACGACGAAAGACACTACAAGATCACCCTACCAACGGAGTCCTTCACCGCCCCTAAATCAATCAAGTGCGGCACCGGCAAAAAAAGACGGCAAGACAAAAGTTAAGACCCTAGTAACGTCCGTACTTAGGATTAGCATCCCTAAAGTAGGATTCCCATTATGTCATGTAATCACCTCCTTAATACTTATGGTATGCCCTGTTTGTTTGTCATGTGCGTGATTGGTGCTTGGGATGTGTTTTCTTGTCTGCCTTGGATCATCTGATCCTAAAACTTTGACCACCTTGTTGGTATGCCCCGACACTAACCCTCACACCCCCTCCCCTAGCTAGAAACCTCTCCTCAGCAGGTTGGCCACATAAATAACTTTCCCGGCAACTCCTACTCTTTCCTTAGTTCTAATGGCCCCCAAAGGAGTGACAATCCTAATAAACCCTCCGCTGAACCAACATGAAGTCTTCGCAAGAAGCCGGAAGATAAGATGGCCCGAAGGCCACGAGTTTACTCCGTCAATAAACCAAAGCAACACAAAGAGTTCAAGTGAAGACAACCCATCTGAAGCCAAAATTGCCTCCACCCCACTAAGGATGAATAAGAAGCATCGCTAACCGCTAAAACTAACCCAAGATAACATAGGGCTTCATTAGGGAATCATCATAGGATGGTAGTCGCAATAAGGCATCACTCAAAGACCACAACTCTAGTATCACGCCTCGCCCCAAGACAAAGGATCTACCCCAACCTTGATGACCCTAAGTAAAGATCTAAGGTGGAAAGACTATGTCTCTCCACCCAATTCCAGAAGACGGACCATGAGAAGATAATCCCAGAAGATCTTCAACCCAAGAATCTGTAACAAACCCCACCTCAAGAGTCGTTAGAGGATCAGAACATAGACATCATCAACAAGCTTCAAAAGTATGCTCGATCCTCCCAACACCCGAAACGTTCAGAATTAAGACAACAAGACTGCCCGATGCCGCAAATACTACCCTCCAAGGAGAATAAATAAACCCAAAAGAATCAACCTTCGAATCTGCGAACCCCGAAACGGAGGACGGAGAACTATCCCCTTTAGAAGTATCAACCCCTATTCAAGTCCACTAACCTCTAGCAAGTGATGGATCGTCTCGAAACCTGCTCAGTAAGGCGTCAAGTGCCTTCACTAGTGGCCGACGCAAACCTGCTGAATTCTGGATGAACCTTGTTGGATAATACGCAAGAATAATGCCCTTCTTTGTGTGTTTTACCCACGACATTGCCTTAGACCGAACCTGAGAGGACCCTTATTCTGAAGGACCGTGCTCCAAGACCGCCAACATCCAACAGCAATCCTCAACCTATTGGACCCCTAACTAGCTCAGAACTAACTACCCGGAAGCTAGTAGACGCCTTCTCCAGTATACCCCCTACCCCAAGAAGTTTCATCGACACCTCTCACAATGTGACTTCTACAAGGTCGATAGAAGATAACCATCTCCGGACGAAAGGTGCAATGCCATCCCCCCCACCAGCATCGACATACGACTCCAATCAAGAAGGTCGGCGACTCCACCAAAAACCCCTAGTGCCACCCTAAGGGGGAAAGACTACGTCTTTCCCAAAAACCCGATAGAACCGTGGAGTCAAACACTAGTTATCGTTAAGTGATGACCACCCCTACAAAATCTGAATACGACTGTAACATCTCAGCATTTAGAAACTAACGAAGGGTAGATTTAGGAATTTGAAATGTTGCATGCATTAATCCGTGAAAATGTGGGTAAATTTTTCGCCAAATATAAAAAACTTAGAGTGATCAAGGTTTCTTTCATACTTTGAGATTAGGTTTAGTCTTAAAGGCTGATTGCTATACACTTTGATATGATCTTTGTGGAGTTATGTGTTTTGGGAAATGAAATTTGAATTTAGAAACATTGAGTGTTTGAATTATAATTCAAAAGGATTTTTGAATAATGTTTGAATCTTGATTTAATTAAGAGTTACCCAATATAACTCAAATTTTATCTAAAGAAAGCAATTAAGAATATGAATATCTATTTCATATTTTCATTCAATAAATAAGTTACAAAAATGTAACTTATAAAAAAATCATCCACAATTTTTACAATAGTAAATAAATGAAGAATAATATTTATTTGTTGATAATAGTATAATCTTTATTACAAAATAATAAAATGAAGATTACAAAAGAATAGAACTAAAATTACAAAAGAATAAAGAAGATTACATCTGAATGTTCTATAAAGAAAAATAAACTAAAATCTTCATCTTCAAATCTGTACCTGTAAAATAAACAGAAACTGAATAGGAAAAGGAAAGTTAGGATTAGCATTGTTTTACTCTCAGACTTGTCAGTGAAGTGCACTGATCAAGGTTCATCATGGAGTAAACTTATTGAAGGGGAAAGTTTAACCAATATGAAAGAATGTATCTTTCATAATTTTAAGCTAGAAGTCAAATGACAGCAGGAAGGGGCAAGTTTCACCAGCCAGGTAAAAGTAATCAGATAAAAGTAACTTCCAAAATTCTGAACATATCCACATATGTGCAGCAAGCACACAAGCAACACACACACCAAACTGCATGGTGTGTGTTGTTAACACCACAACAGCAGCAGCACAACCAAACAAAACACCCAACACAGCCGTGGGAAAACCAATTCCCACACCATTCCATTGCTTTTACACACCAAGCACAGCAGCCAACAGCTACACCAAGCCAAAGCCAATCTAGATCAAACCAACAAAAAACCAGGAGCACATCACCAAGATGGTGACATAAGGAGGGGGAAGATCAGGGGGGTAGCAAGACCAAGGTCAAGCCATCAGGATTAGGAGATGATGGGCTAGATCAAGGACAAGCCAGGAGCTGGATATACTACGGGAGCACAAGATCAACCACAAGATCAAGCTACCACAACATCAACTACTAGCAACCACATCATCAAGTGACAGTGGTAAGTAAATAGACCATCAAATGATCTATCTGTCTAAGATTAGACAAGCATACATGATCTGTCACTTATTCAAACTCTCAGAAAGCACCCAAGTGGGGTGAATCCATCACTGAGGTTTTAAACTTTAAAAGCAAACAGCAAAGTACGAGGATCTAACCAAATATCAGAACAACATCATTGGTTTGGCTATCAAGCTATATTTAAATTGAAGAACAAATATAGCTAAGATTTAACTTTTAGGCACATCTCTAAGATAACATGTAGCACCTTAGAATTTAATCTTTGGGATCTATACAAATGATCAAGCCTACCATAACTTTTCCAGGCTTTGATTCAAGAAACAGTAGCTGGTACCAATACCAGAACCACCCATATGAATCAACTAGATAAAGCTTAAATCCCTAAGCCTCAGACCAACATCATTGGTCTTAGGAATTTAAGAAAGGAACATTTCTATTTAATGCCAAACTAATCTTAAGCTTACACCAAACCAATTCAAGAAAATAGAATATAATCTTGTGTGCCATACAAAGATGGTGTCACAAGATCAGTTCTACATGAATCAAGATAAGCATTCAATCTTCACAGATTCAATCAATCAACTACAAATCATTTTCCTGTCATCACAGGAATCATAGTTAAGAAATTCCTATTGATATCTTCACTGTTTGAAACCATTAGATCTCAAACTACATCTGAATTCTTAAGCCAACAAGGGTTAATACAGTGATTTCATCACACCATACTCACTATCATTAACCAAGTAATGATAGTGGTAAGTTATCAAAACCACTAACTTTACCAAGTATTGATTTCATGGCAAATGTATCATCTGAATCATATGAAATTCAAGCATAAAATCATCTAATAAGCCACCAGTACCACCATAATTCATCTGAAGCAGCAAGCCTCAGCTAACAATCATTTAGCATGCTTAGATACCATCAACACATGATCTAATTCATCCAGTATATAATCAACAA
The DNA here is from genome assembly GCA_030063025.1 of Avena longiglumis. Taxonomy (NCBI): domain Eukaryota; kingdom Viridiplantae; phylum Streptophyta; class Magnoliopsida; order Poales; family Poaceae; genus Avena; species Avena longiglumis. The sequence continues at coordinate 309,566,953 of CP125976.1, read as the reverse complement.
CATGACATGAACCCTAAATGGAATAAATCATCTTAATCAGGACAAGACAGTAACCAGAGAGGTCACTACCAACATCTATCATAGGATGAGCTAGCACAGAGAGCACAAGGGGGAGAGGAAAAGAACTCACCAAAGGTCCTCGTTGGAGACTAGAAGAGGAAGCAGAGGTGGCCGACGACCATGGCGACACGGGGAGCACCCACAGGGGGGAGCTGCGACCCATACAGCACCACGGCGGCGACCATAGCCACGCTTAGAGGTGAGGTGAATCACCACGAGGCACGACAGCAGCGGCGGCGCCAGGATCGATGCCAACCCCAAACCCTAGGGTTCGGGACGGCATTGATCCGTCACAGGAGAGCTCCATGCCCAAATCTAGATGGACAGGAAGGAAGGGCGGAGTCGACAACCTCCTCCTGCACCACGACGGCGACCAGAACGGTCCATGACAGCGGGAATCGTCGGCGGCGACACCACCGACCACGGGGCTAGGGATGGAGAAGGAGAGGAGTGAGCTCGAGGGTGAGAGACAGCGAGTGAGTGGGCTAAGTTGGGCCAGAACCCTTCGGGGTGGCTGTTTTGACTATGCCTAATGGGCCACAAGGGCCGAATAAGGATAAGCCAGCCCAAAAACCTTTAAACCCTATTTTAATGAATAGAAAAAGACCAAAATGCCCCTGAACTTAATTAAATTCTAGAAAATAAAATAAAAGTCCAAAAATTATAAATAAAATATTTTTGGATTCACAATAATCCAAACTATCCAAATAAATTAAGAGATAAAAATTTAGACATATAAATTTTATTAAGAATTTTGTAATTTATATATTCCTTATGGAATTTTACAAAATTATTGAAAGACGATAAAAATAAATAAAAATCACTTTCATAATATATTGATATTGTATTATTTTAGAAAAATACTAAACAAATATTTAATGACAATTTTTGAATATTTAAGTGATAATTCTTAAAAGAATTATTAAATCAATAAAAGTTAAATAAAAGGAAAATAAAATAAAAGAATACAATATTCTATTATAAATATTAAAAATAATAATATTTATAACTCCTTTATTATTAAAAAAAATTATCAATAATGGGTAGAATGCATATCAAGATTAAATGATGCATTTCATTACTTTGCATAATCATTTTGCTTCTTTAAATATTGTCCTTACCGGGCAATAATGATGTTTTTGTAGACATAGAAGCTCAAGGTCTAGTGCAAGCATCAGACTTCACTACCTTGCAATCACAAGGCAAGTTCGTCACTTGCTCATGTCCTTTGAAGAGTCTTTATTAAAGTATTTGCAAATTGTGTGTTATCATCTATACTATAGAAAAAGAAAACACTATTTTCTCAAGATACTAAATCATAGATATCATCCTAAGTGATGATATGATGGGGCAATAGAACTTAGAGTTCTACTTGCACTAATAATGAACAATTAGGAATTAATAACCCATGACATCAGTGATTCTAGCGCCGTATATTACGCGTTAACCATGAGATTTGGAATGGGATAGAAAAGTCAGTTGTATCCTTTTCCTTTTGTATGAAGGAAAGACGACCTTAACGTGACGTTGTGATTCCTTGTGCGGATCCAACATATGGGTGGGAACCCTTACGCCCCACACTTTTGGAGTCTAGATTATCTATGAATGGTGTTTAGGGAGATACTCCATGTAAATGGTACTAATCCGGGCATCACTAGGTCATAGAGTCTTCGGGAACTCATCAGGGTTTTAGCCTTCCCGAAAGTGGGATTAACAAAGGTGAGCTAGCCCGAAGGATCGTGCAGACATATGAGGTCGCGGAGAGGGCAGTGATTGGCTTGGACTAACTACTGGGCCCCACATCATGGAATTGTGGATGGGAAAGTACGCCTGGTTGTGCAACAAGGAGTTGATATCTCATGGAAAAAGTAACTTACCTCTGCAGAGTGTAAGAATTGTAACTTGTTACTCCCCGTTCCGGTAAGGAGCTACGAACGCGGCAGGAAAGGAACTCCATAAAAGTTCTGGTCAACCTGTGAAGGCTGGTGGTCATAGATTTTAATAATAAAATCAACCTTTGAAGAAAGATTTACAAAAATTGCATAGTACCAACGACTGATAGTCCGAGGTGGTAGATAGAGCATCAAACTTCCTACCTTGCATACAATGAATTTGTTGAGTAACGCTGTTACTCATCCTTTCCTTTGAATCCTTGCTTAGACTCTGAGAACCCTGAAGATACTCCAATGTATGCATCCGAGAGTCAAGAGGAGGTCTTCTATGAAGAGCCCAACTTGTATGGAGTCGTAGAAGGGGAGCACTACGACATCATCTATGGAGAAGAGTTCAGGAGTACAAATAATTACTATAGTTCTAGTAACCACTTGAGCCGAGCATCATGAACAATATATAGCAATAAGTTGCTGAGCTCAATTTGGAGTTTATGTTTTGAATTTGAAACTTCCGCTGAAACACTTATATTTTGGTTTGTAAGTTGAATATTTTGGAAGTCTTGAACTTCCGGTATTGTAATAATAATAACGTGTGTATGTCTGTAATATGGACCCGCAATGTTTTTGTTGTACCACTCTAAGGGATGTGATATTTACGGAACAGTGTTCTGTGGATGTCATGTCAACGACTATAGTGTACTACACATGCAGTGGTATGCTGGGTCACCGCAGTTGGTATCAGAGCAAATTGCTTTGACCTTAGGTTGGAAACCTAGTAAAGGGTATTACCTGTAGGAAAGTTTAGCAACGATAAAGAATTCTCTAAAAGTAATATAATGGGTATTCAAATGAGAATATTCCGTTATATGTTTTACTACGATAATTCTTTGTTATGATGCAATATATTATTGGTTACTAATCAAAAATTATTTTTCTGATATATAGAGATATGGCACCAAAGTTTCCAAAACAGACTTTGGTAAGGAAAGAGGAGACTCTTGATGATTATCAAGGATCATTCACCGACCAACTTCGTCAACTTTTAAAGATCTTTAGTTGTCCAACTAGAATTCCAATGAATACTATCACTTACCTTGATGGCCGGATGTTATCCAAGTATCGTGTGAGTATCCAACTTCCAGATGAGCTTGGATTATATCATGATCTACCTATAGGTGAAGGTAGGAGTCATTTAGCAGCATATCATGTTGCTATTATGGAAGCGATAGCTAATATCCGGGAGAAAAAAGCCAAGGAGTTAGAAGGTAGCACATTCTCTGTGATACCTCATGATTCTATAGACTCGAAGCCTATACCGGATCATCTTACTTTGGCTAAGAAGCTTCCAAGTTTATGGATAGATACCGAACACTCGTTGCGTCATTTTATAAGACACATCAAGTGATTGTCGAAGATAAAGATGACATGTTAGAGGATCTAACTGATCCGGAAAGAAGGAATCAGTTAGCATTCCAGTTAGAGAAGGAAGCAGGTAGTAGTGCAACATCTATCTTTAAGGATATCCCTATAGATCCTGAATCTTTTATACCATATCCTTATTCACCAAGACCTGAACCTATACATGATCCTAATATGGATATGAGGTATGCAGTACCACATGGCTCAGAGGATGGTTCTAATTCGGAACTTCCTATTGAGAATTCTGATGGTTGGAGAAGGGGATCATATGAAGGATCTCATGAACACCAGATGTCCACAGATGGTTTTGACAGAAATGTTGGACAATCTAGTTGGATGGGTGCAAGGATTAACCCTAGTAATAGTAGTAGAAATACCATGTCAATAGATAATCAAGATGAAGAATAAGATCCTGAGGAGAGAGTGTTTGAATCATCAACATCTTCTCAAAACCCAGGGAATATACATTATCCAGTGTTTAATTATCTTGCCCAAAGAAACACCTGGGAAGCAGCAGGATCTGCGTATCCTGTTGACAACTCAATGAATGAAGCTCAGGAGATGCAAGTGGGAGATAATGTTGAATATGTTTCTGAAGACTTTTCAGCTGAGCTGGAGGGAGTCAATGCGCTCAAGTTGAGTAATGACTCAAATCCTGACACTTCAGATACAGAGTATGTTCCTCCTGGAAGGCCATTTGTTCCACAAATTGTGCGACGAACAACACGTCATCACGGTTGGACATCAGGCATGTATGATGAGTGTAGTTACTACTAGAAGGAGACAACTAGTTAGTGATATCAAGTATCGTGTATTGTACCCCAAGAAATAAGACAGTTAGATAAACTAGGTAGTGTTGTGATTATACCTATATGGTATATGTTGTAATGACTTTGTATTATTATGATATTATGCATAATATGTGAAATGCATATTTGAATTTTCTTGGATTTTCATTGTGTGACTAGTTCTGTGCGTAAAGTTGAGCTCAGAACACATGTGCATGATGTAATTATGAGTATTCACTTTATGTTGCAGGACTATAGGGTCATGGATACGAGTGTAGAGATTGAAACTGAGCAGCAGCGAATGGAACGAGATTCCAAGGAAAAGGCCGATGCAGATGCAGCCTATCAGGGAGCATTACCAGCACCACCAATGAAGCCGTTAATGGGGCAGAACTTTATGCAGTGCATGCAAATGATGCAAGAGACCCAGAACAAGTTCATGGAGGAGTTGCAGGGACGAGCAAATCAGAGGGCACCTGAAGGTGGAGGAGTGATTCTATTTGATTTCCAGAATGCAAGGCCATTACCTTTTGCATCAGCTCCTGAACCAATGGATGCAGAAGATTGGCTAGTAGATACAGAAAGAAAGCAGAAGACTGTAGGTTGCAATGAGGAGGCGAAATTGAGGTATGCAACCCATCTTCTGACAGGACCTGTAGCATCTTGGTGGGAAAATCAGTTGGCCATGCAACAACCAGTAAGGGAGTATACCTGGGAAGAGTTTAAATAGAGATTCCGTGAATATCATGTTCCGGAGAGTGTTATGAAATTGAAGCGAAAAGAATTTGAAGAGCTGCAGGAGGGATATACTAGTGTGATGAAGTATATTTGGGAGTTTAGTCAACTATCTCGTTATGCTGAGGAAGAGGTTAGCACGGAGGAAAAGAGGAAGAATCATTTCCTGCGTGGATTAAATACATTTGTGAGGATGCAGTTGAGGTTGGCTAATAAGCAAACTTATCAGCAATTGCTAGATGCAGCCATTACCTTCAAAGATGACTACAAGAATGTCCAAGAGGATAGAAGGAAGAGAGCTAAGAAGGAAACCAAGAGGATACAGACAAGTAAGCCCAAACCCAATTTGGAATTCAAACCAAGGAATAAGCCCTTTAACAACAATAATTCCAATCGGAGTGCAAATCCAAATGCAAAGAATATTATATGCCACAATTGCAAACTCCCAGGACATATGAGCAAGGATTGCCCGGAACCAGTAATTGTATGTCACGCTTGTGGTCAGAGAGGTCACATCAAGCCCAATTGTCCAAGCAAACCACAAGGTGGTTGGCCGTCTCGAGATGGAAGGCAAGCCACTGGAGGAAATGGACAGCCCAATAAAGGAGGAAATAATGGCAAGAACAACAATGGCAAGAGGAACATACCTACTGGGAAGCTAAACTGTGCAACCCTCGAGGAGGTGGATAATTCGGAGCATGCAGTGATAGGTACGCTCAATATCCTTACCAATCCCGGCAAAGTTCTATTTGATACTGGTGCAACAACTTCATTCATTTCTGAAGAATTCTGTGATAAGTTCGGGATTAGAAGGGCAACGTTAGAAAACCCTATGACCGTAGTTACGGCAGGGGGAAACGTGATTGTACGCCACATAAAACAAGATCAGGTTATATCGATCTGTGGTTGTACATACTTCGCAGACCTTTATGTGATTCCTTTGAAGGGAATTGCGGTAGTGCTAGGTATGGATTGGATGATGGAACACGAAGCTCAGATAAATTGTGAGGAGAAAACTGTCTCAATCAAAACTCCAAGTGGAGCAAGGATAGTTTACCAAGAAGATAAGCACAGTCATATTATGGTGGATCTGCAGTTGAACTCGATGAAAGAGGTCAAATTGGAAGATATTCTATAGTAAATGAGTTTCAAGATGTTTTTCCAGCAGAGCTACCAGGAATGCCACCAGACCGGGAGATAGAGTTCACTATTGACCTAATTCCTGGTACAACACCAATAGCTCAAGCACCATATAAAATGGGATCCAGAGAATTAAAAGAACTCAAAGAGCAAATTGATGAGTTAGCCAGAAAAGGATTTATTCAGGAAAGCATATCTCCATGGGGAACACCAGTAATCTTTGTGGATAAGAGAGATGGTGGAAGAAGGATGTGTGGAGATTATAGAAATCTAAACAATGTCACTATCAAGAATAAGTATCCTTTACCAAGGATGGAATATTTGTTTGATCAAGTGAAGGGAGCGGGAGTATTTTCAAAGATCGACCTAAGATCTGGATACCATCAAATAAAAATCAAGCCTGAAGATGTTCCAAAGACAGCATTTGTATCAAGATATGGACACCATGAGTATCTGGTAGTACCATTTGGTTTAACCAATGCACCTGCAATATTTATGAACTTGATGAACAAAATTTTCATGCCATATTTGGATAAGTTCGTCATAGTTTTTATTGATGATATTCTGATATATTCCAAGGATAAGGAAGAGCATGCTGATCATTTGAGAATAACATTACAGACTCTAAGGGAACACAAATTTTATGCTAAGTTTAGTAAGTGTGAATTTTGGCTAGATGAGGTAGAATTCCTCGGTCATGTGATTCAGTTAGTACTAGAATGGACTGCACCGACCAATGTGAAGCATATTCGAGGTTTCTTAGGAATGGCTGGTAATTATCAGAGATTCATTGAAGGTTTCTCCAAAATAGCTGGACCAATGACCAAATTGCTAAGAAAGAATACACCATTCAATTGGGATGAGAAGTGTGAAGTAAGTTTTCAGGAGTTGAAGACTAGGTTAACCACAGCTCCAATCTTAGCAGTTCCTGAAACAGGGAAAGACTTTACAGTATACGGTGATGCATCTAAAAAAGGTTTAGGTTATGTATTAATGCAAGATCGGAAAGTGATTGCTTATGGTTCAATACAATTGAAACCACATGAAGTCAACTATCCAACTCATGATTTAGAGTTAGCAGAAGTAGTATTTGCGCTAAAAGGGTGGAGGCATTTTCTTTATGGAGCCAGATGTGAGTTATACACTGAACATAAAAGTCTCAAATATTTCTTCACTCAAAAGGAATTGAATATGAGACAGAAGCGTTGGTTGGAACTAATCAAGGATTATGATTTAACAATCACCTATACTCCAGGGAAAGCAGATGTTGTAGCTGATGCTTTAGGCAGAAAGAGTGCAGATATTCAGCCTAGTAATCGGGAGCAACCAAAAGAGTTACAAATGAACTTGGAATGATTAGAGCTTAAATTCATTAGAACAGAGGTTCTTGGAGGATTAGCTACTATGCAGGTAATTGCAGAGCAAGACAGTGACCTTAAGCAAGAAATTTTTAGACATCAAACAGAAGATCCTTTTATTGCTGAGGAAATTCGGAGGATATCTCAAGGGTAAAAATCAGTTTTTTGCCTTGGAGATTATGAGTCTTTATGGTTTCAAGACCGTCTATGTGTTCCAGATGTGACTGAGATTAGAGATGTCATACTCAGAGAAGCACATGAAACACCATATTCTATACATCTAGGAAGTACTAATATGTTGTGGCATCCCGCAAAACCACTACTAGAAAATCGCGTTGAATTTGTGCATTGCATCGTCGTCATCATGCATTGTTTGCCAAAACTATTTGCGCAACACCCGATTTGTTTTCCAAACACCCCATCTTTATTCAAACGCAAAAACCCGGGTCCCCGGAATATTTTGTTTGCCCGAAATCGGTTTGCAAAAGCCTTGTTTGTAATAAATAAAAATTATAATTATTTTTAGCGGGGCAGTCGAACGGGCCGATTTACCCGAACGACCGCCCCACAAATTTAATCGGTCCCATCAGACCTGCCACCTAAAACCTACATCCACCTAAAAATCTACCCAACCCTCCCCTCCACATCACCCCCACCTATCCTAGGCCGCCACCTCACCCTCTCCTCTCCTCCCATCCAACCACAAGCTGCCACGTCCTCCCTCTCTCTCTCTCAGCTCTCTCTATTCCAAACCCACTCAGCCAACCAACCACCAAACACACCCCCAACCACTGACCGCGTGGGCCCCTGACCCCTGCCCCGCGCCACCCCTCTCCCTCACAACCGCTGCCACCCCGGCCCCACGCCCGACCCCGGCCTGCGCCTGCAGCGTGTTGCAGCTTGCAGCACGCTGCCTGCACACGCCTTCCACCTCGCTGCCGCGTGGGCCCCTTCTCCCCGGGCCCACCTGTCAGCTCCCTTTTTCCCCACCAACCGGCCCCCTCTCCCTCACAGCACTCACGCGCCCTGGCCCCACCTCCTGCCCCGCTCCCCACGCGAGCCTTCCACCCCGTCGTCTTCCTCCCTTTCTCTCGCCCGCCTCCCGTGGCCTCTCCCAGCAACCTCGCCCGGTGGCCCCTTCCCGCCCGCCAGCGGCCTCGCCCTGCTCGCGCCCGCGCCAGCCTCCTCTACCTCCGTCGCCGCCCGCCCCTCACAAGGCGTGCCATCTTCTCCCCGCCGCAGCAGCTCGCCGCGGACCTCAGACCTCAGCGTGCCCCAAGCCGGCCACCGCTTCTTGGCCAGCCGCGTCAGCGCCCAGCCCCCCCGCCGCCCTCGCCCCAGCGCGCGCGTGCTCCTCCCCTCGCCGGCGCCTGCTCGCCTGAAACCGCCGCCCGTCTCGCGCCCGTCTCCGCCGCGGTCAAGGTCGCCGCCCCTGGCCGTCCTGGCGGCCGAGCGCCCGAAGTCTCTCGTCGTCCCGCAGAGCTCGCCAGCCCGGCGCCTTCCCCACGAGCCCAGCGGCCCCTCCGGCCGTCCGCCAGACGCTGCTCCGCCAGCCTCTCCGCCCGGCCTCTCCGACCCTCCCGCCGGCGGTCAGGCCCGGCGCCCCTGCTGCCCTGTTCAGGTTGGATGGCGCCAAGTACCTCGACGCCCGATGGCCTTCCCCAACGCGAGCCGGAGGACCCTCTTGTGAAGCATCAGGCGTGCCTCCGAGTGGTGCCTTCGGGGTGTTTGGAGACCTCACACATGAACCCCTCGTTTGGTGGGTAAGGTCGTCAACATGACCGGCACCGAGCATGAGCCCGAAGGCTACATCGGACCAGAGACACTCGAAGAAGCATCTACAAGGACTCTACGCGGAATGGAACGACATGATCTTCTTCATGGACAAAGGAAAGTTGCGCGACTTCGAGCCCACGGCAAGAAAAGCGAACCATAAGATCAACGAGGGACGCCAAGATCTTCAATCGGAAGCGAACATCAAGACCTTCCGCTGTACTCCAACCCGACGCCAAAGTTCGCCCGTAACCCGAGCATGCCAATTCTTGACTGGAGGATGAGATGTCGACAAGTGCTTCAACCCGAACGAGAGGACCGACAACATGACCCGAAGACCCCGGATGCGCCAAGACCTACCCCTGAGTCCGAGAACGACCCCGTCGAACCCTAAACCCTGAGACCGACCCGGACCCCGGAACCCTCGGAACCCCAAGATCGTCGAGCCCCCTCTAAATGTGTGACCCTTTTTCCTCGATACCCTATTTTATAAATGCATAATAACAACTTGATTGCATATTGAATTGTCATACTCACATGCATATCTGTGGTTTGGGGGCCTTATGCCGAATTCACCTCATAATTAAATATGGGGCCCATATGCGGGCAAATTTAGTCTCATATCGGCCTCATTTAAATTTGTGTAGCGAACCCGGTGCTATCTTGTGTCATGTCAAAACAACATCTAAATTGCGGGGATTCTAATCAACTTGCACCATCTAATTAAATGTCGGGACCTCGGTTCCGCTTAATATGACCTAATTGCATCGCACCTTTGCCATGTCATCCAACATACATGCATCATGCCGATCTTCTGTCGTTTTATTAAATATTGCATCCGATGTTTCTTCTAGTGTTTTGCTTCTTCGCGGATAAGGCCGTTGAGTTGATGTGAGCTTGCCCGATCTTGGTTGAACCTCGACAATGTTTTCAGCGAGCATCTCCCCCTTTCTACCTATCTTACTTTTATAGTATTTACTTCCCTCCTGTTGATCTATTGCTATCTGTGTTGCGATGCTTTAGTTTCCGTACCTGTGATATACCGTGCAGCCCTATAATGCCTTGGACACACCCTATTACCTGTTGTTTGGTAGTTAGTTGGACTTGCGCGTCGTAGTCGCTTGCTCAAGTGTTGTCGCGTGTTGTCAAATGCCACAGTTGCTGATGTATTGCCGCATGTTGATGTTGGAGATGATTCTAGTTTTACTTATCGTCACTTTAATTTCTGTTTAACAACTAAAATTGAAATAAGCAGAGGCATCGGTGGGTGATAGATAATATTTGGTTTCCGAACGCCCACTTGTGTCCCGTAAGACCCCGAGTACTTGATACCTGTTCCTTGATTTTGCGCGCTATCCACATCCGGGAGGTATATGGGACCCCCCTGAGCCAGAGCGTGATTCAGTCTTATTTCTTGGGGCCACAAACTAGTTTGAGGTGTTTTTACTATCCTGTACTTATGCCATGCTACTTTATGTATTTAATTTGTGCGAGGAGCACACTGTACTGTTTAGGAATTGTGACCCGTTTACGTGGTAGCGACAAGCCCAGCCACACTTTCGGGTTCCCAGTCGTTTACCGCCGGCCCCACAAACCTTGAGGCCGTCTCGGAGTCAGCTAGCCGTTCGCGGAATCTACTTAAGGGTGGCCCCTGAAATATTTCTGAATCCTGTGATTGTTCACCGTGAAAGCCTCGTTGGGTTTTGATTTGGTTTTCCGAGGTTGATCGAGCGTGTGTTGCTATTGGTGCACCCGGCGGAAAAACTTTCTCAAAGCCGTGTCCATGGATATGGACGACTTGGAGCATGATATCTCGATCATAGACAAGCATAACTAAAGTTTCTGCTATAAATTTGACTTATAATGACTAGTAATCAACTTCACTATAACGGAATGGCTAATTAATACTGCCCACCATTGCTTGTTTGGTTGTCGCCATGCGACAATTGTACTGACTAGTAAATCTTGCAACTTCTAGCGGAATGGCTGAATAAAAGTACCAACAAGCTGGGTTGGGTTTACCTCATGCTATCTGTATCTGATTAGTAATGGATGCAACTATAACGGAATGATTAACTAAAAGTGCCCACTGCTTAATTTATCAGGATGAATATCTAAACCTGACTAGTAATTGCTGCAACGATAACTGAATAAATAAAACTGCCAACCGTGTGAGTTCCTCGGTTGACTTCCTCGTTTGGTCTCGAGGGGGAAACACCAGGATGGGTTTGTTTGGTGTTAGTTTTAGGTTGGATCCGGATAGGTCATTCTCACCCCTCTCTAATAACCGTCAGTTGTATCGAGTCTCTATAGGTTGTTTAGTGCATGCTGCCGCTGCCGCTTCAGTCCACCATACCTATGTAGGCGAGGAACGCCGAATTCTAGCCTCGCCGTGTACTGGCCTCAGTACTGACGCTCCTTATTTTTCCTTTGCCCTTTGTCGGCACCCCCTTTTTGTTTAAGCAGGTTTGAGTTCGACGTCGTTAGCAGGGTTACCCTTCCGGCTTGGCCTGGGCAGGGTTATGGACGCCATTGGTTATTCTTCAGGGCTCTTAGCCCCATTTGCATCTTGTCCGTAGTCGGACGCTCGATTATTTCAAGGTGATTTGGATCTTAGTACTTTATATCTGTATTCTTGACTCATTGAGTCATATATATCTCGTGTTGTGGGTCCCATCGAGGACCTTGTGTAATGTTATTACTTCGTTTTCCACCATACGAAAGTGCTGGTGAGCACCTTTGAATCGTTTCTATGCGGGTTTTGGAATTTTGCTCAAATTTGCATAGGTCCGATTCGAGGGTGTTCTGAGTGGTATCGAGCACATCGGTTGCGATACCCACAAGTCCAATGTAGGATAACCTAGCTAACGGCCGAAGTAGAGTGTCAAAACTATTTTTCAAAATCGGTTGGATAGTTCTGAATAGGTCTGATTTTACTTCTTACCCCTCTGCTATTCTCCTCTTATCTCGACGTGTTTTGAATCCGCTCTCTTCTCTCTCTTCGAGTCCAGGATTTCTCGTGGTTGGGGTCCGTCGTACCTTTAGGGTTTCGCTTCCTCCTTTGATAACGGTGTTCTACCATCCGGTGTTCAAGCTGCCTGAGGAATCCGTCTACTGTGGTGCCATTCTTTGTTCCTTGTTTGTGCCTTCCGGTGTTTTCCGGTGCGACGACATCATCTACGCCCGATCCGATGCAGAGTCTGCCTCCCTTCTTTGTTTCCGAACCTCGCTTGTCGAGATCTTCAGTCTGATTCCGAGAATGGTTGCACTCTTTTCTACCGATTGTGCGGAGTAATAGTTTGGGTGCGTGATGGATTGGCCCCCATGCCGACTACCCCTTCTATTCGCTTTCGTACATTGAAGTGGACGAGAATACATCGATTCCCTCTTCCCACCGAAGTTAGAGGTGGCTTTATTTGTTGATACCTCTACCTTCGACCTTTTGTCCCCGGAGTGTTCCCTCGACGATCACGGACAACGACCTCTTGTTAGTGGTGTCACGAGGATCTACACGAAGCGAGAAGACGCAGATCGCCGACCTTCCTTCCGGTACCATGAGGCGGATCTCGAGGGCGAGATCCATTGTTAGTGGTGTCGGTGTGGCATCCATAAAACCACTACTAGAAAAACGCGTTGAATTTGTGCATTGCATCGTCGTCATCATGCATTGTTTGCCAAAACTATTTGCGCAACACCCGATTTGTTTTCCAAACACCCCATCTTTATTCAAACGCAAAAACCCGGGTCCCCGGAATATTTTGTTTGCCCGAAATCGGTTTGCAAAAGCCTTGTTTGTAATAAATAAAAATTATAATTAGTTTTAGCGGGGCAGTCGAACGGGCCGATTTACCCGAACGACCGCCCCAGAAATTTAATCGGTCCCATCAGACCTGCCACCTAAAACCTACATCCACCTAAAAATCTACCCAACCCTCCCCTCCACATCACCCCCACCTATCCTAGGCCGCCACCTCACCCTCTCCTCTCCTCCCATCCAACCACAAGCTGCCACGTCCTCCCTCTCTCTCTCTCAGCTCTCTCTTTTCCAAACCCACTCAGCCAACCAACCACCAAACACACCCCCAACCACTGACCGCGTGGGCCCTGACCCCTGCCCCGCGCCACCCCTCTCCCTCACACCCATGCCCCACCCCGGCCACGCCTGCACGCGTGTTGCCTGCAGCGCACGCCTGCACACGCCCTTCCACCTCTGCCACGTGGGCCCTTCTCCCGGGCCCACCTGCCTCCTTTCCCACCAACCGCCCCTCTCCCTCACAGACTCACGCGCCCCACCCACCTCCGCCCCTCCCCACGCGAGCCTTCCACCCCGTCGTCTTCCTCCTTTCTCTCGCCGCCCTCGCTCCAGGGCCTCTCCCAGCAACCTCGCCACGGTGGCCCCTTCCCGCAGCCAGCCCGCGGCCTGCGCCTGCTCGCGCCAAGCAGAGCCTCCTCTACCTCCCGTCGCCGCCCCTCGCCCGGCGCGCCATCTTCTCCCGCAGCAGCCGCTCGCCGCCGGACCCTCAGACCTCCCCGCGTGCCCCAAAGCCGCTGCCACCTCGGCCGAGCACGTCCGCGCCCGCAGCCATCGCCCGCCGCGCGCCTCGCCCCGCGCGTGCTCCTCCCCGCTGCGCCGCCGCTCCCTTGAAGCCGCCGCCTCGCGCCCCGAGCCGCCGTCCTCCGCCATGGTCAAGGTCGCCGCCCTCGCCGCCCGTCCCTGGCAACGCACGAGCGCCCCCGAGTCCTCCTCGTCGTCCCGCAGAGCTCGCCAGGCCCCGGCGCCTTCCCCCACGCGAGCCCAGCGGCCCCCCTCCGACGCGTCCGCCGCATCGCCGCTCCGCCAGGCCTCTCCGCGCCCGGCCTCTCGACCTCCCCGCGGCGGTCGGCCCGGCGCCCCTGCTGCCCTGTTCAGGTTGGATGGCGCCAAGTACCTCGACGCCCGATGGCCTTCCCCAACACGAGCCGGAGGACCCTCTTGTGAAGCATCAGGCGTGCCTCCGAGTGGTGCCTTCGGGGTGTTTGGAGACCTCACACATGAACCCCTCGTTTGGTGGGTAAGGTCGTCAACATGACCGGCACCGAGCATGAGCCCGAAGGCTACATCGGACCAGAGACACTCGCAGAAGCATCTACAAGGACTCTACGCGGAATGGAACGACATGATCTTCTTCATGGACAAAGGAAAGTTGCGCGACTCAGAGCCCACCGGCAAGAAAAGCCGGAACCATAAGATCAACGACAGGGACGCCAAGATCTTCAATCGGAAACGAGAACATCAAGACCTTCCGCCAAGTACTCCAACCCGGGCCAAAGTTCGCCCGAACCCAGCATGCCAATTCTTCGACTGGAGGACACATATGCGACAAGTGCTTCAACGAGCGAGAGGACCGACAACATGACCCGAAGACCCGGATGCGCCAAGACCTACCCGAGTCCGAACGACCCGTCAACCCTAAACCACAGACCGACCGGACCCCGGAACCCTCGGAACCCCAAGATCGTCGAGCCCCCTCTAAATGTGTGACCCTTTTTCCTCGATACCCTATTTTATAAATGCATAATAACAACTTGATTGCATATTGAATTGTCATACTCACATGCATATCTGTGGTTTGGGGGCCTTATGCCGAATTCACCTCATAATTAAATATGGGGCCCATATGCGGGCAAATTTAGTCTCATATCGGCCTCATTTAAATTTGTGTAGCGAACCCGGTGCTATCTTGTGTCATGTCAAAACAACATCTAAATTGCGGGGATTCTAATCAACTTGCACCATCTAATTAAATGTCGGGACCTCGGTTCCGCTTAATATGACCTAATTGCATCGCACCTTTGCCATGTCATCCAACATACATGCATCATGCCGATCTTCTGTCGTTTTATTAAATATTGCATCCGATGTTTCTTCTAGTGTTTTGCTTCTTCGCGGATAAGGCCGTTGAGTTGATGTGAGCTTGCCCCGATCTTCGGTTGAACCTCCGACAATGTTTTCAGGCGAGCATCTCCCCCTTTCTACCTATCTTACTTTTATAGTATTTACTTCCCTCCTATTGATCTATTGCTATCTGTGTTGCGATGCTTTAGTTTCCGTACCTGTGATATACCGTGCAGCCCTATAATGCCTTGGACACACCCTATTACCTGTTGTTTGGTAGTTAGTTGGACTTACGTCGTGATCGCTTGCTCAAGTGTTGTCGCGTGTTGTCAAATGCCACAGTTGCTGATGTATTGCCGCATGTTGATGTTGGAGATGATTCTAGTTTTACTTATCGTCACTTTAATTTCTGTTTAACAACTAAAATTGAAATAAGCAGAGGCATCGGTGGGTGATAGAAAATATTTGGTTTCGAGCCCACTTGTGTCCGTGAAGACCCCGAGTACTTGATACCTGTTCCTTGATTTTGCGCGCTATCCACATCCGGGAGGTATATGGGACCCCCCTGAGCCAGAGCTTGATTCAGTCTTATTTCTTGGGGCCACAAACTAGTTTGAGGTGTTTTTACTATCCTGTACTTATGCCATGCTACTTTCTGTATTTAATTTGTGCGAGGAGCACACTGTACTGTTTAGGAATTGTGACCCGTTTACGTGGTAGCGACAAGCCCAGCCACACTTTCGGGTTCCCAGTCGTTTACCGCCGGCCCCACAAACCTTGAGGCCGTCTCGGAGTCAGCTAGCTTCGTTGCGGAATCTACTTAAGGGGTGGCCCCCTGAAATATTTCTGAATCCTGTGATTGTTCAGTCGTGAAAGCCTCGTTGGGTTTTGATTTGGTTTTTCCGAGGTTGATCGAGCGTGTGTTGCTATTGGTGCACCCGGCGGAAAAACTTTCAAAGCCGTGTCATGGATATGGACGACTTGGAGCACAGTATCTCGATCATAGACAAGCATAACTAAAGTTTACTGCTATAAATTTGACTTATAATGACTAGTAATCAACTTCACTATAACGGAATGGCTAATTAATACTGCCCACCATTGCTTGTTTGGTTGTCGCTTGCGACAATTGTACCTGACTAGTAAATCTTGCAACTACAACGGAATGGCTGAATAAAAGTACCAACAACTGCTGGGTTTCGGGTTTATCTCATGCTATCTCGATTCGATTAGTAATGGATGCAACTATAACGGAATGATTAACTAAAAGTGCCCATGCTTAATTTATCGGATGAATATCTAAACGACTAGTAATTGCCAACGATAATCGAATAAATAAAGCGCCAACCGTGTGAGTTCCTCGGTTGACTTCCTCGTTGGTCTCGAGGGGAAACACGGGATGGGTTTGTTTGGTGTTAGTTTTAGGTTGGATCCGGATAGGTCATTCTCACCCCTCTCTAATAACCGTCAGTTGTATCGAGTCTCTATAGGTTGTTTAGTGCATGCTGCCGCTGCCGCTTCAGTCCACCATACCTATGTAGGCGAGGACCGCCGAATTCTAGCCTCGCCGTGTACTGGCCTCAGTACTGACGCTCCTTCTTTTTTCCTTTGCCCTTTGTCGGCACCCCTTTTTGTTTAAGCAGGTTTGAGATCGACGTCGTTAGCAGGGTTACCCTTCCGGCTTGGCCTGGGCAGGGTTATGGACGCCATTGGTTATTCTTCAGGGCTCTTAGCCCCATTTGCATCTTGTCCGTAGTCGGACGCTCGATTATTTCAAGGTGATTTGGATCTTAGTACTTTATATCTGTATTCTTGACTCATTGAGTCGCTGTTATATATCTGTGTTGTGGGTCCCATCGAGGACTGTTGTGTAATGTTATTACTTCGTTTTCCACCCGCACGAAAGTGCCTGGTGGGCACCTTTGAATCGTTTCTATGCGGGTTTTGGCGAATTTTGCTCAAATTTGCATAGGTCCGATTCTGAGGGTGTTACAGAGTGGTATCAGAGCACATCAGTTGCGATACCCCACAAGTCCAGCCTGTAGGATAACCTAGCTAACGGCCGAAGTAGAGTGTCAAAACTATTTTTCAAAATCGGTTGGATAGTTCTGAATAGGTCTGATTTTACTTCTTACCCCTCTGCTATTCTCCTCTTATCTCGACGTGTTTTGAATCCGCTCTCTTCTCTCTCTTCGAGTCCAGGATTTCTCGTGGTTGGGGTCCGTCGTACCTTTAGGGTTTCGCTTCCTCCTTTGATAACGGTGTTCTACCATCCGGTGTTCAAGCTACCTGAGGAATCCGTCTACTGTGGTGCCATTATTTGTTCCTTGTTTGTGCCTTCCGGTGTTTTCCGGTGCGACGACATCATCTACGCCCGATCCGATGCAGAGTCTGCCTCCCTTCTTTGTTTCCGAACCTCGCTTGTCGAGATCTTCAGTCTGATTCCGAGAATGGTTGCACTCTTTTCTACCGATTGTGCGGAGTAATAGTTTGGGTGCGTGATGGATTGGCCCCCATGCCGACTACCCCTTCTATTCGCTTTCGTACATTGAAGTGGACGAGAATGCATCGATTCCCTCTTCCCACCGAAGTTAGAGGTGGCTTTATTTGTTGATGCCTCTACCTTCGACCTTTTGTCCCCGGAGTGTTCCCTCGACGATCACGGACAACGACCTCTTGTTAGTGGTGTCACGAGGATCTACACGAAGCGAGAAGACGCAGATCGCCGACCTTCCTTCCGGTACCATGAGGCGGATCTCGAGGGCGAGATCCATTGTTAGTGGTGTCGAATTGTGGCATCCCGCAAAACCACTACTAGAAAAACGCGTTGAATTTGTGCATTGCATCGTCGTCATCATGCATTGTTTGCCAAAACTATTTGCGCAACACCCGATTTGTTTTCCAAACACCCCATCTTTATTCAAACGCAAAAACCCGGGTCCCCGGAATATTTTGTTTGCCCGAAATCGGTTTGCAAAAGCCTTGTTTGTAATAAATAAAAATTATAATTATTTTTAGCGGGGCAGTCGAACGGGCCGATTTACCCGAACGACCGCCCCAGAAATTTAATCGGTCCCATCAGACCTGCCACCTAAAACCTACATCCACCTAAAAATCTACCCAACCCTCCCCTCCACATCACCCCCACCTATCCTAGGCCGCCACCTCACCCTCTCCTCTCCTCCCATGCAACCACAAGCTGCCACGTCCTCCCTCTCTCTCTCTCTCAGCTCTCTCTATTCCAAACCCACTCAGCCAACCAACCACCAAACACACCCCCAACCATCGACCGTGGGCCCCGACCCCCTTGCCACCTCTCCCTCACACCCGCTGCCACCCCGGCCCCACGCCCGACCCCCCCCGCACGCGTGTTGCCTTGGCACGCAGCGCACACGCCCCAGCCCTTCCACCTCGCTGCCGCGTGGGCCCCTTCTCCCCGGGCCCACCTGTCAGCTCCCTTTTTCCCCACCAACCGGCCCCCTCTCCCTCACAGCACTCACGCGCCCTGGCCCCACCTCCTGCCCCGCTCCCCACGCGAGCCTTCCACCCCGTCGTCTTCCTCCCTTTCTCTCGCGCGCCGCCCGCTCGCTCCCAGGGCCTCTCCCCAGCAACCTCGCCGCCGGTGGCCCCCTTCCCGCCGCCCGCCGCCCATGCCTGCGCCACTCGCGCCTTGAGCCTCCTCTACCTCCGCCGCCCCTCGCCCGGCGCGCCATCTTCTCCCCTGAGCAGCCGCGGCCACGGACCCTCGACCTCGCGTGCCCCCCAAAGCCCGGCCACGCTTAGCCGGACGCGTCGAGCGCCCGGCCACACGCCGACCCGCCGCGCGCCCTCGCCCTCACGCCGCGCCTCCTCCCCTCGCTGAGCCTCGCTCCCGCGCCGCCGCCGTCTCGCGCCAGCCGTCCTCCGCCCTGTCGCGGTCAAGGTCGCCGCCGCCGTCTCGGCGACGCCACGAGCGCCCGAAGTCCTCCTCGTCGTCAGAGCTCGCCAGCCCCGCGCCTTCCCCACGCGAGCCCAGCTGCCCTCCGACGCTGGCCCGCCAGACGCTGCCTCCGCCAGCCTCTCCGCGCCTGCCTCTCCGACCCTCCCGCCGCTGGCGGCCCCAGCGCCCTGCCCTGTTCAGGTTGGATGGCGCCAAGTACCTCGACGCCCGATGGCCTTCCCCAACACGAGCCGGAGGACCCTCTTGTGAAGCATCAGGCGTGCCTCCGAGTGGTGCCTTCGGGGTGTTTGGAGACCTCACACATGAACCCCTCGTTTGGTGGGTAAGGTCGTCAACATGACCGGCACCGAGCATGAGCCCGAAGGCTACATCGGACCAGAGACACTCGAAGAAGCATCTACAAGGACTCTACGCGGAATGGAACGACATGATCTTCTTCATGGACAAAGGAAAGTTGCGCGACTCAGAGCCCACCGGCAAGAAAAGCCGGAACCATAAGATCAACGACAGGGACGCCAAGATCTTCAATCGGAAACGAGAACATCAAGACCTTCCGCCAAGTACTCCAACCCGGACGCCAAAGTTCGCCCAGAACCCGAGCATGCCAATTCTTCGGCCTGGAGGACAGATATGCGACAAGTGCTTCAACCCGAACGAGAGGACCGACAACATGACCCGAAGACCCCGGATGCGCCAAGACCTACCCCTGAGTCCGAGAACGACCCCGTCGAACCCTAAACCCTGAGACCGACCCGGACCCCGGAACCCTCGGAACCCCAAGATCGTCGAGCCCCCTCTAAATGTGTGACCCTTTTTCCTCGATACCCTATTTTATAAATGCATAATAACAACTTGATTGCATATTGAATTGTCATACTCACATGCATATCTGTGGTTTGGGGGCCTTATGCCGAATTCACCTCATAATTAAATATGGGGCCCATATGCGGGCAAATTTAGTCTCATATCGGCCTCATTTAAATTTGTGTAGCGAACCCGGTGCTATCTTGTGTCATGTCAAAACAACATCTAAATTGCGGGGATTCTAATCAACTTGCACCATCTAATTAAATATCGGGACCTCGGTTCCGCTTAATATGACCTAATTGCATCGCACCTTTGCCATGTCATCCAACATACATGCATCATGCCGATCTTCTGTCGTTTTATTAAATATTGCATCCGATGTTTCTTCTAGTGTTTTGCTTCTTCGCGGATAAGGCCGTTGAGTTGATGTGAGCTTGCCCCGATCTTCGGTTGAACCTCCGACAATGTTTTCAGGCGAGCATCTCCCCCTTTCTACCTATCTTACTTTTATAGTATTTACTTCCCTCCTGTTGATCTATTGCTATCTGTGTTGCGATGCTTTAGTTTCCGTACCTGTGATATACCGTGCAGCCCTATAATGCCTTGGACACACCCTATTACCTGTTGTTTGGTAGTTAGTTGGACTTGCGCGTCGTAGTCGCTTGCTCAAGTGTTGCCGCGTGTTGTCAAATGCCACAGTTGCTGATGTATTGCCGCATGTTGATGTTGGAGATGATTCTAGTTTTACTTATCGTCACTTTAATTTCTGTTTAACAACTAAAATTGAAATAAGCAGAGGCATCGGTGGGTGATAGATAATATTTGGTTTCCGAACGCCCACTTGTGTCCCGTAAGACCCCGAGTACTTGATACCTGTTCCTTGATTTTGCTGCTATCCACATCCGGGAGGTATATGGGACCCCCGAGCCGTGAGCGTGATTCATCTTATTTCTTGGGGCCACAAACTAGTTTGAGGTGTTTTACTATCCTGTACTTATGCCATGCTACTTTCTCAGATTTAATTTGTGCGAGGAGCACACTGCATCTTTAGGAATTGTGACCGTTTACGTGGTAGCGACAAGCCCAGCCACACTTTCGGGTTCCCGATGCCACACGCCCCACAAACCTTGAGGCCGTCTCGAGTCAGCTAGCTAAGCTATGAATCTACTTAAGGGTGGCCTGAAATATTTTTGAATCTGTGATTGTTCAATGTGAAAGCCTCGTTGGGTTTTGATTTGGTTTTTCCGAGGTTGATCGAGCGTGTGTTGCTATTGGTGCACCCCGGCCGGGAAAAACTTTCTGAAAGCCGTGTCCGCGGATATGGACGACTTGGAGCACAGTATCTCGATCATAGACAAGCATAACTAAAGTTTACTGCTATAAATTTGACTTATAATGACTAGTAATCAGCTTCACTATAACGGAATGGCTAATTAATACTGCCCACCATTGCTTGTTTGGTTGTCGCTTGCGACAATTGTACCTGACTAGTAAATCTTGCAACTACAACGGAATGGCTGAATAAAAGTACCAACAACTGCTGGGTTCTGGGTTTACCTCATGCTATCTGTATCTGATTAGTAATGGATGCAACTATAACGGAATGATTAACTAAAAGTGCCCACTGCTTAATTTATCAGGATGAATATCTAAACCTGACTAGTAATTGCTGCAACGATAACTGAATAAATAAAACTGCCAACCGTGTGAGTTCCTCGGTTGACTTCCTCGTTTGGTCTCGAGGGGGAAACACCAGGATGGGTTTGTTTGGTGTTAGTTTTAGGTTGGATCCGGATAGGTCATTCTCACCCCTCTCTAATAACCGTCAGTTGTATCGAGTCTCTATAGGTTGTTTAGTGCATGCTGCCGCTGCCGCTTCAGTCCACCATACCTATGTAGGCGAGGACCGCCAATTCTAGCCTCGCTGTCTTGGCCTCGATCTTGACGCCTTCTTTTTTCCTTTGCCCTTTGTCGGCACCTTTTTGTTTAAGCAGGTTTGAGTTCGACGTCGTTAGTGGTTACCCTTCCGGCTTGGGCAGGGTTATGGACGCCATTGGTTATTCTTCAGGGCTCTTAGCCCCATTTGCATCTTGTCCGTAGTCGGACGCTCGATTATTTCAAGGTGATTTGGATCTTAGTACTTTATATCTGTATTCTTGACTCATTGAGTCGCTGTTATATATCTGTGTTGTGGGTCCCATCGAGGACTGTTGTGTAATGTTATTACTTCGTTTTCCACCCGCACGAAAGTGCCTGGTGGGCACCTTTCAATCGTTTCTATGCGGGTTTTGGCGAATTTTGCTCAAATTTGCATAGGTCCGATTCTGAGGGTGTTACATATGTATATGGATTTGAAAGAACTATTCTGGTGGAATAACATGAAAAGGGATATTGCTAAATATGTATCAGAATGCCATACGTGCCAAAGGGTGAAGACTGAACATTAAAGTCCAGCAGGATCATTACAACCTTTGGATATTCCTGAATGGAAGTGGGAAGAAATAGGTATGGACTTCATCACATGATTGCCCATGACACCTAAACGGAAGGATATGATATGGGTAATTGTGGACAGACTTACTAAGAGTGCACATTTTATTTCGGTAAATCAGAAAGATAATGCCGAGAAGTTAGTAGAAATTTACGTCAAAGAGATAGTAAGTAAACATGGAGTACCCAAAAAGATCGTAACTGATAGGGGATCAGTGTTTACTTCAACATTTTGGAAGCAATTGCATGAAGCACTTGGTTCAAAGTTAGATTTCAGCACATCATATCATCCTGAGACAGGAGGTCAAACTGAAAGAACAAATCAAATACCAGAAGACATGTTAAGAGCGTGTGCATTAGATTTTGGAGGTACATGGGAAGATCATCTACCATTGGCAGAATTTTCTTACAATAATAGATACCAGAGTAGTCTGAAGGCAGCCCCATTCCAAGTTCTATATGTAAGGAAGTGTAGATCACCAATATGTTGGTATGAGCCTGGAAGCAGCAAAGAATTTGCACCGGACTTTATTAAGGAAAGACAAGATATTGTTGATAAGATCCGGGATAGACTGAAAATATCCCAGAGTAGGCAGAAAAGTTATGCTGATCAAAGTCGAAGATCATGGCATCTAGAAGTGGGAGATATGGTATACTTGAAAGTAAGTCCAATGAAAGGGGTGAAAAGGTTCGGAGTTAAAGGAAAGTTAAGTCCAAGAAACATCGGACCATTCAAGATATTGAGTCAAAACAGAACTATAGCCTATGCTTTAGAGTTACCATCAAGATTAGCACAAGTGCATAATGTTTTACATGTGTCACAGCTTCGTAAATGTTTGAAAGTTCTGGATGATGCAATCACACATCAGGAGATAGAATTACAAGCAGACTTAACCTATGTTGAAAATCCCTGTAAAATCTTGGAAGAAAACTGGAGAAGGTTAAGGAATAGAGCAATCAAATATTGCAAAGTACAATGGGAACATCACCCTAAAAGGGAAGCCACGTGGGAGAAAGAAGAGGATTTAAGAAAAGCCTATCCAGAACTATTCAGGTACATCTCCACAAACTTCGGGACGAAGTTTAATTTAAGGGGGGAAGTCTGTAACATCCCAGCATTTAGAAACTAACGAAGGGTACATTTAGGAATTTTAAATGTTGCATGCATTCATCCGTGAAAATGTGGGAAAAAATTTCCCCAAATAAAAAAAAACTTAAAGTGATCAAGGTTTCTTTCATACTTTGAGATCAGGTTTAGTCTTAAAGGATGATTTCTATAGACTTTGATATGATCTTTGTGGAGTTATGTGTTTTGGGAAATGAAATTTGAATTTAAAAACATTGAGAGGTTGAATTATAATTCAAAAGGATTTTTGAATAATGTTTGAATCTTGATTTAATTAAGAGTTAACCAATATAACTCAAATTTTATCTAAATGAATCTATTAAGAATATGAAT
Organism: Avena longiglumis; assembly: GCA_030063025.1. Classification (NCBI taxonomy): domain Eukaryota; kingdom Viridiplantae; phylum Streptophyta; class Magnoliopsida; order Poales; family Poaceae; genus Avena; species Avena longiglumis. The sequence continues at coordinate 309,543,217 of CP125976.1, read as the reverse complement.
ATCTATTTCATATTTTCATTCAATAAATAAGTTACAAAAATGTAACTTATAAAAAAATCATCCACAATTTTTACAATAGTAAATAAATGAAGAATAATATTTATTTATTGATAATAGTATAATCTTTATTACAAAATAATAAAATGAAGATTAAAAAAGAATAGAACTAAAATTACAAAAGAATAAATAAGATTACATTGGACTATTCTATAAAGAAAAATAAATTAAAATCTTCATCTTCAAATCTGTACCTGCAAAATAAACAGAAAATGAATATGAAAAGGAAAGTTAGGATTAGCATTGTTTTACTCTCAGACTTGTCAGTGAAGTGCACTGATCAAGGTTCATCATGGAGTAAACTTATAAAAGGGGCAGGTTTCACCAATATGAAAGAATGTATCTTTCATAATTTTGAAGCCAGAAGTCAAATGATAGCAAGAAGGGGCAAGTTTCACCATCCAGGTAAAAGTAATCAGATAAAAGTAACTTCCAAAAATTCTGAACATATCTACATCTGTGCAGCAAGAACACAAGCAGCACACACACCAAACTGCATGGTGTGTGCTGTCAACACCACATCAGTAGAACAACCAAACAAAATTCCCAACAGCCGTGGGAAAACCAATTCCCACACCATTCCATTGCTTTTCCACACCAAGCATAGCAGCCAGCAGCTACACCAAGCCAAAGCCAAGCTAGATCAAACCAACCAAAAACCAGGAGCACATCACCAAGATGGTGACATAAGGAGGGGGAAGATCAGGGGGATAGCAAGACCAAGGTCAAGCCATCAGGATCAGGAGATGATGGGCTAGATCAAGGACAAGCCAGGAGCTGGATATACCAGGGGAGCACAAGATCAACCACAAGATCAAGCTACCACAAGATCAACTACTAGCAACCACATCATCAAGTGATAGTGGTAAGTAAATAGACCATCAAATGATCTATCTGTCTAAGATTATACAAGCATACATGATCTGTCACTTATTCAAACTCTCAGAAAGCACCCAAGTGGGGTGAATCCATCACTGAGGTTTTGAACTTTAAAAGCAAATAGCAAAGTATAAGGATCTAACCAAATCTCAGAACAACATCATTGGTTTGGATATCAAGCTATATTTAAATTCAAGAATAAATATAGCTAAGATTTAACTTCTAGGCACATCTCTAAGATAAGAGTAGCACCTTAGAATTTAATCTTTGGGATCTATACAAATGATCAAGCCTACCATAATTTTTTCCAAGCTTTGATTCAAGAAACAGTAGCTGGTAGCAATACCAGAACCACCCATGTGAATCAACTAGATAAAGCTTAAATCCCTAAGCCTCAGACCAACATCATTGGTCTTAGGAATTTAAGAATGGAACATTTCTATTTAATGCCAAACTAATCTTAAGCTTACACCAAACCAATTCAAGAAAATAGAATCTAATCTTGTGTGCCATACAAAGATGGTGTCACAAGAACAGTTCTACATGAATTAAGATAAGCATTCAATCTTCATATATTCAATCAATCAACTACAAATCATTTTCCTGTCATCACAGGAATCATAGTTAAGAAATTCCTATGTATATCTTCACTGTTTGAAACCATTGGATCTCAAACTACATCTAAATTCTTAAGCCAACAAGGGTTAATACAGTGATTTCATCACACCATACTCACTATCATTAACCAAGTAATGATAGTGGTAAGTTATCAAAACCACTAACTTTACCAAGTATTGATTTCACGGCAAAGGTATCATCTGAATCATATGAAATTTAAGCATAAAATCATGTGATAAGCCACCAGTACCACCATAATTCATCTTAAGCAGCAAGCCTCAGCTAACAATCATTTAGCATGCTTAGAGACCATCAACACATGATCTAATTCATCCAGTATATAATCAACAATAGGACATGAACCCTAAATGGAATAAATCATCTTTATCAGGACAAGACAGTAACCAACGAGGTCACTACCAACATCTAGCATAGGATGAGCTAGCACAGAGAGCACAAGGGGGAGAGGAAAAGAACTCACCAAAGGTTCTCGCTGGAAACTAGAAGAGGAAACAGAGGTGGCCGACGACCACGGCGGCGACCATAGCCACGCCTAGAGGCGAGGTGAATCACCACGAGGCATGACAACAATGGCGGCACCAGGATCCACGCCAACCCCAAACCCTAGGGTTCGGGACGGCATTGATCCGTCACAGGAGATCTCCATGCCCAAATCCAGATGGACAGGAAGGAAGAGCGGAGTCGACAACCTCCTCCTGCACCACGGCGGCGACCAGAACGGTTCACGACGGTGGGAATCGTCGGCGGTGACACCACCGACCACGGGGTCGAGGATGGAGGAGGAGCGGAGTGAGCTCGAGGGTGAGAGACAGCGAGTGAGTGGGCTAAGTTGGGCCAGAACCCTTCGAGGTGGCTATTTTTACTATGCCTAGTGGGCCACAAGGGTCGAATAGAATACGCCAGCCCAAATTTAAAGCTTGTTTCAATGAATAAAAAAAGACCAAAATGCCCCTGAACTTAATTAAATTCCAGAAAAATAAAATAAAAGTCCAAAAATTATAAATAAAATATTTTTGGATTCGCAATAATCCAAACGATCCAAATAAATTAAGAGATAAAAATTTAGACATATAAATTTTATTAAGAATTTTGTAATTTATATATTCCTTATGGAATTTTTCAAAATTATTGAAAAACGATAAAAATAAATAAAAATTACATTCATCATATATTGATATTGTATTACTTTAGAAAAATACTAAACAAATATTTAATAACAATTTTTGGATATTTAAGTGATAATTCTTACAACAATTATTAAATCAATAAAAGTTAAATAAAAGGAAAATAATATAAAAGAATACAATATTCTATTATAAATATTTAAAAAAATATATTTATAACTCCTTTATTATTAAAAAAAACAATTTTATTAATAATTGGTAGAATGCATATCAAGATTAAATGATGCATTACATTACTTTGCATAATCATTTTTCTTCTTTAAATATTGTCCTTACCGGGCAATAATGATGTTTTTCTACACATAGAAGCTCAAGGTCCAGTGCAAGCATCAGACTTCACTACCTTGCAATCACAAGGCAAGTTCATCACTTGCTCATGTCCTTTGAAGAGTCTTTATCAAAGTATTTGCAAATTGTGTGTTATCATCTATACTATAGAAAAAGAAAACACTATTTTCTCAATATACTGAATCTTAGATATCATCCTAAGTGATTATATGATGGAGCAATAGAACTTAGAGTTCTACTTGCACTAATAATGAACAATTAGGAATTAATAACCCATGACATTAGTGATTCTAGCGCCATATATTACGCGTTAACCATGAGATTTGGAATGTGACAGAGAAGTCAGTTGTATCCTTTTCCTCTTGTATGAAGGCAAGATGACCTTAACGTGACGTTGTGATTCCTTGTGCGGATCCAACATATGGGTGAGCACCCTTACGCTCCACACTTTTGTTTTCTAGATTATCTATGAATGGTGTTTAGGGAGATAGTCCATGTAAATGGTACTAATCCGGGCATCACTAGGTCATAGAGTCTTCGGGAACTCATCAGGGTTTTAGCCTACCCGAAAGGGGGCTTAACGAAGGTGAGATAGCCCGAAGGATCATGCAGACATATGAGGTCACGGAGAGGGCAGTCATTGGCTTGGACCAACTACTGGGCCCCACATCATGGAATTGTGGACGGGAAAGTACGCCAGGTTGTGCAACAAGGAGTTGATATCTCATGGGAAAAGTAACGCACCTCTACAGAGTGTAAGAACTGTAACTTGTTACTCCCTGTTCTGGGAAGGAGCTACGAATGCGGCAGGAAAGGAATTCCATGAAAGTTCTGATCAACCTATGAAGGCTGGTGGTCATAGATTTTAATAATAAAATCAACCTTTGAAGAAAGATTTACAAAAATTGCATAGTACCAATGACTGATAGTCCGAGGTGGTAGATAGAGCATCAAACTTCCTACCTTGCATATAATGAATTTGCTGAGTAATGATGTTACTCATCCTTTTCTTTGAATCCTTGCTTAGACTATGAAAACCCCGAAGATACTTCAATGTATGCATCCGAGAGTCAAGAGGAGGTCTTCTATGAAGAGTCCAACTTGTATGGATGTAGCACCCCGGGAAAATCCACTACTAGAAAATCGCCTGCATTTACATCTGTGCATCATCATGATATCTGCATCCATGTTTTAATCTAAAACTATTTTGCTAAAAGCCTATTTTTGTTTTCTAAAATATTCTCTCTCCATTTCAAATGTAAGACCCTCGGTCCGCCCGGAGCTTTTGTTTGCCTAAAGAATTTTACCCAAAATAATATTTTAAAACTAAATGAAATAATAAAACTATTTTGACCGGAGAGGCAGTCTAGCCGGTCAGGCCAGAGGCCCAACCGGCCAAACCACCTACTATCCGGCCCATCTAAAATAAAACCCTAACCCTAAAAACCACCCAGACCTACCCCAAATCCCACCCTATCTCTCACCCGCCGCCACCCCGGGCTCTACACGCACACACCCAACATGTCCTAGTCAAACCCAACACACTGACCCACCCACACCCTGACCCCCACCCAACACGACCCCCACGCGAGCGAAACCTCCCGCACGCGAGACCCTCCCTCTCTCGCTCGCGTCCTCCCGCACAGCGCCGCCGCCTTCCTCCTCTGCAACCACCTCGCGCCGACCCCGTCGGCCTCAACCACCTCCGCCCGTCCTCCTCGCCCGCTCCCGAGGTCGCGCGGACCGACCGCCACCTCTCTGCGCCGGCCCCTGCAAGCCCTCGCCTTGACACCCCTTCTGGCCGCGCGCCGTCCTCCCTCTTCTCCGGCCCAAGCTCGCCTCCCTGCTGCCACGACAATTGTCAGGCGCCGTCGGCGCTTCTCCATCTTCGGCGCCCTCGCGCCGCTCGCGTCCGGCCGCCCCGAAACTACTCCGTCCCCGCCTCTGGAGCTCCCTCACCAATCCGAGCAGGCAGCGACCGCTTGTCGCCGCCTCTCGCTTCGGGCCGCCACCGCCTGCCCCTGCAGGTCTCGCCTCCCCGCTTCCCCTGTCCTGCGTCCGGCAGCCACCCGACCGCCGCCTCCCCACTACCGGATGACTCCGCCTTCGCGTCACCTTGCTCGGACTCGCCGTCGCTCGCGCCCTCTGCTGTCGGACAAGCGCCTTCCTCCATGCAGCAAGCTTGCGCCTCCCTCGCTGGAGCTCGCGCGCCAGGAGCTCTGCGTCTCCTTGATCTCTACCACTGGTCTCCGTTCTGGTGCTCTCTGCAGGCCTGGCCGCCACCGCCCTGTACCGCCTCGCCGGCCGCCGGCGACGTACGACCTTCCTCGACCTCATGTCCTGCCGGCGCCCCTGCGAGCATGACAACCCCGCGTACCCCTCTTCTCCGGCCGCGTCATTCCGTGCCTGTTTTCCGCCGCCGGCCTTTGCCCATGTACCTGCAGCCCGACGCGTGCGTGATGCCCGCTACTGTTCACAGCAGAAACTTTTGGGCATGTTGCATTTGGCCAACTTGTTTTTATGAGATGCCAAAGTCGTCCAATACAAGATCGACATCGCCCGCAGACCCGATGAACCTTCGGCATCCATCCGAGTTCGCCATCCAGTACAAAGTCCGAGTCCGAAGCTCTCCTTCATGTAAGCCAAGGGTACCGCACACAAAGATCTTCGTCCCGGACGCCAAGGTCTATTTTGTGGATTAGATGGCTCAAGGAACTCCTTCACGGATTCGATGCCTCGATGCCGCACCCGAAGACCGAAGCCCGATCCCGGAGACTGAACCGTACCCTCGGAGACCAAGATCGTCAATCTGATGTGTGACCTTTCTCTGAGCCCCTATTTTATAAATGATACATATTTGTTGCATATGAATTGAGCTTACTCGCATACATATCATGTGGGTTGGGGACTTTTGTCGACACACCTAACAATTAAATATAGAGGCCATATGCGGGCAAATCTAGTCTAATAATGGTCCCATTTCAAATTGTGTAGCGAACTGGTGATATACTTTGCCTTATTAAAATAACATTTAAGTTGTGGGGTAGCTAAACAATATGAACCATCCAATAAATGTCGGGACCCCGGTTCCGCTTAATAATGCCTAATTGCATCGCATCTTTGCCATGTCATACATCATACATGCATCATGCTCGATCTTTTGCCGTAGCATTAAATAGTGCATCCGATGTTTCTTCTAGTGCTTTGCTTCTTCACGGATTAGGCCGATGAGTTGATGCGAGTGTCGACCCGATCCTCGGATGAACCTTCGGCAATGTTTTCCAGGCGAGCATTCTCCCCCTTTCTACCTATTTTACATTTCTAGTCTTTATTTCTTCCTGTTGATCTATTGCTATCTGTGTTACGATGCTCTATTTTTCGTACCCGCGATATCCTTTGCAGCCTTATATGGCCTTGGACACATCCTATTACCTATTGTTTGGTAGATAGTTGGACTTGCGTGTCGTAGTTGCTTGCTCAAGCATGATTGCATGTCGTCAAGTACCACAGTTGTTGGAAGACTGCCATATGCTTTATGTTGGAGATGATTATAACTTTAACTACCATTTAAGAACTAAAATTGAAGTAGGTAAATGCAGAGGCACCGGTGGGTAATAGACAATATTTGGATTTTAACCGCTCACTGGTGTCCCATAGGACCCCGAGTTCTTGACACCTGTTCCGAGATCGAGCGCGCTAACCACAGGTGGGGTGTGTGGGCACCCCCATCGATTTAGTACCTGATTTCAAGTATTGTACTGGGGGCCACAAAGTAGTTTGGGGCTTTATTACTATCCTGTACTTATGCCATGCTTTACTGCTTTATTTACGATTGCGTGGAGCGCTGCATCTTAGGAACCCCGTGATACGTTTTCGCTGTATCGACAAGCCTAGTCACACTTTCGGGTTCCCAGTCGTTTGCAACCGTCGACACAAACCCTGGGTCCATCTCGGAGACCGGCCGACTTCATTACGGGTAGCTTAGTGGGGTGGCCCCCTGTGCTTGCTTTGGTCAGGAAGCGTCGTCCGAAACCCGTCGACATACCGTTGGGTGTATGTTTTGTGATCTTGTACCTACGATCCGACAACAAGGGTGTAGGCGGGGGTGGTTACTTTGGTGCACCCCTGTAGGGTTAAATCTTTTTGAGAATCCGTGTCCGCGGTTATGGACGACTTGGAGCACAGTTCTCGATCATAGACAACTATAACTAAAGTTTACTGTTATAATTTGACTTGTATCCGATATGACTAGTAATCAGCTTCACCGAACGGAATGGCTAAATAAAAGTACCAACAACTTTGGGTTTGGGATATCTCATGCTAATTGTATCGACTAGTAAGTGTTGCAACTAACGGAATGGTTAACTAAAAGTGCCCACGCTTATTATATCGGATGACTATCTATACCGACTAGTAATTGCTAACGATAACTGAATAAATAAAACTGCCAACGGTGTGAGTTCCTCGGTTGACTTCCTCGTTTGGTCTCGAGGGGGAAACACCAGGATGGGTATGTTTGGTGGTAGTATCAGGTTGGTTCCGAATAGGTCTTTCTTACCCCTCTCTGATAGCCGCTATTTGTATCGAGTCTCTATAGGTTGTTTAGTGCATGTCGCGCTGCCGCTTCAGTCCACCATACCTATGTAGGCGAGGACCGCCGAATTCTAGTCTCGCCGTGTACTGGCCTCAGTACTGACCGCTCTCTTTTTCCTTTGCCCTTTGTCGGCACCCCTTTTGTTTTTAGCAGGTTTTGAGATCGACGTCGTTAGCAGGGTTACCCTTCCGGCTTGGCCTGGGCAGGGTTATGGACGCCATTGGTTATTCTTCAGGGCTCTTAGCTCAATTTGCATCTTGTCCGTACTCGGACGCTGTATTGTTTTCAAGGTGATTTGGATCTTTGTACTGTAAATCTGTATTCTTGACTCTTTGAGTCGCTGTTGTATATATATGTTTTGGGGGTTCCATCATGGACTTATGTGTAATGGTATTACTTCGTTTTCCACACGCACGCAAGTGCCTGGTGGGCACCTTTGAATCGTTTCTATGCGGGTTTGGCGGGAAGCGCTGAAACTTGCATAGGGCCGATTCTGAGGGTGTTACAGAGTGGTATCAGAGCTCAGCAGTTACGATACCCCACTGGTCCAGCCTATAGGATAACCTAGCTAACGGATGTTGTAGAGTGTCAAAACTATTTTGGAAAATCGGTTGGATAGATCTGATTAGGTCTGTTTTTACTCCTTACCCCTCTGCTATTCTCCTCTTACCTTTGCGTGTTTTGAATCTACCCCTTATCTTTCCTTCGGGTCCAGGAATTCTCGTGGTTGGGATTCTGTCGTACCTTCAGGGTTTTGCTTGCGTCCTCTTGTAACGATGCCTCGACAACTGGACTTCATGCTATATGATGAATCTATCATCTGTTGTACCTTCCAGTGGACCGAAAAGTCACAATTTTTTTCTTTGTATCTTTCGATGTTCCCAACACGACGACGTCATCATCTACATCAGATCCAATGAATAGTCCGCATCAATCCTTTGTTTCCAAACGCTGTCTGTCAATATCTTCAGTCTAAATTCGGAGGAGTTGGTTGCATAGTTCTCTATTTGTGTACGGGGTAATGCTTTGAGTGCGGGATGGAGTCGCGACCATAACACTACTCTTATCATTTGCTTTTTTATGTTGAATGGTGGATCAATGCAATTTACTTCTTCCGTAGAAGTTAAGGGTGGCCTTAGTCTTTGAGACCTCTACCTTGGTCCTTTGTTTTCCGGAGTGTTCTCCCAACGAACGTGAGCGACACCCTTTGTTGGTGGTGTCGCCAATTTCAAGACGGATGAAGAATCTTTGTTAGTGGTGTCGTGAAGATCTACATGTGGCGAGAAGATTCAGATCGGCGGCCTTCTTCCCCGTACCAGGAGGCGGATCTTGAGGGCGAGATCCATTGTTAGTGGTGTCGAATTGTAGCACCCCGGGTAAATCCACTACTAGAAAATCGCCTGCATTTACATCTGTGCATCATCATGATATCTGCATCCATGTTTTAATCTAAAACTATTTTGCTAAAAGCCTATTTTTGTTTTCTAAAATATTCTCTCTCCATTTCAAATGTAAGACCCACGGTCCGCCCGGATCTTTTGTTTGCCTAAAGTATTTTACCCAAAATAATATTTTAAAACTAAATGAAATAATAAAACTATTTTGACCGGAGAGGCAGTCTAGCCGGTCAAGCCAGAGGCCCAACCGGCCAAACCACCTACTGTCCGGCCCATCTAAAATAAAACCCTAACCCTAAAAACCACCCAGACCTACCCCAAATCCCACCCTACCTCTCACCTGCCGCCACCCCTGGCTCTACACGCACACACCCAACACGTCCTAGTCAAACCCAACACACTGACCCACCCACACCCTGACCCCCACCCAACACGACCCCCACGCGAGCGAAACCTCTCGCACGCGAGAGACCCTCCCTCTCTCGCTCGTGTCCTCCCGCACAGCGCCACCATCTTCCTCCTCTGCAACCACCTCGCGCCGACCCCGTCGGCCTCAACCACCTCCGCCCGTCATCCTCGCCTGCTCCCGAGGTCGCGCGGACTGACCGCCACCTCTCTGCACCGGCCCCTACAAGCCCTCGCCTTGCCTCCTTCCGCGGCTGCCCCTCCCTCTTCTCCGCCCAAGCTCGCCTCACATGGAAGCGCCATTGATGCGTCGTCGTGCGCCGCCGGTCGCCTTCTCCATCTTCGGCGCCCTCGCGCCGCTCGCGTCCGGCCGCCCCGAAACTACTCCGTCCCCGCCTCTGGAGCTCCCTCACCAATCCGAGCAGGCAGCGACCGCTTGTCGCCGCGCTCTCTGCTTCAGCAGCAACCGCCACCGCCTGCCCCTGCAGGTCTCGCCTCCCCGCTTCCCCTGTCCTGCGTCCGGCAGCCACCCGACCGCCGCCTCCCCACTACCGGACGACTCCGTCTTCACGTCGCCTTGCTCGGACTTCGCCGCCTCGCCTTTGTCGACGGCGCCTTCCTCCTCAGCAAGCTTGCGCTCGCCGCTGGCGCTCGCGCCGAGCTCGTCTCCTTGATCTCTACCACGTCTCCGCTTCGTGCTCTCTGTAGGCCTGGCCGCCACCGCCCTGTACCGCCTCGCCGGCCGCCGGCGACGTACGACCTTCCTCGACCTCATGTCCTGCCGGCGCCCCTGCGAGCATGACAACCCCGCGTACCCCTCTTCTCCGGCCGCATCGTTCCGTGCCTGTTTTCCGCCGCCGGCCTTTGCCCATGTACCTACAGCCTGACGCGTGCGTGATGCCCGCTACTGTTCACAGCAGAAACTTTTGGGCATGTTGCATTTGGCCAACTTGTTTTTATGAGATGCCAAAGTCGTCCAATACAAGATCGACATCGCCCGCAGACCCGATGAACCTTCCGCATCCATCCGAGTTCGCCATCCAGTACAAAGTCCGAGTCCGAAGCTCCCCTTCATGTAAGCCAAGGGCACCGCACACAAAGATCTTCGTCCCGGACGCCAAGGTCTATTTTGTGGATTAGATGGCTAAAGGATCTCCTTCACGGATTCTATGCCTCGGTGCCACACCCGAAGACCGAAGCCCGATCCCGGAGACTGAACCGTACCCCCGGAGACCAAGATCGTCAATCTGATGTGTGACCTTTCTCTGAGCCCCTATTTTATAAATGATACATATTTGTTGCATATGAATTGAGCTTACTCGCATACATATCATGTGGGTTGGGGACTTTTGTCGACACACCTAACAATTAAATATAGAGGCCATATGCGGGCAAATCTAGTCTAATAATGGTCCCATTTAAAATTGTGTAGCGACTGGTGATATACTTTGCCTTATTAAAATAACATTTAAGTTGTGGGGTAGCTAAACAATATGAACCATCCAATAAATGTCGGGACCCCGGTTCCGCTTAATAATGCCTAATTGCGTCGCATCTTTGCCATGCCATACATCATACATGCATCATGCTCGATCTTTTGCCGTAGCATTAAATAGTGCATCCGATGTTTCTTCTAGTGCTTTGCTTCTTCACGGATTAGGCCGATGAGTTGATGAGAGTGTCGACCCAATACTTGGATGAACCTTCGGCAATGTTTTCCAGGCGAGCATTCTCCCCCTTTCTACCTATTTTACATTTCTAGTCTTTATTTATTCCTGTTGATCTATTGCTATCTGTGTTACGATGCTCTAGTTTTCGTACCCGTGATATCCTTTGCAGCCTTATATTGCCTTGGACACATCCTATTACCTGTTGTTTGGTAGATAGTTGGACTTGCGTGTCGTAGTTGCTTGCTCAAGGATGATTGCGTGTCGTCAAGTACCACAGTTGTTGGAAGACTGCCATATGCTTTATGTTGGAGATGATTATAACTTTAACTACCGTTTAAGAACTAAAATTGAAGTAGGTAAATGCAGAGGCACCGGTGGGTAATAGACAATATTTGGATTTTAACCGCTCACTGGTGTCCCGTAGGACCCCGAGTTCTTGACACCTGTTCCGAGATCGAGCGCGCTAACCACAGGTGGGGTGTGTGGGCACCCCCATCGATTTAGTACCTGATTTCAAGTACTGTACTGGGGGCCACAAAGTAGTTTGGGGCTTTATTACTATCCTGTACTTATGCCATGCTTTACTGCTTTATTTATGATTGCGCGTGGAGCGCCTGTACTGTTTAGGAACCCCGTGATACGTTTTCGCTGTATCGACAAGCCCAGTCACACTTTCGGGTTCCCAGTCGTTTACAGCCGTCGACACAAACCCTGGGTCCGTCTCGGAGACCGGCCGACTTTGTTACGGGTAGCTTAGTGGGGTGGACCCCCGTGCTTGCTTTGGTGCAGGAAACGCGTGGTCCGAAACCCCGTCGACATACCGTTGGGTGTATGTTTTGTGATCTTGTACCTACCGATCGACAACAAGGGTGTAGGTGCGTGTGGAAACTTTGGTGCACCCTCAGGTTAAATCTTTTTGAGAAGCCGTGTCCGCGGTTATGGACGACTTGGAGCACAGTTCTCGATCATAGACAACTATAACTAAAGTTTACTGTTATAATTTGACTTGTATCCGATATGACTAGTAATCAGCTTCACTGCAACGGAATGGCTAAATAAAAGTACCAACAACTGCTGGGTTTGGGATATCTCATGCTAATTATATCTGACTAGTAAGTGTTGCAACTACAACGAAATGGTTAACTAAAAGTGCCCACTGCTTATTATATCAGGATGACTATTTATACCTGACTAGTAATTGCTGCAACGATAACTGAATAAATAAAACTCCAACGGTGTGAGTTCTCAGTTGACTTCCTCGTTTGGTCTCGAGGGGGAAACACCAGGATGGGTATGTTTGGTGGTAGTATCAGGTTGGTTCCGAATAGGTCTTTCTTACCCCTCTCTGATAGCCGCTATTTGTACCGAGTCTCTATAGGTTGTTTAGTGCATGCCACGCTGCCGCTTCAGTCCACCATACCTATGTAGGCGAGGACCGCCGAATTCTAGTCTCGCCGTGTACTGGCCTCAGTATTGACCGCTCTCTTTTTCCTTTGCCCTTTGTCGGCACCCCTTTTGTTTTTAGCAGGTTTTGAGATCGACGTCGTTAGCAGGGTTACCCTTCCGGCTTGGCCTGGGCAGGGTTATGGACGCCATTGGTTATTCTTCAGGGCTCTTAGCTCAATTTGCATCTTGTCCGTACTCGGACGCTGTATTGTTTTCAAGGTGATTTGGATCTTTGTACTGTAAATCTGTATTCTTGACTCTTTGAGTCGCTGTTGTATATATATGTTTTGTGGGTTCCATCGAGGACTATTGTGTAATGATATTACTTCGTTTTCCACCCGCACGCAAGTGCCTGGTGGGCACCTTTGAATCGTTTCTATGCGGGTATGGCGGGAAGCGCTGAAACTTGCATAGGGCCGATTCTGAGGGTGTTACAATGGAGCCGTAGAAGGGGAGGACTATGACATCATCTACGGAGAAGAGTTACAGGAGTCTGAATAATTACTATAGTTCTAGTAACCACTTGAGCCGAGCATCATGAACAATATATAGCAATAAGTTGCTGAGCTCAATTTGGAGTTTTATTTTTAAATTTGAAACTTCCGCTGAAACACTTATATTTTGGTTTGTAAGTTGAATCTTTTGGAAGTCTTGAACTTCCGTTATTGTAATAATAATAACGTGTGTATGTTTGTAATATGGACCCGCAATGTTTCTGTTGTACCACTCCGAGGGATGTGATATTTACGGAACAGTGTTCTATGGATGTCATGTCAACGACTATAGTGTACTACACATGCGGTGGTATGCTGGGTCACCACAACGACCCTGCAAGAAACAAGACAATCGACACTTCTTCTGAATCAGAAAGTACTTTAGGAAAGTTCGCCATCACAGATTCGGTAGCCCAGCCAACAGTCCTGATGTTGCAAGACCAAGAAGGAAAAGAAGCTGACTTCGGCAGTAAAGGTTTGAAGAAGGCTCAACTCATTGTCTCGCCTCAATAAGGAAGTATCTCGTCGATGCTAAACCTACCTAGAATCGTCCTAAGGGGAACAGATTGCGCCTTTTTCCAGTTGTTAAAAATCTAAACCGCCTAATCGAAGCCCTCACTCGGACACGAATGACCATGCCGATTTGTTGGAAAACATGTTAACATAATAATCCCACCGCTAAAATGGTTAAGCGGATGTTATTACCAACCCTACTCCTCCCTAATCGCGGGACAAGATTATTTTAAGGGGAAAGGTCTCGAGCATCCCAATTTCAACAACCCCGATTCAATGTCCAAAAGGCAAAAATCGGGGAACAAAAACTTTTCTTGTTACATGTGCAATGTTTGTTTACTTGACTTGTGTTCTTACAACTAATTGTGTATTAGATACTATACTTCCTATCTCAACACTAGTTAACAAAATCTATTTTACAAAACAGTGTCTTGGCTCATCCTTCATATTCTCAAATGTTCGCATTTCAAAACCTGAGCCAAGATGACTTTGACAAAACAAAACTATTTTTACTAGTTCTATTAACAAAAATATGGAGAACAAAAATATAATCTCCTTATGTTTTCAAGACAAAACTCTCAACTACTCTTACCCCTAGGTTTTCCAAAACCTCTATTCAAAACCTTTTCATTCCAATCTTGGTAGAAATGCCAAGATGGTCATTATCTTACTTCAAGGTAAAATCACTTCAAAATACCTGTCCTTACCTCAAGCTAGGCTTGATGGCAACCTTAGTAGTAGTTGGATAAGCTTGATAGGATGAATTGCCTTGATCTGTTGTTTGATGAATTGCCTTGATCTGGTGATTGCATTGATTGCTTAGGAACTAGAGTGAGATAATATAGTAGCTCATCCCTTAGGACCCAATCTATGCTTGTGATCATCAATCTCATATCAAGCATCCAAGTCTGGATCTATCCTAAGCCACTACGGTGATCATCTCCCCTCCTAATTAGTTCAATCCAGGGATAATCCCTTCTAATAGTTCCAACTCAGTGAAGACCCAATCTAAGCATGGATCCTATCTACTTATTTAACACTTCAACATAATCTCCTTGATCATGAGTTTGGAACTTGGCATCCTCTCGAAATCATCTACACTTGCACTCTAGTCTAAACCCCTAAATCTGCCAAAAACGGCCAAGTCTGGAATTCTTATCTAGATTCAATCTTTGGAGCTCTAACCTTTCCAACCTATGTGCATTCTTGAGAATGTACTTGAACCATCTTGTAGTACATCTTTTGCAATAGCAAAGCCTACTCTTGCCCTCTACACAGCCATTCTAATTCCCACTCATCCATGATGGTTTTGTAGCCAAGATAATAATCTTTCCTGCAAATCTTATCATCCTGCCTACTTTGGCAGAAGCTCACATCTATATGCCACCTCCCCTTGACCAACTCCTTGCTTGGTTATGATCTAATAATCATGGCCTGTCAACTTCCAGTTCACTTGTTTCCATTGGAACCTTGTGATTCTTAAACCCACATGGTTTAGGGGCCTACCTAATGTATCTGTTATGGCAGCGTTATTTTCAACAAAGTTTGCCATGTCCTCATGATCACCTTAAATACAACCAAGCCCAACTATTGCTTCCATGATCATATATATCACTTGGTCTATCCATCCATATAACCCTTGTACCAAGGTGAGCTCTGATCTCCCTAATCCAACCTGGTTTAGGTGGCATCAGAATAACCAAACCCTAGATCCTCCATTTAACTAGTTTCCACCCTTTTTACCACTTTTCCTCAAAACCAAGGTTAACTTGATGCCCACATCAAGTTTACATCATATACCTTGGATATAATCAACCCCACATAATTCTCCCAATTATTTGGATTATTAAACTATTTTATTTCCTTCACTTACCAAATTCTCAAAAACCCTTGTCTGTAAAGGCAAGTTTGTTTTTCTCCAAATCACCTTGCCAACTCAAGGCACATTTGATGCCTATATATCATATCCCATCCTTCCAACTCAAAAATAATTATTTTTGAAATTCTTTATTATTTCGTTTTGCCCTTTTTCCTAAATGGCAGAAACAAGAAATAATTCCT
Organism: Avena longiglumis; assembly: GCA_030063025.1. Taxonomy (NCBI): domain Eukaryota; kingdom Viridiplantae; phylum Streptophyta; class Magnoliopsida; order Poales; family Poaceae; genus Avena; species Avena longiglumis. The sequence continues at coordinate 309,527,590 of CP125976.1, read as the reverse complement.
TAAAAATACTTCCCCATCTCAATAAATTCCAAATAAATTCTCCAATGTGTAATATGGTATCTAGGACCATATCACATCAATAACCAATCTTGTCCCTAGAATTTATCAAGTAAGCTTCTAGAAACTACTTCTGGACTATTTGAATATTTAAGTTTAAGTGCACCTTTAATCATTAGAAAAATCCCAAATAAATCTTGGAGGTGTACAAGGACCCTATAATTATACCAGTACCCTATCCCCATCTTGGCCAATGTAAAGTTTTGGACTTCTTTCCCAACCCAAGTCTTGATCAAATATGGCAAACTAGTCAAACCTTGCCTCAAACCAAATCTAATCAACCCCCAAGCTTGTCTAGCACTTTACTCCAGTACTCAGTACCCCCTGGTCATCTAGTACTGTAGCACTTCAGTGCTCAGCTCCTCCTTTGTCCTCTTGTGCTTGGAGGAAGGAGAGAAGGGAACATATGCCCATTTCTTTAACCATCTTGCCTTGTCACCCTCTTTACTCACCCAACAGCTGCAGCAGGCATGTACCCTCCCCCTTCTCGACCAGAGGCCCCCACACCCCTCTCTTCACCGCCCTTGCTGCCCAATGAGAGGCCACCATGGACATTGTCCATCCTACCCCCAACCCCTTGGGATAAAAGGGTAGAGGCCACCCCAGTGCCTCCCTGGCCCTCATTTGCCCTCTAACCCACCCACCTACCATCCCAGAGCTCCCCTCTTCCTCCCCTGCCCATGGTTGTTCTAGATAAGGAGAAGGAACTTCGGCCATGACAAGAAATTGAGCCCCGAGCTCCCCTCTCCACTCCTCCCCCTCTGCATGTCCCTTTACTGAAGTCTCCTCGATTCCCTCTATCTAACCATGCCCTTTTCCCTCCCCAGGACCCTTGGTATCGTCGTTGTTGACGAGCTCCCGAGCATCTGCCCATGGGCGTCATCACGCGAGGAGGTTCCCAACGTCAAACCTGCTAATGTCGCCACTTGTTGGGACCGCCATCATGCACCGCGTCGCCGCTGCTCCTCCTCGGCCACCGGAAAGGCTTCCAGATGGCACCGTCGAGCCGCTCAGCTGCCTCGCTAGGGTTCCCTCCCGCCGGCCAGGTCACGAGGTAGGCGACGGAGCACGGCCGTCGATCTCCTTTAGATCGAACGACGAGCGTCGCCCGGTACCCTTTCAGCGAAGTGGGTCGCGGGCCGACGTGCCTCCCCCGCAATTCCCCTTTATCTTCCACGGCAGCGGTGCCTCCTTGCTGGGCTGGCCTGACTCCCTGACCCCGGCAAGTACGGCCTATTCCCTCTCCTTTCTTTATCCTTTTATTTTGGATCTGCAGAATACATGTTCAGTTTAATTTGAAACAAAAATGGAAAATAGCTTAATATGACCAGATCTGAATTTTTCCAAGTACCCAGATGCGTTCTTAAACATGAAGTGCCTCTGTTCTTGCTAGATTAATTCTGGATGTTTTCCATTAATTAAATTACCACAGGGTATCACTTTAATTCATTAAAACTTTTAGAGAATTTGGTTAACCCAAATGATATGAAACCAATTTCCTCTAGATAGTATTGAAAATACAAAGCCTCTGTACCTCGTCCCATTCCAAGGTGGACTATGGTTTGCCTGTAACAAAAATAACAAATTAAGGCCATTTCTGTCTTGGAGAAATTTTCTATGCAAAACCATGGATGTTTTTACCTAATTCCAACACCCAGTAAACCTATATAACCCTAAGTACCAAAACCTAGGAGCCCAAGATTTATTGAGCCTTTATTGAATTATGGTGAACTAAATAATTCTATGCATAGTTTATTCACTATTTAAATTACCAAAATAGTTCTGTACCTCCAAAAGGAGTGATTCCAATTTCTTCAGACAGATATTTTCATTACCTAACCAGTACACTTGGAATCACATCAAAAGCTTTTGTAGGTTTAATCTGTTGAAAAAGACAAATCCCATCTATTACTGCCTTTGGGGACTTCTCAAGGGCATTACAGTAGTGTTTTGAGGTGAAACCAACTCCTCTTGCAGTCCACCAAATACTACCTAACCACCCAAGGAAATAATTTTGGAACTCCATAACAGTTCGGTAAATTATTTACTAAAACTAGAGCTTTAATAACTATAAAAATCATTATAAATGAAGGAAAATTGATAAAATAGTGAAACCACTTTTGTTGGCTTCCCTTTATCAATACCTATCTGATGGTATCATTTTTTATACAATGTCATCATACATATCAAGCCCTTGGTCAAACACCCCTCTCTTAGGTAGTTCCTAAACTCAATAAAAAGGGATCCTTCACCTAATGCCTCCAAATCTTCTCCCAATCCAATCAAAGCAAACCTCCAACATCCTACTGATGTATATCATGTATCCATCCTTTACTCGTTGTATGGTTTGATGTTTGTATGCCTGGTATTGATTGGTGTATTGTTTTCTTGCATGTATGCTCGATAACGGCAATAGTTGCGATTGTGTGACGCCGAGAAGAAGGAAGGATCGGGTTATTCTTATTACTGGTATTATTGATATTCTGGTATTCTAAAGAAGTCAAGGGACTTCTCGCTGGTCATAGGCAAGCCACCTTCTTGCTCATACACCTTGTCCTATTATTTTATCTATGCATGTTTTATCTACTCATTTATGCAAAGTGCATTTGTTTTACTATGATACACTTTATATGGGGAATGTTTGGCTCCTCCAAATAATTGCCCCTCAGTACCATTAGGTATAACCCACTCGTATAATACCTACCCTTCCTTAGTATGGTAAATTGTGTTTAACATCATAACCCCTTGGCGACCCCGTTTTAGCCTAAACAAAAGTGTAGGATGGGAAGACCCCGGAAAAAGACTTACAAAATGTTTTATGAGAAAACCTTGGTGAGGCTTGTCCTACCAAGTGGTTTAGAAAATGAGAAGGGGTTTTGTTTTAAAAAAAGGTGGACAAGATATGGAGGAAAAATGTTTACGAAAACACGCCCGGCTGTACAGTTCCTAATGCTTGAACAATTAACCCGTGCAACCACATTACTCAGGAATGGGAAGGGGCTGGGCTGGAAGTTCGTCTAATCCGGTATAGGTGTCTCAAACTACTATGGGTAAGAACAAATTCCTGGAGGATGGGCTTTCCCCTGTAACGGCCCATGTGAAACATCGGTCTGGGGAAGGTAAATACCGTCTAAATGGTGGCCAGATGATACTATGAGCCCCTCATTGAAAGATCCCACCCTGTGGGGTGCAAAACGAGCTCCTCTTGGCTTGTGACTATATATGGCATCCCGGATTTGAGGGGATTAACCTCATAGGGTAGGCACTTGTATTGGAGAGGGCATTTGGAAGGTCTTGACCGGTTATTCGACCCACGATCGGTGCAGATCAGGGACGGGTAATCGGATGGTGTGGGTACAGTGTACAACCTCTGCAGAGTGTAAATCTATTCGAATATCCGAGTCCTTGGTCATGGACGGTTGTGATGGCTGTTGTACGGGGGTGATGGTTTTGTTTTCAAAAAGTACTTCGGAAAAGAAATGGCTTGAAAATGTTTTGACCATGGGATGGTCGGGAAAAAGGAGGAAGGAGTTTGGCCATGGGATGACCGGAAGGAAAAACAAATGGATGACCCAATCCTAGTGTTAGTGGTGTCGTGAAGATCTACATGTGGCGAGAAGATTCAGATCGGCGGCCTTCTTCCCCGTACCAGGAGGCGGATCTTGAGGGCGAGATCCATTGTTAGTGGTGTCGAATTGTAGCACCCCGGGTAAATCCACTACTAGAAAATCGCCTGCATTTACATCTGTGCATCATCATGATATCTGCATCCATGTTTTAATCTAAAACTATTTTGCTAAAAGCCTATTTTTGTTTTCTAAAATATTCTCTCTCCATTTCAAATGTAAGACCCTCGGTCCGCCCGGATCTTTTGTTTGCCTAAAGTATTTTACCCAAAATAATATTTTAAAACTAAATGAAATAATAAAACTATTTTGACCGGAGAGGCAGTCTAGCCGGTCAAGCCAGAGGCCCAACCGGCCAAACCACCTACTGTCCGGCCCATCTAAAATAAAACCCTAACCCTAAAAACCACCCAGACCTACCCCAAATCCCACCCTACCTCTCACCTGCCGCCACCCCTGGCTCTACACGCACACACCCAACACGTCCTAGTCAAACCCAACACACTGACCCACCCACACCCTGACCCCCACCCAACACCACCCCTTGGCGAAACCTCTACGCGAGACCCTCCCTCTCTCGCTCGTGTCCTCCCGCACAGCGCCACCATCTTCCTCCTCTGCAACCACCTCGCGCCGACCCCGTCGGCCTCAACCACCTCCGCCCGTCATCCTCGCCTGCTCCCGAGGTCGCGCGGACCGACCGCCACCTCTCTGCACCGGCCCCTACAAGCCCTCGCCTTGCCTCCCCTTCTGGCCGCGCGCCGTCCTCCCTCTTCTCCGGCCCAAGCTCGCCTCCCTGCTACAGGCGCGCCCGCTGATGCGCGTCGCCATGCGCCGCCGGTCGCCTTCTCCATCTCCGGCGCCCTCGCGCCGCTCGCGTCCGGCCGCCCTGGAACTACTCCGTCCCTGCCTCTGGAGCTCCCTCACCAATCCGAGCAGGCAGCGACCGCTTGTCGCCGCCCTCTCTGCTTCGGCAGCAACCGCCACCGCCTGCCCCTGCAGGTCTCGCCTCCCCGCTTCCCCTGTCCTGCGTCCGGCAGCCACCCGACCGTCGCCTCCCCACTACCGGATGACTCCGCCTTCGCGTCACCTTGCTCGGACTCGCCGTCGCTCGCGCCCTCCGCTGTCGGACGAGCGCCTTCCTCCCTGTAGCAAGCTTGCGCCTCCCTCGCTGGCGCTCGCGCGCCAGGAGCTCTGCGTCTCCTTGATCTCTACCACTGGTCTCCGTTCTGGTGCTCTCTGTAGGCCTGGCCGCCACCGCCCTGTACCGCCTCGCCGGCCGCCGGCGACGTACGACCTTCCTCGACCTCATGTCCTGCCGGCGCCCCTGCGAGCATGACAACCCCGCGTACCCCTCTTCTCCGGCCGCATCGTTCCGTGCCTGTTTTCCGCCGCCGGCCTTTGCCCATGTACCTACAGCCTGACGCGTGCGTGATGCCCGCTACTGTTCACAGCAGAAACTTTTGGGCATGTTGCATTTGGCCAACTTGTTTTTATGAGATGCCAAAAAGTCCAATACAAGATCGACATCGCCTGAGACCCGATGAACCTTCGGCATCCATCCGAGTTCGCCATCCAGTACAAAGTCCGAGTCCGAAGCTCCCCTTCATGTAAGCCAAGGGCACCGCACACAAAGATCTTCGTCCCGGACGCCAAGGTCTATTTTGTGGATTAGATGGCTAAAGGATCTCCTTCACGGATTCTATGCCTCGGTGCCGCACCCGAAGACCGAAGCCCGATCCCGGAGACTGAACCGTACCCCCGGAGACCAAGATCGTCAATCTGATGTGTGACCTTTCTCTGAGCCCCTATTTTATAAATGATACATATTTGTTGCATATGAATTGAGCTTACTCGCATACATATCATGTGGGTTGGGGACTTTTATTACACACCTAACAATTAAATATAGAGGCCATATGCGGGCAAATCTAGTCTAATAATGGTCCCATTTAAAATTGTGTAGCGACTGGTGATATACTTTGCCTTATTAAAATAACATTTAAGTTGTGGGGTAGCTAAACAATATGAACCATCCAATAAATGTCGGGACCCCGGTTCCGCTTAATAATGCCTAATTGCATCGCATCTTTTCCATGCCATACATCATACATGCATCATGCTCGATCTTTTGCCGTAGCATTAAATAGTGCATCCGATGTTTCTTCTAGTGCTTTGCTTCTTCACGGATTAGGCCGATGAGTTGATGAGAGTGTCGACCCAATCCTTGGATGAACCTTCGGCAATGTTTTCCAGGCGAGCATTCTCCCCCTTTCTACCTATTTTACATTTCTAGTCTTTATTTATTCCTGTTGATCTATTGCTATCTGTGTTACGATGCTCTAGTTTTTGTACCCGTGATATCCTTTGCAGCCTTATATTGCCTTGGACACATCCTATTACCTGTTGTTTGGTAGATAGTTGGACTTGCGTGTCGTAGTTGCTTGCTCAAGGATGATTGCGTGTCGTCAAGTACCACAGTTGTTGGAAGACTGCCATATGCTTTATGTTGGAGATGATTATAACTTTAACTACCGTTTAAGAACTAAAATTGAAGTAGGTAAATGCAGAGGCACCGGTGGGTAATAGACAATATTTGGATTTTAACCGCTCACTGGTGTCCCGTAGGACCCCGAGTTCTTGACACCTGTTCCGAGATCGAGCGCGCTAACCACAGGTGGGGTGTGTGGGCACCCCATCGATTTAGTACCTGATTTCAAGTATTGTACTGGGGGCCACAAAGTAGTTTGGGGCTTTATTACTATCCTGTACTTATGCCATGCTTTACTGCTTTATTTACGATTGCGCGTGGATCGCCTGTACTATTTAGGAACCCCATGATACGTTTTCGCTGTATCGACAAGCCCAGTCACACTTTCGGGTTCCCAGTCGTTTCAAATCGACACAAACCACAGGTCCGTCTCGGAGACGGCCGACTTTATTACTGGTAGCTTAGTGTGGTGGCCCCTTGCTTTGCTTGCAGGAAACGTCGTGTCGAAACCCCGTCGACATACCGTTGGGTGTATGTTTTGTGATCTTGTACCTACGATCGACAACAAGGGTGTAGGTGCGTGGAAACTTTGGTGCACCCCTGGTTAAATCTTTTGAGAAGCCGTGTCGCGGTTATGGGCGACTTGGAGCGATTCTCGATCATAGACAACTATAACTAAAGTTTCTTGTTATAATTTGACTTGTATCCGATATGACTAGTAATCAACTTCACTTTAGCGGAATGGCTAAATAAAAGTACCAACAAGCTGGGTTTGGGATATCTCATGCTAATTATATCGACTAGTAAGTGTTGCAACTTCTAGCGAAATGGTTAACTAAAAGTGCCCACGCTTATTATATCGGGATGACTATTTATACCGACTAGTAATTGCTGCAACGATAAGCGAATAAATAAAACTCCAACGTGTGAGTTCTCGATTGACTTCCTCGTTTGGTCTCGAGGGGAAACACCGGGATGGGTATGTTTGGTGGTAGTATCGGGTTGGTTCGAATAGGTCTTTCTTACCCCTCTCGATAGCCGCTATTTGTCTGGAGTCTCTATAGGTTGTTTAGTGCATGCCACGCTGCGCTTGATCCACCATACCTATGTGGCGAGGACGCCAATTCTAGTCTCGCCGTGTCTTGGCCTCGGATTGACCGCTCTCTTTTTCCTTTGCCCTTTGTCGGCACCCTTTTGTTTTAGCAGGTTTTGAGATCGGCGTCGTTAGCGTGGTTACCCTTCCCGGCTTGGCAGGGGTTATGGACGCCATTGGTTATTCTTGGGGCTCTTAGCTCAATTTGCATCTTGTCCGTACTCGGACTGTATTGTTTTCAAGGTGATTTGGATCTGTCTTGTAAATCTGTATTCTTGACTCTTTGAGTCATGTTGTATATATATGTTTTGTGGGTTCCATCGAGGACTATTGTGTAATGATATTACTGCTTTTCCACCCGCACGCAAGTGCCTGGTGGGCACCTTTGAATCGTTTCTATGCGGGTATGGCGGGAAGCGCTGAAACTTGCATAGGGCCGATTCTGAGGGTGTTACAATGGAGCCGTAGAAGGGGAGGACTATGACATCATCTACGGAGAAGAGTTACAGGAGTCTGAATAATTACTATAGTTCTAGTAACCACTTGAGCCGAGCATCATGAACAATATATAGCAATAAGTTGCTGAGCTCAATTTGGAGTTTTATTTTTAAATTTGAAACTTCCGCTGAAACACTTATATTTTGGTTTGTAAGTTGAATCTTTTGGAAGTCTTGAACTTCCGTTATTGTAATAATAATAACGTGTGTATGTTTGTAATATGGACCCGCAATGTTTCTGTTGTACCACTCCGAGGGATGTGATATTTACTTTAAGTGTTCTATGGATGTCATGTCAACGACTATAGTGTACTACACATGCGGTGGTATGCTGGGTCACCACAACGACCCTGCAAGAAACAAGACAATCGACACTTCTTCTGAATCAGAAAGTACTTTAGGAAAGTTCGCCATCACAGATTCGGTAGCCCAGCCAACAGTCCTGATGTTGCAAGACCAAGAAGGAAAAGAAGCTGACTTCGGCAGTAAAGGTTTGAAGAAGGCTCAACTCATTGTCTCGCCTCAATAAGGAAGTATCTCGTCGATGCTAAACCTACCTAGAATCGTCCTAAGGGGAACAGATTGCGCCTTTTTCCAGTTGTTAAAAATCTAAACCGCCCAATCAGAAGCCCCTCAGCTCGGACACGTAACTGACCATGCTGATTTGTTGGAAAACATGTTAACATAATAATCCCACCGCTAAAATGGTTAAGCGGATGTTATTACCCAACCCTACTCCTCCCTAATCGCGGGACAAGATTATTTTAAGGGGGAAAGGTCTGTAGCATCCCAATTTCAACAACCCTGATTCAATGTCCAAAAGGCAAAAATCAGGGGGAACAAAAACTTTTTCTTGTTACATGTGCAATGTTTGTTTACTTGCTGACTTGTGTTCTTACAACTAATTGTGTATTAGATACTATACTTCCTATCTCAACACTAGTTAACAAAATATATTTTACAAAACAGGTGTCTTGGCTCATCCTTCATATTCTCAAATGTTCTGGCATTTCAAAACCTGAGCCAAGATGACTTTGACAAAACAAAACTATTTTTACTAGTTCTATTAACAAAAATATGGAGAACAAAAATATAATCTCCTTATGTTTTCAAGACAAAACTCTCAACTACTCTTACCCCTAGGTTTTCCAAAACCTCTATTCAAAACCTTTTCATTCCAATCTTGGTAGAAATGCCAAGATGGTCATTATCTTACTTCAAGGTAAAATCACTTCAAAATACCTGTCCTTACCTCAAGCTAGGCTTGATGGCAACCTTAGTAGTAGTTGGATAAGCTTGATAGGATGAATTGCCTTGATCTGTTGTTTGATGAATTGCCTTGATCTGGTGATTGCATTGATTGCTTAGGAACTAGAGTGAGATAATATAGTAGCTCATCCCTTAGGACCCAATCTATGCTTGTGATCATCAATCTCATATCAAGCATCCAAGTCTGGATCTATCCTAAGCCACTACGGTGATCATCTCCCCTCCTAATTAGTTCAATCCAGGGATAATCCCTTCTAATAGTTCCAACTCAGTGAAGACCCAATCTAAGCATGGATCCTATCTACTTATTTAACACTTCAACATAATCTCCTTGATCATGAGTTTGGAACTTGGCATCCTCTCGAAATCATCTACACTTGCACTCTAGTCTAAACCCCTAAATCTGCCAAAAACGGCCAAGTCTGGAATTCTTATCTAGATTCAATCTTTGGAGCTCTAACCTTTCCAACCTATGTGCATTCTTGAGAATGTACTTGAACCATCTTGTAGTACATCTTTTGCAATAGCAAAGCCTACTCTTGCCCTCTACACAGCCATTCTAATTCCCACTCATCCATGATGGTTTTGTAGCCAAGATAATAATCTTTCCTGCAAATCTTATCATCCTGCCTACTTTGGCAGAAGCTCACATCTATATGCCACCTCCCCTTGACCAACTCCTTGCTTGGTTATGATCTAATAATCATGGCTGTCAACTTCAGTTCACTTGTTTCCATTGGAACCTTGTGATTCTTAAACCCACATGGTTTAGGGGCCTACCTAATGTATCTGTTATGGCAGCGTTATTTTCAACAAAGTTTGCCATGTCCTCATGATCACCTTAAATACAACCAAGCCCAACTATTGCTTCCATGATCATATATATCACTTGGTCTATCCATCCATATAACCCTTGTACCAAGGTGAGCTCTGATCTCCCTAATCCAACCTGGTTTAGGTGGCATCAGAATAACCAAACCCTAGATCCTCCATTTAACTAGTTTCCACCCTTTTTACCACTTTTCCTCAAAACCAAGGTTAACTTGATGCCCACATCAAGTTTACATCATATACCTTGGATATAATCAACCCCACATAATTCTCCCAATTATTTGGATTATTAAACTATTTTATTTCCTTCACTTACCAAATTCTCAAAAACCCTTGTCTGTAAAGGCAAGTTTGTTTTTCTCCAAATCACCTTGCCAACTCAAGGCACATTTGATGCCTATATATCATATCCCATCCTTCCAACTCAAAAATAATTATTTTTGAAATTCTTTATTATTTCGTTTTGCCCTTTTTCCTAAATGGCAGAAACAAGAAATAATTCCTTAAAAATACTTCCCCATCTCAATAAATTCCAAATAAATTCTCCAATGTGTAATATGGTATCTAGGACCATATCACATCAATAACCAATCTTGTCCCTAGAATTTATCAAGTAAGCTTCTAGAAACTACTTCTGGACTATTTGAATATTTAAGTTTAAGTGCACCTTTAATCATTAGAAAAATCCCAAATAAATCTTGGAGGTGTACAAGGACCCTATAATTATACCAGTACCCTATCCCCATCTTGGCCAATGTAAAGTTTTGGACTTCTTTCCCAACCCAAGTCTTGATCAAATATGGCAAACTAGTCAAACCTTGCCTCAAACCAAATCTAATCAACCCCCAAGCTTGTCTAGCACTTTACTCCAGTACTCAGTACCCCCTGGTCATCTAGTACTGTAGCACTTCAGTGCTCAGCTCCTCCTTTGTCCTCTTGTGCTTGGAGGAAGGAGAGAAGGGAACATATGCCCATTTCTTTAACCATCTTGCCTTGTCACCCTCTTTACTCACCCAACAGCTGCAGCAGGCATGTACCCTCCCCCTTCTCGACCAGAGGCCCCCACACCCCTCTCTTCACCGCCCTTGCTGCCCAATGAGAGGCCACCATGGACATTGTCCATCCTACCCCCAACCCCTTGGGATAAAAGGGTAGAGGCCACCCCAGTGCCTCCCTGGCCCTCATTGCCCTCTAACCCACCCACCTACCATCCCAGAGCTCCCCTCTTCCTCCCCTGCCCATGGTTGTTCTAGATAAGGAGAAGGAACTTCGGCCATGACAAGAAATTGAGCCCCGAGCTCCCCTCTCCACTCCTCCCCCTCTGCATGTCCCTTTCAAGTCTCCTCGATTCCCTCTATCTAACCATGCCCTTTTCCCTCCCGGGACCCTTGGTATCGTCGTTGTTGTGAGCTCCAGCATCTCGTGGGCGTCATCACGAGGAGGTTCCCAACGTCAAACCTGCTAATGTCGCCACTTGTTGGGACCGCCATCATGCACCGCGTCACTGCTCCTCCTCGCCCTTGGAAGGCTTCCGGATGGCACCGTCGAGCCCACGGTGCCTCGCTAGGGTTCCCTCCCGCCGGCCAGGTCACGAGGTAGGCGACGGAGCACGGCCGTCGATCTCCTTTAGATCGAACGACGAGCGTCGCCCGGTACCCTTTCAGCGAAGTGGGTCGCGGGCCGACGTGCCTCCCCCGCAATTCCCCTTTATCTTCCACGGCAGCGGTGCCTCCTTGCTGGGCTGGCCTGACTCCCCGCGGCCCAGACCGCGCAAGTACGGCCTATTCCCTCTCCTTTCTTTATCCTTTTATTTTGGATCTGCAGAATACATGTTCAGTTTAATTTGAAACAAAAATGGAAAATAGCTTAATATGACCAGATCTGAATTTTTCCAAGTACCCAGATGCGTTCTTAAACATGAAGTGCCTCTGTTCTTGCTAGATTAATTCTGGATGTTTTCCATTAATTAAATTACCACAGGGTATCACTTTAATTCATTAAAACTTTTAGAGAATTTGGTTAACCAAAATGATATGAAACCAATTTCCTCTGGATAGTATTGAAAATACAAAGCCTCTGTACCTCGTCCCATTCCAAGGTGGACTATGGTTTGCCTGTAACAAAAATAACAAATTAAGGCCATTTCTGTCTTGGAGAAATTTTCTATGCAAAACCATGGATGTTTTTACCTAATTCCAACACCCAGTAAACCTATATAACCCTAAGTACCAAAACCTAGGAGCCCAAGATTTATTGAGCCTTTATTGAATTATGGTGAACTAAATAATTCTATGCATAGTTTATTCACTATTTAAATTACCAAAATAGTTCTGTACCTCCAAAAGGAGTGATTCCAATTTCTTCAGACAGATATTTTCATTACCTAACCAGTACACTTGGAATCACATCAAAAGCTTTTGTAGGTTTAATCTGTTGAAAAAGACAAATCCCATCTATTACTGCCTTTGGGGACTTCTCAAGGGCATTCTGGTAATTGTTTTGAGGTGAAACCAACTCCTCTTGCATCAGTCCACCAAATACTACCTAACCACCCAAGGAAATAATTTTTGGAACTCCATAACAGTTCTGGTAAATTATTTACTAAAACTAGAGCTTTAATAACTATAAAAATCATTATAAATGAAGGAAAATTGATAAAATAGTGAAACCACTTTTGTTGGCTTCCCTTTATCAATACCTATCTGATGGTATCATTTTTTATACAATGTCATCATACATATCAAGCCCTTGGTCAAACACCCCTCTCTTAGGTAGTTCCTAAACTCAATAAAAAGGGATCCTTCACCTAATGCCTCCAAATCTTCTCCCAATCCAATCAAAGCAAACCTCCAACATCCTACTGATGTATATCATGTATCCATCCTTTACTCGTTGTATGGTTTGATGTTTGTATGCCTGGTATTGATTGGTGTATTGTTTTCTTGCATGTATGCTCGATAACGGCAATAGTTGCGATTGTGTGACGCCGAGAAGAAGGAAGGATCGGGTTATTCTTATTACTGGTATTATTGATATTCTGGTATTCTAAAGAAGTCAAGGGACTTCTCGCTGGTCATAGGCAAGCCACCTTCTTGCTCATACACCTTGTCCTATTATTTTATCTATGCATGTTTTATCTACTCATTTATGCAAAGTGCATTTGTTTTACTATGATACACTTTATATGGGGAATGTTTGGCTCCTCCAAATAATTGCCCCTCAGTACCATTAGGTATAACCCACTCGTATAATACCTACCCTTCCTTAGTATGGTAAATTGTGTTTAACATCATAACCCCTTGGCGACCCCGTTTTAGCCTAAACAAAAGTGTAGGATGGGAAGACCCCGGAAAAAGACTTACAAAATGTTTTATGAGAAAACCTTGGTGAGGCTTGGCCTACCAAGTGGTTTAGAAAATGAGAAGGGGTTTTGTTTTAAAAAAAGGTGGACAAGATATGGAGGAAAAATGTTTACGAAAACACGCCCGGCTGTACAGTTCCTAATGCTTGAACAATTAACCCGTGCAACCACATTACTCAGGAATGGGGAAAATTTGGAAGTTCGTCTAATCCGGTATAGGTGTCTCAAACTACTATGGGGAAGAACAAATTCCTGGAGGATGGGCTTTCCCCTGTAACGGCCCATGTGAAACATCGGTCTGGGGAAGGTAAATACCGTCTAAATGGTGGCCAGATGATACTATGAGCCCCTCATTGAAAGATCCCACCCTGTGGGGTGCAAAACGAGCTCCTCTTGGCTTGTGACTATATAGGGCATCCCGGATTTGAGGGGATTAACCTCATAGGGTAGGCACTTGTATTGGAGAGGGCATTTGGAAGGTCTTGACCGGTTATTCGACCCACGATCGGTGCAGATCAGGGACGGGTAATCGGATGGTGTGGGTACAGTGTACAACCTCTGCAGAGTGTAAATCTATTCGAATATCCGAGTCCTTGGTCATGGACGGTTGTGATGGCTGTTGTACGGGGGTGATGGTTTTGTTTTCAAAAAGTACTTCGGAAAAGAAATGGCTTGAAAATGTTTTGACCATGGGATGGTCGGGAAAAAGGAGGAAGGAGTTTGGCCATGGGATGACCGGAAGGAAAAACAAATGGATGACCCAATCCTAGTGTTTTCTTAAAACTTTTCAAAAAGGTTTCCAAAATGTTTTACAAATATTTTTCAACAAGGATATAGAGACATGCTATATCTACAAGAGAAAACAGTTTATAAAAGAACCTCTCTTAGAGACATCCTACTATAGCCATATTGCATATCTGTTATTATTGTTATCTTAAGGTGGTTTGCGAGTACATTCAAAGTACTCACCAGCATTGTCCCTGGCTATTTACTTGGCCAGACTTTCACATGATCTAGAGAAACGATGGAGATGTTGACGTCTATGCGAGCTAGGACGTCTTCCCAGTCAGTTGCATGTAGGTTAAGGCATGACATGGGCTCTGCGCTTGAAGACTTCCGCTGTGGTTGTTGTAATCGCCATATTGGCCATATTGTAAGTACTTGTACCCGTTAAATTCTTGGATGTTGTAATGATACTTGTCGGTTATGCTCACGGCTCACTAATCATGGGAACGTGAATAGCAGGCATAACGAGTATTCTCGGACCATAAATCCAGGGTGCCACAACTTCCTCTTCGTTGCTTTCAAAATATGGCCAGTTTTTTCGGTGTGCAAATTCTTGGATATGGGATCATCAACACGAAGTATGATGTTGACATTGCCATGACCTTGGTCGTCCGGCTTGAAATCCAAGAATGTTCATACATATTAACAACTAAGCTTACTTTTACCACTTACTTTTAGGTTAGAATTTTACATGGGCGGTGGGAGTAGATTTTGCATCAAGGACCTAAAAAGAAGGAAAATTACATCAATGTCCATACATTTAGCACAAAGGACCCTAAAATAATTAAGCAAGGAAAATAGTCGGGTTCGGCTCCTCGAGAGAGCAGCTGATCAAGCCATACTCTTCTAAATACTACTTCCTCTTTGATTTTTTTCAAAATATGGACTAATTTGTCAGCTTGAAAATTCTTGGACATGGGATCATCAATATAAAGTATGATGTAGATATGGCCATGACCTTGGTCGTTCGGCTTGAAATCAAAGAATGTTCATACTTAGTGTGAAATAAGCTTAAATTCATTAAGATTTTACCACTTACTTTTAGGTTAAAATTTTACACGGGCGCTGGGAGTATATTTTACACCAAGGACCTAAAAATAGGAAAATTACATCGAGGTCGATACATTTAGCACAGAGGTGTAGGGTTCACAGCATAGAAAACAAAAAATTCCTTCGATGGGAACAACTATGTACTAAGATCTATCTACTAGATACAAGCAACGGGTGGATATACATCCATAGAGAACATACCCTTGTAGACCGACAAAGTTTTACAAAGTTGTACTCGTGGATGATGTAGATGAACGCTTGCCAATCTCAGCAGTGCATTCGTGCTCGCACACATGTCCAAGCCACCCAGCAACCTCCACCTCCTCACTCAAGCGATGCAGCGGAAGCAACAACTCTTTCTCAATGAAAAGACACCAGGAACATGTATCTCGCTAGTCTGAGACCATGGGGGATAAACTAGAGGGGGAGAGATCCTTCACGAGGAGGTGTGAGTGTGAGAGGGAGAGGGGGGCTTTATATAGGAGGGAGGGGGCACCCCAAGGGGGTGGCCGGCACATGGGGGCTGCCCTCTCCCTTCCTTCCGTTCATGTGGGTGGAGATCCCACTCACAAAAAGCCTCTTCATTTCTCCACTCAAAATACCACTCAAAATTCCCATTAAATTTCCACCAAATTTAATATAATCTCACTTTAAATAAAACTCCTTTTATTTATTTATTCAGAATTTTTCAATTACACTGATTAAAAAAATTCACATAAAACCCCTTGCTAGTATTCTATTTCACATGCAGAAACACTTTTGGCAATTTCACGCGAAAAAATTCTGGTCTCTAGTGAAATGAATTCCTGTGATTTGTAAATATTTTTGTTTAGAATCTATTTGTTCCAAATGGTGTTGATGTCTCTTAAGTGTGTCACCCTACGGTTCACGAATAATGCGGACATGATCGAGGCCCCTCTCTAATCAATAATCAGAAGCGGGACCTGGATATCCATACTGACTCCCACACATTCAACGATGACTTCTTGTGATCGTGAGAACATTTTTATGCTAGAATCTTAATCCATTTTTCTCGCGATAAATTACATGTTCGAGATTCGATCATCGGTATCGCCATACCTAGTTTGATCTCGTTACCGACATGTACTCTTTTCTCGTTCACATGATATAACATTCTAGTGATCAAATCACTTGCTTGCAAGCTAACTAATGTGATATAACCGAGAGGGTCCAGAGTATACCTCTCCTTCATCGGTATGGAAAAATTCTATTCTTGATGCATGAGCCTCTACATAACACCTTCGTAGCACTGAACCCATCTTTATAGTCACCCTGTTACGGTGTGACGTTTGATGTTATCAAGATACTTTTCTAGTGTTAGTGATTGACATGATCTCATGGTCTAAGGATTAGGATTACTCCTGTAACACCCTCGGATCGTCCCTATGCAAGTTTTAGCAATTCCCGCCAAACCCGCATAGAAATGATTCAATGGTGCCCACCAGAAACATGCGTTCAGGTGGAAAACGAAGTAATATCATTACACAATAGTCCACGATGGAACCCACAGAACATATATATACAACACGACTCCATGAGTCAAGAATACAGATATACAGTACAAAGATCCAAATCACCTTGAAAACGATACAACGCCCAAGTACGGACAAGATGCAAATTGGGCTAAGAGCCCTAAAGAATAACCAATGGTGTCCATAACTCTACCCAAGCCAAGCCGGAAGGGTAACCCTGCTAACGACGTCGATCTCAAACCTGCTAAACAAAAGGGGTGCCGTCAAAGGGCAAAGTAAAAGGAGAGCGGTTAGTACTGAGGCCAGTACACGGCGAGACTAGAATTCGGTGATCCTCGCCTACATTGGTATGGTGGACTGAAGCGGCAGCACGGCATGCTCTAGACAACCTATAGAGACTCGATATACAATTGTCGGCTATTAGAGAGAGATAAGAAAGACCTATCCGGATCCAACCTGATACTACCACCAAACATACCCATCCTGGTATTTCCCCCTCGATATCAAACGAGGAAGTCCTGCCGAGGAAACTCACACGGTTGTAAGTTTTATTCATTCTTTCCATGGTGGTTATCCAACTTACTAGTCATATCAGATACAAGTCAAATTATAACAGTAAACTTTAGATATAATTGTCTATGATCGAGAACTGTGCTCCCAGTCATCCATAACTGCGGACACGGCTTCTCGAAAAGATTTAACCCTACAGGGGTCCACCAAAGTTTCCACCTGCAACTACACCCTTGTTGTCAGATCAGGTAGGTACAAGATCACAAAACATACACCCAACAGTATGTCGACGGGGTTTCGAACACGATGTTTCCTAGAACCAAAGCAAATACATGGGGGCCACCCCACTAAGCTACCCGCAATGAAGTTGGACGGCTCCGGAACGGACACAGAGGTTTGCGTCAATGGCTATAAACAACTAGGATCCCGAAAGTGTGACTGGGCTTGTCGATACCGCGAAAACACTCCGCATTTGTTCCTAAACAGTACAGATGCTCCACGTGCAATCATAAATCAAGCAGTAAAACATGGCATAAGTACAAGATAGTAATAAAGTCCCAAACTAGTTTGTGGCCCCGAGTACAATACTTTGAAATCAGGTACTAAATCGATGGGGGTGCCCACACACCCCACCTGTGGTTAGCGCGCTCAATCTCAGAACAGGTGTCAAGAACTCGGGGTCCTATGGGACACCAGTGAGCGGTTAAAAACCAAATATTGTCTATTACCCACTGGTGAATCTGCATTATTTACCTACTTTCAATTTTAGTTATTAAACGCTAATTAAATCTATGATCATCTCCACCATTAAGCATGTACCAACCACCCAATAAAGGTGGAACATCGACGACACGAAGCAGCACCTGAGCTAGGTGGCAGAGATTGGAGAACATGATGTATGCCTAAGTAAATTGTAATCAATATTCCCAAGGACACAAGCTTATCGGCGTACCTAGACATTTTGAGTACGTGCTCAAAACGGAGTTGTTCTCTTCCATCATGCAGCTAAAGAACTTTTCAGAAGCATTATAACTCTCTACAGCAGCATGGGTGTCAAAAATCATTTTCAACTCACCCATTGTATCAAAGGCATTGCCGTTTTCGAAATGCTTTTGAAGTTATGGCTCTATCCCATACAGTATGTCGCAATGAACTAAGTTGTGGTCCTCCTGACGAGTCAAATAGACGTTCTTTTCCTTGTCAGGGGCATCATCAAGTGGTGGGGGGGCGTAGCAGCGCTTCTAGCGCATATTGCTTTTATGCAACAGAGAGGAGAATCCTCAAATTCATGGCCTAGTCGGTAAAATTTCTACCATTTGTTGCAAGTTTCTCTTTCTCTATGAACACATTGAAATTAAAAGCAGGTGGTGCCATCTACAACAGAGTTTGTAAAGTTTAGACTCAGTTTATGATAGATCGAGTTCAAGTAATCCAAATTATGAATGAACTCCCACTCAAAAACGACATCCCTCGTGCGTTTTTGGTGATTACATGAACCAAATCCACTACACCAATTCTGATCATCACGTAAGTCGGTGTAGCTTCAAAGGCGAGCATCTATATGGGCATCATATCAACATATGACTGATGCTTAACCTTTCGGTCCGTGTTCCGAGGCCATGTATATACATGCTAGGATTGCCAACTAAGAACCTTAGTATTTAGCGTGTGTAAAACTGTCTTACACCCGAAATATGATTGTGGATTAAAGAACACCCGATCATCAAGTGATGTCTTGAAGCGACGAAACTTAATCGGTGCATACTTAAGGGAGAACACATTTTTATCTTGATATCTAATTGAGGGATCATCTTATTATGCTAATAAAACGCCAAACAAGCAATATAAGATGCAACAAACATCATGTGTGAAAAGTGAAATGATATGGTTCTTGCACTTGATCACCATCATGTGCATCGTGGTATGATCTTTATCATTCCTTTGTGTGTAAGGCCAAGGTCTATGGAACTTACACGTTAGGTTGTTGTAAGAGTATCAACTATACATTTACTTACAAAATTTCCATATCATGACACTAGACCAGCAATAATCTAAACTAGATGCTTCTAATTTATCCATTGCAAGTTTTACGTGGCTTAGGGCTTTTGAAGATAGAACCGTTCTTACCTACGAACATGGAACCACAACGAGGATAACCAAATTATTAACAACTCTTTGTAAATTATATATTTACTATAGTAGGAGAGATAGACACCTGCTAGCCACTTATGCAAAATGTGGCATCCCGCAAAACCACTACTAGAAAATCGCGTTGATTTTGTGCATTGCATCATCATGACATCATCATGCATAGCATTTTTACTTGAAACTATGTTGCGAAAGACTATTGTTTTCTGAAACTAGACCTCCTTCTATTTCAAATTAAACCCCCCGGATGTTTCCGGATATTTTGTTTGTCTAAAACTAATTACAAAAGCTATTTTAAATTAAATAAAAACCTATATTATTTTTAGGGGGCAGTCGAATGGGCCGATCCGACCCAGTCGACCACCCCCAGAATAAAACGGTCCACCTAAATCTATTCCTACCCAAACCTAGTCTATCCACCAACCGCAACTTGCCACCTCATCTTTCCCTCCACCTCATCACACCCACCGCCACCTCACCAATCCACACCGCATCCCCTCTCTCTCTTCCTCACAGCCAACCCCACCCCCACTTCCTCTCTCACCCGTTGGCCCCTCTCCTTCTCTCCCTGACACCTCCCGTCCCACGCCCCACCTGGCCCCACCCGCAGCAGCACACAACACACCCACCCTCTCCCTAGGCCCCACCCCGCACTCACACCACGCACGCGACACACACGCACACCGCACCCACCCCTCTCTCTCTCCCCTGGCGCGTCCCAGCCCCCACCCCTGGCCCCACCGGCCCCACCTACCTCTTCCCCCACCCGCGCCCCGCGTCTCTCTCTTCCTCCCCGCACGCGTCCCACCCCACCTCTCTTCCCCCCGTGCTCCCTGCTCGCCGGAGCCGCCGCCTCCCTTCAAGCTCCCCCGCCGGCGCGCTCCCACCGTCCTCCGTCCATCGCCTTCGGTGCCCCTCCCGGCGCCGCCTCCCTCTCCTCTGCGCCGCGCCCTCCACCCGCCGGCCGCCTCGCCTCCTCCTCCTCGGCCACCGCTCGTCCCCGCCGGCCGCCTCGCCTCCTCCGCCTCGGCCACCGCTCGTCCCCGCCGCCCCAGAGCTCCTCCTCGCCGGCGTCCCCTCCGCCCCGTCTCTGCTTCCTCCTCCTGCGGTGCTCCCGGCCGACAGCAGCTTGCCCCAGGCAGCCCGGGCCTCGCCGCGCCTCCCCGGGCCTCAGTCTCCCTGGCCGTCGCCGCCTCCGGCCATGGGCCATGCCGCCCCCACCTCCTCGTCAAGCTCCTCGGCCTCTCCCTCACCGGCCCTGCCTCCAAGCCCGATTCCCTTCCTCGCCGTCCCCCCGACCCGCAGGGCACGCGCCTGCCGCCGCCAGCAACCGCGGTACCTCCAATGCCGCGCTACCTCCGGAGCTCCTCGCGTCGGCCTGCTGCAGAGAGGTCGTCCACCAGCGCGTCGAGCCTCCTCGCCGGTCCGCCGACCCTCCGCCAGAGGCCACATCTTCCGTGCCGCTTGCAGACGCCCGACTTCCTCCGACCGCCGCGCAGATGCCTCCTTCTCGAGCTCGTCCCCAACGCCATGTCCCCGCTGCGAAGTCTGTAGCGCCCGCATCGCCTTCGATGTCATGCTGGGACCCGGGTGATGCGAAGAGATGGTGTCCTGGCGTGTTGGTTACCTAGTGTTTCCCTTGGCATGGATGAGAGGACCCCATGAGGATGGTAGGAAAACCGATCTGATGGAGATGCATCGAGGTGATCCGCAACCCCGCAAGATCTCGTATGCGCTCAGAGCGACCACGTCGAGAACTTCCCCGATCCCGGCAACGCCGGAACCTCAAGATCTGCCCCACGAATCCGATGGTCGGAGCCTCGAAGAATGATGCTGGTGTCCAAAGACCGAACCCCGCCGAACCCCAAGGTCGTCGACGTGGAACCCCAAGATCTTCTCCTGGAGCGACGAGGTCTTCTTCCCGGAATGCCAAGACCAGCTACCCGAAGATCACGGACCCAGAGAATCCCAGAACGACAAGTTCTTCTACCCGGACCCGAAGACCAAACCCGGACATGCTGAATTCTTCGGCCTGAAGGCCACAGATACGACAAGTACTCCTTCCCAGAACCGATGTCCGAGAACCCGGACGCCCAGGTCGTCGACACGGAAACGACAAGCAATTCGCCGCGGAACGCCAAGTTCTACATCCCGAACGCCAAGATCTACTCTGTATCCGAGAACGATCCCGCCGAGACCGAACCCCAGATCCGGACCCCGAGACCCGACCCCGAACCCCGGAACCAAGATCTTCCGAACCCTAATGTGTGACCCTAAGCCCCTATTTTTATAAATGATATATCTTGTTGCATATTAAATTGTCATGCATGCATACTTGTCTGTGGTTTGGGGGCATTATGCCGATTCACTTCATAATTAAATATGGGGCCCATATACGGGCAAATCTAGTCTAATATCGGCCCCATTTAAATTTGTGCATCGGACAGGTGATATATTTTGCCATGTTAAGACAACATTTAAATTGTGGGGTAGCTAAACAACTTGAACCACCTGAATAATTGTCGGGACCCCGGTTCCGCTTAATATGGCCTAATTGCATCGCATCTTTACCATGCCATGCATCATACATGCATCATGCCCGATCTATTGCCGTAGTATTAAATAGTGCATCCGGTGTTTCTTCTAGTGCTTTGCTTCTTCACGGATTAGGCCGTTGAGTTGATGCGAGTGTCGACCCGATCTTCGGTTGAACCTTCGGCAATGTTTCCAGGCGAGCATCTCCCCCTTTCTACCTATCTTACTTTTATAGTATTTATTCCCTCCTGTTGATCTATTGCTATCTGTGTTGCGTTGCTCTAGTTTTCGTACCCGTGATTTCCTTGCAGCCTTATATTGCCTTGGACACATCCTATTACCTGTTGTTTGGTAGATAGTTGGACTTGCGCGTCGTAGTCGCTTGCTCAAGTGCTGTTGCGTGTCGCCAAGTACCACAGTTGTTGGAGTATTGTCTCATGTTTATTGTTGGAGTTGATCATAACTTTAATTACTGTTTAACAACTAAAATTGAAGTAAGTAAGCAGAGGCACAGGTGGGCAATAGATGTTATTTGGTTGTTAACCGTCCACTTGTGTCCCGTAGGACCCCGAGTACTTGATACCTGTTCCTTGATTATTCGCGCTATCCACATCCGGAGGATTATGGGACCCCACGAGCGAGCTTGATTCATCTTATTTCTTGGGGCCACAAACTAGTTTGAGGTTTTATTTACTATCCTACTTATGCCATGCTTTCTTTGCTTTATTTACGATTGTCGAGGCGCACTGTCTGCTTAGGTAAGCGGAGTGTTTTCAGGTATCGACAAGCCCAGTTTTGGGTTTCGATCGTTCTGACCATTGGCCAAACCTTGAGTCCGTCTCGAGTCAGCTAACCGTTCTTGGTGTACTCAATGGGTGGCCCCTGAAATATTCTGAATCCTGATTGCTTTGTCGTGAAGGCCTCGTTGGGTTTTGATTTGGTTTTTCGAGGTTGATCGAGTGTGTGTTGCTATTTGTGCACCCCTGCAGGGTAAAACTTTCTGAAAGCCGTGTCCGCGGTTATGGACGACTTGGAGCACAGTATCTCGATCATAGACAACTATAACTAAAGTAGTGCTATAAATTTGACTTTATAATGACTAGTAATCAGCTTCACTACAATGGAATGGCTAAATAAAACCGCCAACAATTGCTTGTTTGGGTTGTCGCTTGCGACCATATATTTTGACTAGTAAGTGTTGCAACTACAACGGAATGGTTAATTAAAAGTGCCCACTGCTTATTCTATCAGCATGACTATCTTTACCTGACTAGTAATTACTGCAACGATAACTGAATAAATAAAACTGCCAAAGGTGTGAGTTCCTCGGTTGACTTCCTCGTTTGGTCACGAGGGGGAAATACCAGGATGGGTATGTTTGGTGGTAATATCAGGTTGGTTCCGAATAGGTCTTTCTTATCCCTCTCTGATAGCCGCCAGTTGTATCGTGTCTCTATAGGTTGTTTAGTGCATGCTGCGCTGCCGCTGCAGTCCACCATACCTGTGTAGGCGAGGACCGCCGAATTCTCGCCTCGCTGTCTTGGCCTCGATCTTGACCGCTCTCTCTTTTCCTTTGCCCTTTGTCGGCACCCTTTTGTTTAAGCAGGTTTTGAGATCGGCGTCGTTAGCGGGGTTACCCTTCCGCTTGGCACAGGCAGGTTATGGGCATTGGTTATTCTTCAGGGCTCTTAGCCCCATTTGCATCTTGTCCGTAGTCGGACGCTCTATCATTTTCAAGGTGATTTGGATCTTTGTAAATTATATCTGTATTCTTGACTCATGGAGTCGTGTTGTATATATCTGTTCTGTGGGTCCCATCGAGGACTGTTGTGTAATGTTATTACTTCGTTTTCCACCCGCACGAAAGTGCCTGGTGGGCACCTTTGAATCGTTTCTATGCGGGTTTGGCGGGAATCGCTGAAACTTGCATAGGGTCGATTCTGAGGGTGTTACACAAAACTAGTTGCATGTCAAGTATGTAACAGGTCTCATGTGCGAGGACATGTAAAGTTTGTCTGGGCCGCTACATCCCACTATGCCACCAATATCCAAAGTGAAAACAAGAAGCAATAACATGATCATCGTCACCCACATACTCATATGTGTACTATCCGTGCAAAGCATCTACGCATAGATCTGGTTCTGATACCACTGTAGGTTTCATAGCATAGAAAACAAAAAAATTCCTACGATGGGAACAATTATGTACGAATATCTATCTACTAGATACAAGAAACGGGTGGATATACATCCATAAGAACATATCCTTGTAGTGTTGGGCCACGCAGAGAAAAAACAAAACTTTTTCCTCTAACGTGGTGATCCCAAGATCTAGCTGAGGTAGAAGGCCACGAGGTTTACCACTAGACGTGCGGTTACGGATTACTGATGAAGCGCGCCAGTTGATGCAGTGCAGTCCTCACGATCTGATCCTATCACGATCGTCATGGTGTTGATCGTACAACACCTCTGCTGGTATCCACACGTACAAGGACGAGCACCGGTGGCGAACTGCTAGGTTCGATACGATGGATGGACTGCGGTGGAGCGAGGATTTCCAATGGATGGAATGACCTAACCGTTTTCCCTTCTGGGTTTCTACACCCCCACTATATATAGGGAGTAAAAGTGGGCTCCACTCACTCGTGGCCCATTTAGTAAAGCCCATATTAGTCACGGTGAGTCTGACTCACTAACTCAGATCAAAATCCGGCTCGGGTCCAACCCAATCAGATTTCCTGTTCAGGTCCAATCCGAACATGCTCCCGTTCTTAAGTGTGTGACCCCGCAGTCTCATGGCAACTTGGACAAGATTAGAGACTCTCAATCGATCAATCGGTAGCGGCTCCTAGCAGAACGTGCTGACTCCCAAGTCCAAAGAGTCATGACGACTTGCCTTTCCAATGCTACTTGCATCCGAGTCCCTTTTTCCTCACGATATACCTTGTCAGACTATAGGCGAATAATTGGCACCCCTTAAAATAGTCCAACTCTCTTCTTGATCCGAGATAAGTGATTCATCCGACTAACTCTTAGTCGATTGCCTTGGTTAACACTTAACCAAGTCGTGCATGTCCAAGCTTTCTGAATCATATCATCTGAGAGGGCCCAGATAATATCTCTCCAACTAGAGGGGCAAAATCTCATCTTGGTTATTCACATCACGCAGCTTGATTCTCAGTCAACCCAAACTCTGCCTTTATAAATGCCCAGTTACAGCTCAGCGTTTGACATAACCTAATTCGGTGATCCTCCACTCGGAGTGTGCAACAACCTCGGGTCTAAGGATTACATTGATTGATATATACAAATGACGAATTGTTCGTTGTACCTCAATATGGGTCAATCCGACTCTCTAAACTCTTTAGCCGAATCTGTGTAAGTCAGAATAGCATCTCCATGCCCATGACAAGTGGAAGCGAGTCATCAGCCGACTTTCACATTGGTTTAAGTTGTTTTTCCAGCACAACCTCAATGACCAAGGATATTTAGTACAAACAACATGAATGTATAGTTCCACAACTGAATCACATATTCAATGATACACATCAGATGTTTATACAAGGACAACTTAATATCTTTATGAATATAATGGGAAATATCATCATACATGATTGCCTCTAGGGCATATTTCCAACAGTCTCCCACTTGCACTAGAGTCAATCTTCCGACATCACATGTCTAGGCATCTAATTCCCATAGCTCTTAGGTGCGCCTCATGCTTCGGCTGGGGTAATGGATTTGTCAACGGATCTATAATATTTGCATTTGTGTGTACCTTGCATAACTTGTATCACCCTGATCCACGAACTGGCGAATCAGGTGGTACCGCATGAGTATGTGCTTGTTCTTCTGGTGTTGTCTAGGTTCCTTGGCTTGTGCAATAGCACCATTGTTGTCACAATACACATCTAACGGATTGGACGAGCCCTGAACCACACCAAGATCCATGAGGAAATTCCTCATCCAAACATTTTCCTTTGCTACCTCCGAGGCGGCAATATACTCAACCTCTATTGTAGATGCAGACACAGTCTCTTGCTTGGAACTCTTCCAGCTCACAGCCCCTCCATTTATTACAAACACATACCCGGATTGTGAACGAGAATCATAAGAGTCGGTAAGATAACTCGCATCCGTGTAACCCTTTACACTGAGTTCATCTTCACCACCATAAACCAAAAACATATCCTTAGTCCTTCTCAAGTACTTTAGGATATTTTTAGCCGTTGTCCAGTGGATTTCTCCAGGATTAGCCTGGTATCTGCTCACAACACTTAGATCATATAAAACATCTGGCCTAGTACAAATCATGGCATACATGATGGATTTGACTGCAGAAGCATACGAAATTGCACTCATACGACTTTGCTCATCAGTCGTCAAAGGACACTGAGTCTTGCTAAGTTCTACACCATGGGGCATCGGTAAGAACCCTTTCTTAGACGATTCCATGTTGAACTTCTTCAACACTTTGTCCAAATAAGTACTCTGACTCAATCCAATGAGCATCCTTGATCTATCTCTATAGATCCGGATTCCGAGAATATATGTTGCCTCACCCAAGTCTTTCATTGAGAAACTCCTTTCCAATGATTCCTTAGTTTCTTGCAACATCTGGACATCATTTCCAATCAATAATATGTCATCCACATATAAGATTAGAAATTTTACTTTGGTCGCACTAAACTTCTTGTATAAACAAGAATCATGATCACTCTTGATGAAGCCAAATAATTTGACTACCTCATCATAGCGAATATTCCAACTCCGAAATGCTTGCTTCAACCCATATATGGATTTCTGAAGTTTGCACACCTTGTCAGCATTAGCCGGATCGACAAAACCCTCGGGATGTATCATATACACATCCTCGGTTAAATTTCCATTAAGAAAAGCCGTTTTGACATCCATCTTCCATATCTCATAGTCGAAATAGGCTACTATAGCTAACACGATCCGAACTGATTTAAGCATCGCTACGGGTGAGAAAGTCTCGTTGTAATCAACTCCTTGAACTTGTTGGAACCCCTTCACGACAAGACGTGCTTTATAGAAGGAAACATTTCCATCCATATCAGTTTTCTTCTTAAAGACCCATTTGCACCGGATTTCTTCCTGCACACCATCCGCAGATCAAAAAGTTCCAAAACTTTTTTTCCGGATCTCATGGATCCAATCCATGACTCGGAATCGGATGCCACCATCGCTTCTAAATAATTTTCCGGCTCATCACTATCTAACAGTAATACATCACGAACACTTTGCAATATTTCTGATCTTCGAAGTACAGGTGGTGTTGCTGTCTCAGCTACCACGACCAGCTCAACCTCCAAGGTTTTTGCCGACCCTCTATTAGTCGGTTCCTCTGGAATTTCTTCGAGCTGCACTGTGCTCCCACTGACTCCCCGACCGAGAAACTCTTTCTCAAGGAAGACACCATTCCGAGCGACAAACACTTTGCCCTCTTCTAGATTGTAGAAGTAGTAACCCAAAGTTTCCCTTGGATACCCCATGAAAATACACTTATCCTACTTGGTTTTAAGCTTTTCCGGATGAAGTCGCTTAACAAATGCTTCACAACCCCAAATCTTAAGCAAAGACAAACTCGACTTTTTGCTTGTACACATCTCATGCGGTGTCTTCTCTACCAAATTTGATGGTACTATGTTTAGTGTGAACACCGCTGTTTCTAGACAATAACCCCAAAATGATGAAGTTAGATCTTTCCAACTCATCATTGATCGTACCATGTCCAACAAGGTCTGATTCCGCATTTCCGAGACACCATTCCTCTGCGGTGTTCCCGGCAGAGTAAGTTGTGGAACTATTCTGCAACCTTTCAGATGGTCATCAAACTCATGGCTCATGTACTCGCCTCCTCGGTCCGACTGAAGAAACTTTATTTCTTGCCGAGTTGATTCTGTAATTCTTTGAACTTTTCAAAGGCTTCTGACTTATGTTTCATCAAGTAGATATATCCATACCGACTCAAATCATTAGTGAAGGTAATGAAGTACTCAAAACCACCCCTGGTTCTCGTGCTCATTGGTCCACATACATCACTATGTACTAGTCCCAATAAGTTGGACGCCCTTTCGCAACTCTTTGCAAAAGGTTTCTTGGTCATTTTGCCGAGTAGGAAAGATTCGCATGTCTCGAACGAATCCAAGTCCAACGAAGTTAGGAGTTCATCATCATGGAGCTTCTTCATGCGTTTCCAACTTATATGACCAAGACGAAAGTGCCAAAAGTAAGTCATATTCAGATCATTTGGTTTCAACCTTTTAACATTTATGTTATAAACCGACTCACCATCAAGATTCAAAATAAATAACCCGTCCTGGACGGGTGCAAAGCCGTGAAACATATCATTCAAATATAAATAACAACCATTATTCTTGATATTCGACTCATAGCCTTGCCTCATCAAACATGAAGCAGAAATAATGTTTTGACTGAGCACTGGAACATAATAACAATTATCCAGTTCCATAATGAATCCGGAAGGTAAATTAAGTTGCATCGTGCCAACTTCCAACATAGCGACTCTCGCTTTGTTGCCGACTCGAATGTCAACCCTGCCTCTTGCTATGCTCCTATTTCTTACCAGTCCCTGCAATGAGTTGCAGATGTGAATAACTGATCAGGTATCATATACCCAAGAACTATTAGGTGCATCATCAAGATAAATGTCTATGACATTGCAAACAAGTGTACCTGAGTCGGAAGTCATACCTCCACTCTTGGCTTTGTCGGCCAAATACTTGTTGGAGTTCCTCTTCTAGTGGTCATCTTCCTTGTAGTATAAGCAAGTGGATCCGGCTGAAGGAGATGGCTTAGTCCCTGAGGAAGCGCTTGGGACCAGGTACTGAGCCTGCTTTCCTCCCGACTTAGCCTTCTTCTTAGTCCAAGAACTCTTCTTGAACTTAGCCTTATTCTACACCATCAACACTTGACTGGCGCCCTTCTTGAGATCCTCCTCTGCCTGCTAGAGCATCCCGTGCAATTCAGTGAGCTTCTTATCCATACCATGCATGTGGTAGTTCGATATGAACTGACCATATGCACTAGGAAGAGTGTTCAGAATTATGTCCGTAGCGAACTCTTCGTTAATGGGGTAGCCAAGCCTCTCTAGAGACTACATGTAACCAACCATTTTGATCACATGCGGACTCATTGGATCACCATACTTAAGCTTGCAACTTAGCAAAGCCTAAGAGACTTGATACCTCTCAGTCTTAGCATGAGCATAGAACATACTTTTGAGGCTTTCGATCATATCGTAGTCCTCAACATTCTCGAACTGCTTTTGCAAATCTGGTTCCATGTGAGCAAGCATAAGATAGCTAATATCCATGGACTCATCCTTAGCCCTACGGTAGTCATTGGGGTGCTGCCAATTCTCATTCGGCTCATCTGGAAGTGGGTTGTCTAGGACATGGTCCTTCTTTTCTTGTTTGAGAACAGTTCTCAGATTTTGATACCAGTTAGTAAAATTAGTGTCATTCAGTTTATCTTTCTCAAGAATGGTTCTCAAAGCAAAACCGGATATCTGAGAGTGACTGTTACTTGGTGCCATGATCTACAACAGAAAATATGCAAAACACTTAAGACGTGTTTTCATAAAAGAGCAAGCATATTAAACACTTTAATATTTATGCTTCCACTAGAACCAACACCCCTCCGATGGTTACTTAGTGATTCAGGATCCTAAATAAGCAAGTCGGCTAGTGAGATTTAGCATCACTGCTAGCCGCCAAGTGATCTAGGTAGACAACTCCTTGTCAATCGTATCTCATACGACTCATGTTGGTCGGGTGGCATCACATGCCCCGGCTCCCGTCCGACTTTTCCCCGAGTCCCACAACCATTGTGGTAGACCCGTCTAGCTTACCGGGTGTTTCCGCAGTAAGAGTCCAACTCAAACCCACCTAGTTAGAAAGAATTGGCAGCACCTCAATTTTATGACCCCACTACCAAAAATGTCCGACTTGTGATGGTGCAAACACTGGCGGGAAAACCGACTAGACCTTCTTTGAGGGATTAGATTTTACCGACTATCTAATAGAGGTAAAAAGAGACATATCAATAACACAAAATAAAGCAATTATAATGTGAAATGGTATGGCTCTCTTCATGGTGATATCCATCTCCACAAAGCCTGTAATCCGACTCGTGCCAACTCGTGTCACTTGCCGTCTTACTCCATGTCGCCGACATGTACATCGACTTGGATGCCATCCGGGTTCTCCAAACAGCTACACTATCTTAGTAAAGTAAATTACATAGAGAATCCGACACGCAGGTCGTTATAAAATAAAATAATAGCACCTAGGCTCCAGCCGGCTGACAAAACCGTGATTCGCAGATCACGTATGGATTACACACATACATCACATGCACATGAACCATACCATTCACAAATTCCTGCAAAAGAACTTATGCATAGATACGTTATCTACTGGCATTGTGAAACTCGCAACGACATCTAAGGAGCTATGACAGGGCGAAGCCGGCGGTCCCGCTAGCCGGATAGCGGGCGGGGATTCCGAAAACATAGATCTCATCTATGACCCGGACATGGATTCCGACCATTGTTCCAATTTGATCAAACTCTTTGATCTTCAATCACCGCTTCTGGATTTACGTGTCACAGTCTACCCCGATGGCGGAAAGCGGCCGGTAGGGGATGTCCTTCCACGACCTCAGTAGTATGATCATGGAAATCAGGTCTACCATTCCCCGAGTACGGTTGATCCAATCAACCTCGTACAAAACCGATCTATCTCCTAGATCGACCACCAAAACAACATATAGATCCAATCTATAGCCAAATGCATATCACATATGCGAGATCTCGAGCCTAACACCAGAAGCTATCGCTCTGATACCACTGTTGGGCAACGCAGAGATAAAAAAAAACTTTTTCCTCTAACGTGGTGATCCCAAGATCTAGATGAGGTAGAAGGCCACGAGGATTACCACTAGACGCGCGGTTGCGGATTACTGATGAAGCGCGTCAGTTGATGTAGTGCAGTCCTCACGATCTAATCCGATCACGATCGTCCTGGTGCTGATCGTATAGCACCTCTGTTGGTATACATCCATACCAGGAGGAGCACCGGCGGCGAACTGCTAGGTTCGATACGATAGCTAGACTATTGTGGAAATAGGGTTTCCTACGCATTGAATGACCTACCCGTTTTCCCTTCTGGGTTTCTGCACCCCACTATATATAGGGTGTGAAAGTGGGCTCCGCTCACTCGTGTACCATTCACTAAAGCCCATATTAGTCACCGTGAGTCCGACTCACTGACTCAGTCCAAAATCCGGCTCGGGTCTAACCCAATCATATTTCCGGTTCAGATCCAATCCAAACTTGTTCCCGCTCTTAAGTGTGTGACCCCGCAAGCTCATGGCAACTTGGTCACGATTGGAATCCAACTCTCAATCGATTAATCGGTAGCAGCTCCTAGTAGAACATGCCGACTCCCAAGTACCCAAGAGTCATGACGACTTGCCTTTCCAATGCGACTTGCATCCGAGTCCCTTTTTCCTCATGATATACCTTGTTAGACTATAGGCGAATAATTGGCATCCCTTAAATAGTCCGACTCTCTTCTCAATCCGAGATAAGTGATTCATCCGGCTAACTCTTAGTCGATCGGCTCGGTTAACACTTAACCGAGTCGTGCATGACCATGCTTTCCGAATCATATCATCAGAGAGGGCCCAGAGAATATATCTCCAATTGGAGGGGCACAATCCCATCTTGGTTATTCACATCACACAGCTTGATTCTTAGTCGACTCGAACTCTGACATTATAACTGCCCAGTTACGGATCAGCGTTTGACAGAACCTAAGTCAGTGATCCTCAACTCAGAGTGTGCAACAACCTCAGGTCTAAGGATTACATTGATTGAGATATACGAATGACAACTTGTTTGTTGTACCTCAATATGGGTCAATCCGACTCACTAAACTCTTTAGCCAAATACGTGTAAGTCGGAATAGCATATCCATGCCCATGACAAGTGGAACCGAGTCATCAGCCGACTTTCACATTGGTCTAAGTTGTGTGTCTAGCATAACCTCAATGACCAAGGATATTTAGTACAAACAACATGAATGTATAGTTCCACAACTGAATCACATATTCAATGATACACATCAGATGTTTATACAAGGACAACTTAATATCTTTATGAATACAATGGGAAATATCATCATCCATGATTGCCTCTAGGGCATATTCCCAGCATGTAGACCGACAAAGTTTAACGAGGTTGTACTCATGGATGATGTAGACGAATGCTTGTCGATCTCAAGATCGAGAAGAAGTCCAGTGCTACAAATCAGCAGCGCATCCGTGCTCGCACACACGTCCAAGCCACCCGGCAACCTCCGCCTCCTCACTCCAGCGATGCAGCGGAAGCAACAACTCTTTCTTAATGAAAAGACACCAGGAACATGTATCTCGCTAGTCCGAGACCATGGGGGATAAACTAGAGGGGGAGAGAGATTCTTCAGAGGAGGTGTGAGTGTGAGAGAGGGAGAGGGGGGCTTTATATAGGAGGGAGGGGCACCCCAAGGGGGTAGCCGACGCATGGGGGCTGCCCCTCCCCTCCTTACATTCATGTGGGTGGAGCTCCCACTCAAAAAAGCCTCTTCATTTCTCCACTCAAAAAATCCCATTAAATTTCCACCAAATTTAATGCAATCTCTCATTAAATAAAAGTCCTTTTATTTATTTATTCAGAATTTTTAAATAACATTAATTAACAAACATTCACATAAAACCCCTTGATAGTATTCTATTTCACAGGAAGAAACACTTATAGCAAGTTCACCTGAAACAATTCCGGTGTCTAGTGAAATAAATTCCTGCGCTTTGTAAATATTTTCGTTTAGAAACTGTTTGTTCCAAATGTTGTTGGTGTCTCTTAAGTGTGTCACCCTACGGTTCGTGAATAATGCGGACATGATCGAGACCCCTCTTAGATCAATAATCACAAGCGAAACCTGGAAATCCATACTGACTCCCACACATTCAACGATGACTTCTTGTGATCGTGAGAACCTTTTTACGGTATAATCTTAATCTCTTTGTCTCACGATATATTACATGTCCAAGATTCGATCATCGGTATCTCCATACCTAGTTTGCTCTTGTTACCGACATGTACTCTTTTCTTGTTCCCGTGATATAACATTCTAGTGATCAAATCACTTGCTTGAAAGGTAACTAATGTGATATCACCGAGAGGGCCCAGAGTATATCTCTCCATCATTGAGATGGAAAAATTCCACTCTTGATCCATGAGCCTCTACATAAAACCTTCATAGCACTAAACCCATCTTTATAGTCTCCCTGTTATGGTGTGACGTTTGATGTTATCAAGATACTCCTCTAGTGTTAGTGATTAACATGATCTCATGGTCTAAGGATCAGGATTACTTCGTATGATGTTATAGCAATATAAACACAATGACTTTGATTGTATCAATATAATTCAGATGAATGTTCATTACACCAGTCCAATAATGTTGTGACCTCGTTATTAACATCATCCAATGTCCATGACCAGGAAACCTTGATCATCTTGTTAATCAACGATGTAGTTTATAAGAGAGGCATAACTAGGAACTTCCCATTTGTTTATTAAACACACATGTATTAAAGTTTTTGTATTAATACAATTATAGCATGAAAAATAAACATTTTAGGGCATATTCCCTTCAAGAGGACCCTAAAATAATTAAGAAAGGAAAACAATCAAATTAGGCTCCTTCTCTAGAGAGCAGCTGATCGAGCCATACTCCTCATACTACTTCATCTTTGATTGTTTTCGAAATATGGCCAGATTTGTCGGCATGTAAATTCTTGGACATGAGATCATCAACATAAAGTATGATGTAGACATGGCCATGACCTTGGTCGTTCGGCTAGAAATCCATTAATGATCATACCCGTTGACAACTAAACATAAATTTGTTTAGATTTTACCACATTCTTTTAGGTTAGACTTTTACACGGGAGGTGGGAGTATGTTTTACGCCAAAGACATAAAAGAGGGAAAATTACATTGAGGTCCATACATGTAGCACAAAGGACCCTAAAATAATTAAGGAATGAAAACAGTCGGTTTCGGATCCTCCTAGAGAGACCAGCTGATCGAGCCATACTCTTATTAATACTACTTACTCTTTGATTGTTTTCAAAACATGGACAAATTTGTCGGCATGAAAATTCTTGGACATGGGATCATCAATATGAAGTATGATGTAGCTAGATATGACCATGACCTTGGTCGTTCGACTTGAAATATAAGAATGTTCATACATACATCGTGAAAACTAAGCTTAAATTCATTAAGATTTTACCACTTACTTTTAGGTTAAAATTTTACACGGGCGACGGGACTACATTTTACATCAAGGACATAAAAAATAGAAAAATGACATCAAGGACCATACATTTAGCACAAAGGACCCTAAAATAATTATGCAAGGAAAATAATCAGGTTTGGATCCTCCTCGAGAGACCATCTGATCGAGCCATACTCTTCGTACTACTTCCTTTTGGGATTGTTCCTAAAAGTTCGAAACTCCCATTATTGGAAGCATTATGGTTCACCATGCCAAGATGCACCCGTCTACAAAATATCGGAACATTTCCATAAAGTATTATGTACATATATGGCAATATATTCACCCATGTTGTTCGACTTGAATCCTAAGAATGTTCATACATTGTAGGCCATATTGCCAAGCAGATTTATTTTTTCAGAAGTTGTGAAGACTAGTGATTGTCAACATGCAAATGCTTAGAAATAAATCGAATCTTTCAAAATTCTCGTTGGTGGCTACCGTCAAAACATAGCTATAGATCTTTAAGAGCAATCTACCACTTACTCATATTTCAAATTTTACATAATATTTGAAAATCATCTTAAATTCTATAGGATGGAGGATTACTACTACTTGCTTCATGAAAAAAAAGCACTCCTCACTTTCGAACCATCTTGCTACAGGTGTGCCTGGTGATTCCTCTTCCAAGGGTGTGATGAAATGGAACGAATTGAGGTGGAGTAGTCGGGGGTAGGAAGGTTGGCCAGATCATAGTCGTGTTCCCCGCAAAAATAAAAATAAAAATATCATAAGGGTGTGCATACAATGCGATGGGACACCCCTTGTCCA
The DNA here is from genome assembly GCA_030063025.1 of Avena longiglumis. NCBI lineage: Eukaryota > Viridiplantae > Streptophyta > Magnoliopsida > Poales > Poaceae > Avena > Avena longiglumis. Next base: position 309,492,638 of record CP125976.1, on the reverse strand, counting down.
CCACTTTAAGTAGTAAGTACTAGTACTACGCATGACGACCTTTTGAATATCCTTCCCGCCTGAAATTTACTAGTTACTACTCATTATACCTATACCTCATGTCAGGAACTCATCGCTGCTTTGCTCTAACATCGCACCACCTTCAAATCCTCCTCTTCGCTGCTCTCGCACTGCCTCCTCTATGCTCTCAATACCTTCTTGCTCCTAGTTTTCCTTTCAATAGGGGGAACTCCAAGTGGAAATATTGTTTACCATGACAAGATTTTACCACCACTTACTTTTAGGTTAGAATTTTAAACCGGTGGTAGGAGTACATTTTACACCAAGGACCTAAAAAGGAGAAAAATTACATCGAGGTCCATACATTTAGCACAAAGGACCCTAATATAATTAAGCAAGGAAAACAATCGGGTTAGGCTCCTTCTCAAGAGAGCGGGTGATTGAGCCATACTCTTCATACTACTTCCTATTTCGATTGTTTTCAAAATATGGCCAGATTTGTCAACATGCAAATTCGTCGATATGGGATCTTCAATATAATGTATGATGTAGATATGGCCATGACCTTGGTCGTTCAGCTTGAAATCCAAGAATGTTCATACTCATTGACAACTGAGCTTAAATTCGTTTACAATTTATCACTTACTTTTAGGATAGAATTTTACCCAGGGAATGCGAGTACATTTTCATCAAGGACCTAAAAAGTAGGAAAATTACATCGAGGACCATACATTTAGCAAAAGGGCCCTTAAATAATTAAGCAAGGAGAACAATCGGGTTCGCCTCCTTCTCAAGAGAGCAGCTGATCGAGCCATACTCTTATAAATACTACTTTCTCTTCGATTGTTTTCAAAATATGGCCATATTTGTTGCCATGCAAATTCTTGGATATTGGGATCTGATACGTCCAAAATGTATCTACTTTCTCGAACACTTTGATATTGTTTTTCCTCTATACTTGTGTGATTTGGATATAACTAACACGGACTGGCGTTGTTTTCAGCAGAATTACCTTGGTGTCTTGTTTTTGTGCAGAAAATGAACTATCAGGAAAAATCTCGAAAAATATGCCAAAAATTATATTTCACCAGAATATCCACGGAGCTAGAAGGGGAGACAGAGGGGAGGCCTAGGGGGCCTAGACCCACCCCAGGCGCGGGCCCACTGACCCCGCGCCTAGGGGAGGTTTGGCCACCCCCAGGCAGCTTCTAGGCCTCCCTCCGCGTCTATAAGTTGCCTTCTGACCTACAAACAGAGGGAGGCTCGATAGTTTTCCAGAAAGAGATCCGCTCCATTGGCGCCACGATAAAACAAGATTCGGATCCAGAAACTCCGTTTTGGCACCCTGCCGGGACGGGGAATTTGGAGAGGATCATCGCCATCGTCATCACCAACGCATCTCCATCAACCATCGATGTTTCCCTCATCCATGAGTGAGTAATACCCCGCTGTAGGCTTGGGGATGGTAGGTATTGGATGAGTTCTATCATGTAATGGAATAAGATCTGTTAGGGGCATAGTCCCTAGTATCTCTATTAGTGCTATTTGACTTTGGTGCAACTTGTTGTGCTTAATGCTTGTCACTAGGGCCCGAGTGCCATGATCTTAGATCTGAACTTATTATTGAATCATTATGATAGTATTGTTTATGATCTTATCTGCAAGTTGTGTACACATATCATTGCCTAGATCCAAAGGCCCCGAAGTGACAATAATTGGGATAACCGGAGGGGATGACTGTGGTGTGAGGATCACATGTGTTCACGGAGTGTTAATGCTTTGCTCCGGTGCTCTATTAAAAGGAGCACCTTAATTGCCAGTAGTTCCCTAGAGGCATCGCTGCCATGGGCTGGCTGGACAGAAGATGTTGTGCAAGTTCTCATTCCCAGCACGTATGACTATATTTGTATCACATGCCTAGGATTGTTTAGTACTTGGATGCTTGTTATTATTTATCTGCAATGCCCTAGTTCTTTGAAGTTACATGGTTAGACTCGTCCACGCAACGCCCGTCCATCCATCCCTATGCCTACCGCACTCTAATCCCACTGTTTACCGTTACTGTTACTATTTCTACTGTTCACTGTTGCTGGTAATGCTGTTGTTGCTTTGATGTTGCTACTACAAACTATTGCTACTGATAAACTTCTGTGAGCAAGAACTATTTCTAGGTGCAGCTGAACTGACAACTCAGTTGTTAAGGCTTGCAAGTGTTCTTTGGCTCCCCTTGTGTCGAATCAATAAATTGGGTAATACTACCCGCGAAGACTATTGCGATCCGCTACACTTGTGTAACACCCTCAGAATCGGACCTATGCAAGTTTCAGCGATTCCCGCCAAACCCGCATAGAAACGATTCAAAGGTGCCCACCAGGCACTTTCGTGCGGGTGGAAAACAAAGTAATAACATTACACAACAGTCGTTGATGGGACCCACAGAACAGATATATATATACAACACGACTCCATGAGTCAAGAATACAGATATACGGTACAAAGATCCAAATCACCTTGAAAACGATGGAGCGTCCGACTACGGACAAGATGCAAATGGGGCTAAGAGCCCTGAAGAATAACCAATGGCGTCCATAACCCTACCCAGGCCAAGCCGGAAGGGTAACCCTGCTAACGACGTCGATCTCAACCTGCTTAAACAAAAGGGGTGCCGGCAAAGGGCAAAGGAAAAATAGGAGCGTCGATCTTGAGGCCGATGCAGCGAGGCTAGAATTCGGCGGTCCTCGCCTACACAGGTATGGTGGACTGAAGCGGCAGCGCAGCATGCACTAAACAACCTATAGAGACTCGATATAGCTGGCGGCTATCAGAGGGGGTAAGAAAGACCTATTCGGAACCAACCTGTTACTATCATCAAACAAACCCATCCTGGTATTTTCCCCTCGAGACCAAACGAGGAAGTCAACCGAGGAACTCACACAGTTGGCAGTTTTATTTATTCAGTTATCGTTGCAGCAAATACTAGTCAGGTGTAGATAATCATCCTGATAAAGTAAGCAGTGGGCACTTTTAGTTAACCATTCCGTGATAGTTGCAACACTTGCTAGTCAAATACAATTAGCATGAGATATCCCAAAAACCCAGCAGTTGTTGGTACTTTTATTTAGCCATTCCGTTGTAGTTGCAATACTTACTAGTCAGATACAATGGTCGCAAGCGACGACCCAAAAACAAGCAATTGTGGCCAGTTTTATTTAGCCATTCCGTTATAGTGAAGCTGATTACTAGTCATTATAAAGTCAAATTTATAGCACTACTTTAGTTATAGTTGTCTATGATCGAGATACTGTGCTCCAAGTCGTCCATAACCGCGGACACGGCTTTCAGAAAGTTTTACCCGGCCGGGGTGCACACATAGAAACACACACTCGATCAACCTCAGAAAAACCAAATCAAAACCCAACGAGGCCTTCACGACAAAGCAATCACAGGATTCAGAAATATTTCAGGGGGGCACCCCTTGGAGTACACCCGCAACAAAGTTAGCTGACTCCGAGACGGACCCGAGGTTTGGGTGGACGGCTGTGAACGACTGGGAACCCAAAACTGGGCTTGTCGACACCGCGAAAACGTGTCCCGGTCCTAAACAGTACAGTGTGCTCCTCGCACAATCGTAAATAAAGCAGTAGCATGGCATAAGTACAGGATAGTAATAAAACCTCAAACTAGTTTGTGGCCCCAAGAAATAAGACTGAATCAAGCTCTGGCTCAGGGGGGTCCCATAATCCTCCCGGATGTGGATAGCGCGATAAATCAAGGAACAGGTATCAAGTACTCGGGGTCCTACGGGACACAAGTGGGCGGTCGGAAACCAAATTTTATCTATCACCCACCGATGCCTCTGCTTACTTACTTCAATTTTAGTTGTTAAACAGGAATTATAGTGAACGATAAGTAAAGCCATGATCATCTCCAACATCAACATGCGGCAATACACCAACAACTGTGGCACTCGACGACACGCAACTGCACTTGAGCAAGCGACTACGACGCGCAAGTCCAACTATCTACCAAACAACAGGTAATAGGATGTGTCCAAGGCAATATGAGGCTGCGAGGGATAACACGGGTACGAAAACTAGAGCATCGCGACACAGATAGCAATAGATCAACAGGAGGGAATAAATACTATAAAAGTAAGTTAGGTAGAAAGGGGGAGATGCTCGCCTGAAAACATTGCCGAAGGTTCAACCGAAGATCGGGTCGACACTCGCATCAACTCAACGGCCTTATCCGCAAAGAGGCAAAACGCTAGAATAAACACCGGATGCAATATTTAATACTACGGCAAAAGATCGGGCATGATGCATGTATGATGTATGGCATGGCAAGGTGCGATGCAATTAGTCGTATTAAACGGAACCGGAATCCCAACAATTACTTAAGTGGTTCAAGTTGTTTAACTACCCCGCAATTTAGATGTTGTCTTAACATGGCAAAATAAGTTACCGGTTCGCTACACAAACTTAAATGAGGCCAATATAAGACTAGGTTTGCCCGCATATGGGCCCCATATTAATTAGAGATGAATCGGCATAAGGCCACCAAACCAATGATATGCATGCGAGATGAATGATTAATATGCAAAAAGTTGTATTATATTATAAAATAGGGTTTCGGGAAGGGGTTCACACATTAGGGGGTTCTCGGCGAACTTGGGGTTCCGGGGGTGCGGGGTTCGGTCTCAGGGTTCAGGGTTCGACGGATCGGCCTCGGCAGAACACTCTCGAGCAACGGGGCAGATCTTGTCGCATCCGGGTCTTCGGGTCATGTCGACGGTTTTGTCGTGCGGGATGCAGAACTTGGCGTTCCGTGGCGAAGTGCTTCTTGTGCTGGTGGCGATCTTGGCGGTCGTCGGGTCCGGGAGCGGTTCTCGGCGAACTGGTCGGTTCCATGTCAGCGTACTTGGCGTTCGTGTCGGCGACACAGGCGTCGGGTTCTCGGCCCTCTGATCCGGGAAGAAGCACTTGTCGCCCCGGGGTCTCGGCGTCCTCGGATCCGAGAGGAAGACTAGGCGTTCGGCGGGATCAGTCTTCGGGTTCTCTTGCATTGGTTGTTCCTGATGTACCCAGTTATTGTTCTAGTCGATGCAGATGCATACATGCAGTAGCTTCACACGCTCACTGCCATCCAATCTTCACCAACAAAACGCAAACCACCTTGATGACGAGGACGATGGGGCGGCTCCCTGGCAAAGAGGACGGTAGACGGCGGCTGCAGACCGACGGCGGCTCAGGGTGGCCCCAATGGCGATGCGGGCCAGACGCGAGGCGAGCGGACGGACGCGACCCGACGTGGGGTCGACGGGGCGGCTCGAGCGGGACGACGCAGAAGAGGTGGCCGGACGCGGGGCTGGAGCTGGCGGCGTCGGGCGTCGAAGCGGCAACGGGCGCCTGGCGCGCGGGCGGCGGTGGGCGAGAAGCGAGGCTCCAGGCGCAGCTCGGGATTCGGGCCGATGCGAGGCGCGGAGGCGGGCGAGCTAGGCTGGAGGAGGCAGCCGGGCGCCGGTGGGAAGGAAGAACGGGCCTTGGACCGGGCGAGGCGAGGGCGTGGCGGGGACGCGGCAGCGGCGGCGCCACAAGAGGGAGAGGTGGGGAGCGAGCTCGGCGCGCCGGGGAAGGAGGTGCAGGGCGAGCGGGGAGGCGAGGTAAGTCATGGCGGTGGCGCCATGGCCGTGGCTCATGGGCACCACGGGAGGGAGACTGTGAAGAGGGCCACGGCGCGGAGGAGGAGCGGCCGGCTGGTGGAGCAGGTTGGGGAGAGGGCGAGCGCGGAGGGTCGCCGATGGTGGGGAGAGGAGGAGCCCGGCCGGCGAGCCTGGCGGAGGGAGAAGCGGGGAGGGAGCATGCGGCAGGAGGTAGGAGAAAGGTGGGGATGAGAGAGGTTGGGGCAGGCGGGTCCCGCGGGCAGGGGGGTGGACCGAGGCGAGTGGGGCCTGGGGTGGGGCCCGACGCGGGGGAGGCGCGCCCAGGTGGGGTCCAGGAGGGGGTGAGGCTGGCGTGTGAGTGGAGGGAGAGAGAGGGAGTGAGGCAGGTGGGTGAGGCTGGCAAGTGGGCCAGGGGAAGTGGGGCTGCGGGTGGGGCCCGGATGAAAGGGAGAGAGGTTGAGGGTGTGGCTGTGTGAGAAAGAGAGAGAGGGTGGGAAAAGAGGGGGATTGGTGAGGTGGCGGGGTGGGTAGGAATTGGGGGAGAGGGTGAGGTGGCGAGCTGCGAGTGGTGGGTAGGTTAGGTTTGGGTGGTTTTAGGAATTAGAGGGGGCTGGTTTAGATGGACCGTTTTTATTCTGGGGGTGGTCGACTGGGTCGAATTGGCCCGTTCGACTGCCCCCACTAAAATAATTAAATATTTTGTTTAATTAAAACCGGGCTTTTGCAACCGATAGCAGACAAACAAAATAATCCGGAGACCGGGTTTTTGGGTTTTGAACAAAGACGAGCGTTTAGAAAACAAGAACAGGTTTTTCCGCAAATAGTTTTATGCAAGCAAAATGCAAGATGATGACGATGCTCAAATGCAATGTGGCATGATGACATGAGCATGCGGTCATGATGATGCAATGCACAAAAACAACACGATTTTCTAGTAGTGGTTTTGCGGGATGCCACAACTTGTGGGTCAACAAGACTATTTTCTGGCGCCGTTGCCGGGGTGCATAGCTTTATTTGTAAGTTCACTTGGATTTATTATTGTTCAGTGCTACTCCTTTCATCATGGGGAAGTCTCGCGATGGAAAGTTCCCTATTTTACCATCCACTACAAGAAGAGGTACAGTCCTAAACACCTTTGTTGCTCTTGATTCACCGCCTGTTATAAGTAAGCTTGTTACACCATGTAACACCCTCAGAATCGGCCCTATGCAAGTTTTAGCGACTTCCGCCGAACCTACATAGAAATGATTCAAAGGTGCCCACCAGGAACTTACATGCGGGTGGAAAACGAAGTAATAGCATACACATTAGTCCATGATGGAACCCACAGAACATATATATACAACATCGACTCAATGAGTCAAGAATACAGATATACAATACGAAGATCCAAATCACCTTTAAAATGATACAGCATCCGAGTACGGACAAGATGCAAATTGGGCTAAGAGCCCTGAAGAATAACCAATGGCGTCCATAACCCTGCCCAGGCCAAGACGGAAGGGTAACCCTGCTAACGACGTCGATCTCAAAACCTGCTTAAACAAAAGGGGTGCCGACAAAGGGCAAAGGGAAAAAGAGAGCGGTCAGTACTGAGGCCAGTACACGGCGAGACTAGAATTCGGCGGTCCTCGCCTACATAGGTATGGTGGGCTACAGCGGCAGCACGGCATGCACTGAACAACCTATAGAGACTCAATACAACTGGCGGCTATCAGAGAGGGATAAGAAAGACCTATTCGGATCCAACCTGATGCTAACACCAAACATACCCATCCTGGTATTCCCCCTCGATACCAACCGAGGAAGTCAAACGAGGAACTCACACAGTTGGCAGTTTTATTCATTTCGTTATAGTTGCGGCAATTACTAGTCAGATATAGATAGCATGAGTCATCCTGATATAATAAGCAGTGGGCAGTTTTAATTAACCATTCCGTTGTAGTTGTAGTACTTACTAGTCAGATACATATAGAATGAGGCATCCCAAAACCCGGCCGTTGTTGGCACTTTTATTTAGCCATTCCATTGTAGTGAAGCTGATTACTAGTCATTACAAAGTCAAATTTATAGCACTAATTTAGTTATAGTTGTCTATGATCGAGATACTGTGCTCCAAGTCGTCCATAACCGTGGACACGGCTTTCATAAAGTTTTACCCTGCAGGGGGGGCACAAATAGCAACACACGAACGATCAACCTCAAGAAAAACCAATAAAAACCCAACGAGGCATCACGACAGAGCAATTGCAAGATTCATATAAATTTCAGGGGGCCACCCCACCAAGCTACCCGCGACGAAGTTGGCCGGCTCCGAAACGGACCCAGAGGTTTGTGTCAATGGTTGTAAACGACTGGGAACCCGAAAGTGTGACTGGGTTTGTCGATAACGCGGAAATATTCCACTTACCTAAACAGTACATGCGCTCCACGGGCAATCGTAAATAAAGCAGTAAAGCATGGCATAAGTACAGGATAGTAATAAAGCCCCAAACTACTTTGTGGCCCCAAGAAATAAATATGACTCAAGCTCTGGCTAGGGGGATTCATGGTCCCACATGCGGATAGTGCGAATATTCAAAGAACAAGTATCAAGTACTCGGGGTCCTACGGGACACAAGTGGACGGTTAAAAACCAAATAACATCTATTGCCCACGTGTGCCTCTGCATTATTTACCTACTTAAATTTTAGTTATTAAACGGTAATTAAAGTTATAATCATCTCCAACATGAAACATAAGGCATTACTCAAACAACTGTGGAACATCGACGGCGTGATGCAACACCTGCGCAAGCAACTACGACTCGCAAGGCTGACTATCTACCAAACAACAGGTAATAGGATGTGTCCAAGGCAATTTAATGGCTCCAAGGGATATCACGGGTATGAAAACTAGAGCATTGCATCACAGATAGCAATAGATCAACAGGAGGAAATAAATATTATAAAAGTAAGATAGGTAGAAAGGGGGAGAATGCTCGCCTGAAAACATTGCTGGAGGTTAATCTGAAGATCGGGTCGACACTCACATCAACTCATCGGCATAATCCGTGAAGAAGCAAAGCACTAGGAGAAACACCGGATGCAATATTTAATACTTCGGCAGAAGATCGGACATGATGCATGTATGATGTATGACATGTCAAAGGTGCGATGCCATTAGGTCATATTAAGAGGAACTGGGGTCCCAACTATTATTTAATAGGTTCCAGTTGTTTAGATACCCCGCAATTTAAATGTTGTATTAACAAGGCAAAAATATTGCATCGGTTCACTACACAAATTTAAATGGGGCCAATATTAGACTAGATTTGCCCGCATATGGCCTCCATATTTAATTATGAGGTGAATCGGCATAAGACCCCCAAACCACACAATATGTATGCGACATGCATGATTTAATGCAATGAGTATATATCACATATTATAAAAATACGGGGCTTGGAAAGGGCATCACACATTGGTCCGAAGATCTTGGGTTCCAAGGTTCAACGGGGTTCGGCTTCGGGCGCCGGGATCGGTCTTCGGGATCGGATCCGGGAAGAAGACCTTGGGGTATCACGGTTCCGTTGTTGGTCTTGATCTTGGCAGCACGATCATGGATCTTGTCGATGGTTCGTCGCTTGTCGGTCCCCGAGAACAGAAGAGAGGAGTAGCAGAGCGTCAGAGCAGGGATCTGAGCCCAGGACGCACCCCATCTTGGTCTAATTTTAGTGTTCACAACACACAATATTTCAACTCGGCACGGGCGAGCGAGGAAGGCATCAACACCTCAACAAGCCCATTATGCTGCTGCAGAGGCAAGAGCCAAAGGAACGGGTCTGTGCAGCTGCAGTTGGTCACGGACGAGTTCGGGCAGGGAGCCGGCGGACGGTGGCGGCAGCCGAACGCTGAACACGGGGAGGTGCAGGGACGAAGCCGCGCAGGGCCAGTTCGAGCACGGGGAGTGGGAGGAGGCCGGGGAGGCGGAGGCGTGGCCGACGTCGACGACCTGCAGAGGACGCGCGGCCGATGGTAGTTGCGGTGGGGAGAGCTCGGGCTCGGGGTGGAGGAAGGGCGGCCAGCGAGGAGCTCACGGGGTGGCGGTGTACGGGGAGACGATGGTGGCGCGGCTCCCGTCGATGAAGGCTCGCAGAGGCAGAGGCAGAGGCGGAGGAGGGGCGACCGCGGGGCGACGACGGAGGAGGTTCTCGGGCGAGGAGGCAGAGCCAGAGAGTAGGGTAGGGGTCCGACGGCGGGAGCGCCAGGCGCTGGCGACGGGGAAGGATGGTGTCGGGAGGAGGCGGTGCAGAACCAGCGCCCGCAGAGGAGGAGCCCTGGCGGCGGCGAGCTGGCGATGGGGAGGATCTGGCTGCATGAAGGGGAAAGCGCGAGGCGAGCGGAGCGCGTTGGTCGTGGGTGGGGCCAACGCAAGCGTGGGATCGGGATCAGGAGAAGATTGGTGGAGCCGGGTTTCTATCCGGGTAGGGGAGTGGGCACTAGGTGGGTTTGTGGTGTGCGTGCTACTACTGCGTCGCGGTTGTGGCGCGTGTACAAGTGCAGCGGCGGCGGCAGGGAGGGCTGGTTAGAGGGTTGGGTCTAGGGTTTGGAGAAGTCTAGGGTTAGGGTTAGGTTTAGATATTTTAGGGTTTAGTTGGGCCAGGTCGTAGACTGCTGGCTTGCTAAGATTTTGGCTTGGCAGGCTGGCGGTCTCCCCGGATAAAAATAGTTTTATTATTTTTATAAAATAAGACATGTTGAAACATAGTTTTAGATAAATATAAGATCTAGAAAATACCGAGGTTTTACATTTGAAATGAGGATGGGGAATATCTAGAAAACAACGAAGTGCTTTTCGAAAATAGTTTTAGTTAAAACATGCATGCAGATATCATGATGATGCATAGATGTAAATGCAGAAAATTTTCTAGTAGTGGTTTTACCCAGGGTGCTACACACCACCACCACATGCTCATTCTACACACACTACTACTACTGCTGAATCTAAAACTGCTTTTGATACTCATGATGTTACTTCTACTGTGCTTGATGCGAGTGGTTCATTAGGTCCTTTTCTAGATGCTACTATGGCTAGTCTAGGAAATACAGAAAATCCTAGTGAAGACGCTGTTACACCTGTTAGCTCACATGTGTCTACTGAGAGTTTTGATATTAATGATGGTTACATTGAGCTCACTGATGAATTTGTTGAAGAGTGCTGAAACACACATGGTGCTAGTTCTATTAAGAGTCTCCTTGCTAGACACACTATTATCCCCAAGAATTCCTATGATCCTAAGTTTGCCACCTCTCCCATAGATATTAAAGATAAAGATTATGATTTCTCTCTTGATTTAGCTTATTTAGATATTGTTGAGAAAGAACCTTTTTGTGGTACTGAAAACGAGAGTGATGTGGCTCATATGAATGAGCTTTCTACTATGAGTGCTTTGTTCTCTGATGATTTTAAGATGCGCAATTACTTTGTTGCTAAGATCTTCCCTTTTTCACTAAAAGGAGAAGCTAGTGCTTAGTTTAATAGATTACCTCCTGGTTCCATTGATAGCCCTGATTGCTTGATTGCTTCTTTCTTCCATAAATATTTTCCTCCCAGTGCTAGACATGCTGCTTTGTAGAGACTTTTTGATTTTAAACAGGAAGAAGAAGAGAAATTGCCTGAGTCATGGAAAAGATTTTGTTCCTTGATTCATGCATATCCTGGATGTCCATTACCTAAGAATGAGCTTCCTGATATTTATTATAATGGACTAACTAATGATTCTAGGACCTACCTAGATAGCTTTGCTGATTGTGTTTTCATAAAAATAACTCCTACAGATGCTGAAGAATTAATGAACAAGATAAGCAAGAATTATGATGATTGGACTTCAACTGAACTGAATACACCCGAGCCTATTACTCCTGAACCAGTTGTTTCTGAACCAATTCCAACACCAACAAAAAAGAAGAGGGGAGTTATTGCATTAAACGATGAAGTGATGAAGGAAGATAAGAAGTGTTTAAAGGAGAAAGATATTAGAGCTGAAGATGTGAAGAATCTACCTCCTATAGAAGAATTATGTAAGCCAATTCCCCACTCATCTACTATTGAGGTACACTCTCTCCAACACTTTTATGGAGGTGATATTCCTTATGGTAAGCCTCCTGATCAATGCTTAGAGGAACTTGGCATTTTTATTGTTAAACAAGGTAATTTTAATAAACAAGTTCAGAATCATTTATTGGAAAACTCTAGAGCTATCCATGAGTTGAAAGATATTGTGGAAAGAACTTCTAATGATATTAAAATTCTTTGTAAACACTTTCAAATGGTTCAAACTCAACTTGATCAACTTCTAAGGTGCAAAAATATATGCTAGTTAATGCTTCAGGAAATAAACATGCTTATGGAATTAGAACTAGGAGTGGTGCAGCTACTCAAGATCCTTTATATCCTGAAGGACACCCTAAAAGAATAGAGCAGGATTCCCAACAAGGTGAGGATAGTGGTAGTCCTCGTAAGAGGAAGAAAAAGAAACATAAGAAAGTTGAGGAATTACTTGAACCTGTTGTAGATCCTAATAGTATATTTGTGTCTGATGCTAAAACTGAGAGTGGTAATATTGATGAGCCTCCTGATAAGGAGGAAGTTGAGGAAGAACCCGAGAAACACACTAAGAACACTAGGTACACAAAGGAAGATTTTATTGCTAATAAACATGGTACAGAGAGAGAACCTTGGGTGCAGAAACCTATGCCTTTTCCAGGTAAGAAACACAAGTCAAAGGAGGAAGAACACTACAGCAAGTTCTGTGAGTGGATGAAGCCTTTATTTCTGCAAATTCCTTTGACTGATGCTATTAAATTGCCTCCTTATTCAAAGTACATGAAGGATATTGTCTCTAATAAAAGGAAGATTCCTAATGAGGAGATTTCTACTTTGCTTGCTAATTACTCCTTCAATGGTAAGGTTCCAAAGAAACTAGGTGATCCAAGTATACCAACTATTCCTTGCTCCATTAAGAATAATTATGTTAGAACCGCTTTATGTGATTTGGGAGCTGGAGTTAGTGTTATGCCTTTTTCTCTCTATAAGAGACTTCAGCTAGAAAAGTTGATACCAACTGATATATCTTTGAAAATGGCTGATAAGTCAACTACTATTCCTGTTGGTATATGTGAGGATGTTCCTGTTCAAGTTGCTCATAATTGCATGGTCTTAACTGATTTTGTTGTGCTTGAAATGCATGAAGATGATAATATGTCTATTATTCTTGGGAGACCTTTTCTGAATACTACAGGTGTTGTCATCAATTGCAATCAAGGAAAAGTAACTTTCAATATTAATGACAAAGAGCACACTGTCTATTTCCCCAAGAAGGTTGTTAGAAGCTATTACTTGAATCCTATTGAAAATAGTGAAGGCATGAAGGTTGGAGAAATATATTGTCCCATTCCACAAGAAAATATTGAAACTAATATGATTGGGACCATTGCTATCAAATATGAGGTAACATAATCACCTTATGGAATGCAAAGTTTTGTTTCATATAAGATTGTTTTGGTAACAAGACTTGATCAACCTTGTTAACAAAAGGATTTTAATGAACAAAATAATGTTTCCACTATGGTTATACTTGCTTTCTTTTTCCCTTCTCCTTCCTAGTCTTTGCTTTAGCTTTAGTTTTGCTAGTTATTTTGCTTGTTTGAGTCTCTTAGAGCTCCTGTAGTTTAGCTTTTGGTTTGCTTTTGCTTCTTCTGAAAAAATTGTTTCTGTGAGAAAATCAATTTTCATACCCTGAAAATTGGCCAAAAATAAAGTTTCCCGAAAAATCCCAGAAAATTCAAAATAATTTTTTCCTCGAAACAAGGGGCAGAGTAGCACCTGAGATGACCCAGGAACCACCCCTAGACCCCACACCTGTGGTAGGCGCGGGCCCACCACTGGTGGCGCCTAGGGGGGTCTGGCCCACCTGGGCCCCTCTAGGGTGCCTCCTCAAAGCCACCTTCTTTCTCTCTCCCGAAAAACACCGGAAAACTTGATCAAGCTCGAGTTCTTGCTGTTCTTGCTCGCGATTTTCGATCTCCTTGTTCAGCCCATCTCAAGTGATGATTTTTGGAGGGTTTGCTCCTTGGTATGTGCCTCCTCCACTTGTCCAATTAGATTTGTGATTGGTAGATTGTATCTTGAGTATTTTTCTACTGTAGGTGACAGGTTTTTGAGCTTGCATGCTTGTTCTATGCTTAGAAACTTTGTTTTGATGCATGTGTAGTCCTCTAGCAAGTTCCTATAGTAGTTGCTCATCATTTATCAACTTAGAAATCACTTGGTTTGATGGTTGTTTAAAATTTCAGCAAAGGGAAGTCATGGACCATCACACCTTTGGGGACATTTTTGAGAGTGATGCACCTAGAAGGGAAAGGCTCCCAAGGATGAGAGTGCACAATATGCTTCACTTACTAAAACATTTGTGGAGAGTTTCTCCTTCACCAATAGTTTGTTTAATCCTTCTGTGTCTTTCAGACTTTATAGCAGGGCTCATTCTATGCCTTTGAAGAAATTTTGCAAGGCCCTGGGACTTGGTACAAAAGGGTCATCAAATAAGATTACAGCTCTTCCCACTGATTTATTGGAATTATACCGAGGAATAACCAATGATGATGACCGCAGAGCTCAAAGAGGGAAGATAAAGAACATTCAACTCCAGCCATCAGGTACTTCACCTACTATCTTACCACCAGTGTTCTTAGTAGGGAGAACACTAGTAATATATCCAACTATCAATTGTCCTTCTTAGCTGATGCGCTCTATAGTGAGGAGAAGTATAATCTTGGTTCCCTCATTGCTCGCCGTTTAGCTGCTAGGGGACCCATTTATGGGGGAATTATTGCTACTCGTATCGCTGCTGCCTTGAACATCGCTGTTGATCCCCATGATACAGTTTTGGCTCCCCAGAGATTTGATCTTGATGCCATGAAGGCGCACCACTTTGTCACCTCTAGATCTACTCTTGAGAACTTGGTTTATAGAATGTTGTTTACTGGCGGGAGAGAGAGAGAGAGATCCCTCTACCCCAAACCACTTTGTTCAGTATTTCTCAGGGACCTTGGTCACGCTCGAAGGCGGAGATGGATGAGTTGATGCGTTCTCTTAACTTCCACGGGCACTATCAGGGGGGAGCGCCCGCTTATGACCCGTTGTACACTACACAGGGGAGGCTTCGAACTCGTACCAGGACGAGGGAGCTTCCTCGACATAATATGGAGGTGCATCTACTTGGGCACCATGGGATTGAGCCCCTCTTAGGCCAAAATCCAAGCTTGGGGGGAGGTACACCGACATCACACTCATCTATATATCATGTTCGGTCGGTTCTTTGTATATCCATTGTTCCGCTTTCTTTTTGGTTCTTGTTGCTTCTTACTCAAAAACCCAAAAATACCAAAAATATTTGCGTTGTTTCTGTTGGTTTGTTTCTTTACTTTGGTTTGCCTTAAAAGAAAAATCCAAAAAGATTTTGCTTTGTTTTTGTTTGGTTTTTCTTTGTTTGCTTGTTTCTAAAAAATCGAAAACACCAAAAAAAATTGTTGTTCTTCTTTGGTTTTGTGAGTTCTTCGCAGGGTTCAGCCGTCCTCAGTGGATATTGGTTTTCATGTTAATTATTCAAGTCACACAAGTGAAGGGCAATAATGAATATTAAGATAACTCGAGGTGTGGTAAGAGGCTGGTAACGAACTCTATTTGTTTCATTTTTGTCATATACCCATCATTGTGAGCATGCTTAGCCTGTTTGTGTAAAGTGTATGTCATTATGGATGCTTAGTAGTTCTTGCTTGTTTATGATTAGCTCCATCTTGCTAATAGTTTGTAGCATGTCTTATGAATGTTTGCTTGCATTGTTTTATTCATACATTGGTATGACATTGTGGTATCCTCCTCTGACTGTTCATGTGAATCGACTTGGCACATGCTCACGCATGCATATGAATAATCAATAGTCAGTAAGCCTCAATGATTTATTTTGCCTCAGAGTTCTTGTATCACTTTCATGCCATAGTTAGTCCTATTTTGTTGCAAGCATGATTATGACAGCTATTGCTCTCTCGTTTGTCGCTCCCTCTCTATTGCTAGCCTTCACTTGCACTGAGTATGTGCTCTACCTATGCTTCCAACTCACCAAAACCAATATTGCCAGCTGTGTCCACCATACCTACCTATTAGCATCATTTGCTACTTCAGTGCATATTATATATGCCATGTTTTCATCCAAAATAAAATGTTTGTCTGTTTTGAGAAAGTTAGTTAGTAAATCTCTCACGAACTTGATGGCACACTTTATTCCTTGTGTTTAATAATACTGAACCATTGTGACTAGTCCATGAAAATTATATGCTTGCTTATTATATACTGGGAGTCAGCAGAACCGTGCTGTCACGGGGAACGCTTTCAACACATGTTGGATATCTTATCCATTTGATTCCTCGCTCTTTTGTTTATGGATGTCGACGATGTGAAATAAAAGGGAGGGTTGTGAGTTCATGGAGTTTATACATTGTGTTAGAGAAACGTCTGGGCCACTAGCCTAAGCCATGCTTAATCATGGTGGAAACTTGCAGCATCACTATAATGAGCATCTATGAAGCGTCCTCAATAAAAATCTATGCATATGGTAAATAAAAAGATTGTTGAGATGCTCATTGTCTGCTTGCCTTGTCATTTTGGTTATGGGAAAGCTCATGTACCATGTGCAAGGGGTACCCCGTTGGCGGTTCTCGATGATATGCATGTATTTACAATGACAAGAACTTTCAGGTGACCAAATTTGAGTAGCATGTGGAGCGGCCCTCGTACTCAAGGGACTTGGGATTTCCAGTCTATGGTCTGTCAAGCATATGATTCAAAGTGGACCTCACTTTCACCTTAACCACATATAGATGCTTCTGATAGGGGCAATGAGAGCTCAAAGCTAATGAGTACTTTCCTTTCAGCATTGGGAAGCCTTTCAAACCTTCACAAAAACTGTTTTCACAACTTTGTTGAGTCACCACTTATTCTAAGAGCACTTTCTTGAGAGCATAGTTGTCATTCTTGCGTTTGTTCCAAAACTTGGTTAATTATGTCATGACTTTTATGCTTGTATATCTGATATGTTTATCTCTAGTCTTCACTTGAACTTCAGAGGTGCCTCAGCATTTATATTGTGATCTTCAAACAAAGGCAAGCGAGATACCACTCTATAATACCTTATTATGAGCATTTCAATGTTGCTTATGTTTATGTTTCATGCCACTTCATATTTGTAACACCCTCATAATCGGACCTATGCAAGTTATAGCGATTCCCGCCAAACCCGCATAGAAACGATTCAAAGGTGCCCACCAGGCACTTTCGTGCGGGTGGAAAACGAAGTAATAACATTACACAACAGTCCTCGATGGGACCCATAGAACAGATATATATACAACACGACTCCATGAGTCAAGAATACATATATACGGTACAAATATCCAAATCACCTTGAAAACGATAGAGCGTCCAGCTACGGACAAGATGCAAATGGGGCTAAGAGCCCTGAAGAATAACCAATGGCGTCCATAACCCTGCCCAGGCCAAGCCGGAAGGGTAACCCTGCTAACGACGTCGATCTCAAAACCTTCTTAAACAAAAGGGGTGCCGACAAAGGGCAAAGGAAAAAGAGGCGTCGATCTTGAGGCCAAGACAGCGAGGCTAGAGTTCGCGGTCTCGCCTACATAGGTATGGTGGTGAAGCGGCGGCCGGCATGCACTAAACAACCTTTAGAGACTCGATACAACCGCGGCAATCGAGAGGGTAAGAAAGACCTATTCGTAACGGTCGATACTAACACCAAACAAACCCATCCTGGTGTTTCCCCCTCGACACCGATCGAGGAAGTCAACCGAGGAACTCACACAGTTGGCAGTTTTACTTATTCAGTTATCGTTGCAGCAATTACTAGTCAGGTGAAGATAGTCGTTCTGATAAATTAAGCAGTGGGCACTTTTAGTTAACCATTCCGTTATAGTTACCACACTTACTAATCAGGTACAGATAGCATGAGATAACCCAAAAACCTAGTAGTTGTTGGTACTTTTATTTAGCCATTCCGTTGTAGTTGCAATACTTACTAGTCAGATACAATGGTCGCAAGCGACACTCCAAACAAGCAATTGTGGGCAGTATTAGTTAGCCATTCCATTATAGTGAAGCTGATTACTAGTCATTATAAAGTCAAATTTATAGCAATAAACTTTAGTTATGCTTGTCTATGGTCGAGATACTGTGCTCCAAGTCGTCCATAACCGCGGACACGGCTTTCAGAAAGTTTTACCCGGCCGGGGTGCACCAATAGCAACACACGCTCGATCAACATCGGAAAAACCAAATCAAAACCCAACGAGGCCTTCACGATAAAGCAATCACAGGATTCAGAATTATTTCAGGGGGACACCCCATTAAGCTACCATAACAAAGTTAGGCGACTCAAACGGACTCAAGGTTTGGGTATACGGTACGTGAACGATCGGGAACCCAAAACTGGGCTTGTCGACACAGCGAATCGTGTCCCGATCCTAAATACAGGTGCTATCATCGCACAATTTAAATAAAGCGATAAAGCATGGCATAAATGCAGGATCGTAAATAAAACCTCAAACTAGTTTGTGGCCCCAAGAAATAAGACTGAATCAAGCTCTGGCTCAGGGGGGTCCCATATACCTCCCGGATGTGGATAGCGCGATAAAATCAAGGAACAGGTATCAAGTACTCGGGGTCCTATGGGACACAAGTGGGCGTTCGGAAACCAAATATTATCTATCACCCACCGATGCCTCTGCTTACTTCAATTTTAGTTGTTAAACAGGAATTTAAAGTGAACGCTAAGTAAAGCCATGATCATCTCCTACATCAAACATGCGGCAAGGCTCCAACAACTGTGGCACTGGACGACACGCAACATCACTTGAGCAAGCGACTATGACGCGCAAGTCCAACTATCTACCAAACAACAGGTAATAGGCTGTGTCCAAGGCAATATAAGGCTGCAAGGGATATCACGGGTACGAAAAACTAGAGCAACACGAGATAGCAATAGATCAGGGAGGAATAAATACTATAAAATTAAGATAGGTAGAAAGGGGAGATGCTTTGAAAACATTGTCGAAGGTTCAACCGAAGATCGGGCCGAAGCTCACATCAACTCAACGGCCTTATCCGCGAAGAAGCAAAACACTAGAATAAACACCGGATGCAATATTTAAGATCGGCAGAAGATCGGGCATTATGCATGTCTGATGCATGACATGGCAAGGACGCGATGCAATTAGGTCATATTAAGTGGAACCGGGGTCCCGACAATTAATTAGATGGTCCAAGTTATTTATCTACCCCGCAAATTAAATGTTGTTTAACATGGCAGAAGATAGCACCGGGTTCGCTACACAAATTTAAATGAGGCCAATATAAGGCTAGATTTGCCCGCATATGGGCCCCATATTTAATTATGAGGTGAATCGGCATAAGGCCCCCAAACCACATGATTATGCATGCAAGTATGGCAATTAATATGCAACAAGTTGTTATATATGATAAAATAGGGTTTCGGGAAGGGGTTCACACATTAGGGGTTCGGCAGATCTTGAAGTTCCGGGGTTCGGGGTTCGACAGGGTCCAGGGTCCGGTCTCGGGGTTCAGGGTTTGACGGGGTCGTTCTCGGATAACGGAGGTAGGTCTTGGCGCCTCCTAGGTCTTCGGGTCATGTTGTCGGTCTTGTCGTCTCACGCGGAGATCTTGGCGTTCCGGGAGGGAGTACTTGGTCTGGCGTCGGGGCATCGGACTCGCCCTGGTTGCTGTCGTTCTTGTCGTTGCGGAGCTCTTGTCGGGTGCGCGCCATCGAGTCGGTCTTGGCGTCCGGGGTTCGGTCTTCGAGGTTCGACGGTGTTTTGGCGTCCCATGGGGGCATCCTTGGTGCCCCGTGATGGAAACCTTGGCGTGGCGGTCGATGGCGAACTTGGCGAGTCGATCTTAATTGGATACGAACATCTACGCCATCTCCACATCACCATTCCACTAACATCCCCATAACTCAAACTCAACATCACTGCTAGAGTACATCAAACGCCACCGAAACTTCCATCTTGGCTGAAACTAGGGATCCCTGGCCAACACTTGCTGACGACTGTACACCAAATACCATCAGCGAGCCACATGCTGGGGCAGACGAAGCACCGGCGACCGGACCGAGGCTCATTGTTGAGGCTTGCCGCAGCAGAGGAGGCACGGCACCGGCGAGCGGCAGCAGAGCTGCGCTAGGACGGCCGGCGATGAAGCACTGCTGCAGAGGGGAACGAGGAGCAGGGCGGCGCGCGGGGTCGACGGGGCGGGGCCGGCGTCGGGGAATGTGGAGGCGGACGGCGGAGCGGTGGTGGGAGGCAGCGCGAGCTCGAGGGGGCGGGGTCGAGGAGGAGGCTGCCGGGGCCGGGGCGGAGGCGAGGCCGAGCGGCGAGCACGGGTGTGAGGCGAGGCCGACAGACGGCCAGGGCCAGCCGGGCAGCGCTGGCGGGGCGGGAGGTGGCGGTGGGACAGCCGGCCGTGAGCTCACTGGGAGGAGGCGAGCGCGAGCCGGCTCGGGGAGGAGCAGGACCAAGCGGAGGAGCGAGGAGGTGGGAGCAGCCAGCAAGGCGAGGGTTGTCGAGGCGGTGGAGGTTGGTGGCGGCAGGCGCCTGGGGAGGACGGGCCAGGCGGCGCCGAGAGGTGGGGCCGGAGCGGAGGAGAGAGAGCGAGGCGGAGGCGGGAGTCGGGACGTGGCCGGGAGAGGCGGGGAGGCGGAGGAGGCGCAGAGGCGGGCAGCTCGGCGACGGCTTGACAGCTGGGATGGAGGAGCTCGGGGCGAGGTCGCGGGAGAGAGGGCCAGGGAGGAAGAGGGCATCGGGGTGGGGAGCGGGTGTCTCAGGCCTGCGGGGTCGGGTGGGGCCAGAAGGGGGCAGGGGACTGGGGATGCGGTGTGGGGCTGGTGTGTGCGTGTGTTGCTGAGTGGTGGTTGAGAGGAGGTGAGGATGAGGTGGCAGCAGCGGGTTGGAGGGGGAGAGGGAGAGAGGTGAGGTGTCACGAGGGGATTGGGTGGGGTGAGGTGGAGAGGGGCTGGGTAGAATAGGTTGGGTAGGTTTAGGAATAAGGGGTGGACCGTTTTGAACTGGTCTGGACCGATTGTACTGGGGGTGGTCGTTCGGGTCGAACCGGCCCGTTCGACTGCCCCCACTAAAATAATTTAATATTTTATTTGATTAAAACAAAGCCTCTACAAACCGATAGCAGACAAAACAAAATAATCCGGAGACCCGGTTTTGGTGTTTGAATAAAGATGGGGCGTTTTAGAAAACACAAAAATAGGTTTTTCTGCAAATAGTTTTATGCAAGCAAATGCAAGATGATGACGATGCTCAAATGCAATGTGGCATGATGACATGAGCATGCGGTCATGATGATGCAATGCACATAAACAACGCGATTTTCTAGTAGTGGTTTTGCGGGATGCCACAATTCGACACCACTAACAAGGGATCTCGCCCTCGAGATCCGCCTCATGGTACCGGAAGGAAGGTCGGCGATCTGCATCTTCTCGCTTCGTGTAGATCCTCGCGACACCACTAACAAGAGGTCGTTGTCCGTGATCGTTGTCGTGGGAATGACCACGGCAGATGCTGCAATCGGCAGCGAGTAGTAGAACGAAGGGCAAGGGCGGCCAGCCATCTGCGGTGCGAGATGAGGGCGGAGACTCAGGGTTTTACCCAGGTTCGCCCCGAGGGTAAAGACCTACTCCTGCTAGATTGTATTATGGAGGTGTTTACAATGGGAACTTCGGCTAGGCGGCGAGTTGCTTGGGTGTATGAGGGAACGTATCTCTACTCACCCCTTAGGGAGGTTTATATAGGCTTACCTCCCCTAGGGTTTACATATCTCAACCGATTCGGTTACAACTTTGTCAATCGTTTAACTCAGACCGACTGGGCCTATCTACTCGCCTGGGCCTTCGACCTCCAGTCGCCTAGTACCCTGATGGGCTTTGATCCACTCGCCGTTCTGCAGGCCCACTCGCCAGCCTTTGGGCCAGTCGGAAACGTCCCGCTGAGGATACCCCAGTAGGCATATCCCCATCAGTAGTCCCCGAGGCCGTCGTTGATTAGGCGCGGGTGGCTGCTGGCAGTCGGAGTATACGGCTTCAAGTTGGCATCCAGTCGAATCGTCGGCGGGCTCCTGTACGAAGGAAAAAATCCAGCGAACCGAGTCGCGTTTTGGGTGTACCGAACCAACGGGTCGCGGCCTCGGCGAATAACTCAGCGAGCCGAGTGGCAGGAGGCGGACCGTCGGGCGTGGTCAAACTAGCCGTTAAGGTAACTTAACGGTAACTTTTCGGCGTAATCATCGCGCGGTAACGGCCCCCTAATTCGGCGGGCAGCTTTCGCTATATAAGGGGAATGGTTGGCCATCGGAAAGCCAACCGCCCACCATTTCTTCCGAGTACGCACATCTTTCGCCCGTTGATCTCGCGATCCGACCGACCCGCAATCCTCCGACCTCCAAGCAAATCCTCAGCCATGGCCCTCTCCACCGAACCTTGGGGTAGATCCAAGTGCACCAGATGAATCGGCCTCCTTCGAGGAGGAATCCTGCGGGCGGCTGTTGGCGAATCCCATGCGGGAACGACCCGAATCCAGCGAGAGAGTTCATCTGCTTCACTAGTCACCTCGAGCGGGTTTAGGGTTTCCTTCTCTGTTCTTCCGGCGCTTCTGCGCCTACTACGGGATCCAGCCCTCGGATCTGGGTCCCCATAGTATCGAGCAGCTCGCCATCTTTGTGGCGTTCTGCGAGTGCTACTTGGGCTGCCGGCCCTATTTTCCCTTGTGGCAAGATCTGTTCCATGGACGGATCAGCCGCGAGAATGACCCAATGCTAGCCGCGGCGGCTTAACCTTCAACAAATGAAATCCAAAGCCTCCTTCTTCGACTTGATGCTGCCGCCAAAGCAGCGAGCTGGAAAAGTCTTGGTTTACGTGACCGGCGACCCGAGGACGAGGCGGCGATCCCACGGTACTCGGCCGACCGCCCGCCGCCAGAATCTCCGTGTCGCCAAGCTTCCCGACGATCGCTGGATGGTCGTTGAGATGCTCCGCACCATTCGCGTCGAAGAAGAAGGGCTCAGACGGTGAACCTGTACAACTGTTGGCTTGGGCGGCGACTCGTCCGCCGCCTAACGCGAGCACTACATGTACCAAGACAAAGCCGAGAAGACTCGACGAAGGCCTGCCTCGCCAGTGGAAGGAGGACTACCTCTGGCTGAAGAGGATCACCCAGGCATACACGGATGCGCAGGGGCTCCTCCATACACCACGAAGCGTCCGGCTCCAACGGTAATAACCTGATCTTATTCGCAGTCGCAGCATACGCAGTCGCGGTAATTCTAACTTTGTTCCATGTTTAACGCAGCTATTCCAAGTGGTGGAAGGGTGGCTCCCACCCGCCGATGACGAGAGCTCCGGACCATCCGCCCAGGACACAAGCGAGTCGCCTCCCGCCAAGGGCAATGAGGATGACGAGGACGAATCCGAAGAGGAGATCGCCCCACTGGTCCGAAAGACCCGCGGGCAACGTCAGCGCGAACTCGAGGCGAGCAGGAGCCTCGAGCGCCATGACGATGACGAGGAACTCCCGGAGACCACCTCGCTCCGTCAAGCCACTCCCGCGAAGAGGAAGAAGGAGAAAGAGGCGAGGGCCCCCCTAAGGAGGAGGACGAAGGTGGCCTCACCGCCGCTCGTGAGCAGCTCCGATGCCCACAGCTCGGTGGTGGGCGCCCGGCAACAACCACGCTAGACGCACCATCCATGGAGGCACCGCTGGCCTCAATGCCCCGCCTTCGCGATCTCCGGCTAGGAAGGCTCCACCGAGGCGACTTCGCCGCAAAGGGTCCCGACGTGGCGGTCTCGCCGCAAGGAGGCTCGTCCGGCAGCTCCTAGCAAGGAAACCTCCGCGAAGCGCCGGGCGCCAACCGCTACCTCAACATCAAAGAAACCGTCGTATCCTGGGCCTGGCGCCTGGACTGGGCTCGATCGCGGCTTGGCCCGAGCTGGAGAAACGGCCGCCTTCGCACAGGCTGCGTTTCATTCTCGTCGCCAAGTGAGTGTACTCGGCTTTCGCCTTTCTCTCTTAGTATTTTGAATGTTCCTTTTTCTGACTTGTCTCGATGCGTAGGACCGGAGTGAAGAAGATGAGTCACCCGACGGTGGCCAAGGTGCCCTCCGCCACTAGCGAGAGGACCCTTCCGTAAGAGGAAGGTGGATGAGGTCGCTTCCACGGAAGGCAGCAAAAGGCCAAGGCGATGACATAAATCCTTGTCTCGACGATCGGCAGTCGCTGGCCTGGGCCCATTGTGGAAGCTACTGCGTCCGAAGGGAGGCATTCGTTGCCTGACCGGAAGAAGCGAGCTCCTTTGGGCGGGTGCTACCTTCCCGCTTCATGGCCAAAGGCGGCCACGGCGAGTGAGGCTGCGACTCGAACCCGCTCGAGACCGCCGACGCTGAGATTGACCAACGTCGCGGGCACACCGCGCTGCTTGCGTCCGTGGGCCGCGCGCAACAAGATGCTTGGCGCGGCCATCCGGTACCTCCGGTCCCGAGGATCAGGTCGGTGTTTTGCGGCGGCCTGATTCTTTATAGTTACTTGTTTTGTGCGTTCGAGTCCAGTCCCCGAGTGCGTACTCGCTAAATTGTAGCGGGTGGGCACTTAGTAATTTTCGAGCCGCCAGTCCCCGAGTGCGCACCCGCTAAATTGTAGCGGGTGGGCACTGAGTAATTTTCGAGCCGCCAGTCCCCGAGTGCGCACCCGCTAAATTGTAGTGGGTGGGCACTGAGTTGTTTTCGTGTGGACTGACTTTGAAACTTTGCAGGGTTTACAACTGGAGTCGGCAGAGCGATTGGCTGCGAAGCAGCGTGCTGAGAAGGAGTTGGGCGCTCTCCAAGAAGTAAACAAGGAGCTTCAGGCAATTGCTGCGCAGGCAGAGGTGGCTCGCCAGGAGCTTGTCCCTTTGGCGGCCAGACGGCGAAGTCTGCGTTAATCGCTGAGCAAAGGATCGCCGACCTCGGCCGAATCTGCGGAGGCGAAGAAGAAGCGAGCTCGTGAACAGGCGAGCTAAGGCCCGTGCTACCGCGGAGGAAGACCGGAAGGTGTCGGAAGCCCTCATCGTTGGGCTTCAGGACGATAAGACATCGCTTCAAAGCTTCATTCGGGCTCGCCCTTGCTGATCGGTGAGTCGTCTTCCGCCTTGTGGTTATATTGTTTGTGGTTTCCGTGGTGCTCACAACTGTTTCCATCTAGCAGGCCGTATGATTGGTAGCCATGAAGAAGCGAGTTCTCTTGATGCGAGGGAGTGCGTGAGCATGCTCGTCGACTCGGCGACTTGCATCCGCGCCTACCTTCAAGAGATGTCGCCCACGGAGGTTATTCCCAATGACCTCATTGAGGTGTGGGAGTACTTGGAGAAGGCGCCCGTGGAGTTCATGACGCGGTCGGCTTTTCGACGTGGAGCGCCGACGGCTCGAGCCGACTCGCCCACTTCCGAAGATTTCGACCTCGACGGCGTGGAGTGGTTATCCTTCATCGTCCCGCGGTGGATCTGTCTGAAGTTCTTAAGCTGCGAGGCGTCGCGCGTACTCGGAGCGTGTTTGGGCGATGGGCGACCTTCTTCCGTACCAGGAAACGGTCGTCGCGCCGAACGACGCCGAGCCGCCGCATCGCGACTTCAAGGTCGAGCAGCCCTTCCGCGCGGCGATGGCGGGCCAGCTAACGACTTATCCATCGAACCCGTACACTGTATTCATCCGGAAGCGCCGGGATGCTGGTGCATCATCGTCGAAGCCTGCGGAATAGTATTAGTAACAATTCTGCCGAGTAGGCATATTTTGTAATGTAAGACAATGCGATATGCGATTGAATGGAACGTTGTGTTCATTTTGCTATTTGTTTGCGTGTTTTGGATTGATTTTGGGTGAGTCCCCGAGCGTCGCCCTTTTTGCGGGGTTCACCTTAGATATGATGTTTTGTTGTTTATCATGTGTGTTGTTGGTTGAGTCGACTCGCCGAGCTCGGAGAGCCATCGCAAGCGACTCCTCGAGTGCTCAGACTTTACCGTTTTCCGTCTGTGAACGGGCCGGGTGGCCGAGTCCCCGGCGTGGTACTTGGTGGTTCGAGGCGCGACTCGAGGGTGGTTGAGGACTTAGCGCGTTGTGTTAGCGTCGCTTCCTGCTGGCCCGGTGGGTCACCGTGGCGAGTCTGGCACGCTCTCTTAGCGCTTTTCGTCCGATCGAGACGAATCGTATCCAGTCCCGAGCGTGGTACTTAGCCGCTCGAGTCGCTATGCCAAGGATGCGGAGGACCAGGGTCGCTGTGGGAAGCGAGGACAGATGTCTTGGTTCAGAAACCAGTCGAGCTAGGCGACTCGATGGGGCTCGGATTGGCATTTTCGTGGACGATGCAAGACCTGAAATGGCTCGGTTTTACATCGCACTACTTAGCTGCGGTCGCCGCTGTACCAAGGGTTGACTTCGTATTTTAGCATGACGCTGTTAATTACGAAAAGTCTGAGTGGCACAAGGCATGGAGAGTAGACGAATTTTGGTAACCGCTTTTATTCATAGCGATCGGAGAATACATATGGGGTTCTAGGTATAGAACTTCCGAGGAGATTTACATTCCACGGCCGCTGACGCCGAGTTCACCGTCCCCGCGGACGCCGACGAGGTAGTAGGCGCTGCTGTAGCACGCGCCCGATAGCGAACGGGCCTTCCCATGGAGGGGAGAGCTTGTGCATGCCCTTCTTGTCCTGGATGAGGCGTAGCACCAAGTCGCCTTCCTGGAAGGTGCGGGTTTTCACCCGTCGGCTGTGGTAGCGACGAGCCCTTGCTGATAGATAGCGGTCGATCGGGCGAGGTCGCTTCGTCGAGTTGGTCGAGCCCATCTTGGCGGGCCAGTTCGCTTTGCGGCTTCCGATAGTGGACGATCCGCGCGAGTCGTGTTCGAGGTCGGTTGGCATGACGGCTTCCGCCAGAGACCATGAAGAAGGGGTGAATCCGTCGACCGTTGACCGAGGTGCGGATTCCCGATGACGGAGGGAAGCTCTTGACCCAGCACCAGCGTGCGCTCGAGTGGTACTGGAGTCGCGGCTTCAGCCGTGGAGGATGCTTTGCTGGCCTGCTCCGCTGGCCATTGATTCGGGTGTCGACGCGAGGTCGAGCCGGATGTGGTGCTCCTCGCAGAACTCGCCATTGCTCCCTTGGTGAAGTTTGTGCCGTTGTCCGTGATGATGCTGTTGAGGAAACCGTAGCGGTATATGAGCTCGCGAGGAACTTAGTGGCGTCTTCCGTCGCATTTCGGACTGGCTTGGCTTCTATCCACTTTGTGAATTTGTCGACGCGACCAGCAGGTGGGTGTAGCCGAGGGGCCTTTTGAAGGGGCCGACCATGTCCATGCCCCACACGGCGAATGGCCGTGATGGGGATTGTTTTGAGCGCCGAACTTGAACGGCGTCTGTTGGCGATTGCACCCGGCGCATCGCTGGACGATATCGACAGCGCCGGCGTGTCGGATGGGCCAAGAGAAGCCGTGTCGCATGGCTTTGGCGACCAGGAGCGCGCGGCAGCGGTGGCCGCAATGCCGAGTGGATGTCGGTAAGATTTTGCGCCCTTCACTGGTTGGACGCAGCGTTGAACACGCCGGTGACGCTGCGCTTGTGTAGCTCGCCGTCGATGATGGTGTAGGACTTGCATCGGCGAACAATCATTCGAGCGCTTGTCTCGCCTGCGGGCAGGTTGCCTGCCTCCAGGTAGGCGATGTAGGGCTTGGTCCAGCCCTCGTTCGGTGACGAAAAGTACCAAGGTTGCCTCTGTTGGAGCGGGACTCAATGTCGATCTCCTTCGGAGGAGAGACCGACGGCGTGAAGATGGTGTCGAGGAACACGCCGGGTGGTGCGGATCGCCGACCGATGCGAGAGAGGCGTCGGCCTCCTCGCTTTTTCCTCCGTCGATCCGCCGACCGAGTAGCCGGTGAAGTGGCCGCCACCTTGTCCACCTCTTGGCGGTATGCCGCCATGGTAGGGGAGACGGCGTCGCAGGTGCCGCGACTTGACCCGTAACGAGGTCGGAGTCTCCGTAGCATCGAGGCGATTGACGCCATCTCCTTTGCGGCTCGCATGTCGAGTAGGGCCTCGTATTCGCCATGTTGTTGGTGCAGGCGTGAATTCGAGGCGGAGGATGTAGCGGAGCTTGTCGCCTTTGGTGAGGTCAGCACTATCTCGCCTCCGCGCCGTCCGCGTTCTTGGACCCGTCAAGCAGGCTCCGAATGGAGGTACGGGCGCTCCGGGTTGCCGGGCCTCCTCGGGCGAGAAATCGCCAGTGCTCAGGACTTAATCGCCTTCGCGTGTCAGATTAATGTTGTGGACGCCGATCTCGACGGCCCACTTGGCGACCGCCCGTCGCCTCGCGATTGCGGATGATGTCTTGTAGTGGAGCGGAGGAGACGACCGTGACGGGTGCTCTCGAAGTAGTGCGCAGCGCCGCCGAGCTCAAGACCACGTATACCAGCTTTTGGTATCAGGTATCGCGGCGACTCGGTTAGGACCTCGCTGATGTAGTATACCGCCGCCGGATCGGGCGCTTTTTCTTCCTCCGTCGTTCGACGACCATTACAACAACGGACGACGCTCGGATGCCGCGACGTAAACCAGCATGGGCTCTTGTCGACGGGTGCGGCGGTAGTGGCGGCGAGTAGCACCTTTTGAGGTCGCGAGCGCGTCGTCGCCTCCTTGTCCCACCGAAGGTGGGATTCTTGCGCATCAGGCGGTATAGGGGCATCGCATTTTCGCCCAGGCGGGGGATGAAGCGACTGAGAGCCGCTACACGCCCGGCCAGCTTCTGGACGTCGCGCAGGCACTCGGGTTTGCCGAGCCGGGCGATCGTGTCGATCTTCGTTGGGTTTGCCTCGATCCTCGTTTGGAGACGCATTCCCAGCAATTGTTCGTGGTACAATCAAGGTGCACTTGCTCGGTTGAGTTTTATCTTGTACCTCCGCAGGTTGGCGAAGGTCTCCGCCAGGTCGGCGAGTAGGTCGCCTTGGCGGCGGATTTACGACCACGCCGTCGATGTAGACGTGGATGTTGCGCCAATTTGGCTCGCGAGGCATTCTTGCATGCACCGGTAGGTCGCCCCGCGTTCTTGATGCCGAAGGTCATGGCGGTGTAGCGAAGGCTCGAATGGCGTGATGAACGCCGTTTTCCTCGCCTCGACAGCCATTTTGATCTGGTTATACCCGGTAGGCGCCGAGGAAACACAACGACTCGAGCCCGCGGTGGAGTCGATGATCTGATCGATCCGCTGGAGGACGAATCGCTCCTTTGGGCAGGCCGCTCAGGTTTGTGTAGTCGATACACATTCTCCAGGTCCCGTTTTTCTTTTCGACCAGGACTGGGTTTGCCAGCCACTTGGAGTATTTGATTGGCCGAATGAAGCCGGCAGCGAGTAGACGCTGCACTTCCTCGGCGATTGCCCGACGGCGTTCTTCGTTGAATGGCCGTAGCGACTGCTTGACTGGTCGCACTTTGGGGTCGGCGTTTAATTTGTGCTCAGCGAGCTCCCTAGGGACACCGGCATGTCGGAGGGTTTCATGCGAAGATGTCCCTGTTCTCACGGAGGAACTCGGAGCGCGCTTCCTATGCTGGGCTCATGCTCGTCCCGATCGCCACCGTCGGGCTGGGGTCGCGGGACCAGCTCGACGGTGCGGGTGGCCGTGGCCTCAAAGATTGAGGTGTTTGTGCCTCCGAGTTGGGCTTCTTGAGTATTGTGGGGTCGCCGTTGTTGACCCGCCGTATTTGGCGAGCTCATCGGCGTGACTAGCTTCCGCCGCGATCACGGGCGTCGCGAAGTTCGCCTTTGGCCTCGCATTCGGCGGCCATGTCGGGGTCGCCGTTGATGGTGATGACGCCGCACGGCCCGGGGAGCTTCATCGCGTTGTACGCGTAGTGGGGTGCCGCCATGAATTTGGCGACCGCCTGGCGCCCCAGGACGCAATGGTAAGGGCTGTCGAAGGGCACCAGCTCAAGACGATCCGCCGGCGGAAGTTCGCCGAGTGCCAAGGTGACGGGTAGCGTGACCTTGCCGATCGGGTATGCCTTCCGACCGGGACGGCGATGCGGAACGTGGTGTGGTTGTTCGATCATCGATCGCGGAGCCGCAATGCTCAAGGTGTCGAGGTAGAGGATGTTGATGGAGCTGCCGCCGCCCATCGTAGTCTTGGGGAGCCGTGAGTCGCCGACCTTGGGCTTGACCACCAGGGCGACTCGCCCGGTACTGGCGCGTGGCGCAGTGGTCTTGCCGGCCTGTGATAGGTTGCCCGACCAGTTCAGAACTGGGGACGCTCTGTCTGGGCCACCGCGTTGACGGCGACAGCGGGCGATGACCTTCTTCGCGCTTCGTGTTGAAGCCGGTGAAGGTGTGGAGCGAGCCGCCACTTTGCCGAATTTTCCGCCATTTTGCGGGTCGTTGTCGGTGTCCTCCGCGCTGCCGTGCCTTCTCGATCTCCCCGAGGGTGTGGCGGTCGGCGGTGTGCGTGGCGGGCTTTCCTTCCTCTGTGAAACGCATGGTTGGTTGGTTAAGGAGGGCCGGATCAAACCTTGGCTTGTTCTTGTAGTTCCCGCCGCCGCTGTTCTCCGTCACAAGCGGTAGCTCTTGGGGTCGCCAGCGTGCTCAGCATTGGCGACGAAGTCGACTACCATCGTTGCGGCGCTTGCTCGTGAGGCGAAGTGCAGAAGCGTAGGGTCTGCCGCCCGCCGCTGCCGCCGTGCGGCCGTTGTCCGCCGGACTCGCCGACGCCTTGATTGGGATCTTCCTCGGCGATCGCTTGGCGATCTCGAGGAGGTCGGGATGTTGTCGAGTGTGCGGGCGTGTCGCTGAGCTTGGCGACTAGAGGCTCAGAGCGCACGAGGTCTTGAAGCAATGGATAGCGGTGTCCGGTGGATGCCGACCGCGTTGTACGAGCTCTTGCCACCGCTGGACCCAGCCGGTCGACTCGGGGTCCCCGGACGATCGTTCCGTGTCCTCGATGGTGGTGGCGCGGGTGTAGGAGCACTCAAGTGCCTCACGGCGTCTCGCATTTCCCCGTGAGTCGATACTATCCGGGGAGCGTGTTGATCCATTGCCGCACGCCCCTCCATCATCGCGGGAGGTAACGGCGGCGAGTAGGTCGGTGTGACCCGCGATCCCCATTGCCATGAGGTATGTGTCAAGCCGCATCGCTGGGTCGCACGAGGAGTCGATTTTCGATCTCCTTCGGCGCCTTGAAGTTGGTGGTACTTTCGCCGGATCATTGGTCCGGGCACTTGGGCCCTAGTCGATCGAGCGACATAGGCTCGCCATCGCGGGCGAGTAGTTAGGTGTGCCGCAGTCGCCGGGGCGGCGCGCCAGTTTTGGTTGTTGATGATGTGAGTGCGAAGGCCGATCGGCTTTCCATTGGCGACGAGGTTGGTCGCCGCCTGGGATCGCAGGGAGAGTGCCGCATTCGGGTCGCCGTTGGAGCTGCAGTGGCTCTGGCGGCGGCAATTGAGGGTGTTTGCCACCGCTGGACGGCCGCTGAGGCCGCCTCGCTTCGAGGAGCGCGAGTACACTCGCTTCTGCGGTCGGCGCCGCTTCGCTGTTCCACGGCCTTCGCGAGTAGGGCCCCGACATCTGGATCTGTAAGGCGCCGCCGGCCGCCGTAATGCTGTCGGGCGCGCTCGCCTGCCACGAGGTTGTCCATCGGGTGGAGAATGGGAGGCCGTTCGCATCTCGCTCCCGTGAGGAGACGACTATCCGCGCTGGTCCTCGAGGTGCGGTTGGTGGTGGGGCACCCATCGCCGCTGATCCCGGCGAGGGCGGTTGCTTCCTCCGTGGCGCTCGCAGATCGCGCTTCGCTGCGCGAGCCGGGTCGCTCGCTGCCGGTTCGTGGCGCGCTCAACGGTGGGGTTCAGCGTGACCTGATCCGCCGCTGGTAGCGTGATACCTCGCGCTGCCACCGCCGAGGCGAAATTTTTCGCGCCGCCTGCTCGCGCATCGCCCGCCAGCCAGCGGAGTTCTCGACCTCCGTCGCCGTGGCGTTAGGAGGGATCGGGGTGGAGAAAGGGTCCTCCGGCGGATCGGTGCCGGTGGCCATGTAGGTCGCGGCGTGGCGACTGGCACCGTCATGGAGGTCGGCGGAGTTCTCCGACCCGAAGTCGAAGTCGAAGATCCCGAGGATGGAGGGGTCTCAAATCTCCCGCTGGAGACCTGCGATGGAGCCCGCGACGGCGCGGTGATGGATCCGCGAGTGACGCCGGTCGCCGAGTCGGCGTCGCCGGTGAGGGTCGCGTCTTCCGCTGCCGCTGAATTCGGCCACGTTGTTGTGGGCCGAGTCGCACTCGGAGGCGCAGGTGGATCGCGGCGGATCTGGCTCGGAGAGCCGATCGGCAGTGGCGATCGCGGATGCGAGCCGAGTCCTCCGAGTGATGACGCCGGTGAAGCCGACGAAGAGGCTGATCGCCGACCGGCAGGATCATCACGCGCGTGACGGGTCGCGCCCGGACGTAGCTGCTTGGCAAGATCTGAGCATCTCGCCAATCGCTATCGCGCGCCGGTGGCAACCGCCTCGTTGATGGGCAGATTGATCTCGCCAGAACACCGCCAGACCGCCAGGCCCCACGGTGGGCGCCACTGCCGGGAATGACCACGGCAGATGCAATCGGCAGCGAGTAGTAGAACGAAGGGCAAGGGCCAGCCATCTCATGTGCGAGATGAGGGCGGAGACTGGGTTTTACCCAGGTTCGGCCCCGGAGGGTAAAGACCTACTCTGCTAGATTGTATTATGGAGGTGTTTAATGGGCGAACTCGGCTAGGCGGCGAGTTGCTTGGGTGTATGAGGGAACGATCTCTACTCACCCCTTAGGGAGGTTTATAGGCTTACCTCCCTAGGGTTTACATATCTCAACCGATTCGTTACAACTTTGTCAATCGCTTAACCTGCACCGACCGGGCCTATCTACCGCTCGGGCCTTCGACCTCCAATGCCTAGTACCCTGATGGGCTTTGATCCACTCG
Source organism: Avena longiglumis (assembly GCA_030063025.1). Taxonomy (NCBI): domain Eukaryota; kingdom Viridiplantae; phylum Streptophyta; class Magnoliopsida; order Poales; family Poaceae; genus Avena; species Avena longiglumis. The sequence continues at coordinate 309,459,834 of CP125976.1, read as the reverse complement.
TTCTCACAGGCCCACTCGCCAGCCTTTGGGCTGGCCGAACGTCCCACCGAGGATACCCTAGTAGGCATATCCCCATCGCTGATCGCCAGATCGTCAGAGACAAGGATTTATGTCATCGCCCTTGGCCTTTTTGCTGCCTTCCGTGGAAGCGGCGACCTCATCCACCTTCCTCTTACGGGAAGGGTCCTCCTCGCTAGTGGCGGAGGGCACCTTGGCCACCGTCGGGTGACTCATCTTCTTCACTCCGGTCCTACGCATCGAGACAAGTCAGAAAAAGGAACATTCAAAATACTAAGAGAGAAAGGCGAAAGCCGAGTACACTCACTTGGCGACGGGAATGAAACGCAGCCCTGTGCGAAGGCCGGCCGGTTTCTCCAGCTCGGGGCCAAGCCGGCGACTGAGCCCCAGGTCCAGGGCGCCAGGGGCCCAGGTCCTTAGGCATATCCCCATCAGTCGAGAGAACGCTCCGGGAACAAAAGGTCGAAGGTAGAGGTATCCACAAATAAAGCCACCTCTAACTTCGATGGAAAGAGGGAACCGATGCATTCTCATCCACTTCAATGTACAAAAGCGAATAGAAGGGGTAGTCGGCATGGGGGCCAATCCATCACGCACCCAAACTATTACTCTGCACAATCAGTAGAAAAGGGTGCAACCATTCTCGGAATCAGACTGAAGATCTCGACAATCGAGGTTCGGAACAAAGGAGTGATGAAGACTCTGCATCGGATCTGGCGTAGATGATGTCGTCGCGTCGGAAAACACCAGAAAGCACAAAAAAGGAACAAAGAATGGTACCACAGCAGACGGATTCATCAGGCCGCTTGAACACCGGACGGTAGAACACCGTTATCAAAGAAGGAAGCGAAACCCTGAAGGTACGACGGAAACCCAACCACGAGAATTCCTGGACTCGAAGAAAGAGACGAGAGCGGATTCGAAACACGTCGAGATAAGAGGAGAATAGCAGAGGGGTAAGGAGTAAAATCATACCTAATCAGAACTATCCAACCGATTTTTCAAAAATAGTTTTGATACTCTACTGCGGCCGTTAGCTAGGTTATCCTACAGGCTGGACTTGTGGGGTATCGCAACTGCTGAGCTCTGATACCACTATGTAACACTCTCAGAATCGGACCTATGCAAGTTATAGCGATTCCCGCCAAACCCGCATAGAAACGATTCAAAGGTGCCCACCAGGCACTTTCGTGCGGGTGGAAAATGAAGTAATAACATTACACAACAGTCCTCGATGGGACCCACAGAACAGATATATATATACAACACGACTCCATGAGTCAAGAATACGGATATACGGTACAAAGATCCAAATCACCTTGAAAACGATAGAGCGTCCAGCTACGGACAAGATGCAAATGGGGCTAAGAGCCCTGAAGAATAACCAATGGCGTCCATAACCCTGCCCAGGCCAAGCCGGAAGGGTAACCCTGCTAACGACGTCGATCTCAAAACCTGCTTAAACAAAAGGGTGCCGACAAAGGGCAAAGGAAAAAGAGGAGCCAAGATCGAGGCCAAGACACGGGCGAGGCTAGAGTTCGGCCCTCGCCTACATAGGTATGGTGGATCAAGCGGCGTGGCAAAGATGCACTAAACAACCTTTAGAGACTCGATACAATCGCGGCAATCGAGAGGGTAAGAAAGACCTATTCGAACCGCATCGATACTAACACCAAACAAACCCATCCTGGTGTTTCCCTACACCGATCGAGGAAGTCAACCGAGGAACTCACATGCTGGCGCTTTACTTATTCGCTTATCGCTGCAGCAATTACTAGTCGTGAAGATAGTCGCTCGATAAATTAAGCAAAGGCACTTTTAGTTAACCATTCCGTTATAGTTACCACACTTACTAATCAGTGCAGATAGCATGAGATAACCCAAAACCCAAGAGTTGTTGGTACTTTTATTTAGCCATTCCGCTAGAAGTTGCAATACTTACTAGTCGATACAATGGTCGCGACACTCCAAACAAGCAATTGTGGGAAGTATTAGTTAGCCATTCCATTATAGTGAAGCTGATTACTAGTCATTATAAAGTCAAATTTATAGCAATAAACTTTAGTTATGCTTGTCTATGGTCGAAATACTGTGCTCCAAGTCGTCCATAATCACGACACGGCTTTCAGAAAGTTTTACCCGCCGGGTGCACCAATAGCAACACACGCCGATCAACCTCGAAAACCAAATCAAAACCCAACGAGGCCTTCACGACAAAGCAATCACAGGATTCAGAATTATTTCAGGCCACCCCATTAAGCTACCCATAACGAAGTTAGTTGACTCAAACGGACTCAAGGTTTGGGTATACGGTGAACGATCGGGAACCCAAAGCTGGGCTTGTCGACACGGAATCGTGTCCCGATCCTAACAAGACAGTGCTATCTGTCGCACAATTTAAATAAAGCAAAGAAGCATGGCATAAGTACAGGATCGTAAATAAAACCTCAAACTAGTTTGTGGCCCCAAGAAATAAGACCAATCAAGCTCGTTCGGGGGTCCCATATACCTCCGGATGTGGATAGCGATAAAATCAAGGAGCAGTATCAAGTACTGGGTCCTACGGACACAAGTGCGTTCGGAACCAAATATTATCTATCACCCACCGATGCCTCTCGCTTACTTCAATTTTAGTTGTTAAACAGGAATTTAAAGTGAACGCTAAGTAAAGCCATGATCATCTCCAACATCAAACATGCGGCAAGGCTCCAACAATCGTGGCACTAGACACGCACAAAGACTTGAGCAAGCGACTACGACGCCGCAAGTCCAACTATCTACCAAACAAGTAATAGGATGTGTCCAAGGCAATATAAGGCTGCAAGGGATATCACGGGTACGAAAAACTAGAGCAACGCAACACAGATAGCAATAGATCAACAGGAGGGAATAAATACTATAAAAGTAAGATAGGTAGAAAGGGGGAGATGCTCGCCTGAAAACATTGTTGAAGGTTCAACCGAAGATCGGGCCGAAGCTCACATCAACTCAACGGCCTTATCCGTGAAGAAGCAAAACACTAGAATAAACACCGGATGCAATATTTAAGATCGGCAGAAGATCGGGCATGATGCATGTATGATGCATGACATGGCAAGGACGCGATGCAATTAGGTCATATTAAGTGTAACCGGGGTCCCGACAATTAATTAGATGGTCCAAGTTATTTATCTACCCCGCAAATGAAATGTTGTTTAACATGGAAGAAGATAGCACCGGGTTCGCTACACAAATTTAAATGAGGCCAATATAAGGCTAGATTTGCCCGCATATGGGCCCCATATTTAATTATGAGGTGAATCGGCATAAGGCCCCCAAACCACATGATTATGCATGCAAGTATGGCAATTAATATGCAACAAGTTGTTATATATGATAAAATAGGGTTTCGGGAAGGGGTTCACACATTAGGGGTTCGGCAGATCTTGAAGTTCCGGGGTTCGGGGTTCGACAGGTCCGTGGTCTCGGGTTCGTGGTTTGACGGGTCGTTTCGGATAACTGAGGTAGGTCTTGGCCCGGGTCTTCGGGTCATGTTGTCGGTCTTGTCGCCTCACGGAGATCTTATGCCCGAGGGAGTACTTGGTCTCGTCGGGCATCGGACTCGCCCGTTGCCGTTGTCGTTCTTGTCGCTATGGAGTTTTGTCGTCCACGCCATCGAGTCGATCTTGGCGTCCGGGGTTTGGTCTTCGAGGTTCGACGGTGTTTTGGCGTCCCATGGGGGCATCCTTGGTGCCCCGTGATGGAAACCTTGGCGTCGGTCGATGGCGAACTTGGCGAGTCGATCTTAATTGAGACAAACATCTACGCCATCTCCACATCACCATTCCACTAACATCCCCATAACTCAAACTCAACATCACTGCTAGAGTACATCAAACGCCACAAACATCCATCTTGGCTGAAACTAGGGATCCTCGCCAACACTTGTCGACGATCAGACACCAAATACCATCACGAGCCACATGCGCCGGACAGGGATAAGCACCGGGCGACTGCATGTGGGGCATTGTTGAGGCTTATGACGCTGAAGGAGAGGCACGGGCACCGAAAGCAGGCGGCAGAGCTGCGCTAGGACGGCCGGGCGGCGAAGCACTGCAGAGGGGAACGAGGAGCAGGGCGGCTGGGTCGACGGGCGGGCGGGGAATGGAGGCGACGGCGGAGGTGGTGGTGGAGGCAGCGAGCTCGAGGCGGGGTCGAGGAGGAGGCTGCCGGGCGAGGCGAGCCGAGGGCGACCGAGCACGGTGACGGGGCGAGGCCGACAGCGGGCGCGGGCGGACGAGGCGGTGGGCGGCGCCTGGCCGAGCGCGAGGCGGGAGGGTGGCCGGTGGGACGACGCTGCCGGGCGGAGCTCGCTGGGAGGAGGCGAGGCAGAGCGCGGCCGGCTCGGGGAGGAGCGGGACCGCGGGAGGAGGCAGCGGAGCGAGGGAGGTGGGAGCCAGCGCCGGCGGCGAGGGGGGTTGTCGGGGGCGGCCGAGGCGGTGGAGGTTGGTGGCGACGGGCGGCGCTCTGGGGAGGACGGGCCAAGACTGGCGCGGAGAGGGTGGGGCCGAGCGGAGGAGAGAGGGAGAGCGAGCAGGCGGAGGCGGGGAGCGACGCTGGGATGCGTGGCCGGGAGAGGAGCGGGCCGTGGGAGGAGGCGCAGAGGCGGGCAGCTCACGGCTGACGGGTGCGGCTGGGGATGGAGGAGCTCAAGCAGGTCGGGAGAGAGGCCAGGGAGGAAGAGGGCATCGGGATGGGGAGAGGGTGTCTCAGGCCTGGGCCTGGGGTGGGGGGGGCGAAGGTGGGACTGGGATGTGGGGTGTGTGTGTGGTGTGTGAGTGGTGGTTGAGAGGAGGTGAGGATGAGGTGGCAGCAGGGTTGGAGGGGAGAGGGAGAGGTGAGGTGTCACGGGGATGGGGGGGGGTGAGGTGGAGGGGCTGGGTAGAATAGGTTGGGTAGGTTTAGGAATAAGGGGTGGACCGTTTTGAACTGGTCTGGACCGATTGTACTGGGGGTGGTCGTCGGGTCGAACCGCCCGCTCGACGCCCACTAAAATAATTTAAAATTTTATTTGATTAAAACAAAGCTTCTGCAAACCGATAGCAGCCAAAACAAAATAATCCGGAGACCCGGGTTTTGGTGTTTGAATAAAGATGGGGCGTTTTAGAAAACACAAAATAGGTTTTTCTGCAAATAGTTTGATGCAAGCAAATGCAAGATGATGACGATGCTCAAATGCAATGTGGCATGATGACATGAGCATGCGGTCATGATGATGCAATGCACGAAAACAACGCGATTTTCTAGTAGTGGTTTTATGATGCCACACCGACACCACTAACAAGGGATCTCGCCTCGAGATCCGCCTCATGGTACCGGAAGGAAGGTCGGCGATCTGCATCTTCTCGCTTGTATATCCTCGCGACACCACTAACAAGAGGTCGTTGTCCGTGATCGCCGAGAGAACGCCCGAACAAAAGGTCGAAGGTAGAGGTATCCACAAATAAAGCCACCTCTAACTTCGATGGAAAGAGGGAACCGATGCATTCTCATCCACTTCAATGTACAAAAGCGAATAGAAGGGGTAGTCGGCATGGGGGCCAATCCATCACGCACCCAAACTATTACTCTGCACAATCAGTAGAAAAGGGTGCAACCATTCTCGGAATCAGACTGAAGATCTCGACAATCGAGGTTCGGAACAAAGGAGTGATGAAGACTCTGCATCGGATCTGGCGTAGATGATGTCGTCGCGTCGGAAAACACCAGAAAGCACAAAAAAGGAACAAAGAATGGTACCACAGCAGACGGATTCATCAGGCCGCTTGAACACCGGACGGTAGAACACCGTTATCAAAGAAGGAAGCGAAACCCTGAAGGTACGACGGAAACCCAACCACGAGAATTCCTGGACTCGAAGAAAGAGACGAGCGGATTCAAACACGCCGAGATAAGAGGAGAATAGCAGAGGGTAAGGAGTAAAATCATACCTAATCGTAACTATCCAACCGATTTTTCAAAATAGTTTTGACACTCTCTGGCCGTTAGCTAGGTTATCCTACAGGCTGGACTTGTGGGGTATCGCAACTGCTGAGCTCTGATACCACTATGTAACACCCTCAGAATCGGACCTATGCAAGTTTTAGCGAAACCTGCCAAACCCACATAGAAACGATTCAAAGGTGCCCACCAGGCACTTGCGTGCGGGTGGAAAACGAAGTAATAAGATTACACAACAGTCCTCGATGGGACCCACAGAACAGATATATATAACAGCACGACTCCATGAGTCAAGAATACGGATATACGGTACAAAGATCCAAATCACCTTGAAGACGATAGAGCGTCCAGCTACGGACAAGATGCAAATGGGGCTAAGAGCCCTGAAGTATAACCAATGGCGTCCATAACCCTGCCCAGGCCAAGCCGGAAGGGTAACCCTGCTAACGACGTCGATCTCAAAACCTGCTTAAACAAAAGGGGTGCCGACAAAGGGCAAAGGAAAAAGAGGAGCCAAGATCGAGGCCAAGACACGGCGAGGCTAGAGTTCGCGGTCCTCGCCACATAGGTATGGTGGATCAAGCGGCAAAGATGCACTAAACAACCTTTAGAGACTCGATACAATCAAGCAATCGAGAGGGTAAGAAAGACCTATTCGAACCGGTGATACTAACACCAAACAAACCCATCCTGGTGTTTCCCGACACCGATCGAGGAAGTCAACCGAGGAACTCACACGTTGGCGTTTTACTTATTCATTATCGTTGCAGCAATTACTAGTCGTGAAGATAGTCGCTCGATAAATTAAGCAAGGCACTTTTAGTTAACCATTCCGTTATAGTTACCACACTTACTAAGTGCATGATAGCATGAGATAACCCAAAACCCGTGAGTTGTTGGTACTTTTATTTAGCCATTCCGTTGTAGTTGCAATACTTACTAGTCAGATACAATGGTCGCAAGCGACACTCCAAACAAGCAATTGTGGGAAGTATTAGTTAGCCATTCCATTATAGTGAAGATGATTACTAGTCATTATAAAGTCAAATTTATAGCAATAAACTTTAGTTATGCTTGTCTATGGTCGAAATACTGTGCTCCAAGTCGTCCATAACCGCCGACACGGCTTTCAGAAAGTTTTACCCGGCCGGGGTGCACCAATAGCAACACACGCTCGATCAACCTCAGAAAAACCAAATCAAAACCCAACGAGGCCTTCACGACAAAGCAATCACAGGATTCAGAATTATTTCAGGGGGCCACCCCATTAAGCTACCCGCAACGAAGTTAGTTGACTCCGAAACGGACTCAAGGTTTGGGTATACGGCTGTGAACGACTGGGAACCCAAAGCTGGGCTTGTCGACACCGCGGAATCGTGTCCCGATCCTAAACAGTACAGGTGCTATCTGTCGCACAATTTAAATAAAGCAGTAAAGCATGGCATAAGTACAGGATCGTAAATAAAACCTCAAACTAGTTTGTGGCCCCAAGAAATAAGACTGAATCAAGCTCTGGTTCAGGGGGGTCCCATATACCTCCCGGATGTGGATAGCGCGATAAAATCAAGGAGCAGGTATCAAGTACTCGGGGTCCTACGGGACACAAGTGGGCGTTCGGAAACCAAATATTATCTATCACCCACCGATGCCTCTGCTTACTTCAATTTTAGTTGTTAAACAGGAATTTAAAGTGAACGCTAAGTAAAGCCATGATCATCTCCAACATCAAACATGCGGCAAGGCTCCAACAACTGTGGCACTAGACGACACGCAACAGCACTTGAGCAAGCGACTACGACGCGCAAGTCCAACTATCTACCAAACAACAGGTAATAGGATGTGTCCAAGGCAATATAAGGCTGCAAGGGATATCACGGGTACGAAAAACTAGAGCAACGCAACACAGATAGCAATAGATCAACAGGAGGGAATAAATACTATAAAAGTAAGATAGGTAGAAAGGGGGAGATGCTCGCCTGAAAACATTGTTGAAGGTTCAACCGAAGATCGGGCCGAAGCTCACATCAACTCAACGGCCTTATCCGCGAAGAAGCAAAACACTAGAATAAACACCGGATGCAATATTTAAGATCGGCAGAAGATCGGGCATGATGCATGTATGATGCATGACATGGCAAGGACGCGATGCAATTAGGTCATATTAAGTGGAACCGGGGTCCCGACAATTAATTAGATGGTCCAAGTTATTTATCTACCCCGCAAATTAAATGTTGTTTAACATGGCAGAAGATAGCACCGGGTTCGCTACACAAATTTAAATGAGGCCAATATAAGGCTAGATTTGCCCGCATATGGGCCCCATATTTAATTATGAGGTGAATCGGCATAAGGCCCCCAAACCACATGATTATGCATGCAAGTATGGCAATTAATATGCAACAAGTTGTTATATATGATAAAATAGGGTTTCGGGAAGGGGTTCACACATTAGGGGTTCGGCAGATCTTGAAGTTCCGGGGTTCGGGGTTCGACAGGGTCCAGGGTCCGGTCTCGGGGTTCAGGGTTTGACGGGGTCGTTCTCGGATAACGGAGGTAGGTCTTGGCGCCTCCGGGGTCTTCGGGTCATGTTGTCGGTCTTGTCGTCTCACGCGGAGATCTTGGCGTTCCGGGAGGGAGTACTTGGTCTGGCGTCGGGGCATCGGACTCGCCCTGGTTGCTGTCGTTCTTGTCGTTGCGGAGCTCTTGTCGGGTCCACGCCATCGAGTCGATCTTGGCGTCCGGGGTTTGGTCTTCGAGGTTCGACGGTGTTTTGGCGTCCCATGGGGGCATCCTTGGTGCCCCGTGATGGAAACCTTGGCGTCGCGGTCGATGGCGAACTTGGCGAGTCGATCTTAATTGGAGACAAACATCTACGCCATCTCCACATCACCATTCCACTAACATCCCCATAACTCAAACTCAACATCACTGCTAGAGTACATCAAACGCCACCGAAACATCCATCTTGGCTGAAACTAGGGATCCCTGGCCAACACTTGCTGACGACTGTACACCAAATACCATCAGCGAGCCACATGCGCTGGGATGTGGACAAGCACCGGGCGACTGCATTAGGGGGCATTGTTGAGGCTTGCGCACGCTGCAGAGGGAGGCACGGGGCACCGGGCGAGCAGGCGGCCGGCAGAGCTGCGCTAGGACGGCCGGCGATGAAGCACTGCTGCAGAGGGGAACGAGGAGCAGGGCGGCGCGCGGGGTCGACGGGGCGGGCCAAGCCGGGAATGTGGAGGCGACGCGGAGCGGTGTGGTGGAGCGCGAGCTCGGGGGGGCGGGGTCGAGGAGGAGGCTGCCGGGGCCGGGGCGGAGGCGAGGCCGAGCGGGGCGACCGAGAGCACGGTGACGGGGCGAGGCTGACAGTGAGCTGGCCGGGCGGGGAGGAGGCGAGGCGGCGCGGCCGGCTCGGGAGGCGGGACAGCTGGAGGAGGCGCGGAGCGAGGGAGGTGGGAGCCAGCCGCGGCGAGGGTTGTCGGTGCGGCCGAGGCGGTGGAGGTTGGTGGCGACGGGCGCCTGGGAGGACGGGCGGAAAGGGCGGCTGAGAGGGTGGGCCGGAGCGGAGAGAGAGGGAGAGCGAGCGAGGCGGAGGCGGGGAGCGGACGGTCGGGATGCGTGGCCGGGAGAGGCGGAGCCGGGCGCCGAGGAGGCGCAGAGGCGGGCAGCTCGCCGGGCGACGGGTGGCGGCTGTGGGATGGAGGAGCTCAGGCGAGGTCGCGGGAGAGAGGCCAGGAGGAAGAGGGCATCGGGATGGGAGAGGGTGTCTCAGGCCTGTGGGGTCAGGGGCTGTAAGGGGACCTGGGATGCGGTGGGGCTGGTGTGTGTGTGTTGCCGAGTGGTGGTTGAGAGGAGGTGAGGATGAGGTGGCAGCGGGTTGGAGGGGAGAGGAGAGAGGTGAGGTGTCACGAGGGATTGGGTGGGGTGAGGTGGAGGGGCTGGGTAGAATAGGTTGGGTAGGTTTAGGAATAAGGGTGGACCGCTTTGAACTGGTCTCGACCGATTGTACTGGGGTGTGGTCGTTGGTCGAACCGCCCGCTCGACCGCCCACTAAAATAATTTAATATTTTATTTGATTAAAACAAAGCCTCTGCAAACCGATAGCGCATAAAACAAAATAATCCGAGACCCGGTTTGGTGTTTGAATAAAGATGGGGCGTTTTAGAAAACACAAAAATAGGTTTTTCTGCAAATAGTTTTATGCAAGCAAATGCAAGATGATGACGATGCTCAAATGCAATGTGGCATGATGACATGAGCATGCGGTCATGATGATGCAATGCACATAAACAACGCGATTTTCTAGTAGTGGTTTTGCGGGATGCCACAATTCGACACCACTAACAAGGGATCTCGCCCTCGAGATCCGCCTCATGGTACCGGAAGGAAGGTCGGCGATCTGCATCTTCTCGCTTCGTGTATATCCTCGCGACACCACTAACAAGAGGTCGTTGTCCGTGATCGTCGAGAGAACACTCCGGGAACAAAAGGTCGAAGGTAGAGGTATCCACAAATAAAGCCACCTCTAACTTCGATGGAAAGAGGGAACCGATGCATTCTCATCCACTTCAATGTACAAAAGCGAATAGAAGGGGTAGTCGGCATGGGGGACAATCCATCACGCACCCAAACTATTACTCTGCACAATCAGTAGAAAAGGGTGCAACCATTCTCGGAATCAGACTGAAGATCTCGACAATCGAGGTTCGGAACAAAGGAGTGATGCAGACTTTGCATCGGATCTGGCGTAGATGATGTCGTCGCGTCGGAAAACACCGGAAAGCACAAACAAGGAACAAAGAATGGTACCACAGCAGACGGATTCATCAGGCCGCTTGAACACCGGACGGTAGAACACCGTTATCAAAGAAGGAAGCGAAACCCTGAAGGTACGACGGAAACCCAACCATGAGAATTCCTGGACTCGCAGAAAGAGACAAGAGCGGATTCGAAACACGTCGAGATAAGAGGAGAATAGCAGAGGGGTAAGGAGTAAAATCAGACCTAATCAGAACTATCCAACCGATTTTTCAAAAATAGTTTTGACACTCTACTGCAATCGTTAGCTAGGTTATCCTACAGGCTGGACTTGTGGGGTATCGCAATTGCTGAGCTCTGATACCACTCTGTAACACTCTCAGAATCGGACCTATGCAAGTTATAGCGATTCCCGCCAAACCCGCATAGAAACGATTCAAAGGTGCCCACCAGGCACTTTCGTGCGGGTGGAAAACAAAGTAATAACATTACACAACAGTCCTCGATGGGACCCACAGAACTGATATATATACAACACGACTCCATGAGTCAAGAATACAGATATACGGTACAAAGATTCAAATCACCTTGAAAACGATAGAGCGTCCAGCTACGGACAAGATGCAAATGGGGCTAAGGGCCCTGAAGAATAACCAATGGCGTCCATAACCCTGCCCAGGCCAAGCCGGAAGGGTAACCCTGCTAACGACGTCGATCTCAAAACCTACTTAAACAAAAGGGGTGCCGACAAAGGGCAACGGAAAAAGAGGAGCGTCGATCGAGGCCGACACGGCGAGGATAGAGTTCGGTGGTCCTCGCCTACATAGGTATGGTGGACTGAAGCGGCAGCGGCAGCATGCACTAAACAACCTTTAGAGACTCGATACAACTGGCGGCAATCAGAGAGGGGTAAGAAAGACCTATTCGAACTGGTGATACTAACACCAAACAAACCCATCCTGGTGTTTCCCCGACACCGATCGAGGAAGTCAACCGAGGAACTCACACTTGGCTTTACTTATTCGTTATCGCAGCAATTACTAGTCGGTGAAGATAGTCGCTCGATAAATTAAGCAAAGGCACTTTTAGTTAACCATTCCGTTATAGTTACCACACTTACTAATCAGTGCATGATAGCATGAGATAACCCAAAACCCGTAGTTGTTGGTACTTTTATTTAGCCATTCCGCTTGTAGTTGCAATACTTACTAGTCGATACAATGGTCGCAAGCGACACTCAAACAAGCAATTGTGGGGTATTATTTAGCCATTCCATTATAGTGAAGCTGATTACTAGTCATTATAAAGTCAAATTTATAGCAATAAACTTTAGTTATGCTTGTCTATGGTCGAGATATCGTGCTCCAAGTCGCCCATAACCGCATGACACGGCTTTCGAAAGTTTTACCCGCAGGTGCACCAATAGCAACACACGCCGATCAACCTCGAAAACCAAATCAAAACCCAACGAGGCCTTCACGACAAAGCAATCACAGGATTCAGAATTATTTCAGGGGCCACCCCATTAAGCTACCCGAACGGTTAGCCGACTCAAACGGACTCAAGGTTTGGGTACGGCCGTGAACGATCGGGAACCCAAAATCGGGCTTGTCGACACCATGAATCGTGTCCCGATCCTAAACAAAGACAGGTGCTATCATCGACAATTTAAATAAAGCAGTAGCATGGCATAAGTACAGGATCGTAAATAAAACCTCAAACTAGTTTGTGGCCCCAAGAAATAAGACTGAATCAAGCTCTGGCTCAGGGGGGTCCCATATACCTCCCGGATGTGGATAGCGCGATAAAATCAAGGAACAGGTATCAAGTACTCGGGGTCCTACGGGACACAAGTGGGCGTTCGGAAACCAAATATTATCTATCACCCACCGATGCCTCTGCTTACTTCAATTTTAGTTGTTAAACAGGAATTTAAAGTGAACGCTAAGTAAAGCCATGATCATCTCCTACATCAAACATGCGGCAAGGCTCCAACAATTGTGGCACTGGACGACACGCAACATCACTTGAGCAAGCGACTACGACGCGCAAGTCCAACTATCTACCAAACAACAGGTAATAGGATGTGTCCAAGGCAATATAAGGCTGCAAGGGATATCACGGGTACGAAAAACTAGAGCAACGCAACACAGATAGCAATAGATCAACAGGAGGGAATAAATACTATAAAAGTAAGATAGGTAGAAAGGGGGAGATGCTCGCCTGAAAACATTGTCGAAGGTTCAACCGAAGATCGGGCCGAAGCTCACATCAACTCAACGGCCTTATCCGCGAAGAAGCAAAACACTAGAATAAACACCGGATGCAATATTTAAGATCGGCAGAAGATCGGGCATGATGCATGTATGATGCATGACATGGCAAGGACGCGATGCAATTAGGTCATATTAAGTGGAACCGGGGTCCCGACAATTAATTAGATGGTCCAAGTTATTTATCTACCCCGCAAATTAAATGTTGTTTAACATGGCAGAAGATAGCACCGGGTTCGCTACACAAATTTAAATGAGGCCAATATAAGGCTAGATTTGCCCGCATATGGGCCCCATATTTAATTATGAGGTGAATCGGCATAAGGCCCCCAAACCACATGATTATGCATGCAAGTATGGCAATTAATATGCAACAAGTTGTTATATATGATAAAATAGGGTTTCGGGAAGGGGTTCACACATTAGGGGTTCGGCAGATCTTGAAGTTCCGGGGTTCGGGGTTCGACAGGGTCCAGGGTCCGGTCTCGGGGTTCAGGGTTTGACGGGGTCGTTCTCGGATAACGAAGGTAGGTCTTGGCGCCTCCGGGGTCTTCGGGTCATGTTGTCGGTCTTGTCGTCTCACGCGGAGATCTTGGCGTTCCGGGAGGGAGTACTTGGTCTGGCGTCGGGGCATCGGACTCGCCCTGGTTGCTGTCGTTCTTGTTGTTGCGGAGCTCTTGTCGGGTGCGCGCCATCGAGTCGGTCTTGGCGTCCGGGGTTCGGTCTTCGAGGTTCGACGGTGTTTTGGCGTCCCATGGGGGCATCCTTGGTGCCCCGTGATGGAAACCTTGGCGTCGCGGTCGATGGCGAACTTGGCGAGTCGATCTTAATTGGAGACGAACATCTACGCCATCTCCACATCACCATTCCACTAACATCCCCATAACTCAAACTCAGCATCACTGCTAGAGTACATCAAACGCCACCGAAACATCCATCTTGGCTGAAACTAGGGATCCCTGGCCAACACTTGCTGACGACTATACACCAAAGACCATCAGCGAGCCACATGCGCTGGGACAGGACAAGCACCGCGGGCGACTGCATTGTGGGGCTCATTGCTGAGGCTTGCGACGCCGCAGAGGAGGCACGGGCACCGGCAGCAAGCGGCAGAGAGCTGCTTAGGACGGCCGGGCGGCGAAGCACCGCAGAGGGGAACGAGGAGCGGGCGGCGGCGGGTCGACAGGCGGGCCGAGGCTGGGAACGTGGAGGCGGACGGCGGAGCGGGAGGCAACATGAGCTCGAGGCGGGGTCGAGGAGTGCCGGGGGCCGGGCGAGGCGAGGCCGAGTGGGCGACCGAGCACGGGTGACGGGGCGAGGCCGGCGGCAAGTGACGAGGCAGGGTCGTGGCGCTGGCCGAGCGCGAGGCGGGGAGGGTGGCAGTGGGACGACGCAGCGGAGCTCGGGAGGAGGCGAGGCAGAGCGCCGGCTGGGAGGAGCGGACCGGGAGGAGGCAGGAGCGAGGGAGGTGGGAGCAGCGCCAAGGCGAGGTTTGGGGCGGCCGAGGCGGTGGAGGTTGGTGGCGACGGCGGCCTGGGAGGACGGGCAGCGAGCGGCGGCGCGGAGAGGGTGGGGCCGGAGCGGAGGAGAGAGGGAGAGAGCGAGCGAGGCGGAGGCGGGGGAGCGGACGCGGTCGGGGATGCGTGGCCGGGGAGAGGCGGGAGCCGGCGCCGGAGGAGGCGCAGAGGCGGGGCAGCTCGCCGGCGACGGGGTGCGGCCGCGCGGGGATGGAGGAGCTCGGGGCGAGGTCGCGGGAGAGAGGGCCAGGGAGGAAGAGGGCATCGGGGTGGGGAGAGGGTGTCTCAGGCCTGCGGGTCAAAGTGGGGCCAGAGGGGGGCAGGGGACTGGGGATGCGGTGTGGGGCTGGTGTGTGCGTGTGTTGCTGAGTGGTGGTTGAGAGGAGGTGAGGATGAGGTGGCAGTGGGTTGGAGGGGAGAGGGAGAGGTGAGGTGTCACGAGGGATTGGAGGGGGTGAGGTGGAGAGGGGCTGGGTAGAATAGGTTGGGTAGGTTTAGGAATAAGGGTGGACCGTTTGAACTGGTCTCGACCGATTGTCTGGGTGGTCGTTCGGTCGAACCGCCCGCTCGACGCCCCACTAAAATAATTTAATATTTTATTTGATTAAAACAAAGCCTCTACAAACCGATAGCAGACAAAACAAAATAATCCGGAGACCCGGTTTTGGTGTTTGAATAAAGATGGGGCGTTTTAGAAAACACAAAAATAGGTTTTTCTGCAAATAGTTTGATGCAAGCAAATGCAAGATGATGACGATGCTCAAATGCAATGTGGCATGATGACATGAGCATGCGGTCATGATGATGCAATGCACAAAAACAACGCGATTTTCTAGTAGTGGTTTTGCGGGATGCCACAATATTATTGAGTTGGTTTCTCTTCATAGCTTGCAATGACTATTGAGTAAACTTAGTTGCATACTCTCTATTATGAATTGTCTAAGCATCTACTCCTGTGCTGAGAATATTTACCTCATATGAAGCAAAGTGTTCGTGAAAGTTCTTTTATCGCACTCAGTTTTCAACTGAATTGCTTGAGGACAAGCAATGGGCTAAGCTTGGGGGAGTTGATACGTCCAAAACGTATCTACTTTCTCAAACACTTTTCTATTGTTTTTCCTCTATACTTGTGTGATTTGGATAGAACTAACACGGACTGACGCTGTTTTTAGCAGAATTACCTTGGTGTCTTGTTTTTGTGCAGAAAATGAACTATCAGGAAAAATCCCGGAAAATATGCCAAAAATTATAATTCACCAGAATATCCATAGAGCCAGAAGGGGAGACAGAGGGGAGGCCTGGGGGGCCCAGACCCACCCCAGGTAGCTTCTCGGCCTCCCTCCGCGTCTATAAGTTTCCTTCTGACCTAAAAACAGACGGGGGCTCGATAGTTTTCCAGAAAGAGTTCCGCTCCGCCGCCGCCACGAGAAACCAAGATTCGGATCCAGAAACTCCGTTCTGGCACCCTGCCGGGACGGGGAATTTGGAGAGGATCATCGCCATCGTCATCACCAACGCATCTCCATCAATGATTGATGTTACCCTCATCCATGTGTGAGTAATCCCCCGATGTAGGCTTGGGGATAGTAGGGATTGGATGAGTTATATCATGTAATCGAATAAGATCTGTTAGGGGCATAGTGCCTAGTATCTCTATTAGTGCTATTTGACTTTGTTGCAACTTGTTGTGCTTAATGCTTGTCACTAGGGCCCAAGTGCCATGATCTCAGATCTGAACTTATTATTGAATCATTATGATAGTATTGTTTATGATATTATCTGCAAGTTGTGTACACATATCATTGTCTGGATCCAAAGGCCCCAAAGTGACAATAATTGGGACAACCGGAGGGGATGGCTATGGTGTGAGGATCACATGTGTTCATGGAGTGTTAATTCTTTGCTCCGGTGCTCTATTAAAAGGAGCACCTTAATTTCTAGTAGTTCCCTAGAGACCCCGCTGCCACAGGCTGGCTAGACAGAAGATGTTGTGCAAGTTCTCATCGCGAGCACGTATGACTATATTTGGAGCACATGCCTAGAATTGTTTAGTACTTGGATTCTTTTTATTATTTATCTGCAATGCCCTAGTTATTTGAAGTTACATGTTTAGACTCGTCCATCCAATGCCCGTCCATCCATACCTATTCCTACCGCACTCGAATCCCACTGTTTACCGTTACTGTTACTATTGCTACTGTTCACTGTTGCTGTTAATGTTGTTGTTGCTTTGCTGTTGCTACTGATAAACTTCGGTGAGCGAGAACTATTTCCAGGTGCAGCTGAACTGACAAATCAGTTATTAAGGCTTGCAAGTATTCTTTGGCTCCCCTTGTGTCGAATCAATAAATTGGGTAATACTACCCGCGAAGATTGTTGCGATCCCCACACTTGTGGGTCATCAGGATCATCAATATAAAGTATGATGTAGATATGGGCGTGACCTTGGTCGTTCGACTTCAAATCCAAGAATGTTCATACTCACTGGCAATAAGCTTAAATTCGTTTAGATTTTACCACTTACTTTTAGGTTAAAATTTTACCCGTGCGGTGGGAGTACATTTTACATCAAGGACCTAAAAATGGAAAATTACATTGAGATCCATACATTTAGAACAAAGGGACCTAAAATAATTAAGCAAGGAAAATAGTCAGGTTCGGCTCCTTCTTGAGAGAGCAACTGATCGAGGCATACTCTTCATGCTACTTCCTCTTTGATTGTTTTCAAAATATGGCCAGATTTTGTCGGCATGCAAATTCTTGGATATGGGATCATCAACATAAAGTATGATGTAGATATAGCCATGATCTTGGTCGTTCAGCTTGAAATCCAAGAATGTTCATACTCGTTGACAACTAAGCTTAAATTCATTTTAGATCTTACCACTTACTTTTAGGTTAAATTTTACACGAGCGGCGGGAGTACATTTTACATCAAGGGCCTAAAAATAGGAAAATTACATCGAGGTCCATATAGTTAGCACATAGGACCTTAGAATAATTATGCAAGGAAAACTGTCGGGTTTGGATCATTCTCGAGATACAAGCCGATCGAGTCATGCGCTTCATGCTACTTCATCTCTCGGCTGTTTTCAAAATATGGCCACATTTCTCGGCATGCAAATAACTGGATATGGGTCCATCAACATAGAGTATGATATAGATATGGCCATGACCTTGGTCGTTCGGATTGAAATCCAAGAATTTTCATACTCATTGACAACTATGCTTAAATTCGTTTAGATCTTACCACTTACTTTTAAGTTGCAACTTTACATATGCGGTGGGAGTGCATTTTACATGGGGGGCCTAAAAAGGGGAAAATTACATCGATGTCTATACATTTATCAAAAATGACATTAAAATAATTAAGAATGGAAAACAGTTGGGTTCAGCTCCTTCTCGATCGAGCAGCTGATCGAGGTATACTCTTCATGCTACTTCCCCTTTGATTGCTTTGAAAATATGGCCAGATTTATCGGCGTGCAAATTCTTGGATATGGGATCATCAACATGAAGTATGGTGTTGACATCTCCATGAACTTGGTCGTTCGGCTTGAAATCCAAGATGTTCATACATATTAACAACTAAGCTTAAATTCGTTTAGATTCACAACTTCCTTTTATGTTATAATTTTACACGGGCGGTGGGAGTACATTTTTTATCAAGGACCTAAAAATAAGGAAAATTACATCGATGTCCATACATTTAGCACAAAGTACCCTAAAATAATTAAGCAAGGAAAACAGTCGGGGGTCGGCACCTCGAGAGACCAGCTGATCGAGCCATACTCTTCTAAATACTACTTCCTCTTTGGTTGTTTTCAAAATATGTACTAATTTGTCAGCATGACAATTCTTGGACATGGGATCATAAATATAAAGTATGATGTAGATATGGCCATGACCTTGGTCGTTCGGCTTGAAATCAAAGAATGTTCATACTTAGTGCCAACTAAGCTTAAATTAATTAAGATTTTACCACTTACTTTTAGGTTAAAATTTTACATGGGCGGTGGGAGTACATTTTACATCAAGGACCTAAAAATAATAAAATTACATTGAGGTCCATACATTTAGCACAGTGGACCCTAAAATAATTAAGCAAGGAAAATAATCAGATTAGTCTCCTTCTCGAGAGAGCAGCTAATCAAGCCATACTCCTCATACTACTTCCTCTTCGATTGTTTTCAAAATATGGCCAGATTTTTCGGCATGTAAATTCTTGGACATGGGATCATCAACATAACGTATGATATAGATATGGCCATGACCTTGGTCGTTCAGCTTGAAATCCAATAATGATCATACCCGTTGACAACTAAGCATAAATTTTTTTAGATCTTACCACGTTCTTTTAGGTTAGACTTTTACATGGGAGGTGGGAGTACGTTTTACGCCAAAGACATAAAAAGAGGGAAAATTACATTGAGGTCCATACATGTAGCACAAAGGACCCTAAAATAATTAAAGAAGGAAAACAGTCGTTTTTGGCTCCTCCTCGAGAGACCAGCTGATCGACCCATACTCTTCTTAATACTACTTCCTCTTTGATTATTTTCAAAACATGGACAAATTTGTCGGCATGAAAATTCTTGGACATGGGATCTGATACGTCGGAAACGGATCTATAATTTTTGATGTCCCATGCTTGTATAGTATCTACTTTGCTTTGCTTTGTCTACACTTTGAGGTGCTTTTTACATGTTTTCTGGTACTAACCTATTAACAAGTTGCCATAGTGCCACTTGCCTGTTTTCTGTTGTTTTTGGTTCCAGAAAAGCTAGTAAGGAAATATCCTCGGAATTGGACGGGACAAACGTCAAAGTAAATTATTTTCTGTGGGGAACAAGAAGTCCAGAGGGGAGACGGAGAAGCGGTCCAGGGCGCCCACACCCCCCTAGTCACGGGTGGTCCCTGCCCCACGCCTAGGCAGGGTGTGGGGCCCCTGGCCACCTCCTCGGCCTCCCCCTTCGCCTATAAGAAGCCCCCGATGCCTAAACCCTAAGTACCCGATCAATATTCCACGAAACCTTCTGTAGTCGCCATCACCGTCCTCCCTAGATCGGGGGATCTGAAGTTCTTCACGGCACCCTGCCGGAGGGGAGATCATCCCGGAGGCCTTCACTTCGGTATGATGCGTGAGTAGTTCCACCTTGTACTATGGGTCCATGTAGTAGCGAGATGGTTGTATCTCCTCCTTTGTGTTTTCATGTATAGATCTTGTGAGCTCCGTTCATGATCAAGATCTAATCTATTTGTAATCATGCATGTTGTGTTTGTGGGGATCCGATGGATATTGAGATTATTATGTTGGTTTGATTAATGCTTTTGTCTTTATGATTCTATCATGTCTGTTTTGTTTGTGATCTTGCATGCTCTCTGTTGTTAGTAGCTATCTTGGCCAAGTAGTTGCTACTGAATCCAAGAGGGGGTATTTATGCTCGATAGTGGGTTCATGCCTCTGGTTTCCAAGGGAAGTGACAAAAATCTCTTCGGTTGTAGATGTGATGTTGCTACTAGGGAGAAAACAACAGTCTCTTGTTCATGGAACATGTGGATTGTTTACCTTACACACTTTTCTTAAAGCAGTTGTCTGTTGCTTGCAACTTAATACTGGAGGGGGTTCGGATGATAACGTGAAGGTGGACTTCTAGTCATAGATGCAGTTGGATGGCGGTCTATGTATCTTGTTGTATTGCCCAATAGAATCTCATAGGATCTTTTTGACTATTAATTGCATTGTTATGCATTGCTCAGTTCCTGTCAATTGCCCTGTTGTAATTTGTTTACCCTTCATGCCATGTTGTTTATCTAAGGAGAGCACCTCTAGTGAACTATGGACCCCGGTCCAATCTTTACCATTGATACATCTTCCACTGTTACTTGTTTACTTTCTGCAAACCACCATTACCTTCAACACCATAAGTTTAATCCTTTGTTATAGCAAACCAGTGAGCTTGACAACCTCATTGATTCGTTGGGACATAGTCTTGAGTTTGTGTTGTGCAGGTCTCCACGTTGTTTGCAACACCTGTGTGACGTTTCCTTCCTCCTTATGGTTCGATAACCTCGGTCTCAATTGAGGGAAAACTTGTTGTTGTGCTCTTCATACCCTGCGCTTGGGGTTACCAACAAAGTGCCACGTCGAGCACCGTTAAGTCTTTCTGGCGCCGTTGCCGGGGAGGCTCAGGACGGCTTCACTAGGGGCGTCCTTCACTTCCTTTCTCTTTAATTTGTTTTTAGTTTGCTTTGTTTCTTTTGCTTGGTTTTGTTTGCCTCTTTTCAAAAAACCCAAAAAAATTAGTCTACTTTGGTTTGCTTTCTTTATTCAAAAACACAAAAAAATATTTAGTTCTTGCTCTAGCTGCTGCTGCTGTTTTTGGCTTGCCCACCTTTTCCAAAATGAACTATACTGAGAACACCAAGTTGTGTGACTTCACTAGCACCAACAACAATGATTTCCTAAGCACTCCTATTGCTCCACCTGCTCCTGATGCTACCTTTTATGAAATTAAGCCTACTTTGTTGAATCTTGTGATGAGAGAGCAATTTTCTGGTGCTAGTTCTGATGATCATTCTGCCCATCTCAATAGCTTTTTTGAACTTTGTCAGATGCAAAAGTATAAGGATGTAGATGTAGATATTATTAATCTCAAGCTTTTTCCTTTCTCCTTGAGAGGAAAAGCTAAAGAATGGTTGCTATCTTTTCCTAAAAATAGTATTGATTCTTGGACTAAGTGCAAAGATGCTTTTATTGGAAAATACTATCCTCCTGCTAAGATTATATCTATGAGAAGTGACATTATGAAATTTAAACAACTTGATAATGAGCATGTTGCTCCAGCTTGGGAAAGAATGAAGTCTTTGGTTAAGAATTGTCCCACTCATGGACTCACTACTTGGATGATTATCCAGACTTTCTATGCAGGTTTGAACTTCTCCTCAAGAAATCTGTTGGATTCAGCTGCTGGAGGTACCTTCATGGGCCTCACTTTGGGTGCTTCAACAAGGCTCCTTGATAATATGATGGTTAACTACTCTGAATGGCACGTTGAGAGAGCTCCACATTGTAAGAAGGTAAATTCTGTTGAGGAAACTTCCTCTTCGAGTGATAAGATTGATGTTATCATGTCTATGCTTGTTAATGGGAAATCTCCTTTAGATCATAATAGTGTTCCCTTAGCCTCTTTGGTTTCTCAAGAAGAGCAAGTTGATGTGAACTTCATTAGAAACAACAATTTCAACAAAAATGCCTATAGGAATAATTTTGGTGGTAACAACAATTATAGGCCTTATCCTCCTAATAATGGTAATTCCTATGGACGTTCTTACAACAGTGCTAGAAGTTCCCCCTCTGAAATTGAAACCATGCTCAAAGACTTTATTAGTAAAGTAACCACTTTCAATAAGGCTATAGAGGAAAAGTTTTAAAATGTTGAGAAAAATATATCCTCTTTGTCTGAATCTCAGTCTTCCTTGATTAATAAAATGGCTGCTAAACCTGAAACTATGGAAAGTACCTTTGTTGCCACTCATTCCATACAAGTTACTGTTGATGAAAATGTTAGGCTGTTAGCTCAACTTCATGCTAGGTGGGAAAGGTAAGCTGAAATTGATAGAAACAATAGTGTGTGCACTATCACCACTAAACCACAAGTAGCCCCTATTCCTCCTCCTACTATGACTAAACATAGTGAGCCTACTACTAGTGATGCTAAGTTTGATTTTGATATTGATGGTTGCAATATTTCTGAAGTGATTATGTTCCTACAAAAGCTTTCTAGAAGTCCTGATGCTAGTGATATGCATGTTTCTTTCACCAAACACATTACAGATGCTCTTGTTAAGATTAAGGACGAGAAGCTAAAACACAAAGTTTCTATTCCTGGGAAAGTAGAAGATAGTTGGGAACCCATTATTAATATACAAGTGAATGACTTTGATCTCAAAGCTTCATGTGATCTTGGTTCTAGTGTCTCTATTATGCCTAGGAAGATTTATGAAATGCTTGATTTGCCACCATTAGAAGATTGTTATTTGGATGTCCCACTCAATGATAATGCTAAGAAGAAACTCATGGGGAGTATTAATGATGTTCTCATTATGGTTAACAATGCTTTTGTCCCTATTGATTTTTATGTTTTGGATGTTGAATATAATGCTTCTTGTCGTATTACTTTGGGAACACCTTTTCTTAGAACAGTTGGTGCCATCATTGATATGAAAGAAGGCACCATTAAATATCATTTCCATTCAAGAAAGGTATTTAACACTTCCCTATGAGGAGAGAGAAGTTGTTTTTTTCTCCTCCTTTGAAAGCAAGGTTTGATTTTAATGCTTCTTCATTTGAAGATACTTGATTCTTCTTGCTTCTTGTGCCTACCTTAAAGGCGTTAAAGAAAAGTACTTGTTGGGAGATAACCCAAGAGTTTCCTTGATTTTTGGAAGTTATTACTTCAGTAATGACATCTCCTTATCCTTTTTGTTTGCTTTTTGTGCCAAGAATGACCTCTAATGAGAGGTAAGTAAGATTTGGGGAGTTGCTATCCCGAAACAGATTTCTGCCCTCTACCAAAAATATTCGTGTGGAGTATCTGTAACTCGGATTGATCTGAAAATTTATGAATAAACCCCCCAGTATGTTATCTAACTTTCGTTAGTTCAACACTTTTTGATTTTAGTAATAGAAGATGTTTGAAAAAATCGGTTTCTACCTACTGGTCTGTTTTGACAGATTTCTGCCATTATTTGTATTTGCTTCTTATTGATTCCTTTTTGAGTTCTCTTTAGGTGAATTGAGCTTTTTGAAGGAGTTGCTACAGTAGCTTGTGTTTTTAGTGAAAAGTCTTGCTGTTCCAAAGCTTTGCCTAAAGGTCTATTATCTTTTGGTTACACTAATGTTGCTAATGAAGATTGTGTGAAGTTTTGTATGAAGGAAATATTTCAGGTGTAGAGAGAGAATGATGTAATGAGATGAAGAATGGACAAAAGCTCAAGCTTGGAGATGCCACCCTGGTGTCACCCCAAGAAATATCTAACAGGTACAAGCGTCAAAGCTTGGGGATGCCCAAGGCATCCCCTTCTTCATCAATAAAAAGCTTAAGTCTATCTAGACACTTCATTTTTATTGTTTCATGCACTGTTGGGTTGTTCTTGGAGCGTCTTAGTTTTAATTTTCTTTGCTTAGGTTGTTTAGTTTGCTTGAATAAAGTAGTTTGGACACCTGTTCTCGCTGTGTTGTTTTGGAAATAATTTGCTTGGTGTTGGAAAGGAGTAGTAAGTTCTTGCTTGAAAGTGCAAGAGGAGCTTGCATTGACTGTGACTTAGACTTTAGCATGACATGCTAGATGTTGTTTTGACCTTATGCTTAGTGATTATTGATGTATCATGTCTTGTTCCAAGTCATTGGGATTGCTTAGTGTGCCTTGAATAAATTGTGCGTTGTCTTAGCATGCAAAAACATAGTATAGTGGTATTCTCCTTTGAGGTTTGTTTGGGTTGACTTGGCACATGATCACACCATGTTATGACTCTCACAAGTCACCATTTTCTTGGTCAGAAGGTTGTGAACTCAGCTTTCAAGAATTTAAGAAGAGACTAGTGACAGCACTAGTCTTGTGTTTGCCTGATTTGGAGAAAGATTTCCAAGTGTATTGCGATGCATCTCATCATGGATTAGGTGCAGTACTTATGCAAGAAGGAAAAGTTGTGGCATATGCCTCGAGACAACTCAAAACTCATGAAGTAAACTACCCTACTCATGATTTGGAGTTAGCCTCTGTTGTCCATGCACTCAAAACATGGAGACACTATCTTTTGGGAAAGTGATGTGAAGTGTTCACAGATCACAAAAGTTTGAAGTATATCTTCACCCAGAAGGAAATTAACATGAGACAAAGAAGATGGCTAGAACTCATCAAGGACTATGACTTAAGTTTGCAATACCACCCCGGTAAAGCAAATGTCGTAGAGGATGCTCTAAGCCGTAAGGTTTTTGTGAATGGCCTTACTAAGGGAGAATTGCCAGATGATCTGTGTGCCCAATTTAGAGACCTCAGATTGGAGATTGTGCCTGAAGGACATCTCATGTCTTTGGATGTTCAACCCACTTTGTTGGACAAGATCAAAGAAGCCCAGAAGACTGATAAGGAAATCGAAGATATTAAGGAAAATATTGGCAAGGGAAAAGCCAAAGGATTCCATGAAGACGAACAGGGTACTTTATGGCATGGAAAACGTATCTGTGTTCCACAAGATCCGGAACTTCGGAAACTGATTTTACAAGAAGCACACAACTCACCATATTCCATTCACCTGGGTAACACCAAAATGTACATGGATATGAAGGAAAGATTTTTGTGGAATAATCTCAAGAAGGACATCGCCGAACATATTGCTTTGTGTGATGTGTGTAGTAGAGTGAAAGCGGAACACCAGAAACCAGCAGGATTGCTTCAACCACTACCTATTCCTGATTGGAAGTGGGACAAGATTGGTATGGATTTCATTACCGAATTACCAAGGACCCAGTCAGGATATGATTCTATTTGGGTAGTATTGGATCACCTAACTAAAGTGGCTCATTTCATACCCGTGAAGACAACCTATACAAGTGCTAAGTTAGCCAAGATCTATATGAGCGGAATTGTGTGTCTACATGGAGTACCCAAAAGTATTGTGTCTGATAGGGGAAAACAATTCACTTCTCATTTTTGGAGACAGCTACATGATTCATTGGGAACAAGGTTGGAATTCAGCACTGCTTTTCATCCTCAAACTGATGGACAAACAGAAAGGACTAATCAGATTCTTGAAGATATTTTGAGAGCATGTGCTCTAGACTATGGAGCCAGTTGGGATGAAAGTCTGCCTTACGCAGAATTCTCTTACAATAACATCTATCAAGCCAGTATTGAGATGGCACAAATTGAGTTTCTCTATGGGAGAAAGTGTACCACCCCATTTCTATGGAATGGTGTGGGAGAAAGAAGTTTGTTCTGACCAGAACTTATCAAAGAGGCTGAAGAGAAAGTCAAGCTAGTTAAGGACAGATTGAAGATAGCACACTCCCGACAGAAAAGCTACGCAGATCCTAAGTGTGGAGAAGTCAACTATGAAGTTGGTGATAGAGCTTATCTTAGAGTGCCACCACTTCGTGGAGTGAAGAGATTTGGAGTCAAAGGTAAATTGGCCCCAAGATATGTCGGACCATTCAAGATTCTGAGTCGTAGGATAAGTAGCTTATTAGATTGAATTTCCAGAGTCTTTGTCAGCAGTTCATAAGTGTTTCATGTGAGTCAGCTTAAGAAATGTCATCCAGAAATGGAAGAAACTTCTTTGAAGGATACTATACCTTTGGAAGAGGTCCAATTGGAAAGTGATCTCACTTATGAAGAGAAACCAATCAAGATTCTTGAGACTGCAAAAAGAGTTACTCGGACTAAGACTATCAAGTTCTGCAAAGTTCAATGGAACCATCATTCTGAGGAAGAAGCAACATGGGAAAGAGAAGATGATCTTCGGAAAGACCACCCTCACCTATTTGCTAGCCAATCCGAATCTCGAGGGCTTGATTCACCTTAAGGGGGTTAGATTTGTAACATCCCTAAAATCATGTTTCAAACTCATGCATATCATCCATGCATCCATGATCATTTAGGGTTTCATTTCAAAATCATTTCAAAAACAGGAGCATATATTGCTCATTATTTTATGTATGAATACTTTAGCCTTTGGGCTATTTTCTAATGAGTAAGGTGCAAATATTCATTCAGTAGTGTTTTGAATTCAAACATAAGTGATTTCAAAAGCTTGATTAAAGTTTCCAAACAAAGTATAAATTAAAACCAAAGTTATGCCAATTATTATATCACATAATGGCTTGGTTTTGTTCTATTTTTCAAATGACCCAAGTTGGTTTTTGTAACCAGAAAGGTTTGACACTTATTTGAGTACAAGATTCACAGTACAAAAGTACAGGGAAGATTTGAAATCAAACAGATTTGAAATGGAGTTTGAAAATCCTTTTTAGAAAATCAAACAGAAAAGAAAAGGAATAAAAGAGAAAAAAATAAGCAAACAGTCAAATCTGGCCCAACCAGCCCAACTATTAGACACCCAGCTTTCTTTACTCACATCCGCACCCACTAGGTCGCTGACAGTCTGGACCCACTCCCTCATGTTTCAAAGTCATGCATATCATCCATGCATCCATGATCATTTAGGGTTTCATTTCAAAATCATTTCAAAAACAGGAGCATATATTGCTCATTATTTTATGTATGAATACTTTAGCCTTTGGGCTATTTGCTAATGAGTAAGGTGCAAATATTCATTCAGTAGTGTTTTGAATTCAAACATAAGTGATTTCAAAAGCTTGATTAAAGTTTCCAAACAAAGTATAAATTAAAACCAAAGTTATGCCAATTATTATATCACATAATGGCTTGGTTTTGTTCTATTTTCAAATGACCCAAGTTGGTTTTTGTAACCAGAATGGTTTGACACTTATTTGAGTACAATATTCACAGTACAAAAGTCCAGGGAAGATTTGAAATCAAACAGATTTGAAATGGAGTTTGAAAATCCTTTTTAGAAAATCAAACAGAAAAGAAAAGGAATAAAAGAGAAAAAAAATAAGCAAACAGTCAAATCTGTCCCAACCATCCCAACTAGCCCAACAGCACTTCACTGGCTTCTTTACTCACACCCGCACCCACTAGGTCGCTGACAGTCTGGACCCACTCCCTCTCCTTTCCTCTCGCTGACAGCCACGGCCCACACGACCATCGTCGTCTCCACCCAGCGACTGGTTCATCCGCAAATCACGCCGAGCGTTTCCTGTTTAATTCGCGTCGTCAATTCCCGTTCAATGCTGGAGTGATTCACGCCCCCATCTCACCTACTTAAACCCCCTCTGCCCCTCTCCATTTTCCCCCAGACCCCGAACACAGAGTGCCCCCAGGCTGCCGGTAATCGCCCTTACACCGCCGCAGACAGAACCCACTCCGGCGACCAATCCCGGTGAGCTCCGTGCACCCCTTCCTCTCTAGTTCATGCAGACTGCTTCGTAACATCCTTGCGCACCTTCTGACATCCTTGGTTCATCCTGTACTGCCCCAGGTCGTCGACTTCATCAAACACCGCAAGTTCCTGACGCCGTCTCCAACTCCGGCGACAAAATTCGGTGAGCCTCGTGTTCCCCTCTGTTTCTGAATCACACGAGCATGTTCACCTGCATCTAGCGCACCTGCTGATACTTTTTGTTTGGATCCTCATGCCCCAGAGCGTTGCCTTCGACTCTGATAGAGAGCATCCGACGCCGCTAGCAACTCCGACGAGCTCGTGCTGCTGTGTCCGTGTGCCCCTTGTCGAGCCATCGCCACGTTGAGCTTCAGTACATCGCCGCGAGTCTGGTAAGCATCTCCGACGATCCCAAAAACCCCTGTAGTCGCCGCGCCGCCGTGGACAGAGCCGCCGCCGCCAGTCGCCACCGCTAGCACCGCTAGAGTATGGTCGCTTGATCGCGGACCGTTAGATCTAGATCCATCGGCTGTGTTAGATTCATTTAGCGAAGGGGTACGCACAAGATCTGGCCGTGCATCTTCGTTTAAATTGTGTGGCTCTCGTTGATAGATCTGCCCAAACCGGTACGCACCAATCAGAACATGACGCGTGGCTAGAGTTTAGATTTAAAATCAGAATTTGAATCTATTAGATGTTTAAACTTGTTTTAATCATAACTTTTGATTCCCACGTTCAAATTTGACAAATTTTATATCAATGGAATCAGGAGAGAAAACCTTTTCTATTATGCAATGTGTTTAATATTTTGTTTCTGTTAAAATGGTTATTTTTACAGAAACATGTGTAGGCCTATTTTGTGTATATTAATTATTTGAGAAATATTTTAGTGTTCAAATAAAGGTTGTTTGACAAGTTTTGAACTTGTTTATGAGCCAGTACTGTGCACTTGTCTTGTTGAGTTTAGAAAATCGTCACATATCATATTGCATACATCCATATATTTTTGCTTGTAATTATTTGTATGTGATTTAGTGCTATCATTTTATGTGTAGATTTTGGTGCAAATAGTGATTGTGATTGTGATTGTGAGGATTGTAGCTACTCTCCAAACTACCAAGGCAAGTGGTGCTTCATGATTTTATCCCTATGTTTTTCAACTATGCATTAGAAATATTTTGCTAGTCTTGCATGGTTATATTTTGCTTATATTCTATGCTTGGGAAATCCTAGTAGTTGTAGAATTTCTAGAAATTTCTAAGTTAAGATGCTTATCTATGCCATGCTTAGCCTAGCTAGTAGCAATCAAGGGTGGCTATATGTTCATGCTATGAATAAATATTTCTAAGTCTTTGGACTATGTTTTTACTTAATAAAACAACTAAGTGAATGAATCACCTGGGTGGAATGGTTGTGAATGGGTTATGTTGAGTGGTTACACAAGGCCCATTTCTATGGTTTACCTTGTGTATCTCACTTGTGGAAAGCCACCCAGGAACAAAGGGATTTGAGAGGCCAAATGTTAAGAAGCTTCTAGTGCAGCCACTTGGCAATATGGGCTCTGCCTGGATCATATAGGTTGCAATAACTTAGCCATTTGGACAGTTGGTGGTAGTGGGATTGATAGGTTGGAGCGCGTCCATTTGGACTAAGGGAAGGCTTCTGAAAGGTCCTGTCTTGGTGAAAATCAAGTCTTGTGGGGAAAGTGCACAACCACTGCAGATGGAAGAATCTAAGTACTTAGCCATGTCCCTGGTATTGGAAAATTTGAGCATCAAGACATGGAAGCTATCAAGAATATCCTCATCCCAATTTCTAAGTAAAACTGGTGGTTGAACAAGGGTGAAGGACCCCAATGTCTATTGGTGGTTCCTTGGGATAAGTTTTGACAAAGAAAAACTTAGAGTTTTCAACTAATAGGCAAAACCTATTTTGAGCAAAGCAAGCCTAAGATACACTTAGCCAAAATGCATATAGTATTTAGTCCACCAATATTCTACTAAGGTATCACTTGCCAATACTATTCCAATGTATTGACCCACTGTGGTTGTAACTTGTGATGTTGCAGGTTATTCTGATGATGATTAGGAGTCATGAGTCTACACTCAACATGCTTGCCTGTGGCACATGAAGATGAAGACTTATTTACCTTATTACTTATTTAAACTCTTGTACTAGGCCTGTGGCCATGGAGTTGTAAAAGACTATGTTTGTCTCTGGAATGACTGTAATAATGACCTTTGTTTCTGTGTACTTCATCTTAAACTGTGGATGCTAGCATTGATCCAGGGACTAGCATTACAATCACAGGGATCCTTTCCTTTTACAAAGGAGGGATCTTACATAATATTTCTAAAATTAGTCAATTAAGTCTAATAAATAGTATTAGTCTTGAATATTAATAATATAAGCCATAATGGTTTAAAACATTATAAATAACTTTTTATTAAATTATCTTCAACCTTAAGTGAAGATTATATTCTAAAAGGATTCCTATTCATAATAAAAACCTTAAAGAACAACTTGTGAATAAATTAAATCCTTTCTATCTACTTTAACCAACAGATTACAGAAACTACCACAACACTATAGTAAGTCCATAAGTAGCTAAGTAATATTATATCTTGGTTTATAAACTATAACCACTCATCTATAAAAAGGTAAATGGTACTACTCCATTATAAAATCAGGAAACCACTACACAAACTAAAAGTATAACTATTCTTAAGTAACCTTAAGGCAACATTACCAAGTATACCAAAATACAAATGTTATAAGCATTATACTTTCAAACTATCTTTGTTTTAAAGTTAACTTTAGTCTACAAGAATCTAAATATAACACCATAAGCATTGTTATATATTAGAGCATATGCTTTGACCTTAGGTTGGAAACCTAGTAAATGGGTAGAACCTGTAGGACTTATACTTGCAAGAATAAAGAGTTCTCTAGTGATATGAGGGATATTCACTTGAGAATAATCCTATTATGTTACTAGTGCGATAATTCTTTAGTAAGATTGCGAATTCGATCATTACCCAAGAGTTTTAACTCTATGTGACTGATGATAATTTCTTATCTACAGTTCCACATAGCACCTCGATATCCACCCCGGAATGTTCAAGTGATGAACAGGACGTTGAATGACTACGGAGGGGATTGGACAGATAATCTCCGACAACTTCTATGGAGTTTGGAATGTGAATCGGGACTTTTGGTAAATATTTACAGTTACTATGATGGGAAGGTATTAGCTAAATACCGTGTCGTGATCATGTTACCCAAGAAGTTAGGACTTAAGGGAGAAATGCCATCAGGAGAGGCAATGTGCATGGCATCTGCATATCAGATTGCCATAGCAGCAGCCATAACCATGATTCGAGAACAAAAATCCCAAGCTCTAGAAGGTAGTACTCATACCATTATACCACATGAAACCTCAAACCCAGAGCATGAGTTAGATCACTCTACTCTAGTTCAAGCAGAACCTACTCTAGCGGTAGAGTATATGGATCGTTATCGGTCTTTGCTAAACACTTATCATAACACTCACCAAGTCTTAGTCCAGGAACTGGATACGGTCATTGAGGATTTTACTGATCCTGATAAAGCAATGGCTCATAGGAAGAAGCTAGATAAAGAAGCTAGGCATCCTAAATACATACCTTCAGGAGAAGTGTATGAGGAAACTGAGTTTGATGACCCAAACTCGGAAAATTATGCCTATTACCAAAATGACTTCAAGCCACCTGAAGACCTATGGACCAAATATAATTCCGAACAACAAGAATGGAATAGAGTTATTCCAAATAACCCTGAACCAAACAAGTATGGATGGGAAGTAGAATCTCAAGGTGGAACCATAGGAAATCCTATATCTTGTGATACAGGTATTGAAGAAGAGACCAACTATAACCATAGAGAGCCTTATGGACCATATGGGGGTGATACCAATCCAATCGACTTAGAAGAGTATTCCGATAGCTACTATACCAATATGTACGACTAGATCCAAGAAAAAGCTAAGGAGCCAACTTACTATGAGGAAGCATTGCCGGAAAACCATGAATATACTGTAGAAGACTATGCCAACTCTAGTCATTTTTCAATGACTAATCTTAGTCTCGGTACTTCTAACCAAGAATACGCACCTCCTGGATGCTCTTATGCTCCAGAAGGAAGTCGTAGGACTTCACGTCATCATGGACGGAACTCCATGAAGCACTATAGGAAGATGAAAGTAAGAAAGGAACGGCATCCCAAGGGATGAGTGCTTGAATTATGTACATAGAGGGTAATGCGTATTGTAGTTTGAAAGGTTTGCCGAAATAAGTGAGGATATACTCACAAGAACAAGAAGTTCTTGTAAGATAGTTGTGTAAATAGGTGTGGAGCAAACCGTTGGAACATTTAGTACATTTGTAAATTATTTAAAACCTATGTATAATACATGGTATATGTTTTGTTGTTTATCGACTTTTGGATCTTCTTGAATCTTCTTGATTGCCTAGATCTGTACATGAAGTTTAATTAGGTGTGCAAATGCATGATGTAACACCTAGTTATTACTTGATGTTATAGACCTAGATAGGAATGGGAATTCGTGCAAGGGGGTGACGAGTTCCAAAGAACAAGATGAAGACTTACTTGAAGAATGAAGCAAAATATAAGGAGTATTAACACCATTTGGAGGATAGATAAAGCATAGATTAATCTTAGCCAGATTTAAGAAACAAGTATAGTGTAGAAGATGTATGGAACAACAAGAAGGGATGAACTTAAGGTTCAATCAAGTAGGTGATATTACTAAGGGAATAATAAAGTAGTAATCCCTAGTTCATGGAAGCATCATAAATTAGTAGAAAGATGAAGTTGAGGAGCAAAATGGTAGGAAAGCTTTGAAAATTCAGAGAGAATGTCAGTAGTAGGTCGGAAACCGTAGAGTAATGTATACAACCTAAAATGATCTGCCTTTGGTACTTAATCTCTAGTCGGTATTCTGATCCACAGTTGGTATTTTGTCCACAGCTGGTATTTGGTTAACATAGTTAACCAGATCTTCTTAAAAGTTGCATAAAGAGCATAAAATTTGGCCTAAAGTTAAATAAGACCTAAGGAAGTACAAATATTTAAGGCGATCGTGTTTCGAGATGCTTCGCAAAGTCAGACCTATCCCAGCAAAAACGTCCAATAGTAAGTACGCCGTATAATGCTGAAAGATTTGCTTCGAAGATCCACAACTATGTGGATACACCGTATAATCTTTCATCAGACCCTAATTAGGTAAAGTATAAATTGAATAGAGACCAACATTCTAGTTATAAAGCCAATAAATGTTATTTATACAATTTAAAGACTATTAGTAAAACCTAAGGGGGAGTAGACATTATGAATGAAAGTTGAAAAGGTACTATAGGTGATAATGAAAGATTATCAAAGCTTACAAAGGTATAAGCTTAAAGGTGATAAAAGGATAATCCTAACCGACTAATTCTAGAAGAAACAACTCTTAAGTGGTCCTTAAGAAGTAATAGAGAACATCCAATTGGACATAGGTGGAGAATAAGAAATTCCAATGAGTATGGACTAAATGAGTTCAAATCCAATCTTGGAAAGAGTACCAGTATCAACTATACTATGACAAAAATAGAAATATAGTTTTCTAACCACAAACACGGGCATATAGAAACTTAAAACTTGTTTTAGTGAGACCCTCTAGACTGTATTTAACATAGTAATAAAGTTTGGTGATTAAATAAAAGAATTGGATCAGGATATCTAATCAAGTTATAGAATACTACAAAAAAATTGCATTTAAGGTCATCATGGAGTGGAGAAATGTAGCAACCACTACAAGTAAATTCCTTACTCCGAAACGTGAGAGTTTGCGAACTTCGAGGACAAAGTTTATTTTAAGGGGGAGAGTCTGTAACATCCCAGCATTAGAGCCAAGAAATAAGCTGAACCCAGAAGTGTGCATTGCATTCGTGCATAGAAAATCTGAATAATTTTCGCGCTTTTGAACAAAACTTGTCAAAGTGATTGAAGCTTCTCTCAACTTGATGGAATTGAAGTACATCATCAAGTTGACTGTGATAAGTCTCATCGTGACCTTTGTTAGAACCTTATTTGGGTAAACATGATTTGATCTAAGGGTAGACCAGATATAATAAATGTTAATCATAATACTTTGCATCAATAATTAGTATCTGATCCTTAATGGATCATATCATAACAATCAGCACAACAAACCATAAGTGCCAATTTAAGATTACAACTAAAGTAAAATAAATGTAATGACTAATCCTGACCTCTCCTATTCTTATTTATTCTTACTATGAGTTTCATAGTAATACCTAACTTTAACTCTTTAATGAGTTTGAGTTGGAAAGAGACTAAGTCAAGATCATTCACTGTATAACTTTCTTTCCATATCAATTTTTATGGAACTTATCTTAATATCTGTTGTTCATCAAAGTTGAGTAATCCACCATTGATTCACAAATTCTTTAACTATCAATCCCTGATCTACTATTTCTTGATCTTATCATAATATCTACTTAAATCTTTTAAAGTGGGCATAGTCAATTAATAACATTCCCTAAACCAATAGAGATACTAAGAAAATAATTTCGACACAACTGTAATGTTGTATTGCTGAGACCTTGATCAGCCAACTAGAAACCTAAGCCATAAATGATTAAAGGATTATAATGGTGATGCTTTAGCCACCAATATTGAATGCTTATATTTACTATAAGTGACATTGGTGGGTAGAAAATGATTAAACCCTAGTCTAAATATATTATCCTAGGTTAGCCATGACTAGTCACATTAATATAATGTGAGGTTGGAGTATAAGTTATTAGAGTAAATGTAAGAAAGCATGATTCAATTAAAGCTAGTGTAGCATAAAGTTATGGGAGTAGTGTTATTCATCTTAAAGGATAGTAAACTTTAGAGAAAGGTAGTTGGATGCATACAACTATTAGAGATATATTAGTGATGAATGATTAAGGAGGATTATGAGTAGAATTTGAAGGAATTACTTGTTGGATGAAAGGCTATCAACAGTAGAGTAGTGGATATAACCAAGCAAGGATATGAGGAAGTTATGAAATGCTTTAGTATCAAACTCATTGGATTCATCCATGAGTTTAGAAGGTTAATCAATGAATAAGAATATTCTTATGAAGTAAAGCTCATCATGTTAATCATGATGATAGATAGGAAAAGGTAGCATATCTAGGAAAGGAATTCCTTAATAAGAAGTCTAGAATTATGAATTATGGAAAATAGTAATTCTTGGTAAACAATCAACTTTAAATCTTAAAACCAAGTATAATAACCATTTCAAATTAAGAATTCATCATCTTATATCTATATCACTTAATAGGAATATTTCCCTATAACAAATTACATAAGCACATCTCTGTCAATTCCAACCATCAGCATTATATGTGCTTAAAAGTATACTTATCTATTCCTTTCTATAAAACATTCTAAGTATAAATTTATATTTTAAAAGGTAATGACATAAAATATCACAAAACAGAATACAATATGCTTAGTTATTAAAACTTTACTCACGTCAATAAGGGAATATAAGTAAAAATAAGAATCCTAAACTTCTTCGTTCATCATAATAGAGTCCATACATTGCCATTTTCCAAGTGAATGGAAGTAGTAATAACCATATTAATTTCTTTTATATTTCATACATCAAATAATGAAATACAATCATTAGATACATAAAAATTTCTATTCAAACTATAAGTCAACTAGAGTTAACTTTTATAAACAAATAAGAAATATTATATAATAAAGCCATGGTTTAATGTAGAAAGAAAAATTTATAATAAGGTTTTCTAGATAATATAAAAAGGGTTTTGATAGAAAATAAATAAATAAATAATATCATTATATGGCAAACTCATAAAAGAACCTTAATATACTTTATTAATATTGTAATCATCCAGTAAATCAATTCTATGAGGATAATTCAAATCAAATAAGGGAAATTCAAATATGAAAGTAAAACAGAAAATAGAAAAAAAAGGAAAACAAATAAAAAACAAATCATGGTCGTGGCCCAACTCATATCTGTTAACCTATCGCCCTGTGCAACCCACTAAGGCCCAGTAACCAGCCCAGCTCGTTCTCATCTCTGGCTGACAGGTGGGACCAATGAGGGACTGCGGGTTGAGGGGAAAGAAGCGCCAGGGGGTTTTCGGCAAAAACAACTCCGTTGTCTACCTCGTCTACTAGAAGCAGCTCGCTGGCCGGAGCTCCGTCGTCGATCAACCGCCGCGCTACGATGTGTGTCGCCGTCCCTGGGAATATTAGATCAGATCGCCGCATCCTCCTCTATCCTGTCATACCAATCTCATCCTCCATCTCGCTCTCCAGAACCACCTTACTTCCTCACCCGAAACCCTAGTTCGTCGCAGTTCGTTGTTCTGGTCTGGTCCGAATGTTGGGGATATGCTATATGGGTATCCTCATAGCATGTCTCCTATCCGGATAACCCAGGTGGCCCACAGTTGGTAGCATGGACCATGGCCTGCTGGGCGGCCCAGTTAGATGGATCCAGAAGGGAGGCCCATGTCGGATAAAGGAAGGCTACGGTTGGAGTCACCGACGTACCCGGAGCCTTGGAGTACAAGACACACAAGACTAGTAATAGACAGTGTAGGACTCTGTAACTTGTTCGGCTAGGAATTTTCCCTGTAACCCTAGGACCTGGCGACTATATAAGTCGGGCCTATGGGAGACTTTAGGGCACAAGTCACATTGATTCATACAACCTCGCACAGCGAACCAATCCCTGTAACTCTGCGTATTGCCCTTATAGTGATTTATAGCAGGAGTAGGATTCCGCCACCGTTGTGGGATCTAAACCTGGGTAAGCTGTGTTACCTCGTACCCATCAACCGTCTGCCTTCCCCCATGTCTTTAAACACGCACCGTGAGGACCCCTCCATGGCGTACTCATCGGCAATACCATGATAGTTGGTGCCCTCCGTGGGGCAAGAGGCGCTTCAGGCTCTTCAGCGGGCGAGGACCAAGATCTTTGTGGGAATCGGCGAAACCGTAGCCATCGGTCACGTTCTCTTCTCCGGCAACATTCTGATCGTCCCTCCCGGCGAAGACGAACCCTACGCGGTGTTCGATCGTTCCTATCGGAGACATCCACCTCTTCATTGGCGAAACCGGCTCGGGCACTAGTTCCCTGGGAGTCAGAGGAGCATCAAGGCCCGCACGGACCGCCTACGGGTAGGACACGTTCGCGGAAGGATCGATGTCGGATCTCTCTTTGGAGTTTGCCGGCAAAGATTGGAAAAATTCAAGGCCCACCCAAACCGCCCCTGTGCAGGATATAAAGGTGGAAGATCGCTGCAAGTCCGCCGGCTTCGCCCGTGCGTCTGGACATCAGAGATCCAAGTTCGTTGGCGTGGTTACCATCTTCAATCTGGCGCGTTGCATTCAGAGAGAGGTCGAAAACCCCCGCGATTACCTGGCCAAGTGGCTCCGCATACGAGCCGGTCTGGCCCACTACCCCAATGATGATGCTATGTATCACTTTGTGGAAGGACTGGACCATGGCACGCTTCTCCGACATTCTCTAAGACGGCAGCAGGCGTCAGGCCGCCTTACCTTCGAAGGCATGGTGAACACCGTCAATAACTACGCGGAGGCTGAAGCAGCGGCTCAGACAGCGCTTGCGCTCATTGACGGAGCCCCTCTGATTCAGCCACCGCCACCACCGCCTCCGACCGCCATGGTCGCAGCTGCGCCGCTACCTCCAGTCATCTTCGCTGTTGTTGCACCTCCACCGCCCGTCATCAAGGAAGTCCTGGCACCCTCCGACTCTTTTATTGACGCACTTTATCCTGACTTCGGTGCAGATTCGGAGGAGATAGATTTCAGTCCAAAAGAGCTAGACTCCGCCATGCAGGAGATGGACGAGGAGTGCACGCGCGACGAGCAAGCCAACAATGCCGTCATGTCTCGAGAGGTGTTCGTCACCATTGGGACGGTGATGGATGAAGATCAACCCGGACAAGCTCCGCCTATAGCGCTGGAAAAGGGGAAGGGGCCACTTATTGCTGATGACGATGATCGTGCAAAGGTCATGCCTCCTCCGCTAACCCAAAGGTCTGCGGCGAGGAACTTCACCGCCCGAGCAATAACAACACTGCAAACTTGCCACCTCTGGCATCTACGTCTGCTGCTGCCCAAGTTACTCCGGCTGATAGAGTGATGTACGGCAATCTCCTCATTGAGCCACTAGCCGTAGCTCATATCCGGAACATGACTCAGCTTGACGAGAAGCGCCAGCAGCTACTGGAGGAAGCGCAGGCCATCGCGGAGCAAGGCGCCAAGCTGGATCGAGATCTCGTCAACGTGCAGAAGTCCATAGAGAAAGCTAGAGCAATGGAGGCCGAATACAAGAACCTGTTGCAGCAGCAGAAGGCCAAGAAATCTCCGGCTCGCGTCATCAACGATCCTGGTGTACGGCGAAACATAGGATGGGCTCCCTCGAAGCTGGCACAGGCCAAGCCATACATTGACAGTAAAGGCAAGGAGGTGATGCCCACCCCACTCCTTAACCTCGCCGTCACCAAGACCCTTCTGGAGCAGGGTAGGGCCCGAGGCAGTGGAACAAGTCTATGACCTAGTGGCCAAGGCGGTGAAGCAGCAGGAAAAGTCCATCTCTCAGAGGCTTGAGTCTGACCCAGCACTTTGCCAGTCTAGCCAGTATAAGCCTCCAAGGGACAGATCTCCTCTTGATGTCGGGACCCAGACGGGTTCATCAGAACAAAGACGAAGGGATGCGCACAATAGGAAGGAGTCTATTCCCATATCCTCCGACCACGGAGAAAAGTCCCGACCTCGTCGCCCATCGCCACCGCCCCGATCGCCCCGACATCGCGAAGATCCCAAGACTCACCATCGTACGGATATGCCCCCGCCAAGGCAGTGCGGCATTGTCATCCGCGAAAACATGGAGCAGACCCGTCATGACGGAGAGCGCAACCAAGGACACAAGAGCAGGTCACGCCATGACCCTCCGTGTCCGACAAGCAACCGTGACAGGCGTGAGGCGTCGCAGGAGGGTAACAGCAAGAAGGCTAACCCACCGCCACCTGCACCTCTGTCACCGCCTAGCACTCACCATGGCAGAGGAGGCCCGCGTCGTTCACGCAGCCCATCACCTGTTGACAAGAAGAAGAAGAACCCGGATCCATACGATGCACGTTCGCGGATCGATAAGATCCACGAGGCCCGGGAAGGACCATACCTAGGACCACGTTGCTTTGGACCTGCAATACAGTCCGCAACTTACCCCAAAGGTTTCCGGATTGACAAGACCATCAAGCCCTATGACGGCACCGCCAAGCCAGCCACATGGTTGCGGGACTACGACAACACGGTGGAGATTGCCGGAGGCAACCCCAACGTCGTCGTCAAGTACCTCCCTTTAATGTTGGCGGGCACGGCCCGTCAATGGATCGACGACTTACCGGAGAAATCTATCTGCAATTGGTTGGACATGCAAGAAGCGTTCACCAAGAACTTTGAGGGTACATACAAGCGTCCCTGCACTGTTGGAGATCTACAGCGGTGCGTGCAAGAGAAAGACGAGACATCTCGCGCCTACCTTTCCCGCTGGCTGGACATGAAGAATTCCGGCGCAGGAGTGCACGCTTAGACCGCCATGGCCGCCTTCATCGATGAGTTGGAAAGGGGCACGTTGCTGTGACATAAGCTGAATCGCTTGTAGGACAATCACTAGCTTGACTTGAATCAGATGATTCAGTTGGCTAGTGAGTTCGCAGCTGCCGACGAAGATGCTCGCGGCTCCTTGCCGGCAACGGCTGTTCCAACTCAAGCTCGGAGGAACAGCAGTACAAAGAGGAAAACCGCTCCAGAAGAAAAGCAATCTACCGACATGGTCGTTATGACTTTTGCAGGATGAGGTGATGGTGGACAACGTGGCCGAGGACGGGGAGCTGGTCGTAGGCAGCAACGAGGAAGCGAAACTACCTCGGCGCCGCTCCGTGTTCGCCAAACCTACGAGGAGTACCGCGATATGTCGTGCCTCGTACACCTCTATGTCAACGTCAAGGCCACCCATACTAATCGACACTGCAAGTTCGTCAACGACCTCAAGGAAGACCCGGAGTCCGGCTACAAGCGAAGTCGGAAGAACAGACCGCGAGGCAAGGGCAAGGGGAAGAAGAAGGAGGAGGAGTCCAAGGATTCAAGTGACATGGACGAGTACGTTGACCCCAAGCACGCCGCCAAGAGCGACGACAAGGGCAAGAACCCCTTCATGAAGAAGGCGCCAGTCTACCACACTTTCCTTGGTACCCCCACCGTCCGACAACACAAGACCTCTCTAAGGATCCTGATGGCTACTCTGCCCCTAGTTCCCCAGTACATGCGCTGGTCGGAGGTTCCAATTACTTGGGACAGGACGGACCACCCAGACCGTATCCCTACGGAGAACCAATACGCCATGGTCATCAACCCTTTTATTGACGGTGTGGAGTTCACCAAGTGCATGGTGGATAGTGGAAGCAGCATCAACATCATGTACCTGGATACACTGCAGAAGATGAACTTGACAGAGGCAAACCTAAGGCGGACCAACACCATCTTCCATGGCATAGTTCCTGGTCGGGAGGCTCGGTCCCTTGGGTGCATTACACTTCAGGTTGCCTTTGGTGATGTTAATAATTACCGCCAAGAGCGCATGACCTTTGAGGTGGTCCCCTTCAAGAGCGTGTACCACATCAGATTCGGCCGTGACATATTCCACACGTTCATGGCCAAGCCATGCTTCGTCTACAACAAACTCAAGATACCCGGACCAAACGGTGTCATCACCGTATCCGGAAGCTTTACCAAGGCAAGGTACTGTGAGATTAACGAAGCAGCCTTCATGGAAGCTGTCCTCTACAGCGAAGAATTCAAAGAGATCCAGAGCAAGGTCGATGACTCAGAGATTCCCGCGTCGAAGAAGCAGATCTCCGACTTTGCTCCTGCGTTCAAGGCCACCATCGAGAACAAGCCGGTGGAACTTGTGGTAGGCGATGCCTCTAAGGTCACCGCCATTGGGACGAACCTGGATCCCAAATAGGAAAGCGTGCTCGTCGAGTTCCTCCATGAGAATAGGGACATCTTTGCCTGGCAACCTGCCGACATGAAAGGTGTACCTAGGGAACTTGCCGAGCACATCTTAAACATTGATCCAAAATGCAAACCAGTGAAACAACCTCTACGACGCTTCGAAGACGAGAAGAGACGCGCCATTGGCAAAGAGATAGCTAGGTTACGTAAGGCTAGATTTATCCGAGAAGTCCTTCACACCCGATGGGTGGCCAATCCTGTACTTGTCCCCAAAAAGGGAACCAAAGAATTAATAATGTGCGTTGATTACACCGGCTTGAACAAAGCGTGTCCCAAAGATCCGTTTGCTTTGCCTCGCATTGACCAAGTCATTGACTCGACGCCTGGCTCGGAACTTTTGTGTTTTCTCGATGTATACTCAGGATACCACCAGATCAAGATGAGGAAGTCGGACCAATTGTCCACTTTGTTCACTACCCCATAAGGCACATTTTGCTATGTTACGATGCCCTTTGGGCTGAAAAACGCAGGTGCTATGTACCAGCGGACAATGCAACATTGCATTCACGACCAAATTGATTAGAACGTTTACGCCTATGTGGACGATATCGCGGTGATGTCTAAAAAGTCAAATGACTTAATCTCCGACTTAAAAGAAACCTTTGATAATCTCCGGAAATATAACATGATGTTTAACCCTAAGAAGTGCGTCTTCGGGGTTCCAGCCGGCAAATTGTTGGGTTTCATCGTTTCCCAGCGCGGAATTGAGGTCAACCTGGAGAAAATCAAGGCCATCTTAAACATAAACCGTCTGACATGCCTAAAGAACATTCAATGACTAACAGGTTGTGTTGTAGCAGTTAGTCGGTTCGTCAGCCGACTTGGAGAGAAGGCTCTACCGCTGTACAAGTTGCTAAAGAAGGCGGACAAATTCACGTGGACGGACGAGGCAGATGCAGCATTGAAGCAGCTCAAGGAGATTCTTTCCTCAGCGCCAATCCTTGCAGCGCCCGAGCCTGGCGAGCCCCTGATAATCTACATGGCGGCAACCAACCGGGTAATCAGCATCGTCGTAGTGGTAGAGCGGAAGGAACCAGGCTATGAGCATGGAGTTCATCGACCAGTTTACTATGTGAGCGAGGTCTTGACGGAGTCCAAGCAGCATTACCCGCACTACCAAAAGATAGCTTATGGAGTATTCCTTGCTTCTCGGAAGCTGAGGCATTATTTCCAGGAGCACCCAATCACAGTGGTGAGCAAGACTCCACTGTCTGACATTATCAACAACAGCGACGCTACGGGAAGGGTCGCCAAGTGGGGCATTGAACTTGTCGCCTTCGAGATCACCTACAAAACACGCGATGCTATCAAGTCACAAGCTTTGGCGGATTTTGTTGCAGATTGGACGGAGATGCCAGATGCTACTCCGTTGCCGGGACCAGAGTACTGGGTGATGCACTTTGATGGATCAAAGCTGCTCAATAGCTTGGGGGCTGGTGTATTGCTACAGTCACCAACAGGAGACAAGCTACACTACGTTCTGCAGATCCACTTCGAGGCTACAAACAACATGGCGGGGTATGAAGCACTCATTCACGGACTACGCGTAGCCAAGGATATTGGCATCAAGCGCATAGTTTGCTGTGAGATTCCGACTTGGTTGCCCAGGTGCACGCACTGGAATGCACGGAACCCTATGATGGCAGCATATCGAGACGAAGTGGACGAGATAGCCAAGAGCTTCTTGGGCTACGAAGTCAAGTATGTACCTAGGGAGCAAAACGAGGCGGCTGATCTACTATCTAAGCTTGGATCAGGGCGCAAACGAATTCCGCCAGGAGTTTTCCTGCGCACACCATCCGTGAAGGGAGCCGACATTGACAACCCGGATAGAGCTGACTCTTTCGTCAACATGGTGACAAAGGTTCCTCCGGCTTGCACAAAACCGTTCATGGAATATCTCGAACATGGAACTTTGCCCAACGACGAGGTCGAAAGACGGCAAATAGTACGACGAGCAAAGGTTATACCATCATCAATGGAAAACTCTACAAAAGGAGCACTACTGGTGTATACCTAAAGTGTGTTTCCCATCTAGAAGGTATGGAAATCCTGCGCGAAATCCATCTCGGAGATTGCGGGCATCACGCCACTCCTTGATCGTTGGCCGCTCCTCCATCTTGGATTCTACTGGCTGACCGCGAAGGCGGACGCCAACAAGCTGGTTGAGACATGCATGGGATGCCAGTATTATGCCTGACAACCACATGTTCCTGCTGAAGAATTGCGAACAATACCAATAACTTGGCTTTGCGATGCAGGGGCTAGACATGGTGGGACCGTTACAGACGGTACCATGTGGGTTTACGCATCTGCTTGTAGCGGTTGATAAATTCACTAAATGGATAGAATCTAAACCCATTAGAAAGCTTGATGGGGCAACTGCCTCAGGTTTGTTCGGGATCTAGTGGTGAGATTTGGTCTCCCACATAGCATTATCACCGACAACGGCAGCAACTTGTCACTCGGAGAAGTGGAAGCTTATTGTTGGGAGAAAGGCATCCGACTTGACCTTGCATCTGTGGCACATCCACAATCCAACGGTCAGGTTGAGCGAGCCAATGGATTAATTCTGCAGGGAATCAAGCCACGTCTTGAGGCACCGCTACATAGAGCAGCTGGAGCCTGGGCAGAAGAATTGCCATCTGTGTTGTGGAGTTTACGAACTACACCCAATAGATCCATCGGCTACACCCCTTACTTCATGCTATATGGAGCAGAAGCCATCCTACCTTCCGACATACTTCACGATGCACCAAGAGTTGCCTCCTACGACGAAGATGACGCTGAAGAATCCAGACGCCTAGATGTGGACCTTCTCG
This sequence comes from Avena longiglumis, assembly GCA_030063025.1. NCBI lineage: Eukaryota > Viridiplantae > Streptophyta > Magnoliopsida > Poales > Poaceae > Avena > Avena longiglumis. Next base: position 309,416,235 of record CP125976.1, on the reverse strand, counting down.
AGGAGGAGCACATTTTGGCATGCCAAAGATCCGCCATCTACCAGCAGAAGCTACGCAGCTACCATAGTCGCTGCGTTCGGCATCGCTCGCTTAAAGAGGGGGATTTGGTGCTCCGACTTAAGCAGAAGAAGTCACACAAATTATCCCCGCCATGGGAAGGATCGTTCATCATAAGCAAGGCGCTGCTCAATGGGTCTTACTACCTCGTTGACAATCGTGAACTGAAGGATAGACCCAACGAGGATCATAAGCGTAAGCGACGTGACCCGGATGATGACTACCCGGAGCTTGATCGGCCATGGAACATAGCACAGCAACGTCCTTTTTACACTTAGCAGTTTTTATCTAATTGTGTACCTCTTATATGATCAATGAAATAAAGCTCTCTGGTTCACTCATATTTTTGAGTCTTTTACCTACTTTAGTGTTCATTTTTGGATCATGTAAAACCTTTATGCACAAGCTTTGCGATTGCACTTGGGAAAATTCCGCCTACGGGCGTTAGCTTAAGTTTTCTTGTCTACACGTTCTTTGTCGTTTTTATGTGGATTCTAGGGTAGTGACTTTTGGCAATTATTATCAGCGATTTTGTGCTTAGGTTATTGACGGTGACATTGGGCATCATCACCTGAGCGCATGGTTCCGACAACGAGTCTTCCGACTCACGAAAAGTCAAACATAAGAACCAAAGTAATGGATAAGCCAGCACTTTCTTAAATAATATATACATGCTGGAAACTGGTTCTTAAGTAGTAGGACATACAACATTGTTTTCTCCCTTAAGTTAAATACATATTTTTTTTCCGCATACGCATCAAAGGTGAAACAAATATTACAAAGTTGTTTTTAATTCCTTTGGCGCAGGTGACTTGGAAGCAGCGTCATCAGCAGGAGAACTACCCTCGAAGTCGGCGGTGTGAAGGGACTCAGAGGACCTTTGGTTGCCGCCATCGATGTTATTCATCGGCACGAAGACGTTGACATCGACCAAGTCGGCAACTCTAGTGTAATAACCCGCGAGTGATGACAAGATAGATTCGTGGTTAATCTCTTTGCCATCGTCATCCACGTCGGGTATGCCAGATGTCACCGTGTCAATGTCGGCATCTTCGTAGTGTGCCTTCACCATGGATAGCGCCATCCTTGCGCCGGCCCGTGCACATGAAGCTTTCCAGGTTGTGATACGCTCGGGGGCTCGGCGCAGAATCTCCGAGTACTTCACCATAGAATCCGATGCCTTGATATTCATTTGGAGGGGCTTGGCGATCTCTTTGGCTTGCGTGATGGCGGTGTTGATGAAGTTGCCGGCAAGAACCATGCATTCCTTGGCTGGAGGAGGCGACCCGGTTAAGACCATAGGAGCTACGCATTTCGACAAGGAACACATGAGTTCAAAAATTCAGAGTATCTAGACTACAGAAACCCAAGACGGAGAATCACTTACTGAAGATGCTGGCCTCAACCTTCCAGAGGGTATCCGCCAAGGAGTCTCGTTCTTGTTGGAGGAGTTTATACGCCTCATGATGGCATTGATTCTGCTCGTCGGCAGCTTTCTTTTGATCTCTCAAGACCAAGATCTCCTCCTTCAAGCGGTTGATCTCCTCGGTGGCGGAGTCCTGCAGGACTTTCATGGATTCTTCATGCATCTTCAGCATATCCTTTCTCTCCTGCTTAAGGATCTTGTTCTCGCTATCCAGCTCCTAAATGTTCTTGGATTGCTCGACAATGTACTTAGCCTTGGCAATGGTTTCTACAAGTCGGAGAACACAAAGTACACATTGAGTACTTAGAGAATATGGGCACAAAACCAAGTCGGAATACAAAAAAGAAAACAGACGCTGCTCTTGGTGATATGTTTCTTTAAGAAGGCAGTTTTACCCTTTTCAGCTTCCAAGTCTGCACGCATCTTTTGATACTTGTCGTTGGCCATGCCCCTCCGAGATTTCTCGTTCTGTGGAAAAAAAGGAAAAAGTTAAACGTTGTTTGGTCTGCTTGGAGCATCTAGCCGGAAAAATTCCACCTAGACGCTCGGGGGCTACAACGAAAGTTTTTAACTTAGCAATATGCTTAATCTTTCTTTAAGCATCTAGTCGGAACTAATTTAGTTCTCGATTAGAAGCTTGGGGGCTATAGTATAAAGTTTTTAACTAAGATATATGCTTAGCTTTTCTTTAAGCATCTAGTCGGAAATAATTCAGTTACAACTATACGCTTGGCGGATACAGTATTGAAATTTATAAACACTGCGTATGCTACTCTTAAAAGCATCTAGTCGGAATAATTCATAACACCTATATGCTTGGGGGCTACAGTGAGAGGTTTTCTAGCTTAGTGACTCTTAGAGCATCTAGACGAAAAGACCTATGGTTTTCCGTCTACATCCTCGGGGGCTAAAGTGGGATACTCATATGAAATGCAAAAGGCAAATAAAACTTACAAGTGCAATAATCTTGAGGTTTGTAGCACTCTCGGCCAACAGCTTGCCAAAGGATACGCTGTTTCCTTGCAAGATTTCTGCTTGTCGGAGGAGCTCCTCTAGATCGCACGTCGGAGATGTCGGCGCCGCACCAGGGACCAGAGCAGTGCTACCCGGTGTAAGTACCGGATAGACTATCTTTGGATAAGCTATGGCTTTCTTGGGTGCAGGGGCGCCGCCTACGGCAGAAGTACCTGCTTCTACCACTGCCTTACCGCCACTGATGGCATCCTTAGATGGAGCTTCAGCCATTTGGTGGGCGGCACTCTCCTGTGTTTCCTGCTCGCCGACAACAGCGAGCTCAGTAGAGGCACCTGAGTCCACTTCCATGGCGGAAGGCCAGATGCCTCCTTAGCTTGTGATCTTGTCGGGGCATACGAAGGCTTGACGGAGGGAGTGACAGGGGCGATGGTGGGAGATGCGTCGTGGTGTAGCATGTCCTTAATGGTTCTAGAAGCCCCCAATGTTTTGGAGGTCTTCTTCAAGCTGGTTGCGTCTTTCTTCCTAAAACGTGCAAACTGCATAAGTACAGGAGCAAGACAGATAAATAGACACGTCGGAGAGAAAGAAGCTTACACAAGTGGGGGTGCTTTGGCAAAGGGGATCCCAGTAACTTTTCTCTTCTCCGCCTCTAGGGCGGCGGTAGTCTTCTTGGAGGCTCCACCCTCCATCTTCTTCTTCTTGCCTCCGTCGGCAGCGTCATAGGTGGAGCTCTTCCGCTTTCGCGCCAATGGAGCATCATCGTCGGAAACGACGGTGACTTCCTTCATCTTTGGATCATAGACTTGAGGAGCCATGTTGTAACACCCTCGCCTGATAAGGCTGAGTTCATGTGTATAGTGCAAATCCCTGGATCGGTTCACTAGCACACACAGTACAAAATGATACCAAATATAACTGTGCATCATAAATACAACAAATATGATCCAGAATTTACATTATTTATTCAAGTACACAGCGGAAAACGAATACAAGGTAGATCTCCATCCTCCAAATGTGCCACAGGCGAACAATTGTTGAGTGGAGTCTCGCGACCTATGAACGATCACTCAGATACGATATAACCTGCAACATGAAACGTTGCAGCCACGAATGTTTAATACATTGAATGTATGGCAAGTAAGCTAAAGTGGTTAACAACAGATCTATCAACTACATGCTTATTTGGCCAAGTGGAGTTTAGGCTCATTTGCATAAAGCAACAGTTTTATCCTAACATTTGTAACAAAGTAGTTTTTCAATACGATAAATAGGACACTCTGGTTCACTCCCAGGTGCTCCTACCCAATTATGTTCACCCAACAAGTTTTAAGCAATTAAGAAATAAGGATGAGTGAGAAATATCATAGCATCAGTATCAGGTCGCTCAAATTGTCCATAACCGAGGACACGGCTAATCGATTAGTTTATACACCCTGCAGGGGTTAGTACACTTTACCCATGTGACTTGGCCAGCCCATTGCACCACCACTCTCATATTGGGTGATGATAGGAGAAGTCCAAGAAGGAACCGTTCGAAGTAGCTCCCCAATCCGGTAGCCGGTCCAACCTACACTATCTACATCTCTGGATACGCGGGTTCGAGTTACCACAACCTACTGAGTTCAACCAACCGCCCATTTCGTTATTGGCACATGGTTGCACACGAAAGCTTCCAAACAAAGAAACCAATCATTTCTCAGTGTCATGGGTGCCTTTCCACAATGATACCACCAAAAATTATCAATCCCATCACACCCAGGAGATTCATTGATTAAGTTGTTTTAGTTTTCGCAAACCAACACATTTAGAATCAACATCATTGATGTAACCCAACCCTCGTTCATCATAGCATGGCTAAGCACATCTACCAACGGTGGTTCATCTACAGGAAAACCCTACCACATAATAGGACATAGCATAGCATATACACATCAATTCCTACAGATGCAATTCTACAAAAGCATCTACAATGCATAGGAAAACAATAGGACATTTATGACCAAGATAGCACCACTTGCTTTTGTTGTAGATGTAGTCGATTAGATAATCCTCACAATTATAATGGCCTCTTTCGCAATAACCACAATACTTGCAATCATAGTAGTTGCAATCACAGTAGTTGCACTCCTCGCAACCTAACATTTGAAGCAAACACAACAAACACACCATTCAAAACATTGCAAACATGCAACAGTGCAACATTACAAGAAAACAATGATGAACAGATGCATGCATGACGATTTAATGAGTCACAATGGTTGCATTTAGTGTTCTGAACATAATTAGATTACACGATGCACGTGGAAAGTCATTTAATGCACTAAAGCTTTTATTACTAAAGTTGTATCGATTTAATATGGTGTATACCACTTTAATTGAACTAAATATGTTTATGTCGTATTAAATTGTGAACTATATGTTACTGGATAGAGGTAATGCAATTTAGAGACAGTAGCAATTTGAATCACCTAAAAAGGAGTTATAGATATTTTCTTATGATTAAAACACTATTTCAATGGGTTTAAATATTTCTGTATGAATTTCTGTTTTAACAGTACCAAATAATTTGTCATGCAATTTCTCTGTATAGATATTTTCAATACAAAACCTTAGCACTTGGATTCACCCTAATCGGAGTTATAGATCTTTTTGTATGATTTAAATAGTGTTTAACGGTTTTTATATGATTCATATAGTTTCTGCTGTCTAAAAATCAAACTAAAATTATATCTGTAATCTCCACGGAATTGTGATTTTCGGGACATATTATTTGTAATTTTCTGAATAATATTTATTTTCTTATGAATTTATTACTCTAAATAAGCCATTAAACCATTTAAATCTTCACGGCAAAACCTTACAGTCAAAGGCTGAACTAATTGCATATTGATGATCTACATGGAACCAGCTTTCTATCGGTATATCATTTATATTTTTGTGACAACCAATTAATTTACTATGAATTTAATGATTTATAAAGCCATTAAAACTAATTAAATTGCTACAGGTTAAATAGTCGGCAAATGCTAGATCCAACCAGATATTATTAATGTACATTACAGTAGTTTCAATTTGGTATATTGTTCATATTTTTCGGAGTTACAGAAAATTTTCTATGAATTTATTAACCTAAAAGACCATTAAAACTAATTAAATTACTGCAGTAACCACGTACACTAAAACTTGGCTCTATTCTGATAAGATGATTCTACGTGAAATTATCTTCAATTTGATATATTATACGCAATTTTTGGACGTGGTATGAATTTCTAATGAACTTTACAAGTTAGATCTATAATATGCAATTTTAAATTCGAACGGAATATTCGAGAGAATATTCCGCTGACTGGACAGGTTGACTTTGCATGCTGACTGGGACTAGATGTTGACCTTACGTTGACGTGGCGTTGATGAGGAAGATGACCGGGATAACGACATGGCACGCACCGGTTTGATTGGATCGCGACCGTCTGGATAGGATCCGGTGGCTAGAAGAAGAGTTTGACCCGATTTTGGCTCAGAATATACAAGAAACAGATCTGTGTTAGAGAGACAAATCCATAGGTCAAATTTAAAAACTTAGAACACGAAAGTTGTGGGGAATCATTATTCATACCTTCTCACCAAAGGAATTTGGATTTGAAGAAACGAGCGCGAGTACATCTTGGATTTACACCGTAAGATCTGAAATATTGCGATACGAAATTCTTCGGCTGTGGTGGATGAAAAGAGGTGAGGTTTGTCGGGATTGAAATATTTCAACGATTCCTACAACTTTCGTTTTTTGACCGAAGGCAAACTACGAAGTCTAGATGGGTTAAAAAGCGAAATAAGATTCGGGCATATGTAGATTCCGGATTTCGAGGAGAGAAACTCGTACAGCTGTGGCTCCACGAGTTTATATGGAGGTTTAGGACGGTGGGGAGATAGGTTTTGGAGTAGGGAACAAGTAGAAACAAATGGAAGTCGATTCGGAGTTGCAGATAAAAAGTTATAAGAGTTTGAGTAGAGATAGGTTTAACAAAACTGTTTCGCACGGATTTTAAAGCAACTGGCTATGTACCTACGCATGTGCTCCCGTCGGCTGGCTAGCTGGGCCGCCGGCCCATTAGGTTTTTTTCTTTTTCTTTTTCTTTTCCTTTTTCTATTTACTTGTTTCCCTCATATCTTTTGCATACGAACTCCAAATGACACGATTCTTGTTTCTAAAATTTTCTAAAATCGAATATATCATTGTAGGATCAAATTTGTAATCTTTTTACTAGTTTGGAAGTAGTGGATTTATAAATCCTTGTATATTCCATTTTATCTATATCTTTATTTGTTTGTATTTATTCCATAAATTTTTCATAATAGCTCCAAATGAGCTCAATTTTGTTTCTAAAATTTTGTAATATCAATTGGATCTCTTTAGGCTATAATTATCAATAATTTATGCCTTAGCAACAGTGGGTTTTATAAAGCCAATTTAATTTCCTTTAGAAACATTTGGGCAAATCAACTATAGGATTTAGATACCAGGATTTGGATTCAGTTTGTGAGATCTTTGCATGGATGTAATGAAATTATTATGAATGCTTCATGATTTTCATTTTTAAATCTTGCACACCAATTCTATAATCCATAATCAATCCATGCCCTTTTTCCTATATGGCTACTTAGGTCTTAACAAAAGAATATAAGATTTTGAATTCATGGTTGAGAGGATTTTCTATTCAAAAAGTTTCTTCTCTTTGAGAATTTTCAACATAGTAAAACAATCAATCAAACTTATTTATTTATTTATTTATTTATTTCACATTCCAAAATTAGGAGAATTTTGGGATGTGACACATGATGTCCTCATCTATGTCGCTAAGCTGTAAGATGAAGAACCATCGTGTTAGACGAGATGACATTCGCTAGACGGAAGAACTGGAGTATATGTCATGCACGGAAAATAAACAACTATCTTTGGGAACTTGCCGTCTAAAAACATGTCATAGGTGATGGTGAATCCAAGATTCTTGTCCTTCACCTTGACGATGTCCTTGAGGTGGAGCTTGACGGAGTCGCTTGAGAAATTGTCCACGGAGATGCGGAGGCTATCCCTTCTATCGCTGGTATACTCGTGCATTAGCTCCACGCGGTGCTGCAGAGGTTGGATTCGCTTGATGAACCAGCACATGGCTAGGTCCAAGCCGGTCAAACCCGTCTCTACAAACCACTATATCCGCCTTATGGCGGGGGAACCATCGATGTCGGAGGGAAGGAAGGCCTGGGATCTCCATGTCGAGATTTTGGCGGCGGCTCCGTCAACGAAGTCTGGGTACGTTACTTCTCGGCCGGCCAGAGGGATGTCGGGGCCGTAGAAGTAAGTGTGCTGCCAGTTTTTGCAGGACTCGTGGCCGACGATGTCGGGGAACCGCTGGCCAGGACGATCTTGAAGCTTATGGTGCCGCAATTTCTAAGTTCCTCCTTACTGGCTCCGGCTTCACGCTTGACGGTGAAGAAATACACGAAGATATCTAGCCTAGGCCTAATCCCTAGGTAATCCTTGCAGAGCGCCGCGTAATTGCTAAGCGCTAGGATGATGTTGGGAGACAGATTCTGGGGCTGGACTCGATAGTGATTTAAGACGGAAAGGAAGAAGTTAGAGATGGGCACGGAGACGCCACGTACCAATTGGACTTTGAGGTACACCTTTTCTCCGGCTTGGGGAGAACGTGTCACCTCGCCGGCCGGCGCCGCCCGCCAGGCGAGCCCCTCCGTCGTAGGGAGGTAGCCTTCAGCAATCAGTTCCTTGATTTCGCGGTCCGTGATGTCCGAACCGCGCCAATCGCCCTTGTGGGAGTCAAGCTCCTCCTCCAGCGACTCCAGCGCCGCTGGATTATGGTCACCGCCGGTGGATTCAACCACCGCTGAGATGGGAATGACCAGACCCTTTGGGGGCACGACGATGGAGCTAGCCGGCTTCGCCGCGGCTTCGCCCGATGCCGCCATGGAAGGGATAGAGCTGCTACTGGCCATTGTGCGGGATTGGAGGTGACTGGCGAGAATTGGAGCTAGGGTTTTTCACGAATATTGCGCGGAGAGCTTGAGGGGCACTCGCTGGAGGAAGAAGACGATGCGAGGAGAGAATGAGGTGAAAAGTAAAAATTCACCGCAGTTACTATTTATGATCTCCAGCATCAAGATTCGTGCAGCTTGATCGGACGGTTGCCGAGTAGACGACGTGTCTGTGAGCGTCTTGAAAATTTCGCCGTCGCCATCGCCGCCGCCAACGGTTCAGACGTGGGAAAATCGGACATGATTGTGTTCTCTACATGTGTGAGTTACGAGGCGTCGCTGACCTACGCCTACGTCGCCCTAGCTGACATAGGCAGATGAGCCGTCACATCGGAAGATTCCGGCATGGACGGATCCAGTCCGGCTACAAAAGAGTACGATGGAAGATTCCGCATTTCTCCGGCTTACTAATTAAAGACGGAGAAAACCTTGCAGGGTTCTTTGGGAGGACTATAAGATATTGCTTGACGATTTGCCGACATCCATCTAGATGGAGCATTCAGCGTGAAGAGGCAAGACGGCGCAAGATCTCAGAGTTCTTCGGGGGCTACTGTTGGGGATATGCTATATGGTTATCCTCATAGCATGTCTCCTATCCGGATAAACCGGTGGCCTGATTGGTAGCATGGCCCATGGCTCAAGGCCCGATTAGATGGATCCATAAGGGAGGCCCATGCCGGATAAAGGAAGGCTACATTTGGAGTCACCGACGTACCCGGAGCCTTGGAGTACAAGACACGCAACACTAGTTGCGGTGACCCAGCATACCACTGCATGATGTAGTACACTATAGTCGTTGACATAACACCAATGAAACACCGTTCACTAGTATTACATCCCTTAGAGTGGTACAACAGAAACACAGCAGGTCCAAGACATGACTATAGGTTACAACTCAACTCTTTACACAAGATCCATAGAACACTCTAGGTTAAATAGAGAGAAAGAAACTTCTTACAAAGAAGAATCAGGAATAAATAACTCATAGCTACCATACTTATAAAACTAATAGCTGAACTACTAGGATTGCATTGCTGCTATTGCAATACTCTACAGAAGTAGGTTCTATGGCTAGAAATTCTATTCTTATCTATTCCGCAACTTCGTCTTCACTTGAGTGGATATATATGTTGATTTCCTTGACTTCATTGAAGAGCTTTAGCTTTTGATGATGATTCTTGGAGCATAACTTGATGCAGACGTCGTCTATACTGGCTTTAGAACCTAGCAAGGGTTAAGAAGATACTTTGAGTACGAGCGTACTCAACAAGTTCAGTAGAAAAGGAGTGTTTGATGCACTATATCTATAGCCACAGACCATAGGTCGTAGGCAATGCAGGTTTTCGTAAACATTTCTTCAAAGGTTGCTTTTATTCTGAAAAATTATGTCCGTCGGCCTTCACGGGTTTGCCAGAACTTTCATGGAGTTCCTTTCCCGCAGCATTCGCAGCTCCTTCCCGGAACAGGGAGTAACAAGTTACAGTTCTTACACTCTGCAGAGGTGCGTCATTTTACCCATGAGAGATCTTACTTTGTTGCACATCCGAATTGCAGGTTCTTTCACACTTCCTTGGTGTGAGGCCCAGACTAAGATCCAAGCCAATCACTGCCTTCTCCGCAACCCCGCATGTCTCCTTGGTGTACGCCAGCCCACCTATTGAATTACGACAATGGCAGTACAGACCGTTCAGATGCAGGAACTATCGTGGGACATTGAGGGCTCCCACCCATATGTTGCATATCCTTTACGAATTACCATAAATAATATGCATGCTACGAGTGATAACAGCCACGACCCGTACATCCAGCTCCATACGAGAGGGAAAAGATACAGCTGACTTCTCCGTCCCATTCCAAATCTCATGGTCAACGCGTAATATACGGCGCAAGAATCATTGGCGACATTGGTTATTAAGTCCTAGGTAATATGCTCCTTTACCACTGGAACTCTTATAGTAGGTTATTACCTCATGGTAAATAACCTATAATCATATTATTATGAAAATAGTGTTTTCTGTCCTTTTTCAAATGCAGATGATTTCAACACTGGATTTGCAAAATACTTTACAGAAAATAATCAAAGGACATGAGCAAGTGTGAACTTTCCTTTTGTGATTGCAAGATTATGCACTCACGGTCTTCAAGGCAATATAAAAGATCCAATATCTGAAATCAGCACCATTGCTCCGGTAAGGACTAATGTTTAAAGAAGGAAGATGCTTTTATGCATAAGTAATGTAATGCAAGTTGATAAACGCGAATACCGAGAATAACGTTGTTCTAGGGTTTGGATACTGGAAAGGGTTTCTTTGGAATGTGTTGCCCTTTTTAGATTATGTTTCATACATGTGCTTCTTATTAAAGCTTGTGAGTGTGTGGAAAACAACATGTATTTATACAACAAAAAAATATACAGCATGGAATGCTACATAAGGTTGCTTACATCTTAATTGTTTATCTTGAAGTTTTACTTTATAAGTAATGTCACTTATAAAGAATTTAAGTATTAACAATCTTATTATACAAGTAAAGTATAAAGTAAGGTGTTTACTATTAATTGTCATATGTTGATTGAAGTGGCAAAACTAATAACTTTTGAAGAAAAGATTCCTTTATTAAGGTTTAAACAATCTTTGTGGTTAATCAGATGTGGTTGATATTGTTTGTGCTTGCTTGAATAGTTTGGACTTGAGATGCTTTACAATTTAATTATAACAGACCAAAGTTAACTATAAAGTATATAATAAAGTTTTTAGCATTATACTTAAAGTTTTGTAACTATAAGTAACTTTAAGAATGTAAATAGACTTAGGGTGTATTACTTATGATACTTGTATCATGTTCATTTTATATTGTTTCCTTAGAGTTACTTAATAATGGCATTACTTCTATTGGAGTAGTGATTTATTTACATTATAATGGTATAAAGGGATACCTTTCTAGAAGGGTGTGGTTAAGGTTTGTGAATAAGTAAACAACATTATTTACTACTTATGAACTCATGTATAGTGTTTTGGTTTGTTTATAAACTTGTGGTTAATATAAAAGAATAGGTTTTATTTTACTATAAACTATCCTTGGAGATTTTATAATTTTTAAAGGTTCTTTTAGAATATAAATTACACATATAATTGAAGTATCATTCAATAAGATTGTATTTAAAATGTGTTGGACCAATTTGACTTTATATTATAAATATTCAAGACTAATACTATTCATTAGACTTTAATTAGTTAATTTTAGAATTATTAATAAATTTTATTTCCCTTTATATGAATTATTAATTAAGGAAATAGGTTTAAATTCAAGTTATGAAAGTGTTTAACTTTTTATTTAACTCAAAAGTGTAATATCACATCTTTAACATGTAGGTATTATTTTTGTGATTATTTTGGTATATTACATTTATTTTTGTGATTTATAAATAATAAGATATGATTTTAATAAGGTTTATTGCTTTATAAACACTTAATAAACAATAAATATTTAATTAAGTGAAATATTAATGTATAATTATAATTTTAAAGTATAATTCTTATTTTTCTAAGATTTTTAGTATTTTATTTATATTTTTAACATTTTCCATTATTAAAATATGAATTATCAAAGTTTTATTACCCATAAAACCTTATTAAATAATATTTATTTAAATGATCACCATAATAATATTTGATAATAGTTTTAAGTTGCAGATTTTATTTTTCTCAACATTTTCATGTATTATATGTATTTTTCTAATTTATAAAACAAGAGTTATTGATTTTATAAGATTGAATCATTTTATGAATTTTTTTAATTAAATAACTAAATGTGTTTATTAGGTAATGTTGATGTCAGCATGAAACGAAGGGGTTTTCTCACCAGAGCCTATCCTACCCCCAATGACTGACTGGTGGGACCTTAGCCATGTCATTTCTATTAGTTTTTATTTATTACAGAAATCTTATCACAATTTCTAAAATTATAAAAGAAAATTAGGAATATGACATCAGCGTGATGTCACGCTGACATCATTCCAAGATCATCCTCAGATCAAGGTCGGATTCGTGAATCGGGTGTGTGCGCGGGGCTGTGCTTGGTCTAAACGGGAAGAGGGCATCGCAGGGTGTATTATAGTGGCGGCGCCGCCTTGAAATGGTCACTGGTGACGGCGGTGCAACGACGGCAAGCGGCGGCGGCGGGCTCTCGCGGGGAGGAAGATTTAGAGTGAGAGAGAGAAAAAGGGGATCACTACCATGCTCGGAGCATTACCAGGAATTTCGTGGAATAGTTGGCGAGACGGGAGATGGTCGGAATCAGCGAGGACCACGGTGGCCGGACTTCGGGAAGGTGACCTCGCAGCGTCGATTCCCATCGTCTCGCCTCGATTCCTTTGACTAAGAGGCTCGGATGGGCAAGGCGAAGTCGTGTGCTTGATCAATGGAGCACGGGAAAGCTCAGAAGGATGACGATTCCGGCGAGGTCGAAGCTAGGGTTTCGACCGAAAGAGGAATTCGCGAGTAAGATGACGAGGGCAAGTGTTACTGGTATGGATGGATATAGGAGGATGTGAGCTTTCTTATCCCCTCCTCCACCAGCGGCGGCACGCTTCGCAGTGCGGCAGAGATCAACGACGGCCGTGGTGCCACGCAGCAGCTTTCGCCGGCGAGGAAGACGACGAGGATTAGAGGTTGAAGGGGTATGGGCTCCTGGAGGGCTGGTGCTGAGCCAGGTAGGCCACGGTGTAATGTGCGTGAGCGTCAGTTAGGCGAGGGAAGAGATGGGCCATGGGCCAGATTGGACTGATACCTCTTCTTCCTTTATTTTTTTCTGTTTTCTGTTTTGTATTTTACTTTCAGATTTTTATATTACTCAATTGTTTGAATGTTTCCCATAGAAAATTATCAGCTCAACAATTGCAGCAATTCCTAAAATGTATTCAGTATCATTTGTGAACTTTTATTGCATAATGTGATTGTTTCTTTATTTTCTTTATGTATATAATTTTCTATAACATTGTTTTCACTTTTATTTGGAGTAATTAAGTTTTAAAATATTTAATAATATTCATAGGGTTTATTTATATGTATTTAATCACATAGTATAGGATAGAATGGTTTATAATATTGGATCCCCACTTATTCCATGCACATATGGAATGAGTGGTTAGAGAAATGAATTAAAGACTTTGTCTAATGATTATAGATAAAATATTTATGAGATGTTGATGAGAAAACTTATTAATAAGTTTAGAGTTCTGAATTGTAATTACTCACAATAGGGTTTAAGGTACTTACTATACTTATTTTATTTTGTAGATGTGAATAAAGATTAATGGATAAACACATTATCTTTATGTTTGAGATCAGAATGATGTTATCTGGAATGTCTCATGAAAATGATTTGATAAAGATAACTCCTAAGCACATATGGTTATGATAATTACAAATGATAAAGATGTGTTTATGTGATTTGCTATAGGAAACTATTCCTATAAAGCTTTGTGGAACTAAGATGATAGATCATTTATATGAAATAGATATTATGTTTGGTTAAAGATTTAGGTTTTGGTGTTTACCAAGAATTTCTATATTCCATAATTCACAATCCTGGACTTCTAACTAAGGAATACCTTTCCTAGATAGACTACTTCTTCCTATCCATCTTTATGTGTTAACATGATGAGCTTTGCTTTACAGAATATTCTTATCCACAATTTCTCCTCCTTAATTCCATACTTGGTTATATCAACTACTTTTCTACTAATAATCTCCAATCCAACAAGTGGTTACTTCTACTCCATTTATACTCTTCCTTAATCATCCATCACTACATTCCTCTAATGGATGTACATATCAAATTCTACTCTCCTTAAATGTTTAGTATTTCCCAAGAGGAAAATACTACTTCTTTAATCCAATGTTGCTCTAACATCATTTTAATCATACTATCTTTTCTCTACTTGACTCTAATATCTAACATTCCAACCTCACATTATATTAATGTGACTTGTAATGACTAATCTAGGATAATATATCTATACTATGGTTCAATCATGTTTTATCCACCAATGTCACTTATACATGGTATAAGCATTCAATATTGGTGAATAAGGCATGGTCATTATAATCCTTTGTGGTTTAGGTTTCCAGTTGGCTAAACAAGGCTTCCATCCATACAACATTACAGTTGTATTCTAATTATCTTCTGTTTAGCTCTATAGGATTAAGAGATATAATTCATTGACTATACCTACTTGATCCAATAGGACTACTCCTAGTAACTATATTCAGACTTCATCCTTGTAATCTTCTTTGTTACCATATTGATTTGATTTCCTCCAATCACTCCCATCCCATAGATAACATCTAAAACTAGCATCACTATTTACCTCTTCTGACTTCTTTCTTTATAAGCCTTAAGTGAATGCTATAATAAGTACAAGAGTTGATAGGTCAAGAATTGATAGGTTAAGAATTGGTGAATCAATAGTTGATTTCTCAATATTGATGAACAACCAATATAAGGATAGGATTCAATAGAGATGATCAAGATTGATATGGAAAGAAAGATATATGGTGAATGATCTTAACTTTGGTTTCTTTCCTACTCAATCTCACTAGAGAGTTAAAGTTAGGTATTTCCATGATACTCATGGTATAAGTAGATGAGATTAAGATATAGTTGTTACATTCTTATTATTTGTGTTATATTTATAATTTGGTATTCATGAGTGATTATAATGAATACTATGATATGATCACCTAAGGATCAAATATAAATCATTAAGTACTGTATTAGGGTTTAATTTTCTTCCATTTGATCTACCCTTAGATCAAATCATGTTTACCAAAATAAGGTTTTAGCAAAGGTCATATTGAAACTTATCGCGGTCAACTTGATGATCTACTTCAATTCCATCAAGTTAAGAGAAGATTCAATCACTTTGACAAGTTTTTATTTAAAAGCGCGAAAATTATTTAGATTTTCTATGCATGAATGCAATGCACACACCTGTGTTCAGCTTATTTATAAGCTCTAATGCTGGGATGTTACACTAGTAATAGACAGTGTAGGACTCTGTAACCTATCCGGCTAGGACTTTTCCCTGTAACCCTAGGACCTGGCAACTATATAAGTCGGGCCTATGGGAGCCTTTATGTCAACACCCGGATTTTTAATACCAGATGCCTGTTGTGCCATACATCGCAATCCCAGGATTACCATTTTTGCGAGACATAATAGAATTGGATACCACAGTACATAATCCATTACAAACCATACATAAGGTCTTACACAAATAAGTATCTCATGATCCAGTTCTTAATACAACTCAAGCAGGGGAAATACGTAATAATAACGGTAGCGTAGGCGAAGCTCCATCTTCGGGGTCATAGGCAATGCTGACGATGGGAGATGATCCTAGTTGTTGTAACCTTCCTGGGGTCCATCCTCCAGGTACTCCTCTTCATAGTCTGGCCACGGGAATAGCCAGGGACAAAGCCATGAGTACTCTTTAAGTACTCGCAAACTAATACTAACAAGTGAAGGGGGTTTTTTGTAGTAGGACACTAAGCTCTAGGGTTGTTTTGCAAAAATCCAGATTTACATCTACTAAGTTTAGAAACGAAGAGAGCTAGTTGAAGTTTTATAACACCTTAGTGGGAACTTGTATCTCATGCCACAACTCTGTTGTGGTCAAGTCAAAGTCTCAATTCATTTCATAAGTCATTTTGAAAACATCTGACGGGGAACAGTATGGCCACTCCAACTGTACATAATCATGACGCCACTATTCAATAGTTTGACACTCTGCAGAGATTGTACACTTTCACCACAACATTCGATACATCCGTCAGGAACAAATCCTGAATTCACCATACTCAGTATGCGGATAATCAATCCTAACCTTTCAATTACACGCCCTAGTATAAGCACCTCTCATGTGAGTTTGGCCTCCCAACCATGACCAACTGTCATCTTGGGTACTGCAAAGGTGGACAATCTTCACAAGGTAGCCTCAGCTCAGACCTTGGCCGTGAGGGAACCAATACTAAGGTATATAAGTTTCCAGTCAAGCCCTACCCAATTCTCGGGTATTGTGGTTGTACGGTAAAATTGGAATGGTATCACATCCAGATAACCATCAGTTTTATAAAGGGCTAAGGCTCATGCCTCAACATTTTCATCACCATAAATCCTCTGGTGTTCGGAAACACATGTCCAAAACATCTCAATAGAATGATCCATCATTCCAAGGTTTTCATAACCATTTTTCCACCAAGTATTCCCATCTAAGTTGATCAAGTTTTATGCTTAGCACTAGCATCTACAAGTGGGGGGGTAAGTACTAATGAGGGGTTGTAAACTAGTGGAGTTTTACTAAGTTCAATCTCATGCCTTAGGATGACATAAAGATTATCTAGCTTAGGCCAAATTTTATGCTCTTTATGCAACCTTCAATTATCTTTCTAGTATCTACAAATAACTTAAGTAAACTCTAAGTAAAAGATTTGATAAAGAAATAAAGTATAAAGCTTGTAAGTAAAACTAGGATTGGTTTATCAAGGGGTTATGATCATATATGCTTAAGGCATATAGTTGGAATGGTAACAAGCAAGTATTTGCTTGCACATTCAACTAGTGGTATTAGGCTTGCATCATTATCAGTATAAGCTTGCTAAATTGCAAGTGTTAGCTTGCCTTGTGCAGAGCAGTGGTTGAAGTTCTCCTCGGCTTCTTCTTCGTAGTATCCTCCTTCTTCCTCGTATCCTTGGTCGATACTAGCGTCTATGAATAAATACGAGGTACAAAATCACCAAAGAATACTTAACTGTTTTCAATCATCACACAAAAGGATCCTATAGATGATCTAGCATCATCACTAACATTACAAGATTAAAGATTGGTTTAACTTCTTTTATTTTTAGAAAAGTAATTTCTACTCATTGAAAAACTACTTAAGATTTATTATTCTCCAAACCAAACATGGGATCATGTTGACACATGTCATCACCACATATTTTAGTCCATGGTAATGTGATTTAAAGTGGTGTCACAATTTAATAAGGTTTTACCCTTTTATTTTAATTAAAATAAGTGACTAGAAATGCCTATGTGGCATTCTTTTATTACTTGAACATTATTTCTGTAAGTAAACCCATATATTTTTATATATTCTGAAAGGTATGGTTAAATGTGATTTTTGAGAGTTGGAATCAACTCAAAAGATATTATGGTTTAAATTTGAAAAATGTTTGAATAAAAAAAGATTCTGCCTTGTTATTTTTACCAAGGTTGATCTACAGATCCAAATGATTTAAATCCAATGGGCTTGGATTCAACATTTCAAGACCTTTCTAACAAAATTGGTTTCATTCAATTTGGTTCACTGAATCAACATGGGTTGATTTTTGAAACTAGGTACAGAACTATGTTTGAATTAAAATGGAAAAGTTAAATTCAAATGACTGGGCTGCGCGGGAAACGATACTGGGCCGGCCTGCTAAGCACAGCGCTTACGCGGGCTGGTTAAGTTGTTGTCCCCATGCATCAGTGAGAAGAGGGGGTGCGAAGCGGTACGGGGCAACGTGGTGCGTTGGATTAGAAGTAAGATCAACGGCTGAGGGTCGTCGTCGACAATGAACTAGTCACCGGCGAGCTCGAACCCTAGCGGTGCAGTGGGGGTCGTGGGAGGCTCACCGGGGCTCAGGCGAGGGTCGGCGAGGCGGGCGAACGACGAAGTCGACGACGGCGAACCTCCTGGTACCGGCATCTTCTCCTGGGGTGGACGAAATCGACGGCGCCCTTCTTCTCCAAAGGCGGCCTGCTCCGGCCAAATTCCGGCGATGCGCTGCTCGCCTTGCTCCGATTACAGGGTGGAACGATCAGTGGGGAGAGGGGAGTGAGATGGTGTGAAGAGTTTGAGCAGGGGAGGCCTATATTTATAGTATCGATGATGAGACCGAACGGAATGGGAAGGCGACGGTGGCGACATGGCTACGGGCTGCTAGAGGCATGGCCGGCGGTGGCGATCGATCGGTGGTCTCCTGGCGATGCTCTACGGCTTTAATGCGCGTGTAGGGGCGGTGGCAAACGGTCTGGAATGCACGATGCTCTGCGAGGCAGAGGCGGCAAACTTAACGGCGAGCGGTGGCTACGGGGCATGGGTCGGCGAACGGGGATGTCTGGCGGTCTCCTGGGACGGTGGTGGTCGTGTATGCATGCGGCGAGGCGGCCGGGTGCGTGGGCGTGTCGAGGGTGGCGCTCGCGCACGCGGCATGGTTCTTTGGCGAGCTTGGCATGGTCTGTGGTCCAGGCTGGTGGTTCGCAAGCTGGATAGGGGGTGGCGGTGGACGGTGAGTTGTGTCCTAGACATGATGTTTAGGCTTGGTGCTTGCTCTGGCTAGCTAGCCATGGTCGGCTGGCAAGGGGGTGCTCGGGTTGGCATGGCATGGGGCAAAGGGTAGGGGCTCGGGTTTGTCCAAGCACTGGTTGGCACTGATGGAGACAAGGGTGATCAATGGTGAACATTGCTTAGACAAATTACTGCTCAAAACAGTGAAGTTAGGCCAGTTTGATTTGTTGCCTCCAAGTGTTTGATGAAATGGCCGCAAGAACTCAAGTTTTAAATTTTGAAAAGATTTTTGGTGGGTGTGCTAGGCATGTGATGGTGAGTCTGCAGATGCTTGGGTTTTAAAAGTTGAGCTTGTTTGAGTGGTTTTTGGAAAAGTGGGATCTTCCCATATGATATAGATTCAATTTTAAACGGTCCTTTAAACTATGCATTTGAATGTTTCTGGATGATCACAAGGTGGGCCTTGATACTTTGTTATGAGTACTATCAAGGGGTGCAAATATCCAAACAAGTTTCTATTAAGTTCTGAAAGTTAGAGACAGCCAAAGTAGGCATGGGAGTTAAATTGGTCAAAATGACCATTCAGTCATTTTGTTTGTTTTGATTTATTTGTCTTTGGGAAAAGTGTGGGGATTGTTTAGATGATGTTTATTTCACCTAAGAATCCTTTTACAAGCAAAGAAACACATAAACAAGGCAATTCAAAAGAATTCAAAATGGGATGCATACACACATGAATGCTTTCTCATTTTATTTTAGAAAAGTTTTTGTTAACCCTAAATTTGATGATTAGAGTTTGATGATTCTAGTTTAATATTTTTGGGATGTTACAAACCTTCCCCCCTTAAACAAAATCTCGTCCCGAGATTTAAAAAAGGACGAAAAGATTACCTAGGATTTGAAGAGATCGGGAAACTCCGTCCTGATGTAATCTTCGCGCTCCCAGGTAGCTTCCTCTTCTGTGTGGTTGCTCCACTGAATCTTGAGAAACGTGATGCTTCGGGTTCTGGTGGTTCGGAAAGCTTCTTCCAAAATACGGATGGGTACTTCGGGATAGGACAGGTCATCGTTGATCTCTATGGTCCGGTGATCAATATTCTTGAACACTTCAGTCTTCTCCGGGACTTCGAGTCACTTGCGAAGTAATGAGATATGGAACACATTGTGCACGGCTGTCATCTCTTCGGGTAGTTCCAATTGATACGACACTTCTCCTCGACGGTTCAAAATCTGGAAGGGGACAATATATCTGGAGGCTAACTTTCCTTTGAGTTGGAAACGCTGCATCCCCTCCAATGGTGGCACTTTCAGATATACAAAATCTCCTATGTTGAAGACGAGGTCTCGACGTCTCTTGTCGGTGTAACTCTTCTATCTGGATTGGGCTGTCTTGAGGTGCTCACGAATCTTGTGAACCTTGTCTCGTAGGATATCAGGTCCAAAAATCTGACTCTCTCCTACTTCTGACCAGTTCAAAGGGGTGCGACACTTCCTTCCGTACATCAATTCAAATGGGGCCATTTGCAAACTAGCTTGATAACTATTGTTGTACGAAAATTCTGCAAACGGCAGACAGTCTTCCCACTTAGATTCATATTCTAACACACATGCTCTCAACATATCTTCGAGTATTTGATTTACTTGCTCTGTTTGTCCATCGGTCTGAGGATGATACGCGGTACTGAAATCTAGGCGGGTTCCTAAACCTTCTTGAACTTTCTTTCAGAATCTCAAGGTAAACTAAGTTCCTTGATCCGATACAATATTCTTGCGGACTCCATGCAAACTGACGATTCTAGCGATGTATAACTCCGCACTACTACGAAAACGGTTATAGGTAATCCACACATCCGTGGCGCACGTGTTAGTGGTGCTCTACGGGTAAAATAGGCGTGGCGCACTGCCCATAGGTGCCCTACGGCTAACTGCCGTAAGCGTGGCGCACAAGGGGGAGGTGCGCCACGGCTATGTGTGGGCCAGAGCACATGTGGCCGCAGCACACATACCCGTAGCGCACTATGTCAAGGTGCGCTACGTATGTTAAACTTAGCCGTAGGGCACTCTGCCCTAGTGCGCTACGGGTATGTGTGCTGCAGCAGCTGGGTCAACTTAGCCGTAGGGCACTCTGCCCTAGTGCCCTACAGCTAAGTGGCCTACACCAACTCCACCCCTCGTGGATCGCCTTTTTAGCTTTGCAAAAAATAAAATAAAATGAAAAACACTTCAAAAAAATAAAATCCTTTCATATTTAGCTAGATAATGTGGTCTAGTTTCTAGGAAAATTAACAAACATGAATTTTGACTTTTTCTGAAAAAAAAGTCATGCCACGGTAAAACGGCCGTAACTTTTGCATACGATGTCGAAAAAAAACGTATAATATAACAAAATGACGAACGAGATTCCAGATTCGCTTGCAACGCCTTTAGGTCGTTTAGCGATTTTTTAGAATCTCAAAATTCGAAAAGAGTAAAAAGTTATGGCAAAAACAAGATGTTTGGCTGTAGAAAAAAAAATTGAGGCAACTTACCCATAGCGCACCACCACCTAGTGCGCCACGAGTAAGTTGGGCGGGATTCGAAACTTGAATCACCACCCCGCCCACCTACCTCCTTCTCTCCCTCTCTTCCTTCCTCTTCTCTTCCTTCCTCCCTCTGTTCTTCTTTTCCTCCTCTCTTCTTATCTTCCTCTTCTCTTCCTTCCTCTCTTCTTCTCTTCCTATTCTCTTCGTCTTCTCTTCCTTCCTCCCTCTCTTCTTCTTTTCCTACCTCTTCTCCTTCTCCTCACTTCGGCCTCCTCTGACCAAGGACGACCACGGGAACCAGCTCCTTCAGTCGTTGTCGGCGCCTCCTTCGACCACATGTCCTCCAGCCGTCGCTACCGCCACCACCTCCTCCGACCATACCTCTGTCCACCTCCGACTACATCTCCCGACGCACCTCCTCCTCCTACCTCGACGCCGACGAGGACTAGCACGGCCACGGCCTCCCGCACATCCCTGCGGTGGTAGGTCATGGCCACGGCCACTGCTCCGGCGAGGCGACGCGACGGCGGCGATTTCTGGACCCGATTGCTTTTGCAATTCAAAAAGAGGGTGTTGTTTGCATTTTTTTAGTTTTTTCAAAAACACATCCGTGGCGCACCTGTAGCCCTACCCGTGGCGCACCTGGTAGTGCGCTACGCCTATCCTCATATAACCGTGGCGCACCTGGTAGTGCCCTACAGGCACTTTTTAGCCGCAGCGTACGCCTAGTGGCGCACCACTAGTGCGCCACGGATGGGCTTTTCAGGTGCGCCACGAACAGCCTTTTTCCTAGTAGTGCCGCTAGCTTCGAACTCTGATATGTGGTCTTGACGGGTAAGAAATGGGCGACTTTGGACAATCTGTCCACTATGACCCAGATAGAGTCATTTCCCCTACTAGAAGTAGGCAATCCGGTGATAAAGTCCATTCCAACGGAATCCCATTTCCATTCCGAAATCTGCAAGGGTTGCAACAATCCAGCGGGTTTTTGATGTCCTGCCTTGACTCGCTGACATATATCACACTTGGAGATATAGCTTCCGATTTCTCTCTTCATCTTATGCCACCAAAATTGCTCTTTCAAATCTTGATACATCTTAGTTCCTCCGGGATGGATAGAATAAAGAGTATCATGAGCTTCCTTGAGAATAACTTCTTTCAATTCAGAATCTGCTGGTACACAAAGGCGTTCTTTGTACCACAGAAATCCTTCTTCGTCTTCGGTGAATCCGGGTACTTTGCCTGTACCGATACGATCTTGATTCCGTCAATACTAGCATTTACTTTCTGCGCCTCTTTGATCTGGCTGATCAAAGTGGGTTGAAGTTCTATGCTAGCCAAAAATCCTTCACTCACTAATTCCATTCAAAAATCTTCCATCTTTTTGTGCAAACTTGGTTGCTACTTCAAAATCATGGAGTTCAAGCGGCACGGCAATCTGTTAAGGGCATCTGCTACCACGTTGGCTTTACCAGGGTGATAGTGAATGTCCAGATCGTAATCCTTGATTGACTCAATCCATCTTCTCTGTCTCATATTCAACTCCTTCTTAGTGAATATATACTTCAGGCTCTTGTGATCTGAATAAATCTCACAACGGTTTCCCATCAGGTAATGCCTCCATGTCTTCAGAGCTAGAACTACGGCTGCGAGTTCGAGGTCATGGGTTGGGTAATTTTGCTCATGTTGTTTCAGTTGTCGGGATAGATAAGATATAACTTTGCCTTCTTGCATTAGCACACATCCGAGACCGATCTTGGATGCATCACAATACACGTCGAACGGCTTCGTGATATCCGGCATGATTAAGATTGGGGCTGAAATCAATCTTCTCTTGAGTTCTTGAAAACTCGCTTCACATTTGTTAGTCCATTCAAACTTCTTGTCCTTCTTCAGAAATTGGGTCATGGGTCTGGCGATACTCGAGAATCCTTCTACAAACTTGCGGTAGTATCCCGCCAATCCGAGAAATGCGCGAACTTGGGTTTGAGTGGTTGGGGCTTGCCAATCTTCGACATCTTTCACTTTTGCAGGATCAACGGCAATTCCTCCGGCTGATACAATGTGACCGAGGAATCCTACCTCCTGTAACCAAAATTCACATTTGCTAAACTTGGCATACAGCTGATGCTCTCTAAGGGTTCCAAGAATGGTTCTTAGGTGTAGCTCATGTTCTTCTTCCGATTTGGAATAAATCAGAATGTCATCAATGAAAACAACGACAAACTTATCCAGGAAGTCCATAAAAATCTTATTCATGAGATTCATGAAATAAGCGGGGGCATTGGTTAATCCAAAGGACATAACGGTATACTCTTATAATCCATATCTGGTGGTAAAGGCAGTCTTTGGAATATCCTCTGCACGAATTTTGAGTTGATGATAGCCAGTCCTAAGATCAATCTTAGAAAACACCTTGGCACCGGTCAACTGATCAAACAAATCTTCTATCTTGGGCAAGGGGTACTTGTTCTTGATGGTGACATCATTCAACTTCCGATAATCCGTACACAGACGGTTACCTCCATCCTTCTTGTCCACAAATAAGACAGGTGATCTCCATGGTGACGCACTTGGTTGAATCAATCCAATTTCCAACATGGAATCCAGTTTCTTCTTTAGTTCTGCCAGTTCCGACGGGTTCATACTATAGGGTCTCTGGGCTATGGGTCCTGTTCCAGGGATTACTTCAATGATAAACTCGATATCCCGATCTGGGGGCATACCGGGCAAAACATCTAGAAATACATCGGGGTATTCACAGACTATCCAGACTTGGTCAATGGTAGGTCGGGCTATACTCTTGTTGCACTTGAATTGACGAGGTAAGGTTTCAGATATATGCTCGACTGATATTCCGGCTGTACTGGTCATGGTGATGGCTTTCTTGGCACAGTCAATCAATCCTTTATGTTTGGACATCCAATCCATTCCTAGTACTACTTCCAAACCTTTAGTTCTGAGTACTATCAGATTAGCATAAAAATCTATGCCATGGATTCAGATAGGGACGGCTTTGCAAATTTGCCTAGCCTTGGTGGTTGAACCGGGAATTTGGACGATCATAACATGCTTCCGTTTTGTTGGTTGAATCTTACTAGTGCAGGCAAATTCTTCGGTGACAAATGAATGCGATGCACCAGAATCAAACAACACTCTTGCAAGTACTGAATTAACAGAAAACATACCCATCATGACGTCTGGCGCTTCCTGAGCTTCTTCAGCATGCATGAGAAAAGGACGGCCATTGCGGTTGAGCGAATTCCCTGGGGCAAACCTTCTTCTTGGCTGAACATGACGCTGCTATTGAGCTGGGGCATTTGCATTGGGGGCTGCGGCATTATTCTTGTTGGAGCACTCGTTGGAGTAGTGACCCTTATTTCCACAGTCATAACAAGTCACTTGCGACTTGTCCTTTGCTGCAACAGGCACATCATTGCTTCCAGTCCTCAGGGCAGTGTTGGTGTTGGCGGTAGCATTGTTGTTGTTGTTGAACTTAGGTGGGGCACGGTTGAAATTGCTAGAGTTGCCGGGGTTGTTGTGATTTCCTCCGGGCCTAGGGTTTCCACGGTTGGGATAGGTCGGACGGTTCATCGGGGGTCTGTTGGTTCTCGGGGAAAATCCTGGAGATGGGTTAGGGCGATACTTTGGGGTCTGATGGGTTCCTGGTTGATGCATCATGCGACGCTTGCGGTTCTCATTCGCTTGGTTGATCTTTCGTTCCATCTGGATGGCAGAGTCGACCAGTGCTTCAATATCAGCAAAGGGGATATTGACTACCACCGTCTGCATCTCATCGTGTAGACCATTCAGGAATCTTTCTTTCTTCTTGGCTTCGGTGTCGATCTCATCCGGGGCATACCTAGCTAATTACAAGAATTTTTCACGGTATTCCACTACGGTCATCCTTCCTTGCTTCAGTTCTCTGAACTCATCTCTCATCCTCTTGATCAAACCTGGTGGCACATGGGTTCTGCTGAACTTGACTTTGAATTCCTCCCAGGTCATCATCTGTCCTCCGGTCATTGCACGAACACTGTTCCACCATGCTCTGGCATCTCCGTCTAGATAATGGGTGGCGAACAGAACTTTCTCGTTGGATTCCACTTCGGCGACTTCTAGGTTATTTTCCATGGTTTGCAGCCAATCATCGGCGTCTAAGGGCTCTTCCGACTTAGTGAAAACAGGTGGGTTGGTGTTCTCGAAATTCTTGAGCTTAGATCCATGGTTGTCCTGGTTTCCGTGGCCTTGATTGTTGTGGGCTAGCTGAGCTATCTGCTGAAGGTGGCTAGGTTGGCTTGATGTTCCGCTCTTTCAGCTTCGCGGTTAGAAACCAACATTTGCAGGATCTGCAACATCGGGTCCGGGGATGAACCACTTCCTCCACGTGGCATCTGAAGATTGGGATAGATCATGAGAAAAGAGAGAAATTTCTAAGGTTCTAGGATTTTGAAAAGTTTTTAAAGTTTGACTCAGATTTTCTAGCAACTTTCTTTTCATTCATTCATTCATTCATTCATAGCACCCGATACAAACACACACCACAACAAGGTAAACAGATGGTTTTAGGAACCATTCTGGAAACTACGATACAGAGGGACTGAATACTACTCACTACGCTAGTGCTCAAGTGCTACTACTCCTTGGAGTCGGTCTAGTCGTCATCCTCATCATCATCGTCGTCATTGATGAAGGAGAAATCCACCTCATCGGTGAAGAAATCCATAGCCTGATCCTCCAGAAAATCATCATCATCGCTGAGATAGGAGTAGGGGTCTCCACGAAGATCCTCTCTAGCATTCTCCCTTTCTTCCAACTGCATGTCTCTCTCGTGGATGGTCTCCTCCAAAGACGAGATACGGTGGCGAATATGGGGAATGTTGCACTCCTTGTCGAGCTGGCGGCGGCGAGACTTGTGATCCTTTGCTAACATGGCGATGGTCTGATCCTTCGTCTTGATGATGGCGGACTTGTGGTTGGAGTAGTCTCGGTAATTATCCAACTCCTGCTGACGATCGTACATCATGAATCTAAGGTGGTCCAATTGGGTCTTCAGCTCGTGGTGGTATGGGGCTTCCAGTGGTTGTCCATTAGCATCACGCCTTGGAAAAAACTCAAAGCGGGTACCCTTGATCTGATTGATAATCTGCCCACACAGACGGGTAAGAGCTTCCTGCATGGCCCGGGCAAGTCCATCAAGCCAGTTGTTCTCTCTTAAGGTTAACTGAATCCCCTCAGCAGTGGGAGGTTCAATATTTCCTCTGAGACTTGCAACAATTAGCCACTTCAGATCTTCTCCTCCTTGATCATTGATATGAGCTCCGAAGAACTCGGGGTGCGGACGCTCCAGAAGTTACGAAAGCTGGTCCAAATCCCTCTCAAAGATAAGGTCTCCTCCATTTCCCAACTGGTAAAACTTGTTGTACTTCACGTCCATCTAAAAGAATATAAGATGAGTAAGTTAGTAGAGTGATCAAGTGAGTCAAATTTTATGTATTTTGTAAGAGTTTTTGAGGAACATGAATTTTTATAAAAGAATCAAGGTGATAAGAATGGGAATAAGTTTTTGTAAATATTTGCTTTCTTTGGTTTTGAAACTAAGCTTTTGATTCCAAACGTCCAGTCTAACTAGGGTCTCCTATGGTTAGGATGGCTCTGATACCAACTTGTCAACACCCGGATTTTTAATACAAGATGCATGTTATGCCATACATCACAATCTCAGGATTACCATTTTTGCGAGACATAATAGAATTGGATACCACAGTACATCATCCATTACAAACCATACATGAGGTCTTACACAAATAAGGATCTCATGATCCAGTTCTTAATACAACTCAAGCAGCGGAAATACGTAATAATAACGGTAGAGTAGGCGAAGCTCCATCTTCGGGGTCATAGGCAATGCTGACGATGGGAGATGATCCTAGTTGTCGTAACCTTCCTGGGGTCCATCCTCCAGGTACTCCTCTTCATAGTCTGGCCACGGGAATAGCCAGGGACAAAGCCATGAGTACTCTTTAAGTACTCGCAAACTAATACTAACAAGTGAAGGGTTTTTTTGTAGTAGGACACTAAGCTCTAGGTTTTTTTTTGCAAAAAGCCAGATTTACATCTACTAAGTTTAGAAACGAAGAGAGCTGGTTGAAGTTTTATAACACCTAAGTGGGAACTTGTATCTCATGCCACAACTCTGTTGTGGTCAAGTCAAAGTCTCAATTCATTTCATAAGTCATTTTGAAAACATCTGACAGGGGAACAGTGTGGCATCCCGCAAAAACCACTACTAGAAAATCGCGTGAATTTGTGCATTGCATCGTCATCATCATACGTTGTTTGTCAAAAACTAATTTCGTAACGCCCGATTTGTTTTCCAAACGCCCCATCTTAATTCAACTGCAAAGCCCGGTCTCCGAAATATTTTGCTTTAATTAAATATGTTGTGCAAATGGTCCGTTAAAATAAATAAATTATTGTATTATTTTTAGCGGGGCAGTCGAACGGGCCGAATGACCCGAACGACCGCCCCAGGATTTAAATCGCCCCACCTATCCAGCCCCCCTAATTCCTAGGTTCACCAACTAATCTACCCACACCCGCTGGCCACATCACCCCACCCAATCCCGAGAAGCCACCTCACCTGGCCCTATCCCCCACCCAATCCTAGGCTGCCACCTAGGCTGAGTCTCCCCTCCCCACCTAATCTCTCTCCTCTCTCTCCCAAACCCAGCCACACACACACGCCACCCACACACCCAAGCACACGCGGCCACGCACACAACCCCCTTTTCCACCTCCCTGCCAGCCCTGTCCCACCCCCAGGCCGACCCCACCCTCTGGCCCACAACCCCACCCCACCATCCCCACGCGACCTGCCCGTCCTCATCCCTCCCTCAAGCCTTGGCGCAAAGAACCGCCTTCCTCCTCCTCGCCGCTTGCTACCCTCCTCCGCTCGGCCTTGCCACGGGCCTCCTCCTCGCCCTCGCCACCTCCCTCCGCGCCTCGCCCCAGCTCCACCGCCCGGCGAGCTCCGCCGCCCGCCTCATGACGCAGCGCCTTGTGCCTCGCCGCCTCAGCCATCGAGCTCACAGCTGGCCCCTGCCGCCCGCCTTGCCAGCTCGCCCTTCGCCATTCCGTCGCCGCCCTGGCGCTCGCCTGCTTCGACGCGAACCGCCCGCCTCCGGCCGTCCGCCACCGCCCACTGTCGCTCCGCCATGCCGCCGAACCTCCCGTCGCCCCGACACCGCCGCCGACCATCCTCCCGACCTCCGTCTCGCCTCCGCTCCGGCGAGCTCATGAGCGCCGCCTCCTTCTCCGCCAGACATCTTCCTCGCCCGCAGCCTCCTCCGTCGAGCCCTCAACCGACGCCGCCAGAAGCCGCCCGGCGCCCCGCCTGCCGTCACCAACTCGGCGTCATCCTCCGGGCTGCTGGGATCCGCCGCGAGCCACCTTCCGTCGCCTTGCCTCGACCACAGGGCCCTGCGTCGCCGTCCGCCCGTCCTGGGCCTCCTTCTTCGATCGTCCCGGTGTTCTGTTCCCAGTCCAACCGCCATGCTACTCCGGCCGTAGATGCGGCTCACGACCTCGATGTGACCCTCAAGCCAAGTAGGCCAAGTACACAAGGGCAAGATCGCGTGAAGCACGGCAAGATCTTCTGCCCGAACTCGTGGAACCGACTCCGTTTCATGTTCTTCACCAACCGTCAAAGTGGGAACCCAAGTACTCGACACGGAACCCCGGAAGACCGTGTCGAGCCCCAAGGTCGCCAAGATCTTCGATGCGGAGACCCCCGTACCGGCACCAACAAGATCTTCTCGAAGCGGTAACAACAAGAACTTCACGGACCAAAGTCCCCGAACCCTCTCGGAACCCGAAGACCGCGGAACCCCAAGACCTCCGACATGGATCCGAAGGCCGAGCCTCGACACAACAAGACCGTCACACGGACGCGAGCACCAAACCCCGATGCCCCGATACGCAGACCGGACCGAAGCGCCAAGGCCTCCGACATGGAATCGCCAGGATCATCCCAGAACGCCAAGATTGCCACGAGAACGCCCCGAATGTTGACACCGACTCGATGGCGCGAGCCCGACAAGACCCGCGCAACGGCAAGAACGCCCCGTGGGACCCGGCAAGATCTGGCCGACGACAAGAACGACACCGACCCGGAAGCACCCGTTTCGCCCCCGACACCAAACCAAGTCCGGCTTACCGGATTCGACAAGATCGACCCCCGATATCCGATAACGCTTCCGCCGAGACCGAACCGTCGAACCCTGGACCC
The DNA here is from genome assembly GCA_030063025.1 of Avena longiglumis. Lineage (NCBI taxonomy): Eukaryota > Viridiplantae > Streptophyta > Magnoliopsida > Poales > Poaceae > Avena > Avena longiglumis. The sequence continues at coordinate 309,386,581 of CP125976.1, read as the reverse complement.
CGAGACCAACCCCGAACCCCGGAGCCCCAAGATCTGCCGAACCCTAAATGTGTGAACCCCTTCCCGAAACCCTATTTTATAACATCATAACAACTGTTGCATATTAATCATTCATCTTGCATGCATGTTGTTTGGTTTGGGGGCCTTATGCCGATTCACCTAATAATTAAATATGGGGCCCATGTGCGGGCAAATCTAGTCTCATATTGGCCTCATTTAAACTTGTGTAGCGACCGTATTATCTTTTGCCATGTAATACAACATGTAAATTCGGGGTTTTCTAAATAACTTGCACCATCTAATTAATTGCCGGACCCGGTTCCACTTAATATGACCTAATTGCATCGCATCTTTGCCATGTCATTCATCATACATGCATCATGCCGATCTTCTGGTGGTATTAAATAGTGCATCCGGTGTTTCTTCTAGTGTTTTGCTTCTTCGCGGATCAGGCCGTTGAGTTGATGTGAGCTTCGCCCCGACCTTCGGGTTGAACCTTCGGCAATGTTTTCAGGCGAACATCTTCCCCTTTCTACCTATCTTACTTTTATAGTCTTTATTCCCTCCTGTTGATCTATTGCTATCTGTGTGCGATGCTTTAGTTTTCGTACCTGTGATATACCGTGCAGCCCTATATTGCCTTGGACACACCCTATTACCTGTTGTTTGGTAGATAGTTGGACTCGCGCGTCATAGTTGCTTGCTCAAGTGCTGATGTGTGTCGTCATATGCCACAGTTGCTGACGTATTGCCGCATGTTGATGTTGGAGATGATTCTAGTTTTACTTATCGTCACTTTAATTTCTGTTTAACAACTAAAATTGAAATAAGCAGAGGCATCGGTGGGTGATAGAAAATATTTGGTTTCGAGCGCCCACTTGTGTCCGTAGGACCCCGAGTACTTGATACTGTTCCTTGATTTATCGCGCTATCCACATCCGGAGGTATATGGGACCCCCAGCGAGCTTGATTCATCTTATTTCTTGGGGCCACAAACTAGTTTGAGGTTTTATTTACGATCTTGTACTTATGCCATGCTACTTTACGTATTTAAATTGTGCGACGGATAGCACCTTATCTGTTTAGGAAAGCGGAGTGATTACGCGTATCGACACCGAGTTTGGTTCCCGATCGCTTCTGACCATTGACGCAAACCTTGAGTCCGTCTCGAGCTTGCTTACTCGTTGCGGGATCTACTCAATGGGTGGCCCCTGAAATATTTCTCAATCTGTGATTGTTCGATCGTGAAAGCCTCGTTGGGTTTTGATTTGGTTTTCGAGGTTGATCGGCGTGTGTTGCTAGTGGTGCACGCCGGCCGGGTAAAACTTTCTGAAATCCGTGTCCGCGGATATGGACGACTTGGAGCACAGTATCTCGATCATAGACAAGCATAACTAAAGTTTATTGTTATAAATTTGACTTATAATGACTAGTAATCAGCTTCACTATAACGGAATGGCTAATTAATACTGCCCACAACTGCTTGTTTGGTGTGTCGCTTGCGACCATTGTACCTGACTAGTAAGTATTGCAACTACAACGGAATGGCTGAATAAAAGTACCAACAACTGCTGGGTTTTGGGTTTATCTCATACTATCTGTATCTGACTAGTAAGTGTTGCCACTATCACGGAATGGTTAACTAAAAGTGCCCACTGCCTACTTTATCAGGATGATTACCTATACCTGACTAGTAATTGCTGCAACGATAACCGAATAAATAAAACTGCCAACTGTGTGGGTTCCTCGGTTGACTTCCTCGTTTGGTCTCGAGGGGGAAACACCAGGATGGGTTTGTTTGGTGCTAGCTTCAGGTTGGATCCGGTTAGGTCATTCTCATCCCTCTCTGATATCCGCCAGTTGTATCGAGTCTCTATAGGTTGTTTAGTGCATGCTGCCGCTTCAAACCATACCTATGTGGCGAGGACCGCGAATTCTAGCCTCGCTGTCTTGGCCTCGATCTTGGCTCCTCTTTTCCTTTGCCCTTTGTCGGCACCTTTTGTTTAAGCAGGTTTTGAGATCGACGCCGTTAGCGGGGTTACCCTTCCGCTTGGCACAGGCGGTTATGGACGCCATTGGTTATTCTTTAGGGCTCTTAGCCCCATTTGCATCTTGTCCGTAGTCGGACGCTCTATCATTTTCAAGGTGATTTGGATCTTTGTACTGTATATCCGTATTCTTGACTCATTGAGTCGCTGTTATATATATACATTACATGGGTCCCATCGAGGACTGTTGTGTAATGTTATTACCGTTTTCCACCCATACGAAAGTGCTGGTGGGCACCTTTAATTGTTTCTATGCGGGTTTGGCGAATTTTGCTCAAACTTGCATAGGTCCGATTCGAGGGTGTTCTGAGTGGTATCGAGCTCGTGATTCACGATACCCCACAAGTCCAGCCTGTAGGATAACCTAGCTAACGGCCGAAGTAGAGTGTCAAAACTATTTTTTTTAAAATCGGTTGGATAGTTCTGATTAGGTCTGATTTTACTCCTTACCCCTCTGCTATTCTCCTCTTATCTCGACGTGTTTTGAATCTGCCTCTTATCTTTTCTTCGAGTCCAGGAATTCTCGTGGTTGGGTTTCCGTCGTACCTTCAGGGCTTCGCTTTCCCCCTTTTGTAACGGAGGTGCTACGATCATCAATCTGCAACTGTTCTGTTGTGCCTTCATCCGATCTTTGTCTTGAGATCTTTACCCATATGTGTTCCTTGCCGGATATCAGTGTCGTTGAAAAACATATGAGAAGGACGAGCTTTGGTGAAGTTGGAGTCGACCTTGAGCATGTGTTGTTCATGCCAATGGAACCATCGCGAAACCTAATCAGTGTGTCTTTCATACGTTTTCTGTTGTATCTTCCGGTGTTCCCGATGTGATGACATCATCTACGCCAGATCCGAAGCAGAGTCTGCATCACTACTTTGTTCCGAACCTCGTTTGTCGAGATCTTCAGTCTGATTCCGAGAGTTGGTTGCTTAATCCGCCTATTCGTGTGCAGAGTAATGGTTTGAGTGCGGGATGGAGTAGCTACCCTACCACTGCTCTTATCAGTCACTCTTCTACGTTGAATCAGGGGATCCAGCAGTTTTACTCCATCCATGGAAGTTAGAGGTGGCCTTACCTTCAACTTCGTCCTTTGTTTCCCCGGAGTGTTCTCTCGACGATCAGGAGCAACGACCCTTTGTTGGTGGTGTCGCCGTTTTCAAGATGCAGAAGGAACCATCGTTGGTGGTGTCGCGAGGATCTACACGAAGCGAGAAGACGCGGATCCCGACCTTCTTTCCGGTACCATGAGGCGGATCTCGAGGCGAGATCCATTGTTAGTGGTGTCGGTGTGGCATCCCAAAAACCACTACTAGAAAATCGCGTGAATTTGTGCATTGCATCGTCATCATCATCGTTGTTTGTCAAAACTAATTTAAATAGCCCGATTTGTTTTCCAAACCCCATCTTAATTCAACTGCAAAGCCGGTCTCGGAATATTTTGCTTTAATTAAATATGTTGTGCAAATGGTCCGTTAAAATAAATAAATTATTGTATTATTTTTAGCGGGCGATCGAGCGGGCGAATGACCCGAGCGCCCTTGATTTAAATCGCCCACCTATCCAGCCCCCTAATTCCTAGGTTCACCAACTAATCTACCCACACCCGGCCACATCACCCCACCCAATCCCGAGAAGCCACCTCACCGCCCTATCCCCACCCAATCCTAGGTTGCCACCTAGGCTGAGTCTCCCTCCCACTAATCTCTCTCTCTCTCTCCCAAACCCACACACACGCCACCCACACACCCCAAGCACACGCTGCGCACGCCCCTTTTCCACCTCCACCTTCCTGTCCCACCCCCAGCCGACCCCACCCTCGGCCCCAGCCCACCCCACCATCCCACGCGACCTGCCCGTCCTCATCCCTCCCTCCCAAGACGCTGGCAACCGCCCCTTCCTCCTGGCGCCTCGCTGCCCGCTACCCTCCTCCCGCTCCGGCCGCGCCTTGTGGCCTCCTCTCGCCCTCGCCACCTCCCTCGCAGCGCTCGGCCCAGGCCTCACCGCCCGGCGCTCCGCCGCCCGCCTCCGAACCAGCGCCGCCCGGTGGCTCGCGCCGCCTGGCGTCGAGCTCACCATGAGCCACCGCCGCGCCGCCCGCCAGCTCCGCCCCTCTCGCCATTCCCGTCCCTTGCCGCCCCGCGCTTCGCGCTTCCACGCGAACCGCCGCCTCCGGCGGTCCAGCGCCACCGCCACCGTCGCTCCGCTGGCCGCGAGTCGAACCTCCCGTCGCCCGACACGCCTGCCGCGACCATCCTCCCGACCTCCGTCTCGCGTCTCGGCCTCGCTCCGACGAGCTCATGAAGCGCCGCCTTCTCCCGCCAGACATCTTCCTCGCGGCCTCCTCCCGTCGAGCCCTCAACCGACGCCGCCCGCCCAGCCGGGCGCCCTGCCGTCACCAACTCGACGTCATCCTCCGATGGCTGCTGGGATCCGCCGCCCAGGGCCCTGCTTCCGTGCGCCTTGCCTCGACCACAAGGGCCCGCGTCGCCGTCCCTTCGCCGTCCTGGGGCCTCCTTCTTCGATGCGTCCCCAGCGGTCGGTGTTCCCTGGTCCAGCAGCCGCCATGCTACTCCGGCCGTAGTACGGCTCATACGACCTCGATTTGACCTACCGAAGCCAAGTAGGCCAAGTACACAAGGGGCAAGATCGCGTGAAGCACGGCAAGATCTTCTGCCCGGAACTCGTGGAACCGACTCCGTTTCATGTTCTTCACCAACCGTTAAAGTGGGAACCCAAGTACTCCGACACGGAACCCCCGGAAGACCCCGGTGTCGAGCCCCAAAGCCAAGATCTTCGATCACGGAGACCCCGTCGGCACCAACAAGATCTTCTCGAGCGGTAACAACAAGAACTTCACGGACCAAAGTCCCGAACCCTCTCGGAACCGAAGACCGCGGAACACCAAGACCTCCGACATGGATCCAAGGCGAGCCTCGACACAACAAGACCGTCCTGCACGGACGCAACCCCCGATGCCCCGATACGCAGACCGGACCGAAGCGCCAAGGCCTCCGACATGGAATCGCCAGGATCATCCCCAGAACGCCAAGATTGCCACGAGAACGCCCCGAATGTTGACACCGACTCGATGGCGCGAGCCCGACAAGACCCGCGCAACGGCAAGAACGCCCCGTGGGACCCGGCAAGATCTGGCCGACGACAAGAACGACACCGACCCGGAAGCACCCGTTTCGCCCCCGACACCAAACCAAGTCCGGCTTACCGGATTCGACAAGATCGACCCCCGATATCCGATAACGCTTCAGCCGAGACCGAACCGTCGAACCCTAGACCCCGAGACCAACCCCGAACCCCGGAGCCCCAAGATCTGTCGAACCCTAAATGTGTGAACCCCTTCCCGAAACCCTATTTTATAACATCATAACAACTGTTGCATATTAATCATTCATCTTGCATGCATGTTGTTTGGTTTGGGGGCCTTATGCCGATTCACCTAATAATTAAATATGGGGCCCATGTGCGGGCAAATCTAGTCTCATATTGGCCTCATTTAAACTTGTGTAGCGAACCCGTATTATCTTTTGCCATGTAATACAACATGTAAATTGCGGGGGTTTTCTAAATAACTTGCACCATCTAATTAATTGTCGGAACCCCGGTTCCACTTAATATGACCTAATTGCATCGCATCTTTGCCATGTCATTCATCATACATGCATCATGCCGATCTTCTGCCGTGGTATTAAATAGTGCATCCGGTGTTTCTTCTAGTGTTTTGCTTCTTCGCGGATCAGGCCGTTGAGTTGATGTGAGCTTCGCCCCGACCTTCGGGTTGAACCTTCGGCAATGTTTTCAGGCGAGCATCTTCCCCTTTCTACCTATCTTACTTTTATAGTCTTTATTCCCTCCTGTTGATCTATTGCTATCTGTGTGCGATGCTTTAGTTTTCGTACCTGTGATATACCGTGCAGCCCTATATTGCCTTGGACACACCCTATTACCTGTTGTTTGGTAGATAGTTGGACTCGCGCGTCGTAGTTGCTTGCTCAAGTGCTGATGTGTGTCGTCATATGCCACAGTTGCTGATGTATTGCCGCATGTTGATGTTGGAGATGATTCTAGTTTTACTTATCGTCACTTTAATTTCTGTTTAACAACTAAAATTGAAATAAGCAGAGGCATCGGTGGGTGATAGAAAATATTTGGTTTCCGAACGCCCACTTGTGTCCCGTAGGACCCCGAGTACTTGATACCTGTTCCTTGATTTATCGCTATCCACATCCGGAGGTATATGGGACCCCACGAGCGAGCTTGATTCATCTTATTTCTTGGGGCCACAAACTAGTTTGAGGTTTTATTTACGATCTTGTACTTATGCCATGCTACTTTCGTATTTAAATTGTGCGACGGATAGCACTGTACTATTTAGGAAAGAGAGTGATTACGCTGTATCGACACCCAGTTTTCGGGTTCCCGATCGCTTCTGACCATTGGCGCAAACCTTGAGTCCGTCTCGAGCTTGCTTACTCGTTGCGAGATCTACTCAATGGGGTGGCCCCTGAAATATTCTGAATCCTGTGATTGTTCATCGTGAAAGCCTCGTTGGGTGTTGATTTGGTTTTCGAGGTTGATCGGCGTGTGTTGCTATTGGTGCACCCGGCGGGTAAAACTTTCACGAAAGCCGTGTCGCGGATATGGACGACTTGAGCACGATATCTCGATCATAGACAAGCATAACTAAAGTTTATTGTTATAAATTTGACTTATAATGACTAGTAATCAACTTCACTATAACAGAATGGCTAATTAATACTGCCCACAACTGCTTGTTTGGTGTGTCGCTTGCGACCATTGTACCTGACTAGTAAGTATTGCAACTACAACGGAATGGCTGAATAAAAGTACCAACAACTGCTGGGTTTTGGGTTTATCTCATACTATCTGTATCTGACTAGTAAGTGTTGCCACTATCACGGAATGGTTAACTAAAAGTGCCCACTGCCTACTTTATCAGGATGATTACCTATACCTGACTAGTAATTGCTGCAACGATAACGAATAAATAAAGCGCCAACCGTGTGGGTTCCTCGGTTGACTTCCTCGTTTGGTCTCGAGGGGAAACACCGATGGGTTTGTTTGGTGCTAGCTTCGAGTTGGATCCGGTTAGGTCATTCTCATCCCTCTCGATATCCGGGTTGTATCGAGTCTCTATAGGTTGTTTAGTGCATCTTGCCCGCCGCTGACCCACCATACCTATGTGGCGAGGGCCTTTCTAGCCTCGCTGTCTTGGCCTCGATCTTGGCGCTCCTCTTTTCCTTTGCCCTTTGTCGGCACCCTTTTGTTTAAGCAGGTTTTGAGATCGGCCGTTAGCGTGGTTACCCTTCCGCTTGCTGGGCGGGGTTATGGACGCCATTGGTTATTCTTTAGGGCTCTTAGCCCCATTTGCATCTTGTCCGTAGTCGGACGCTCTATCATTTTCAAGGTGATTTGGATCGTTGTACTGTATATCCGTATTCTTGACTCATTGAGTCGCTGTTATATATATATATACGTGGGTCCCATCTAGGACTGTTGTGTAATGTTATTACTTCGTTTTCCACCCGCACGAAAGTGCCTGGTGGGCACCTTTGAATCGTTTCTATGCGGGTTTGGCGAATTTTGCTCAAACTTGCATAGGTCCGATTCTGAGGGTGTTACAAACAGTATGGCCACTCCAACTGTCCATAACCGCGAACGCGGCTATTCGAATAGTTTGACACTCTGCAGAGATTCTACACTTTTACCACAACATTTGATACATCCGTCAGGAACAAATCCTGAATTCACCATACTCAGTATGCGGATAATCAATCCTAACCTTTCAATTACACGCCCTAGTATAAGCACCTCTCATGTGAGTTTGGCCTCCCAACCATGACCAACTGTCATCTTGGGTACTGCACAGGTGGACAATCTTCACAAGTTAGCCTCAGCTCAGGCCTTGGCCGTGAGGGAACCAATACTAAGGTATATAAGTTTCCAGTCAAGCCCTACCCAATTCTCGGGTATTATGGTTGTACGGTAAAATTGGAATGGTATCGCATCAAGACAACCATCAGTTTTATAAAGGGCTAAGGCTCATGCCTCAACATTTTCATCACCATAAATCCTCTGGTGTTCGGAAACACATGTCCAAAACATCTCAATAGAATGATCCATCATTCCAAGGTTTTCATAACCATTTTTCAACCAAGTATTCCCATCTAAGTTAATCAAGTTTTATGCTTAGCGCTAGCATCTACAAGTGGGGGGGGGGTAAGTACTAATGAGGGGTGGTAAACTAGTGGAGTTTTACTAAGTTCAATATCATGCCTTAGTATGACATAAAGATTATCTAGCTTAGGCCAAATTTTATGCTCTTTATGCAACCTTAAATTATCGTTCTAGTATCTACAAATCACTTAAGTAAACTCTAAGTAAAAGCTTTGATAAAGAAATAAAGTATAAAGCTTGTAAGTAAAACTAGGATTGGTTTATCAAGGGGTTATGATCATATATGCTTAAGGCATATAGTTGGCATGGTAACAAGCAAGTATTTGCTTGCACATTCAACTAGTGGTATTAGGCTTGCATCATTATAAGTATAAGCTTGCTAAATTGCAAGTGTTAGCTTGCCTTGTGCAGAGCAGTGGTTGAAGTTCTCCTCGGCTTCTTCTTCGTAGTATCCTCCTTCTTCCTCGTATACTTAGTCGGTACTAGCGTCTATGAATAAATACGAGGTACAAAATCACCAAACAATACTTAACTATTTTCAATCATCACACAAAAGGGTCCTATAGATGATCTAGCATCATCACTAACATTACAAGATTAAAGCTTGGTTTAACTTCTTTTATTTTTAGAAAAGTAATTTCTACTCATTGAAAAACTACTTAAGATTTAATATCCCCAAACCAAACATGGGATCATGTTGACACATGTAATCACCACATATTTTAGTCCATGGGAATGTGATTTAAAGTGGTGTCACAATTTAATAAGGTTTTACCCTTTTATTTTAATTAAAATATGTGGCATTCATTTATTACTTGAACATTATTTCTGTAAGTAAACTCATATATTTTTATATATTCTGAAAGGTATGGTTAATTGTGATTTTTTAGAGTTGGAATCAACTCAAAAGCTATTATGGTTTAAATTTGAAAAATGTTTGAATAAAAAAAGATTCTGCCTTGTTATTTTTACCAAGGTTTATCTACAGATCCAAATGATTTAAATCCAATGGGCTTGGATTCAGCATTTCAAGACCTTTCTAACAAAATTGGTTTCATTAAATTTGGTTCACTAAATCAAGCTAGGTTGATTTTTGAAACTAGGTATAGAACTATGTTTGAATTAAAATGGAAAAGTTAAATTCAAACGACTGGGCTACGCGGGAAACGATACTGGGCCGGCCTGCTAAGCACAGCGCTTACGCGGGCTGGTTAAGTTGTTGTCCCCACGTGTCAGTGAGAAGAGGGGGTGCGAAGCGGTACGGGGTAACGTGGTGTGTTGGATTAGAAGTAAGATCAACGGCTGAGAGTCGTCGTCGACGATGAACTAGTCACCGGCGAGCTGGAACCCTAGCGGCGCAGTGGGGGTCATGGGAGGCTCACCGGGGCTCAGGAGAGGGTCGGCGAGGCGGGCGAATGACGAAGTCAACGAAGGCGAACCTCCTGGTACCGTCATCTTCTCCTGGGGTGGACGAAATCGACGGCACCCTTCTTCTCTAGAGGCGTCCTGCTCCGGCCAAATTCCGGCGATGCGCTGCTCGCCTTGCTCCGAGAACAGGGTGGAACGATCAGTGGGGAGAGGGGACTGAGATGGTGTGAAGAGTTTGAGCAGGGGAGGCCTCTATTTATAGTATCGACGACGAGACCGAACGGAATGGGCAGGCGACGGTGGCGACATGGCTACGGGCTACTAGAGGCATGGCCGGCGGTGGCGATCGATCGGTGGTCTCCTGGCGATGCTCTACGGCTTTAATGCGCGTGTAGGGGCGGTGGCAAACGCTCGGGAACGCACGATGCTCTGCGAGGCAGAGGCGGCGAACTTGACGGCGAGCGGTGGCTACAGGGCATGGGTCGACGAACGGGGATGTCTGGCGGTCTCCTGGGACGGTGGTGATCGTGTATGCACGCGGCGAGGGCGGCGCGCGGTCGGTGGGCGTGTGTCGAGGGTGGCGCTCTGGCGCACGCTCGGCATGGTTACTGGCGAGCTTGGTATGGTCTGTGCGTGTGGTCTAGGGGCTGGCAGGGTTCGAGCGCTGGACAGGGGGTGGCGGTGGACGGTGGGCTGTGTCCTAGACATGATGTTTAGGCTTGGTGCTTGCTCTGGCTAGCTAGCCATGGTCGGCTGGCAAGGGGGTGCTCGGTTTGGCATGGAATGGGGCAAAGGGTAGGGGCTAGGGTTTGTCCAAGCACTGGTTGGACTGAGGGAGACAAGGGTGATCAATGGTGAACATTGCTTAGCCAAATTACTGCTCAAAACAGTGAAGTTAGGCCAGTTTGATTTGTTGCCTCCAAGTGTTTGATGAAATGGCCGCAAGAACTCAAGTTTTAAATTTTGAAAAGATTTTTGGTGGGTGTGATAGGCATGTGCTGGTGAGTCTGCAGATGCTTGGATTTTAAAAGTTGAGCTTGTTTGAGTGGTTTTTGAAAAAGTGGGATCTTCCCATATGATATAGATTCAAATTTAAACTGTCCTTTAAACTATGCATTTGAATGTTTCTGGATGATCACAAGGTGGGCCTTGATACTTTTTTATGAGTACTATCAAGGGGTGCAAAGATCCAAACAAGTTTCTGTTCAGTTCTGAAAGTTAGAGACAGCCAAAGTAGGCATGGGGTTAAATTGGTCAAAATGATCATTCACTCATTTTATTTTGTTTTGATTTATTTGTCTTTGGGAAAAGTGTGGGGATTGTTTAGATGATGTTTATTTCACCTAAGAATCCTTTTACAAGCAAAGAAACACATAAACAAGGCAATTCAAAAGAATTCAAAATGGGATGCATACACACATGAATGCTTTCTCATTTTATTTTAGAAAAGTTTTTGTTAACCCTAAATTTGATGATTAGAGTTTGATGATTCTAGTTTAATATTTTTGGGATGTTACACTTTAGGGCACAAGTCACATCTATTCATACAACCTCGCACAGCGAACCAATCCCTGTAACTCGGCGTATTGCCCTTATAGTGATTTATAGCAGGAGTAGGATTCCGCCACCGTTGTGGGATATAAACCTTGGTAAGCTATGTTACCTCGTACCCGTCAACCGTCTGCCTTCCTTCACGTCTCTAAACACGCACCGTGAGGACCCCTCCATGGCGTACTGGTCGGCTATACCACAACATCGACCACCCCTCGCCGCATGGTAGCCATCGTTGGAAGCGCCGTCGTGGACTGACTCACCTAGGACCAAGCACGGAAGCCCGCGCGCCGAGAATCATGTGAAATCAAGCATTCCTTTCATAGGCCTCCGTGGCCATTATCGTCGATTCGCCGTCGTCACGCCTTCCCAAGTCTCCTCAGCCACTCCATCACAACCATGGTAAGCTCCTCTATCTTCTAGGAGACTTCGTTGGTTCAATTGCGTCCCGAATTGAAATCTCACCGTACGCCGTCGTGCACCGCCGTCAGTCACCGTCGTGAATCATTCTCCAATGACCATTTAGGGGCGGCGCGACCATAGATCAACTCGCCAGCGCATGCTCGTTCCAACGCACCTAGCCACAGCCCCGCGCGAGTAGTAGATCGATCGATCGATCCTCAACCAGTGAGGATCAAACCATATAACGTCATGCCTACGTCAGGTTCGAACCACGTCAGCTAGTTTGACCAGTCTTTGCTAGTGTGACGTGTGACGTGGCCCAGGGCCCATGTGTCATTGTCTGGGGGTAGCAAACCAGTCAGTAACAAAATACATTTACTAACCTGAGTACTGAGGTGGACATAGGCCCACTGGTTAGTGATTTAGGCTAGGTGTGGGTGCGGTTTAAAAAGTATTTCCTGTTTAAGAAAGAATAAAAAGTATAAATCCAAATATACATATTCCAGAAATTAAATAAAATGATTAAATCTTGTTTAATTAATAACTTTTGTTTTATAATTCAGAAAAATATGTATAATATATGAAAAAATGTAGAAAAATAAAACTATAACTTAAAACTATTACTAAATATTACTATGTTAACAATTTAAATAATTATTATTTAATAAATATTTTAAAGGTAATAAAGCTTTGATAATTCCTATTTTAATAATGGTAAATGTTAAAAATATAAATAGAATACCAAAAATCTTGGAAAAATAAAAACAATATTTTAAAACCATAATCATGCATTATTATTCCACTTAATTAAAATTTTGTTATTTATTAAGTCTTTATAAAGTAATAAGTATTATAAAAAAATCATATTTTATTATTTATAAATCACAAAAATAAATGTAATATACCAAAATGATCACAAAAATATTATCTACATGTTAAAAAAATATAATATTCCACTTTTGAGTTAAATATAAATTCAAATACTTTAATAACTCAAATTTAAACGTTTTTACTTAATTAATAATTCTTATAAGGGTAAATAAAAATTGCTAATATTTCTAAAATTAGTCAATTAAGTCTAATAAATAGTATTAGTCTTGAATATTAAGAATATAAGCCATAATGGTTTAAAACATTATAAATACCTTTTTATTAAATTATCTTCAACCTTAAGTGAAGATTATATTCTAAAAGGATTCCTATTTATAATAAAAACCTTAAAGAACAACTTGTGAAAAAATTAAATCCTTTCTATCTACTTTAACCACTAGATTACAAAACTACCACAACACTATAGTAAGTCCATAAGTAGTTAAGTAATATTATATCTTGGTTTATAAACTATAACCACTCATCTATAAAAAGGTAAATGATACTACTCCATTATAAAATCAAGAAACCACTACACCAAGTAAAAGTATAACTATTCTTAAGTAACCTTAAGGCAACATTACCAAGTACACCAAAATACAAATGTTATAAGCATTATACTTTCAAACTATCTTTGTTTTAAAGTTAACTTTAGTCTACAAGAATCTAAATATAACACCATAAGCATTGTTATATATTTTATAGTTAACTTTGGTCTGAACTAGTTAAGTTATAAAGCATCTCAAGCCAAAACTATTCAAGCAAGCACAAATAACATTAACCACCATTAACTAACCACAAAGATTGTTTAAACCTTAGAAAAGGAATCTTTCTTCAAAAGTTATTCGTTTTGCCACTTCAGACGCTATATGACAAATAATCAAGATTACAATACTTCATACTTCACTTGTTTACTTAGGATCGATAACACTTAAGCTCTTTATAAGTGACGTTACTTGTAAAGTAAAGTTTAAAAATAAACAATTAAAGTGTAAACAATCTTGAATAGCATTTCATAGGTATATATTTTATTGCTGCATAAATATGTGTTGTTCACACACACTCACAAAGCTCTAATAAGAAGCACAAGTGTGAAACTTACCTAAAAGGACAACACATTCTAAAGTAACCATTTCCGGAATCCTAACCCTAGAACAACGTTATCCCCGGGATTCACGTTGATAAAAGTGCATCACATTACTTATGCATAAGAACATATTGCTTCTTTAAACATTAGTCCTTATCGGACCAATGATGCTGATTTCAGATATTGGATCTTATATTATCTTGAAGACCGTGAGTGCATAATCTTGCAATCACAAAAGGCAAGTTCACACTTGCTCAGTTCCTTTGAATATTTTCTATAAAGTATCTTGCAAATCCAGTGTTGACATCACTTGCATTTGAAAAGGGTCAGAAAATACTATTTTCATAATAAAATGATTATAGGTTATTACCATGAGGTAATAACTTACTATAAAAGTTCCGGTAGTAAAGGAACATAATATCTAGGACTTAACAACCAATGTCTTCAGTGATTCTTGCGCTGTATATTACGCGTTAACCATGAGATTTGGAATGGGACGGAGAAGTTAGTTGTATCCTTTTCCTCTTGTATGGAGGCAAGACGACCTTAACGTGACGTTGTGATTCCTTGTGTGGATCCAACATATGGGTGGGCACCCTTACGCCCCACACTTTTGGTGTCTAGATTATCTATGGATGGTGTTTAGTGGATGGACCATTTAATATGGCACTTGCCAGGGCAACACCAGGTCATAGAGTCTTCGGAAACTCATTAGGATTTTAGCCTGCCCGAAAGGGGGCTTAGTGAAGGTGAGCTAGCCCAAAGGATCGTGTAGACATATGAGGTCGCGGAGAGGGCAGTGATTGGCTTGGATCATCTACCGGGCCCCACAACATGGAATTGTGGACGGGTAAGCTGCCCGGTTGTGCAACAAGGAGTTGATCTCTCAAGGGAAAAGTAACGCACCTCTGCAGAGTGTAAGAACTGTAACTTGTTACTCCCTGTTCCAGGAAGGAGCTGCGAACGCTGCGGGAAAGGAACTCCATGAAAGTTCTGGTAAACCCGTGAAGGCTAACGGACATAGATTTTCAGAATAAAAGCAACCTTTGAAGAAATGTTTATGAAAACTTGCATTGCCTACGACCTACGGTTTGTGGCTGTAGTTATAGTGCATCAAACACTCCTTTTCTAGTGAATTTGCTGAGTACGCTCGTACTCAAAGTATCTTCTTAACCCTTGCTAGATTCTGAAGCCGGAATAGACAACATCTACATCAAGTTATGCTCCAGGACTCATCATTCAAAGCTAAATTTCTTCAAATAAAGTCAAGGAAATCAACATATACATCAACTCAAGTAAATATGAAGTTACTGATTAGATAGGAATATAATCTCTAGCCAAAGAACCTAATTCTGTAGTGTATTGCAATAGCATCAATGCCAATCCCTTAGTTAAAATACTAGTTTTAATAGTATAATAGTTCTTGCGTTGTTTATCTTTGATTCTTCTCTGTAAGAAGTTCTTTCTCTCTCTTTAACCTAGAGTGTTCTCTGGATCTTGTGTAAAGAGTGAGTTGTAACCTTTAGTCATGTATTGGACCCGCTGTGTTTCTGTTGTGCCATTCTGAGGGATGTAATATTAGTGAACGGTGTTTCATTGGTGTTATGTCAACGACTATAGTATACTACATCATGCAGTGGTATGCTGGGTCACCGCACAAACGTTTTTCAATGCATGTTATTCATGATCTTTGTTTGTAGCTTGTCATGTTGCATGCATAGTTGCTTTGTCTTACTGTTAGAACTTCATCTTTCATGATCATGTTTAGAGTTCTTTGATCCTAGATTTCAATGCTTGCAAATGGTTTGATCTTTATTGTGAGGGTGCATGTCACCTCAAAAATTATTATTTTTATCACTTACCTACTCGAGGACGAGCAGGAGTTAAGCTTAGGGATGCTTGATACGTCGGAAACGTATCTATAATTTTTGATGTTCCATGCTTTTTTAGTATCTACTTTGCTTTGCTTTGTCTACACTTTGAGGTGCTTTTTACATGTTTTCTGGTACTAACCTATTAACAAGTTGTCACAGTGTCAGTTGCCTGTTTCCTGCTGTTTTTTGTTCCAGAAAATCTAGTAAGGAAATATCCTCGGAATTGGACGGGACAAACGTCAAAGTCAATTACTTTCCGTGGGGAACAAGAAGTCCATAGGGGAGACGGAGAGGCATGCCAGGACGGCCACACCCCCTAGGCGTGGGTGGGCCCTGCCCCGCGCCTAGGCAGGGTTTAGGGCCCTAGCCACCTCCTCAGCCTCCCCCTTCGCCTATAAGAAGCCCCCGATGCCTAAACCCTAAGTACCCGATCAATATTCCATGAAACCTTCTATAGCCACCGCCACCGTCATCCCTAGATCGGGGGGATCTGAAGTTCTTCCTGGCACCCTGTCGGAGGGGAGATCATCTCGGAGGCCTTCTCTCCGGTATGATGCGTGAGTAGTTCCACCTTGGACTATGGGTCCATGTAGTAGCTAGATGGTTGTATCTCCTCCTTTGTGCTTTCATGTATAGATCTTGTGAGCTCCGTTCATAATCAAGATCTAATCTATTTGTAATCATGCATGTTGTGTTTGCGGGGATCTGATGGATATTGAGATTATTATGTTGGTTTGATTAATGGTTTTGTCTTTATGATTCTATCATGTCTGTGTTGTTTGTGATCTTGCATGCTCTCCGTTGTTAGTAGCTATCTTGGCCAAGTAGTTGCTAGTGACTCCAAGAGGGGGTATTTATGCTCGATAGTGGGTTCATGCCTCTAGTTTCCAAGGGAAGTGACAAAAATCTCTTCGGTTGTAGATGTGATGTTGCTACTAGGGAGAAAACAACGGTCTCTTGTTCATGGAACATGTGGACTGTTTACCTTACACACTTTGCTTAAAGCAGTTGTTTGTTGCTTGCAACTTAATACTGGAGGGGGTTCGGATGATAACCTAAAGGTGGACTTCTAGTCATAGATGTAGTTGGATGGCGGTCTATGTATCTTGTTGTATTGCCCAATCAAATCTCATAGGATCTTTCTGACTAGTAATTGAATTGTTATGCCTTGCTCAGTTCCTGTCAATTGCCCCGCTGTAATTTGTTTACCCTTCATGCCATGTTGTTTATCTAAGGAGAGCACCTCTAGTGAACTATGTGAAGGGTTTCGCGGCATAGTAAATCAAAATTTTCTACGGATGCGAACAGAGGGAAGCCAAGATCTAATCTAGGAGATGCAAACAACGAGATAGATTGGATTAGATCTTCATACCCTTGAAGATTCGCACAACGGAACGTTCGTCGGAACGTGGGTGATGTAGTCGTACCCGCTTCTCCTCCTCGCGATCCGATCCGATCTAGCACCACAAGTGGCGGTGCCTCCGTGAGATGCACACGTGCAGCACCTCGACGTCTCCACCTTCCTTGGTCCAGCAAGTATGGTGGAGAGATGGGTTGGATCTACAACGCGACGGCGCAGTGCAATTGGTGGAGAATTTCTTCAGCAGGGCTTCGCCTACACGTAGTCGGGAGGGAGAGAGAGAGGAGGGCACCAGGGCGACTAGGCTTGAGGGGAAGGTGTGGGGGGGGTGCGCCCCAGCCCTCTATATATAGAGGGGTGGGCGCCAGCCCTAACCCCTCCCCCAAGCCTAGGCCGGCGGCCAAAGGAGGGAGGAGTGGGGGGCAAGGAACCCCCCCCTTCTAGAAGGTCCAATTAGGGTTTATCCCTTGTTTGGCCGGCTGGGCCCTATGGGGCCTTGTGCCCCTAGCCCAATGCGGCCAGGGCACTCCCTCATAGGCCCATGCCCCTCCCGACAGGTGGGACCACGTTGGTCCCCTTCCGAAAGGTTCTAGAAGCTTTCGGTACAATACCGATTAACCCGGAACAATTCCGAACTCCAAAAACTGCACTGCCTTATATGAATCTTATTCTCCAGACCATTCCGGAACCTCTCGTGATGTCCTGGATCCCATCCGAGACTCCGAACAAAAACTCATAAACCAATTATCTAATCTATCCTAGCGTCGAGACACGTTAAGTGTGTGACCCTTCGGGTTCGAGAATATGCAGACATGATCTTATATCAATAATCAACAGCGGGGTCTAGAAACCCATATTGACTCCCACACATTCATCGATGATCATATCGGATGAACCATGATGCTAGGATTCAATCAATCCCATATATATTCCCTTCATCTCGCGATATTTTACTTGCCCGAGATTTGATCGTCTTGCATCATACCTAGTTCAATCTCATTCACAGCAAGTACTTTACTCGTTCCGTAATCCGATATCACTTTGTGATTAACTCCTTAACCACATGCTTGCAAGCGGTGTTGATATCGATTACCGAGTGGGCCCGAAGTATATCTCTCCGACTTGGGAGGGACAAATCCCATCTCGATACATACAGCCCAACAGATACTTTCCGATCACCTGAGAGACACCATTATGATCACCCTCCCATAGGATGACGTTTGATGACCTCAAAGCTTTCTTCCGATACCAGGGAGTTGTATTATCTCATGGTCTAAGGAATACAATATTTGACATAAGAAAAGCTTCGCAAAGATGAACACGATGACACGATCTAATTGCTTCGCTTAGTTTCGGTCTGTCCATCATATCATTCTCCCAATGATATGATCTCATTATTAATCGACAACTCATGTCCATGGTTAGGAAACCTTAACCATCATTAATCAATGAGCTAGTCCATAGAGGCGTACTAGGGACACGGTGTTGTTCACAAACCACACAAGTATTAAAGTTTCCGCTTAATACAATTCTAGCATGGAATATAAACATTATCATGAACAAGAATTATAATAATAACATCTTTATTATTGCCTCTAGGGCATAATTCCAACAGTCTCCCACTTGCACTTGAGTCAATAATCTAGTTTACATTTGGCAACAATCTCACACCCATGGCACTGAGGTGATGATCATGTTTTACACGTGGAAGAGGTTTAGTCAATGGATCTGCGACATTCAGATATGTATGTACTTTGCTAATCTTCAGATCTCCATCTGCTATATAATCTCGGATTATATGAAACTTGCGGTTGATATGCTTGGTCTTTGGATGATATCTTGGTTCCTTAGCGAGTGCTATGGCGCCAGTGTTGTCACACAATATCTCCAGTGGGTCCAATGCACTTGGAACCACGCTAAGCTCAGTGATGAAGTTCCTTATCCAAACTCCTTCACTTGACGCTTCTGCAGCAGCCATGTATTCCGCTTATACTGTAGATCCCGCGATCACGCTTTGCTTGCAGCTTCTCCAGCTCACAGCTCCTCCATTCAAAATATACACGTATCCTGTCTGAGATTTAGAATCATCCATGTCGGTGTCGAAACTAGCGTCGACATAACCTTTTACGACGAGCTGTTCATCACCCCCATAGACTAAGAACATTTCTTTAGTCCTATTTAGGTACTTTAGGATGTTCTTCACGGCTGTCCAGTGTTCCACTCCTGGATCACTTTGATATCTGCTCGTCAAACTAAGAGCATTGGACACATCCGGTCTAGTACACAGCATGGCATACATGATAGAACCTATGGCCGAGGCATAAGGCACTTTGCTCATAGCTTCCCTATCATTTCAGTGGTGGACACTGAGCCTCGCTCAATATCTTACCTGACAACATAGGCACTGAACCTTTCTTTGCCTTATCCATTCTGAACCTTTTCAGAACTTTGTCTAGGTATGTACTCTGGCTTAAAGCTATCAGGCGTATTTGTCTATCTCTATAGATTTTGATGCCCAATATATAAGCAGCTTCACCTAGGTCTTTCATTGAAAAACACTTGTTCAAATAACTTTTCACATCGTTAAGCATGTTAATGTCATTTCCAATAATCAATATGTCATCCACATATAGTACCAGAAATGTCACCGAGCTCCCACTCACTTTCTTGTAGATACAAGCTTCGTAGCAATTTGGAACAAATCCAAAGCTCTTGATCACTTGATCAAAATGAAGGTTCCAACTCCGAGATGCTTGCTTCAGTCCATAAATGGAACGCTGAAGTTTGCATACTTTATCAGCATCCTTAGGATCGACAAAACCTTCGGGTTGCATCATATACAACTCTTCATCAATGTTGCCATTGAGGAACGCAGTCTTGACATCCATCTGCCATATTTCATAATCATGAAATGCGGAAATTGCTAATAAAATCCGAATGGACTTAAACATCGCTACGGGAGAGAAAGTCTCATCGTAGTCAACACCTTGAACTTGTCGAAAACCTTTCGCGACAAGCCGTGCTTTATAGACGGTAACATTACCATCCGCGTCCGTTTTCTTCTTGAAGATCCATTTGCACTCAACGGCCTTTCGGTCGCTAGGAGGTTCCACCAAAGTCCATACTTGGTTTTCGCTCATGGATCCCAATTCGGATTTCATGGCTTCTAGCCATTTCTCAGAGTCTGGGCTCATCATCGCTTCCTCATAGTTCGTAGGTTCACTGTCTTCTACCAACAAGACAGTCAAGATAGGGTTGCCGTACCACTTAGGAGGGGCACGCGACCTTGTCGACTTGCAACGTTCAGTAGCAGCATCATCCGAAGTTTCATGATCCTTGTCATTAGCTTCCTCTATTGTTGGTGAAGGCGGCACTGGAACAATTTCAGGTGCTGCGCTACTCTCCAATTCAAGAGAAGGTTCAATAACCTCGTCTAGATCTACTTTCCTCCCACTCACTTCTTTCGAGAGAAACTCCTTCTCAAGAAAGGAACCGTTCTTTGCGATAAACACTTTGCCTTCGGTTTTGTGATAGAAGGTATACCCAATAGTTTCATTAGGGTATCCTATGAAGACGCATTTCTCTGCTTTGGGTTCGAGCTTGTCCGGCATCAACTTCTTGACGTAAGCTTCGCATCCCCAAACTTTAAGAAACGACAACTTAGGTTTAGCACCAAACCACAGTTCATACGGTGTCGTCTCAACGGATTTAGATGGTGCCCTATTTAAAGTGAATGCAGCGGTTTCTAATGCATAACCCCAAAATGATAACGGAAAATCAGTAAGAGACATCATCGATCAGACCATATCTAATAGGGTTCGATTTCGGCGTTCAGACACACCATTGCGTTGTGGTGTTCCGGGTGGCGTGAGTTGCGAAACGATTCCGCTTGCTTTAAGATGTGTGAGAAAATCATAACTCAAATATTCTCCTCCACGATCGGATCATAGAAACTTAATCTTTCTGTTAAGATGGTTCTCCACTTCATTCTAAAATTCCTTGAACTTTTCGAATGTTTCAGATTTATGTTTCATTAAATAGATATACCCATATCTACTCAAGTCATCGGTAAAAGTGAGAAAATAGCGATATCCACCGCGCGTCGAAACACTCATCGGTCCGCATACATCGGTATGTATGATTTCCAACAAGTCCGTTGCTCGCTCCATCATACCGGAGAACGGGGTTTTGATCATCTTGCCCATGAGGCATGGTTCGCATGTGTCAAATGATTCAAAATCAAGAGACTCCAAAAGTCCATCAGAATGGAGTTTCTTCATGCGTTTTACACCAATATGACCTAGGCAGCGAAGCCACAAATAAATAGTACTATCACTATCTACTTTGCATCTCTTAGCCTCAATGTTATGGATGTGTGTTTCATCCCTTTCGACATTTAGAAGAAATAAACCATTCACAATAGGTGCATGACCATAAAAGATGTTACTCATATAAATAGAACAACCATTATTCTCCGATTTAAATGAATAATCTTCTTGCAATAAACAAGATCCAGAAATAATGTTCATGCTCAACGCAGGCACATAATAACATTTATTAAGGTTTAAAACTAATCCCGAAGGTAAAACTAAGGAGAGCGTGCCGACGGCCATCACATCAACTCTTGATCCGTTGCCAACGCGCATCGTCACCTCATCCCTCATAGCCGTGTCTATTCCGTAGCTCCTGTTTCGAGTTACAAATATTAGCAACTGAACCAGTATCAAATACTTAGGCACTACAACGAGGGCTAGTAAGGAAAACATCAATAACATGTATATCAAATATACCTTTGATGGTGCCAGCCTTCTTGTCCGCTAAGTACTACAGATAGTTGCGCTTCCAGTGACCCTTGTCCTTGCAATAGAAGCACTCAGTGTCCGACTTAGGACCAGACCCGAGCTTCTTCTCAGTAGGGGCAACACGCTTGCCGCTGCCTTTCTTGAAGGGCTTCTTTGCACCCTTACCTTTCTTGAAGGTGGGGGGCTTGTTGACCATCAACACATGATTATCCTTTTTGATGTCCACCTCTGCAGCCTTCAGCTTTGCTTAGAGTTCGGTGATCGTATCAGTGGAACCAATCTGACTGTGAGTCACTACAAAACTTTTGTAGCTGGGAGGGAGTGATTGCAGAACCCTGTCAATCTTGAGCTCCTCTGGAATCTTGCAGTCCAGTTGCTCAAGGCGTTGAGTGTAGCCCGCCATCTTTATGGCGTGCTCACTAACGGAACTCCCTTCCTCCATCTTGCAGTTAAAGAACTTCTCAGAGATCTCATATCTCTTAGAACGGGCCTGAGTCTGAAACATGGTTTTCAGCTCCTTGAGAATCTCAAAGGGCCCGGGATAGTCTTCAAAATGATTTTGAAGGTCCGATTCCATAGCAAACAACATGGTGCTCTTAATCACACCATAATCATCTTTGTGCGACTGATGGACAGCTTTCTCATCAGCCGACGCAGTAGCAGCAGGGGCGTCACCTAACGCACTCTCGAGGACATAGTCCTTTTGACCACTAGAGAGAATGATTCTCAGATTGCGGAACCAATTGGTGAAGTTAGACCCATTGTTTTTAAGCTTTTCCTTCTCAGCAAAAACGTTGAAGTTGAAGTTGGACTTAGCCATTTGATCTACAGTATTTGCAAGTACAATTTAGACTATGTTCATGATAAATAGTTCAACTTAATCAAATTACTAGATGAACTCCCACTAAATTCAACATCCCTCAAGTTGTTTAGTGAACATGATCCAAATTCACCACACCTAATCCGATCATCACGAGAAGAGATGTGGCTTCAATGGTGGACAACAAAGTGTCGATCATATCATTCATATGACTCATGCTTAACCTTTCGGTTCATGTGTTCCAAGGCCATGTCTGTACATGCTAGGCTCGTCAAGTCAAACCCAAGTATTTCCACGTGTGCAAAAACTGGCTTGCACCCGTTGTATGTGAGCGTAGAGTCTATAGCACCCGATCATCACGTGATGCTTGGACACGACGAACTTTCGCAACGGTGCATACTTGGGGAGAACACAGTTTTTATCTTGATATTTAAGTGAGGAATCATCTTATAATGCTACCGTCGCGATCTAAGCATAATAAGATACATAAAAGGATAAACATCACATGCATATAACTTTATGTGACATGGTATAGCTAATCTTCGCGCAATGATCTCCATCTTGTGCGTGTCGGCATGATCTCCATCACTCCATCATGATTGCCTCCACCACGAATAGCAACTACAACTATTGCTAACTACTTAGCGATAAAGTGAAACTATTACATGGCGTATAAGAAGTTGACACACAGGTCATACACAATTATAAAGACAACCATATGGCTCCTGCCGGTTGTGTACTCATCGACATGCAAGTCGTGAAACATTACAAAACATGATCATCGCATACATTATACACATCACATCTTGGGCCATACCATATCACAGAAAACACTCCCTGCAAAAACAAGTTAGACGCCTCTACTTTGTTGTTGCATGTTTTACGTGGCTTATGGGAGTAGAAGCTAAGAACGATTCTTACCTACGGAAAGCCACAACGGTGATATCATGGTTGCCAAACTCCGGTGTTAATCCCATGACAACTATAGTGAGAGAAACTGGCATCCACCAGCCGCATGTGTGGAACAAGCCACACGTCAAGTGCGGAGCCGGTCTCGCGAACGACGTCGTGTAAGGTTGGCCTGGACCGCTTCAATCACTATCCCGCGTCATAAGAAGAACATAAACAAGAGTCTTGCAACAGAAAACATCAACGCCCGCAACAACCATGTTGCGTTCTACTCGTGAAACACATCTACGCATAGATCTAGCTCTGATACCACTGAAGGGTTTCGCGGCATAGTAAATCAAAATTTTCTACGGATGCGAACAGAGGAAAGCCAAGATCTAATCTAGGAGATGCAAACAACGAGAGAGATTGGATTAGATCTTCATACCCTTGAAGATTCGCACAGCGAAACGTTCTTCGGAACGTGGGTGATGTAGTCGTACCCGCTTCTCCTCCTCGCGATCCGATCCGATCTAGCACCACAAGTGGCGGTGCCTCCGTGAGATGCACATGTGCAGCACCTCGACGTCTCCTCCTTCCTTGGTCCAGCAAGTATGGTGGTGAGATGGGTTGGATCTACAACGCGATGGCGCGGTGCAATTGGTGGAGAATTTCTGCAGCAGGGCTTCGCCTACACGCAGTCGGGAGGGAGAGAGAGAGGAGGGCAGCAGGGCGACTAGGCTTGAGGGGAAGGTGTGTGTGGGGGGGGTGGTGTGCCCCAGCCCTCTATATATAGAGGGGTGGGCGCCAGCCCTAACCCCTCCCCCAAGCCTAGGCCGGCGGCCAAAGGAGGGAGGAGTGGGGGGCAAGGAAACCCCCCCTTCTAGAAGGTCCAATTAGGGTTTATCCCTTGTTTGGCCGGCTGGGCCCTATGGGGCATTGGGCAGGGCACTCCCTCATAGGCCCATGCCCCCTCCCGACAGGTGGGACCATGTTGGTCCCCTTCCGGAAGGTTCTAGAAGCTTCCGGTACAATACCGATTAACCCGGAACAATTCCGAACTCCAAAAACTACACTGCCTTATATGAATCTTATTCTCCGGACCATTCCGGAACCTCTCGCGATGTCCCGGATCCCATCCGAGACTCTGAACAAAAACTCATAAACCAATTATCCAATCTATCCTAGCGTCGAGACACGTTAAGTGTGTGACCCTTCGGGTTCGAGAATATGCAGACATGATCTTATATCAATAATCAACAACGGGGTCTGGAAACCCATATTGACTCCCACACGTTCATCGATGATCATATCGGATGAACCACGATGCCAGGATTCAATCAATCCCATATATATATTCCCTTCGTCTCGCGATATTTTACTTGCCCGAGATTTGATCGTTGCATGGTCATACCTAGTTCAATCTCGTTCACAAAAAGTACTTTACTCGTTCCGTAATCCGATATCACTTTGTGATTAACTCCTTAACCACATGCTTGCAAGTGGTGTTGATATCGACACGAGTGGGCCCAAGTATATCTCTCCGACTTGGGAGGGACAAATCCCATCTCGATACATACAACCCAATGATACTTTCCGATCACCGAGAGACACCTTTATGATCACCCTCTCATATGATGACGTTTGATGACCTCAAAGATTTCTTCCGATACCAGGGAGTTGTATTATCTCATGGTCTAAGGAATACAATATTTGGCATAAGAAAAGCTTCGCAAAGATGAACACGATGACACGATCTAATTGCTTCGCTTAGTTTGGTCCATCCATCATATCATTCTCCCAATGATATGATCTCATTATTAATCGACAACTCATGTCCATGGTTAGGAAACCTTAACCATCATTAATCAATGAGCTAGTCCATAGAGGCGTACTAGGGACACGGTGTTGTTCACAAACCACACCAGTATTAAAGTTTCCGCTTAATACAATTATAGCATGAAGTATAAACATTATCATGAACAAGAATTATAATAATAACATCTTTATTATTGCCTTTAGGGCATAATTCCAACACTATGGACCCCGATCCAATATTTACCATTGATACATCTTCCACTGTTACTTGTTTACTTGCTGCAAACCACCATTACCTTCCACACCATACGTTTAATCCTTTGTTACAGCAAACCGGTCAGCTTGACAACCTTATTGATTCGTTGGGACAAAGTCTTGAGTTTGTATTGTGCAGGTCTCCACATTGTTTACAACACCTGTGTGACGTTTCCTTCCTCCTTCTGGTTCGATAACCTCGGTCTCAACTAAGGGAAAACTTGCTGCTGTGCTCTTCACACCCTACGCTTGGGGTTACCAACGAAGTGCCACGTCGAGCACTATCAGGATCATCAATATAAAGTATGATGTAGCTATATATGGCCATGACCTTGGTCGTTCGACTTGAAATCCAAGAATTTTCATAAAATTTTACACGGGCGACGGGAGTACATTTTACATCAAGGACATAAAAAATAGGAAAATTACATCGAGGACCATACATTTAGCACAAAGGACCCTAAAATAATTAAGCAAGGGAAATAATCGGGTTTGGCTCCTCCTCGAGAGACCAGTTGATCGATCCATACTCTTCGTACTACTTCCTTTCTGGATTGTTCCTAAAAGTTGGAAACTCCCATTATTGGCAGCATTATGGTTCACCATGCCAAGATGCACCCATCTATAAAATATCAGAACATTTCCATAAAGTATTATGTACATATATGGACATATATTCACCCATGTTGTTCGGCTTGAATCCTAAGAATGTTCATACACTGTAGGCCATATTGCCAAGAAGATTTATTTTTTCAAAAGTTGCGAAGACTAGTGATTGTCAACATGCAAATGCTTAGAAAGAAACTAAATCTTTCAAAAATCTCGTTTGTGGCTACCGTGAAAAAGATATCTATAGAACTTTAAGAGCAATCTACCATTTACTCGTCTTTCAAATTTTACATAATATTGGCAAATCGGCTTAAATTATAATAGGATGGAGGGAGTACTACTACTTGCTTCGCAAAAAAAGCACTCCTCACTTTTGAACCAGCATGTTGCGGGTGTGCCTGGTGCTTCCTATTCTGAGAGTGTGATGAAATGGAACGAATAAAGGTGGAGTAGTTGGGGGTAGGAAGGCTGGCCAGATCATAGTGATGTTCCCCACAAAAATAAAAATAAAAGGATCATAATGGTGTGTATCCAATGTGATGGGACACCCCTTGTCCACCACTTTAAGTAGTAAGTATTAGTACTATGCATGACGATCTTTTGGCTATCCTTCCTGCCTGAAATTACTAGTTATTACTCACTGTACCTATACCTCGTGTCAGAAACTCATCGCAGCTTTACTCTAACATCACACCACCGTCAAATCCTCCTCTTCGCTGCTCTCGCACTGCCTCCTCTATGCTCTTGGTCCCTTCTTGCAACTAGTTTTTCTTTCAATAGGGGGAACTCCAAGTGGAAATATTTTTTACCATGACAAGATTTTACTACCGCTTATTTTTAGGTTAGAATTTTAAACCGGCGGTAGGAGTACATTTTACACCAAGGACCTAAAAATGAGAAATATTACATCAAGTTTCATACATTTAACACAAAGGACCCTAAAATAATTAAGCAAGGAAAAAATCGGTTTTGGCACCTTCTCAAGAGAAAATCTGATCGAGCCATACTCTTCATGCCACTTACTCTTTGATTGTTTTAAAATATGGCCAGATTTGTCGGCATGCAAATTCGTCGAAATAGGATCCTCAATATAAAGTATGATGTAGATATAGCCATGACCTTGTTCGTTCGGCTTGAAATCCAAGAATGTTCATACTCATTGACAACTAAGCTTAAATTTGTTTATAATTTACCACTTACTTTTAGGTTAGAATTTACCCGGGCGATGTGAGTACATTTTTTATCAAAGACCTAAAAAGAAGGAAAATTACATCGAGGATCATACATTTAGCACAAAGGGCCCTAAAATAATTAAGCAAGTAGAACATTCGAGTTTGGCTCCTTCTTTAGAGAGCAGCTGATCGGGCCATACTCTTCATGTCACTTCCTCTTCGATTGTTTTTAAAATATTGCCAACTTGTCGGTATGCAAATTCTTGGATATGGGGTCATCAACATAAGGTATGATGTGGCCATGACCTTGGTATTTCAGCTTGAAATCCAAGAATGTTCATACTCGTTGACAACTAAGCTTAAAATCGTTTAGATCTTACCACTAATTGTTAGGTTATAATTTTACATGGGTGGCGTGGGAGTACATTTTACGCCAATGAACTAAAAAATAGGAAAATTATATTGAGGTCCATACATTTAGCACAAAGGAACCTAAAATAATTAAGGAAGGAAAACAGTCGGGTTCGGCTCCTTCTCGAGAGACGAGCTGATCGAGCCATGCTGTTCATGCTACTTCATTTTTGATTGTTTTCAAAATATGGCCATATTTGTTGGCATGCGAATTCTTAGATATGGGATCATCATTATAAAGTATATGATGTAGATATGGACATGACCTTGGTCGTTCGGCTTGAAACCTAAGAATATTCATACTCATTGACAACTAAGCTTAAATTCGTTTACATTTTACCACTTACTCTTAGGTTAGAATTTTACCCGGCGGTGGGAGTACATTTTACATCAAGGACCTAAAAAGAGGAAAATTACATAGAGGTCCATGCATTTAGCAGAAGGGACCTAAAATAATTAAGCAAGGAAACCAGTCGGGTTTGGCTTCTTCTTGAGAAAGTAGCTGATCGAGCCATACTCTTTTAAATACTACTTCCTCTTTGATTGTTTTCAAAATATGTACTAATTTGTCAGCATGAAAATTCTTGGAGATGTGATCATCAATATAAAGTATGATGTAGATATGGCCATGACCTTGGTCGTTCGGCTTGAAATCAAAGAATGCTCATACTTAGTGCCAACTAAGCTTAAATTCATTAATATTTTACCACTTACTTTTAGGTTAAAATTTCACCCGTGCAGTGGAAGTACATTTTACATCAAGGACCTAAAAATGAAAAATTACATCGAGTTTCATACATTTAACACAAGTGGCTTAAAAATAATTAAACAGTCGAGTTTGGCTCTTTTTCAATAGAGCAACTGAATTGAGGCATATATAAGAGAGGGGGAGAAGTAAAACCCTAATCCTAACGAAATTGGGCCGAACCAAGCCCGTATAGAATTACAATTCAACACGACTGACAACAACTAGGAGGTCGTCAGCGAAGGTAGGAGCCCTAGGTGAGCAGATCCTTTTTCTCTCCTCTCTCGTGGCGGCGCTTGGCGATCAATTGTTTGTCTCTCGCACGGACGTAGGTCTCGTACTCTCGTTCCGTCAAATCCCGCGTTGCCGAGCTCTCCCATCTCTTCGCCCCGAAGGCAAAACGAGAAGACCGGAAAATTGTTAATTTTGCCTTTAATTCTCACCAATTTCTGTTCTCCAAACTACCACGCATTAACACTCTCACCCACAATCACCACCATCCGCGACCGGGAACCCTCGCCCCTCTCTCTCGGTCTCACGCGGTGGGGATCTCCGGGTTCCCTATCCCCGCGATCCTCTGCCCCGGAGACCTCCCGATTCCGCGACGCAGCAGCCTCTCGCCCTTTCTCTACCGGGCTGGGGAGGAAACTGCTCAGTTGGAGGAATCCCTGCCGAAATCCTCCGTTTAGCGATATCAAATCCAATTTTGGGGAGACAACTGCTCCTCTACTTATTATTTCTTCAATTTTGTGCTGTCTGGCGAGTCCAAATGGGGTTGCAGCAATCCAAGGAGGAGCTGCTGTACCAGCAGGTGAACTATGGCAACATCGAGGGGATTCGGACCCTCAAAGCGCAGGGTGCAGGCGTTGAGGCAAGGATAACACTTTATCCTCTTGCATGTCCAACATATAGTGTTTTTTTTTCAAGAATACAAAGATATAGTGTTGTAGACCTGGGGATTAATCTACGAAGTTAATTTTTCTTGTTGGGTGTTGAATTTCTGCTTGTAGTGGATTGACAAGGAAGGGAAGACCCCCCTGATGGTTGCCAGCATGCGCCCTGATCTGCTCAATGTGGCTAAAGTTTTGATTGAGTTGGGCGCAAATGTGAATGCATATCGGCCTGGTATGCTTTTCTCGTATTGCTTTAGTTGATTATCTCAATTATTTCTAGGGTGCATAACAGGGGCTTTGTGTGGATGGAGTGACTAAGAGGTTGTTACTCTTAGTTGTGGTCTAGGAATTAAGCTCATGTCTATTGTGCTGCTTCAACCAAAACTGATTTAATATAGACACTGCCATAGCCTGTAAGTGTAAAAATTGTGCATACACCTTGAAGCTTCTTAGAACCATAACATCTCAGTAAAATAGAAAACCAGAGAAAACTGTGGATAAGTAAATATAAATAGCTTATAGCTAATTAAGTTTGAGTCTGCCCATTTTTTCTATTTGTAGGAGTACACAATGGAACCGCATTGCACCATGCTGCCAAGAAAGGACTTGAGCTGACTGTCCATTTACTTCTCTCACATGGAGGTATATGATGCAGTAGATATGTCTTCAATTATTTTGCCTCTTGAAAGTTTTTATATTAAAGAACCTTCTCTCTGGGATCTGTTTGCAGCTAACCCCTTTATACCAAATGATGATTGCAACACCGCACTTGATCTGGCTAGAGAAAAGGGTCATGTGAACGTTGTAAGGGCCATAGAGGTATATTGTTTCCTTCCTATCCTATTTTGCTTTAGCGTAGTTAGTATGATGGCTTACTCTTTGTTCATTGCTCGCTAGTTATTCTTTAATTATTTTGTTGGTTGCTATTTGGTTCTTAATTATTTTCAGGGACGTATTTCTCTTTTTTGTGGATGGATGAGGGAGAATTATGGTCCTGGTTTCTTGGAAGCATTTGCTCCTCAATTCATGACTAGAAAGATGTAATATTCGCATAACCTTTGCGTTATATTCTGTAGTCTATGTTATTAATCATGCTGCATATCACAGGCACATAGATGTGAGGATCATCATGTAGTATATTTTATGCTTCTCTATCCTAACTTGAATCTTCTCCCCAGTTGGGCGGTGATTTTACCCCGCGAAGCACGGAATCCGTCAAGACCTATCAAGCTTGAGTTAGCTATATATCCTGAATTGCAGGTATAAAAAGTTATTGGAGAAGTGCTTTAGTTTGGTGTAGCGTTGTAATGTTCATATTATTGAATATGTTGGATGCACCTTGATGCATTGATACTTGATAGGAAGAATATAATCCCAGCTTTATAAGCTCAAGACAAGACCACAACCAATGGTCAGTAGACAGAGATTAACACTGACAGCACTAAACAAAATCCTGGCCTAGATGCCATCCATGCAAGCGAACAGGACGCAACCCCTGCCACAGGAAAGAGAGAATCCAACTCTGTAAAGAGGGGCAGAATTGGGCCACTCAAGTTTTGGATACACAAAGTCAATGGCGTTGCAGACCGCTGGCCTTGCACTGCTGCGGGGTGCTGAGGCCACGGAACCGCCAGGTGCCACTCAGCATTCTAGACGTTGTACCACCACAGGTCACCGCGTCCCTTGCATGTTGTGACATATGCCTCAGTTGATACCCATCTAATGTCCCAATGTGACCAAGATGCCACAATATGTGATCCTCCGTGGTCTGCTACCCATGCCATCCATGGTAGCTGCACTGGCATGTTCCGAGCGGACCTAGGATCTACCTGCTAGAGCCACGATGTGTTATACCTGCTTGCGCACCAACCTAGGGACAAACCTCCAAGAATAACCCCTAGGGAGCATGATTTTTGAGTCGCCGTATAGTCGCCGATTAGTCGCCGACTAATCACCAAGTCGTCGCGGCGTGGCTGGGTCGCGCAGGCGACTTGACTCACGGAGCAAGTCGCGCCACGTCACTGGCTCGACGGCGATTTCCTGTGACTATACAGCGACTTTTGCCTCAGGATTTCAGCGACTTGATGCCCGAGGACGGCGGCGCAGGAGGAGGCAGAGCATGGCGGCGTCGAGGAGGCAGAGCATGGCGAGGACGGCGGCGCAGGAGGAGGCAGAGCATGGCGGCGTCGAGGAGGAGGCAGAGCATGGCGAGGACGGCGGCGCAGGAAGAGGCAGAGCATGGCGGCGTCGAGGAGGAGGCAGAGCATGGCGAGGACCGGAGGCCAGACACGGGAGCTCGGGAAAGGAGGCGCTCGGGAGCTCGATGGGATCTGGATGAAGAGTGGTGGTTGGTGGGAGTCTGGGAGAGCTCTCTCTTGATTAGGGTTTTGGTTGGGCCAGGCCTTGGGCCGCGTGGCGGGGATCTGGGGGTCTCTCGATTAAGGTTTTGGTTGGGCCAGGCCTTGGGCCGCGCGGTGGGGATCTGGGGGTTGTAGGCCGGGCTGCAATAGATAACAGGTCAACGTTGCTAAAAAAAATAGATAACAGGCCAACTTGACGTGCACTGTAGCAGGGCGACTTGGGGCGACTATACGAGCTGAGTCGTTGACTCAAGTCGGCAAGTCACGAGCCGCAGCCTCGGCGACTTGACTTGACTCGGCGACTCAAAAATCATGCTAGGGAGGGAGCGACCTCATCTTCACCGTTGTTATTTTCTACAGCAAGACAGATCTTGGTTTTCACCCAGGGACTAGACCACGAGGGGTGGAGGTGACGAGGCTGCCGTCATCACCGGCACCAACAAAGGTCAGGCAGGGCCTTCACCTGAATGCCATGAGAACCTGCACCAGCTTGGCCCACCATCCCGCAAACAGAAGCCACCAGATGTCTCACATCTGGACCAGCATGGGCCAGCCATGACGCCACCTAAGAAGGATCTGGCCCGTGGCTCAGTTGCATTTGATAAACCAGCTGATCCCAGCCCTATCCCAGCCTGTCCCGAAGGAAACACTGCACTTCCTTTAGTTTTGCTGTGTTACATTGGCTATTTTTGTTGCATTTTCTGTGTATGTGCTGAGGAGTTTCTTATTTTTTCTAATATTTTATTTTTATGAATAAACAGGCTGCCCTGTCCTGAAGGAAACACCGCACTTCCTTTAGTTTTGCTGAGTTACATTGGCTATTTTTGTTGCATTTTCTGTGTATATGTGCTAAGGAGTTCCTATTATTTATAATATTTTATTTTTATGAATAAACAGGCTGCTAAACCTCGTGTTATCGTTAAACTTTGGAAATCTCAAGTTGATGAACCAAAGTATAATCTCGCTGATCCTTCCATGGCAATTTTTGACAAAGCTGCAAGTACGTGCAATGGTTCACCTTTCCAGGTTATGCCATTTTGAAATGCGTGTTTGTGTTGTTGGCTCCATGCTTTCTCACTCTTTTCCATTTTAGTGCAATTTATATTTTGCTCATCTCACTGGCAAAATAATTTGCTAAAAGAACAGAAATGGGTTTTCTAAAGTTGTGTTCTCAAATACTCAAATTATTCTCTTATTCAACATGCTCTTTGGCATGGGGAAATGAGATATTTGCTTTGGTCCTTTTAGTTTGAGTCGGGACTCGGTAAACCTATTCTTGGTGATGAACTCATGATTTTGGTAAAGTATTTTCTTACAAGAGAACAAAGACTAGTAAATCCACTCACATATACAATCATGTATGCTTGATCACTCTTGTGAGTTGCAAACTTATTTTTTTCACTCTTAAGATAGTTTATTATTTCTCCATTGTAGTGATTCCTTTTGCTCTTTATGCACCATCCACATTTGTGTACATGTGTGGATTGATTCCTTTTGCTCTTTATACAAAGTGCAGTATTGTTAATTTCTGTTGTGAATTGTGCCATGGGTACGTACACATTTTGTAGTGATGTTTCAATACATCTTATTTTCTTATTACATGGCTGTCTGTGAAAAGGTATATACACTCTGTAGTGATGTTTCAATACATTTTTTTTTCTTATTGCATGGCTGTCTGTGAAAAGGTACTTTGTATTATGGACATATCCTTGTTTCTATCAGATGGCCTGCATTCAATTGTTATATTGCAAATATTAAACTGTTCACTGTTCCAGCTAGGTCTATGCTCTAATTCTTTGAATATTTACAGAATCTCGGTACAAGTTCTTATCAGCGTATGAAGGTGACAAACTGCAGCTTCGATCATTCTATAGTGCATGTTGTGGCATGGCTCAGGTGATATAAGCTGAACTTTCTGAAAAAAAATATTCCCTTGCTAACTAGTCACTGATGGTATATTCTGAACTAATTTTGAAGAGTAACATTCAGTTGTTCTCTGAGTTTAGCATTTTATTTGTGCAATGGTTTTTGCTTATACAATGTATGTAAATCAATATATAGGTGCAGTAATTAATAGTATATCGCCTGTGTCTTGAACTTTTGATGAATAGATGCAAGGTTTGATTTGTATTAATGAGGATCAACAGAAAATTATTAACTACAGTATGGGATAAAATAATCTAATTTTCCAAAGATCCTTCTTTCTTAGGTTACCAGTATGGTTCCTGCACGACCAGTGAATTCCCCAACTCCAGCTCCAGTACCAAGAAATCCGTCTTCGGCACCTCCAGGGCTATCCACTCCCAGTAAGGAGGATGTTGAGTTGGCGATGGCTATCAATGCCTCCATCCAATCAGCTATAGCAGAGGGAGTGCCCAACATTCAGCCAATGTCTTCAACTGCGAACACCAGTGGCTGGGAAAACACTACGAACACCTCTCTCAATGGATGGGGTCCACCAGATGACGTCGCCCCTTCAAAGATGAGTTGCCAAGGAAAAATTGATGCCCCAAGTAGCAGCACATACAGCGGATGGAATGTGCCTGGAACAAGCTCTAACCAAAGTTCATCGAGACCTAACAAAAGCCAGAACAACCCTTCAATTGTGATTCCACCGCTGGCTCTTTCAACACCAACTGCACTTCCAGTTCTTCCAACAAGTGCGCTTCCGACTCTTCCAACACCAACTGCGCCACCACTTGCTGAAGGAATCTACAGTGGCCCTATTCAGTATCCTTCCATAGATTTCACACCAGTAGATGTAACCATGCCACATATGGAAGGTGATACAACTGTAAACTCTGCAAAAACTGGAGAAAATGATGCTGATACAAGCAGCACTGGCAACACCCCCTCAGGAACTTGTGTGATTTGCTTGGATGCTCCTGTGGAAGGAGCCTGCATTCCATGCGGTCACATGGCTGGTTGCATGTCCTGCTTGAAGGATATAGAGTCAAAGAAATGGGGGTGTCCCATTTGTCGTGCCAAGATTAACCAGATTATTCGCCTTTATGCAGTTTGAACAGTTGAAACAGTGGAGCAGCAAGTCGCAACTGCAATGGGTGCTCCCCGCTTCAAGTTTTGATATAAGGACTCAAAGGAGTAATGTTATACTGCAGCTGCAAGTGTACTATCACAAACGATACCTTCTGTGTTTCTGAACTTGCCCAACACATCAGGTAATTTATGTATATATGTATGTTGATCAACTGTATTGTGTATAGAAGAATGTATGCACTTCGCTGTGCAGAGGGTAATTCAACCGAACCTTGTATTGAGTATTGCTTCTGTTTGGTGCACTGTGTTGTAAGTTGCTATTGTTACTGGTCAATGAAGGCGTGTGAAGCAGTGCAAGTGCTTTCTATGGAATTGTTTCCCTGCTTAAATAACTCTTGTCAGTTTTGTAACCGTGGTCTTTTGATGGTCAGTGTTGCAGCATCGGTTCTTCCTTTGACTGAATGGAGAAAGCATTGTTTGCGGTTTTTGTCTATTTAGTGTGAAATAAACATCTGGACTTCCCAGCTAGAGAATCAAGATCTGCAATGTTTGCCAAAAAAGTATCGCTCGAGATGGAGGTGGAGGTAGAGCGATGGTCCCAAACATTCGACCACAGGCTGCCTGAGCTGAGCAGTCGTATTGGGATAGGCTAAGGACATTTTGTGTAGCTAAGTGACTTTGTGTACTGTAGCTAAATGATCAAGGAATCCTACGAAACAAAATCTAAATAAACAGAAGCAGCACTGTCCTTGTTCTGAGAAAAGAAGGCATCCTCTCCTTTATACTGTTTGTTGTTCAATAAGCTCATGAAATGTCATTTACAAAACTGTCATCTAGAGTGCTTTCACCTGGAGTCTAGAATGCAAAAACTTTGCAATTGAGTCATCTCCCAATACGACTTCGCTAGGTCGCTGTTAGAGCACAAGTCGTCATCCCCACCCATGGCTTAGTCAGTCTTGTCCATCCACTAATGCCATCAAAGCCGAAATGCTGAGCTAGCCGAAGCACGGAGCTAAAAAGACCTTGAATTGAGAAGGCAATGACCACCAATTGACAAGGCTAGTTGATCTTGGAGATGAGCCATTTGCTCGGGATGAAGGCCGACAAGTAGCAGACAAGATACAGCACAAATATGCCCCCCCCCCCCCCTTTCTCTCCTGTAGTTAGTGGTAAATTGTAGAGAAAATTGCTTTGGAGCCCGAGCTACATGAAGCCCTGTATTTTTGAAATTGAAAACTTGATTTCAGAGTATCAAAAAAGTACGAAAAAAGTTCTGCACGTAGATAATGATGTACTCTACCAGACACATAAAGTCTCAACCCGAACTAGCTTATATTTTAGTCAAAATCTGACAGAATTTGGAATTTGAAAATTGACACCGTTCGCTATTTTAGATGTCAGATTTTGGCATTTTTGTGCAGCCCAAAATACTAGGTATTTCGAGTTGAGACTTTTTTCACAGTGGTAGAGTATATTATTTCCTACATCTAGAACTTCTGCTTGGAATTTTTTGAAACTTCATCAAAATACAAATTTCCAAAGGTTAAAAAAAAAGGTCTCCATTGCTCCTGAGACCAAAACGTCCGCACTATAAATTGTAGGGCTTCTTAACAGCTCCAAGGTACTCTGTTCCACGAGGTTGCTCTCAGTGACCCTACCAATTTATTTTTGTCATGGATAGCTCTCTTTTAGATTAAACATTGCGCTTGTGGCAACTCCATTCAAGGGCAATGCCTTATGGGAACTGCATTATTGCATTCTTCTTTTGCAGCAATCTCATGATTTACCAAAATGCTAACGTCGATGAAGCTACATCCGTCAAAGATACTCTGTTAGTTTTTTGCGGATAGTCAGGGTAAACTCCCAATTGGGACAAGTCCTCACTACAATCCACTTATGCAACTCTCGATGACAGTTTAGACTGTTTTCAGTATCTTCTTCAGGATATTAAGACGACGGCTACGTCCTGAGGTCAGAATAAGGTCCTCTCCGTCCTATCCTCGCTCTAGTAGTGCGTCTAGCATCAGCGGACGTGTGAAGTCGTGTGTCCGACGGATTTCTTGGAATCTGGTTGCTCTTCGTATTGGTTGGTGTCGTTTGAGACCAGTCTCTTCCGATCTACGTTTGTCATTTTTGGCGATGGTTGCTGCTCTAGTGCGCTGGTCCTTTGGGGCCTTAACACGATGACTTTCCGCCAGTCTACTACAACAAGCTCTACTATGTCAAGCTTTGCCGGCAAGGATGGCGGCGCGTCTTCGGCTTGTGCTAGTGTTTGTAGTCATCGCTAGGTGGTCCAATGATCTTGTAATTTTTATTACTTTTAGAACCCTTTGTACCGCTGTTGATGATTATTAATAGATCGGTGGAATTTCACAAAAAAAAGCCACAATGCAAATAGCTCCGAGTTCAAACAATGTCCCAAAATGAAAATCATCTAGGACACACTCTCTTCATCCTTAGTGAACCTAAATCAAAAGTTCATAATCCAAACTGAGGCAGCATAGTGAAGCTATATCTATGAAGTCCAAACAGAATTTTCTCTTCATCATTAGTAAACCTAAATCAGTGAAGCTGTATCCATGGGATGTCTTCACGCCTTCTGAACAATGTAGCAGAATATAAGCGCCACGAGAGACATGCA
The DNA here is from genome assembly GCA_030063025.1 of Avena longiglumis. Taxonomy (NCBI): domain Eukaryota; kingdom Viridiplantae; phylum Streptophyta; class Magnoliopsida; order Poales; family Poaceae; genus Avena; species Avena longiglumis. The sequence goes on along the minus strand of CP125976.1, from coordinate 309,349,400 downwards.
TACCAATTGCATCAGGGCACATGCATATATATAATAATAGCCAGGTATATCAGACGCAGTACAGTTTATATATAAATCTGGAAAAAGACAAAGGATTAAGAAAAAAAATGATCGATAGTACAAAGAAAACAGAGAAAATAGTTGCTTCAGGGCGTGCATGCCCACTTCTGTGAATGCCAAAGCAACATGTAACCTTCAACACCTCCATGCCTGTGTCACTCGAGTACTGTATATTGTTTATCAATCGCCATTTGAACCAACCAGTTAAGCTCAAAGCACTCTGGCAAGTGATGATCACATAAGCTTTCATCTCCAAAATGAGGACAGCTTGCCTGGCAGCCGTTTACAATTCGTGATTCTTGTCTTCTTCGGCCACCTCAGGTAGCGGCGCTGTGCCCTCCTCCGGCGCTGCTCCGCCGTCCTTGGTCGATGCACCGCCACTTCCTTCAGAGCTTGCCTTGTTTTTCCGGCGGTTGGACTTCTTGGGCACCGCAGGGAGGTCCTGGCAGGTAGAACCGGCAGTGTCCTCAGCTGCCTTGTCCTTGTCCTTCTTGCGGTTCTTGCGGGTGCCCTTCTTGGCCTTCTCCTTCTTCTCCGAGGTCTCAGCACTGCCCGCTGTGACGTCCATGGAAGAGGTTTCAGAACCCCGGGAGCGATTCCTCCTTGACCGACGGGCGCCTGGGGACGGAGGGGAATCGCCGGCGGCGCTGTCTATGCCGCCTGCATCGCTTTTAGTATCTCTGAAGGAGGTATCACCCAGGCCTCCACCATCTAGGACTATTTCTGTCAGAGTGAAAGAAAGAAAATTTGTGCAAATAAAAGCTGTTAGCATATTTTGGTATAATAAATCTGCAAAAGTTGAATGCTAATATGTTATAATCAGCAGACATGAATACTGAATTTTCATCAGAATTTGAGAAAAGGTTTCACCAAATCAAATTTAGGAAATGTAAGAGAGTGAGAATTTAACCTTGAGAAGCCCATGGGTTAGCGGCAGCAGAACCTCCTCCCCTGTCGCTCCTAAACGAGGCTGAGTCCAATGGCGCCGAGTGGTAGTCTTTCATCTGTTAAGTACAATATTTTTGATGCCAACATAATTGCTGTTAAAATAAAGTATCTTGAAGTCATTTCATTTCCACGCCAAAATGGGGAAGAGATAATGCTAACTAGCTAAGTATGTATGAGTATTTTTTAATGTTGACTCTACCGACCCCAAACATTATATTTCATATATAGCAACGACTCGAATTTATCCACATAATTATTTCTTGTAAATTTTGCAAAAAATATGGTTGCATGCCTCAATCAATGTAGAGGCCAGGGCATACCCTTCTTTTGGAAAATTTTTTTATGCAACTCTCACTGTTAGCCTTGATCAAGTGAAATAAGCTTTGCCGATAATTTTCTCTTATGAATAAGAAACCATCCATCATCACCTTTTTGATTGTGGGTTGGTTCATATTGCATGGTGCACTGTGTATTTAGTTTTCAACATCACCCCACCCCTAGTATGTTACATATATTTGGGACATGGCTTAGAGGGAGTTGATAAATCATTGTGATAACTTATTTTGGTCGGAGCGGCAGCTGCCGTTTTGTCGGTTTGGCTACGCAGAAAGGATGTGTTTTTTTACAACGAAAATTACATTATTGCATGCAGGTTCTACTCTTGGGTAACACTTGCCTGCAGGCGTTCCTTAGTTTGTAGTGTTATCCTTGGTCGCCTAACATAGCTTTTTTGGACTAGATTTTTTGTCTATCCCTTTTCCGGTCGGACCTTTGTTTCTCGCTTTGTGATAAACATCGTAATAAGTTTGGATACATGCATTTATGACGCAGATGCCAGGGGAATAAAAGCCTCTAATTTCTAAACCAGGATCATTTTTTCTACTCCCTCAATTCAATAATAAGTAACTTGGCTTTACCTAGATTCGAATGTACCTATACACTAAAACATATCGAGATACATTGGAATCTAGACAAAATCAAGTCACTTATTTATAGATGGAGGGAGTCTTATTATTGTGAAAACTTACTAGTCTCTTATGGTAACTTTTACGGTACCCTGGTACTCCCAAACCATGAAGTGGAGTACCATAAAAATCTGTCCGTCCGTAATGGAGGGTAACAATGTCATTTTTCTTAGGCTACAGAAAAAAAATGATTATGTAATTAACTGTCTCCCAAAATCTCGTTAGAAGCATGGCTCCGTTTGACCTGCCGTCATCGCATCGATCGTCCAAAAGCAAGACCTAAGCGGCAGCAAATTTAACGAGGCTTGAAGCTGCAGCTTGAGCGGGACCTCGTTTCTCCCTGTTATACAGCTGACGCGGACCCAGAAGGATCGGTGACGTTTAGGTGCAGGCAGGCACGGTCAGGGGCGGCGGCTACCTGCACGAGAGTGGTCACCTTTGCGCGGATCTGTTTAGGCCGAGGACGCAGATCGCGGCCAATCTCCCCTTGTTCACTGGCCGTTCAGAGAAGATAAACTAACAATACACTTTGGACTTTGGAGAAGATGAATAGACGAGATGAGATCTGATGATTAGAAATTGAAAATTCTCCATCAGGGTCTGGCCGCCATTCCCCGCAGTGCCACCGCAAAGCTAACCTCGCACCTCCTCCTATTTGCCGGATCGCCGCCCGGCCAGATCACCCGTGCTGCTGTGACACCGACGCCATCACGCCCAGCTGCTCCCCACGAAACCGCCGCCGCCTCGTCCTGTCCGTCAACGCACGACTCCTCTCTGAGCTCTCTTTCTTACGCTTACACCACTTGACGAATAATAACATGCAGCAGCTGGGATTACCGTTTTGCCCCTCAGATGGAGGTACTCCGTGAGTTTTTGTGATTTTTTGAGTTAGGTACTGCGTGGGGCTAATCCTGGAGTACCGGATCATACGAGCCATTGGATTAAGAAAATTGGATGGTTCATACTAATTTCGGGATACTGTAAAAGTCCTCGTCTCTTATAGCAGACAACGAAGCGCTTTTCTAACCTTGTTTGTTTCAACAATGCAATAAATATTGTCTTAGCAAGGACGTCACTTACCCAGCTAGGTGCTCCTGCCTCCTCCTTCTTGGCTGCAGGGGCACTAGGTCCATCCCATCCGATATGCGCCACATGTTTCACATCCGTAGGGAATCCGATTTGCAATTCTTGTTCCTTAGTATCTGGTTGTCATTATTTAGAATGAGAAATAAGTGACGTTAGGATATAGGAAAACAAATAAAGGATGCTACTTGCTACATGTACTTGTTACGATATAATGTGCAAGTCAGAGTAAATTAGTGGTGTTAAACAAATAGCTATAAGTGCGTACCCATTATGTTAGAGAAGTAGCGGAAGGGCCTCAGGATCCCCTTCTTCATCTTTGTGCTCATGTCCCTTTCAGCTACCTTTTTCTAATTTATTTGTGCCCTAGCACAGTTGTTGAATCTACAAATTGCTGCAAGAGAATGCACAGCAAACCTTGCAATGAAGACACATCATTGAATAAATGGGAAATCGTCTATATTCCTACATAAAAGATTGAAAACAACGTAAAATTAAGTGCTACAGATGAAGGAATGACACATTCGAATTCTTACTCTCTTAAGAACCTCAAAACTCAAATGGTAACAAGAACCAAGTATGTCACCAATTCTTGTTAACCGGTCCTCTCACTCCCTCCTCAATGCGGCAACAGCATGTTGCTCCTCCCTCAGTCTCTTCCTCCCAGAATTATGCTAGCTCAATATTGCGAGACCCTCCGCTGCAATGGGCACATGGTTCAGAAACTTATGCCGAGCTCAGCGGAGGGCGCATCGCGTCAATCGAATTCCGAGGTTGGGAGCAGGAGGAGTTCTAACTTATGTCTAATTCTGTCGAGGGCTAAGAACCCTTTGAGCCGTCTCCTAATATTCAACCATGCATGGGCGTAGGAAGAGGCTACCTGTCGATTTTGTGGCTATATAAGGAGGGTACAGTTATGGAAAACGGGTTGGAGGATGCAGAGGACGTTTGCCTAAAGATAGGCTTCTGGACAAAGATGTCACTGCTAGAAATAACCCCCGTGGTGGGTGCTTCCACCATGAGTTACCATGCAATTTGCCGCTTTATCCTCCAATTTTGTGTGTATATATAGGTTTCCTGGTCCAGTTGGTCGATCCCCTCACAATATCAAGGAGGACAACACATTTTGGAAAGCATGTATCTCGAACTCTTATACTCCTAAGTTATATATTTTTTGTTTGATAATAATGACACAGATTAAATTTTGAAAAAATGACACAAATTTGAATGGGTTAATTATTTGGTTTGCCACTTGAGGCGTGCATGTGCTTAGTTTTGTCACTAGAACAAAATCATGCTCGGTTTTACCACTACTTCGGACGCCCGAACTCGTTCCGTCAATGCTGTCGTTTCCGCTAGGTCAACGTTCTTGATTCGACCGTTTCAGGTGGGACCGGACGGAGACATGTACCCTTTCAAAATAGGACCGTTGCTGCCGATGGGGGCCAGTAGAAATCCATCGGCCGCGCGTGTGTTAAAACCGGCGGAACATGCCCCAGGAGCTTGCGGCGTTGAGCAAAAATTGGAGGCGGGTGACGGGGTTGGAGGCGGCGGGAGGGGGGGAGGGGGGGTTGGAGCTCACATGTGAGCAGGAATCGAGCTCCATATCTTCCGCAAGCTCCCGCGCCACCTCGCGGTTCGAGAATTCAGCGCGCATGGAGATGCCAACCTTCCTCTGTCTGCGGTGTCGGGCGGGCGTTGATCGGAAGCTTTCGCGCACCCTTCGTCCGTTCTATGTGTGTAGTCTGAATGGGATAAGAGACTTAAGCATATTTTCACTATTTTTGTGGTTGAGATCCTTGAGCAATACAGGGGTTGATCTTTTTGGCGTGCTTTCTGGTGAAATGCTTTTTCTTTTCTTTGGATCAATGTTCTAGCCCATACGCCGATGAATGAGCACGTAGAAGGGCACCCAAGACGGTAGCAGCCGCAGCACGAGAGACGAAGGGCGGAGCACTCATTGATAGAGAGGTAGCCGTTGAGCTAAGTACGGTGAACCAGGAGATTAGGAAGCTCGAAGATCAATCACAAATTTGGAACATTTGGGCATTTGTAGGTGGTATGGTAATTGCACTAGGTGTATGTTGAAATTGTATGAAAAAGCATGAATTTGGGACACATTTCTAAGCTTGAAATTGTATGAAAAATGGTTGAAATGAGAAATGGCTTGTTATCATTTGTAAGGGAAAAGAAATGGAAAAAAGGTTCTTGTAAAAAAAGTATTCTAGAGTCGAGAGCCTAGTGCCGGCTTGACTAATGGGCCAACTCCATCCAATTAGGCCCATTCGGGGTGGACAAATGAGAAGGATTAAAAAATGACCAAAAAAGGTGGGTTGCGGCTTGGATTCAAACCCACAACCGCGTGGTTTGATAGCGTGAAGGGTTGCACCCGTAATCAGTGGGGTGAATAGAAATATATTGAGAATCAAAGGGAATAATGCTATCTATAGTGAGTTTGTGATTTGGTTCAGGGTTTAAAAATGCATATCGTGTTTGTGATTTTCATGAGCATGTCATATTTATACATAGATAAATGATCTTTGGCCACGAACAATTTTCAACACACATAAAGATTATTTGGGCATGGACATTTTTTAACACACAACTTATTTATCTTTGGGCACTTTAACACACTATGCATTTGAATAACTTGATGATAAGAAGATACTTGTTACTCTCAGTTTTTATTTGTAGACTAGCTTGGTATAAACATTTCTAACACATTTATCGTGTTTATTTGTAGACTAGCTTATTCTTTAGTCCCTAATAAAGACTAGTTTTATCGTGTTTGTTTGTAGACTAGTTTTATAGTGTTTATTTGTAGAATAGCTGGGTAATAAACAGGTCCTAACACGTCCACTATTTGCTATTTGTTACCCTTCTAAAACACTAGTTTGGTAGCCATGTGAATTTTTTCAACACATAATAAACACTTATGAACACACAAATGGTTACATTAGATAAATAAAATACAAATAAGCACCACAGTTACATAGACGAGTCCACGGACACAACACGACATAGAAAATACGGGAAACACAATAGACACGATAAAACTAAAAACTCGAGGGTAAACTAAATACATGACAAGCTTGACGAACAACTTGACTTGGGGATCTCGCTTCTTGAAAATCTTCATCTTGAACCTTCTTCCACCTTGGTCGCGCCCCTTGACCACTGCTTTCAACTTCACTCGTGGTCATAGGGGAGGTAGTGCATCTTATTTGCGGTGGGGAAGATGCACTCGTAGTTGGTGAAGATATTGTAGGTCGTGAAGAAGATCGACTCGCAGCCGCACCAAAACACCTGGCCGAGGAGGGAGTACGCGTCGTATAGGTTGGATAAGGTGACCGTGAGCAACTTGAGGGCGGTGCCGTCACGAACCTCCTCGAGGTGAAACATCACCAGCGAGCCCGGTGGGAGTTGGGCAAAGCTGGCGGTGAGGAAGGCGCGGGCTAAGTTGACGGGTCCCCTCCACCAGGATTGCGCCCAGACGCAGAGCGTGCTCTCGACAACGAACCCCGCTAGGTAGCGCCGCTCTGGCATGGTAGGCGGGCGACGGAGCGTGGGTCCGTAGTACTGCATCTTGGGGTTCTCGGAGAGGATGGAGGGATCGCTTGGGTGCGTGGTCTTTGAAGTGGAGATAATGGATATGGTTGGGTGGTGTGTGGGAGATAAAGAGAGGCGCCGTATAAATAGGCTAGAACGGTTAGGGTTCGCTAATGAAACGAGGGGTTGCGCGTGTGTATCCAGGCCATGTAATTGTTGCCGTTTCACATTGAAACAAGGGGTGGCGTGTGTGTTCGTGAGTTACTGCGAAGAGGCATCTAAATCAAGCATGTATGCCGACGTATTCGTTTCCCGCGCGTCGTTCGAATCGAGCATGAATGCCTGACGACATAACTGTGGCGAGGTGTGCATGCATATGCATAGCGACGTCGTGCCTTCTCCCGCATGCATGGAACAAAGCTGAAATGGGTGCATGTCTAGAAAAGGTGAGACGGGCCATTTCACATTGGAAAAAGACCCCGTACCTTAAAACGGCCCAACGGTTTACCTAGTGTGCCCGCTCGGAACCCCCATATGTGTTGAGAAAAAAGCGTCCAACCAATCAGATAGCAGAATGAACTTCTGGCGTATAGCCCAAAACCTGCCTGCAGATTCTTTCTAGAAGAACGATCAGACGCTGCAGTTCAGCGATAGGGTTACATCGATGGTCATTGTTTAGCTGTAGGGTTAGATCGTTTAGGTTTTACCAAATACTCAAATAAGCATAAAGTGTTTAAATGAGCATAAAAAAATCACATCAAAGCTTCATTTTGGAGTGACTAAGAATGATCTAGGCTTAGTTTTCATTTTGAGTTAACAAAATTGTTTAAAATTGGTCAAAGTTAGATTTGACCAAATACTCAATGAGCAAAAAAAAAATTAAAAAAACCAAAAAATGAAAAACCTGGGCACATAGTCTTATTATGTCATAGTAGCTGAATGTCCGTGTGTTGCTACGGGATGACGAAAAAATTATATGAAAAATACAATAATTTTTCTAATTTTGAACAAGTTGTTAGACGACATATGGTCTATAATGATACAAAGAAAAATACGAATTCTTTTTCCAACCCGTTTCGTCTTTCGCATTGTTTTTATATTTTAGCATACCTACTAACACTCCTTACATAAAACCGTTGCAAGCTAGCTGGTTAGAAAAGTTTACAAGTTAATGTAGTTATAATCATCTGAAGGATTTTTTTAATTCTCCAGGGAGCCACGTCCGCCGTCCATGTACCACGACAGAGGAAAGTGTGATGTTGTCTTCCATGAGGATCAGCACCACGTTGGGAATTCCCGGTTGCTGGCGCCGACACACGGCAAAGATGCGAGTCCGACGATGCCACGAGCAATGCCACAACCGGGACAAGGCAGATGCGGGTGTTGCGGTGATTCTCGAGGGGTAGAACATCGCAGATATGCTTCTGGTCACCGCCGCCATGCCGTGCGGTCACACCTCCGGAAATCTGCCCACAAACGAGGTACCCACGAGGGGACGACATGGACGTCGACGCCCCCGCTGCTCTTTCCTGGTCCTGAACCTCGATTGCAAGAGATCGAGTCAGAGTGCGTGCACCAGATATTCCCAATATAATGCCTGGAAAATATTCTAAAATAAAAAATTGCTTGTTATTTTTTCCGCATCATATAATTTCCTCATGCATATTTTTGCCTCTCAAAATATTTTTGTTAAAATCCCATTTTATTTTATAATTATTCCTCTTTTTTATTTCAAATTAAATTCCAGTTATTTGGTTTACTTAAAAAACTATTTTTAAAATACTTTTAGATTTTGTTTTTAGAAAAGGCGGCCAACCATGCCAAAAGCCAAGTCAGGCGGCCTACTACCCCCACAACCCAAAACCCAGCTAAATCAACCTAACTGTACCTTAACCACAAGCACATAGAACTCCATCCCCGCCACTCACCCATGTCAGCACGCACACACCCACACCACGACCCCGTCCAACCCCGACGGCACACAACACCACGCGGACCTACCGTACACTCAATGACTCAACACACCAACACGGTCATGTCCCACACCACCGAACGCTGCAGGCACCACCGCAATGCACACACGCAACCTGCTCCCGGACCCCGTCTCCTTCCTCCCACGACCCCATGTCGCCTCCCCCTCCTCTCGATCGGCGTCGCCGCCTTGATCCCGTCCTGCACGCTGTAGGCCTCGCCGTATCTCTTTTCCATGAATCGCCGCCGCCAGCGCCGTCGGTGCTCACTCGCGGCCTTCCCGAGCCCGTTGCCCCTCCTCTCCGGTTCTTCCGCTGTTCCCCGTGCCCATGTTCGTCACTTGGTCTCCTCTTCAACCTTCGCGCGCCCGCTGCCTCAATTCCGGCGCTCGCCCGCGACCTCACCGTGCGCCGCCATCGCCTACGCCTCCTGGCCCGCTGCTCTCTCTCTCAGATCACTTCCCTGAGCAGCAATTCCGGCTCCGTCCATGTTCTCAACGCCACCTTCTTCGACCACGTCGGCTTCGCCTGCCGAACTGCAAGTCGCCGCCGGCCATGTCTCCTTGCGGCGGTTTTCCTTCCTGGCCCTCGTGCTCTACCTTCGTCGCTAGCTCTACATCGACAGGCTCCTACGGCTCCACTAACCAACAAAATCTCCTAGCCTATCGCCTGCAGCGCCTCATCTTGTCGATATTGGACCAGCGACGAACATGAGGAAGGACGCGGGTAGGCCGTCGGGGTCACCGGAGCGCGGCCATAGCACGCACTCGTCCAGGAGGTGCGTGGCCAGCCACTATATTGCAGCGTCCAGGAGGTGTGGCCGGAGGAAGCGAGTAGGGAACGGCGGGGGCGGGCTTCCTCGATACCTCGGGCAGGGCGTGGGCACGTAGGAGGAGAGCAATGGATGTTACCTCACCGGAGGAGGAGGCGGTTACCGGCGGCGGCGAAGACTTTGTAAACAAATCGTTCAGTTTTTGACTGCGGTTGCAGGGCTGATAATTTGGTCAAACAGGCAGGGGCAAAACTGGAAAAATTGTGTCGGACAAAAAGGGTTAAAAACGTATTTTTGTTGGATGGAAATGTATTTGACTAACCTACCTCAAGGAAAAGAAAGGAAGGGCTAAAAACGTATTTTTGGTGGATGGAAACATATTTGACTAACCTACCTCAAGAAAAATTAGTAGATAAATACTAATGATTCACTTCGATAAAAAAGGTCTACATACATTCAAACTAAAAGTTCATGTACATTATGTGGTGTATCAAACTCTACGGTACAAAGTCAAGGGTGAAGAGAAGTGATTTAGATTTGGAAGATGAAAAGTTTCAAAAACCGCACCAAAGCTTCATTTTGGAGGGACTAAGAATGATCCGGGCTTAGTTTTTCATTTTGAGTTAACGAACTTGTTTAAATATTGGTCAAAGTTAGGTTTAACCAAATACTCAAATGAGCATAAAAAATTCAAAATAATCAGAAAAATAGAAAACCTGCGCACATAGTATTATCATGTCATATACTAATGATTCAAGTATATAAACAAGGTCTACATACATTCAAATAGAAAGGTCATGTACATTATATGATATCTCGAACTATGCCGTACAAAGTCAAGGGTGAAGAGAAGTGGTTTAGGTTTGGAACATGAAAAGTTTCAAAAACCACACCAAAGCTTCATTTTTGAGTGACTAAGAAGGATCCTGTCTTATTTTTTCATTTTGGGTTAACAAACTTGTATAAATGTTAGTCAAAGTTAGGTTTGACCAAATACTCAAACGACCATAAAAAATGGAAAACCTACGCACATAGTCTTATTATGTCATATACTAATGATTCAAGTCGATAAACAAGGTCTACATACATTCAAACAGAAAGTTCATGTACATTATATGATATCTCAAACTCTGCTGTACGAAGTCAAGGGTGAAGAGAAGTGATTTAGGATTAGAATATAAAAAGTTTCAAAAACCACACCAAAGCTTCATTTGAGAGTGACTAAGAAGGATCCAGGCTTAGTTTTTCGTTTTTAGTTAACAAACTTGTTTAAATGTTGGTTAAAGTTAGGTTTGACCAAATACTCAAATGACCATAAAAAATTCAAAAATAAAAAATAAAAAATGAAAAACTTGCGCATATAGTCTTATTATGTCATGTACTAATGATTCAAGTCGATAAACAAGGTATACATACGTTCAAACAGAAATTTCATGTATATTATATGATATCTCCAACTCTACCATACAAAATTAAGGATGAACAGAAGTGGTTTAGGTTTAGAACATGAAATTTTTGAAAAACCACACCAAAGCTTCATTTTGGAGTGACTGAGAAGGATCCAGGCTTAGTTTTTCATTTTCAGGTTTCAAAAATGTTTAAATATTGGTCAAAGTTAGGTTTGACCAATATTCAAATGAGCATAAAAATTCAAAAAAAAATGAAAAAACTACACACATAGTTTTCTTATGTCATATACTAAGTGTAGGAAAGTTGTTTGGGTGATTTAGGATAAGGTCGAAAAAACCTTGCTTAGAAATGAGGCAGTTTACCCTACCTTTGGAGCTCCTTTTTAGCATATTTTTCGTGAATGTGAGTGTACTTCACAAAATGGGCTCCGATTGATGACCAAGTTAGAAAAAACAAGTTCACCATAGTTTGCAAAGCATTGCAACATCCAAATAGCATGTCAAACTTGAAGTTTGGTTTAAATTTGAATTTTGATGCCCATTTGGAGAGCATTTTAACATAACTTGCTCAAAATATGTACCATAATCATTCCAACATCATTCAAACATAGGCCCAACATCATTCAACAATAATACAACAACATTCATAATATTTCATAAATTCTACTTGGTTCTCACTCAATCGTCTACAAAGCGTAGGGGCTTCCTTTTGATCCTTGTGCTTCTTGCCACCACTTTGCTCCTTGTGATCCTTGTGCTCATTGCCACCACTTTACTCTTTGTTCTCCTTGTGCTCTTCTCTTCTACTCTTCTCCTCTTGGTTGTCGGTACCTCAAGTACCTTAGATCTCACTGCCACCACTTTGTCCGAACCTACCATAGAGCTGTACAACCCAAACATAAAGGGTTGTGAGACCATGTCAAGTGATAAATGTAAAATATTATTGGAAAGATTTATATACCAAGCAGAACTCTCAACCACAGAAGGTTGGTCACCATCATTTTCTAGATAAAGGATTGTTAGATATGCTAGATATAGGAATGTTAGATATTGGGCTAAATTTCTAGATATAGTAATGTTAATTAGATAGTGATAGTAACACTAGTAGGAAAACCTAGATAGATGATTGTAGATGATTTAGTGTAGATGATTTATTATAGATGATTTTAGTGTAGATGATTTAGTGTAGATGATTTTAGGGGCAGAAAATCTAGATAACTTTATGGATAGATGTAGCAAATGCATATATATATATTCATTTATTATATGTTGACTAACAGTTATATGAAATGTTGCTGTTTAATTAGTATTATGTCGGAGCCAGAGCCAGAGCCGAGGTTTTGTGGTTTTCACCGGAAACCCACGAGGATCCCGACTTGGGAAGTTCAGATTATAGTGGACAATAGGAAGATTCAGCTAGGTACCTTCAGGTACCCGTGGCAGGAGACCCGCGCCTACGACTGCGCCGCGGTCCAACACTTGGGGGCGAGAGCGTTCCTCAACTTTGAAAAGGACCGTCACGCGACGCATCTGTTAACACCAGAGGGCATGAGAACCACCATGAGGGCCGAGGAGAGGGAGAACTGGCAGGCAGAGAAGCAGATGGCATGCCACTATCGCTAGGAGGATGACCCCTTCATTAGGGATCTCCTACTTGATCCCCAGGTGATGGAGGTCCAGTATGAGGTCCTTAGCGAGATTCGGTAGCAATAGTGCGGGAAGGACGATGCTGGCCCCTCCAGCACTCAGCAACAGTGTCAGCCCGCCCCCGACATGCAGCAGGACAACTCTAGCAGCCTATCGTTCTCTTTCTGGGACCGCTTGGGTGACGATGATGTCTACTCGAGTTTACGATGTTCTCATGTGATTGTTATGCTACCTATCATACTACTTATGTGTTATGTTAATATATTTTGCTACTCATGATGCTAGCTAATCTTACTTATGTGTTATGTTGATATATTGTGCTACTTATGATGCTACAATGGTCAATATAACTAAGTTTGCATGATCATATATAGGTATAATGAATGATGATGGGTGTGAGCATTGTGGTTACCAAGGGTGCAAGAACAAGAAGGTTGTCATAGTGCTCCCTTATGACTGTGAAGTTAGTATGGTATGTCCATTCACAAGCAATCAAACTATATATACCATGCAACTGAATTACGTGCTAATTGTTGCTTTCTTATGATTCTATATGCAGAACATACACTGCAAGCTTAGAGTTGAGTTCTTGGACCATTTTGATTGGCTGTTGTGGTAGTAGGGATAGTTTCAGGTCGATCTACTACCTCTGAAGCAACCTACATATATCTACACGGTCCAAGTCACGAATGAGGAGAACTGCACATGTTTCAGTGGTCCCAGGTGGACTGAGATGGTCGATGCCTATAAGATGGACGCCCAGTAGAAGTTGGTATTCCATCTCTTTGAAGACCTGAATCACGAGCTACTTCAACTACCTATGCCCTGAATCATCGATAGACTCTAACGCTTCTTCAGATGAAGAGATTCCTACTGCTGCCATTAGGTATGGTACATATGTTGCCGATAATCCTTTTATGGACTAGTATTTAGTGCTATGTAGTTAGATAGCTCAACTATATGCAGTTGACTGTAATTATGTGCTCCTATATGTAGTTGATTGTATGAATATATCTTGCTATGTTGTCAATATTCAATTGGATGCACCAGATTTTTTTATTTTTGAAAACTTAATTGTGGCGCTCAAAATAATAGAAACTCCAATGGTGAGCTTATAGGAAACACCACTATTATGATATATAATGGTGGAGTTTCACAGAAATTCCACCACTAGATAAACTACTAGTGGCGTTCGCTGGAGACACCACCTCTACTTCCTACCAGTGGCGTGAGATTAGTGGTGTTGGGGTTCAATGCCACGAACCTCCTTTTCTGAACGCCGCCACTAGGCATTTTCCTACTAGTGGTGATAGTGAATGTGCCAAGTGAATGAAATGAGATAAATGATTGTGATACTTCTTATTCATAAGTGAGTAGGCAAGCAACCTATATACCAACTAGGAGTCCTCATGGCAAATTACTTATTGTCCCAATGATCCATCTACCTGTTACCACAAGAATGGTCAGCACATTAATTAAAGTCTTCCGACCGGATCAAGGCTTTAATCTTGATGGTTCCTTATTCATCCTCGAGTAGTAATAGCTCATTGATATCGGCTATGTCACTTAAGGGTCACTGATTCGCTAGTAAATAAGTTCATATCTATGAGATCTCGAGATCATGTTATCTGGGCCCGTAAATTAGACAACAAGCATTATGCGAACATAGATATTTATTCTCACAATATAATAATCACGACAACAATCACAAATGGATGGAAATAAGGGAGCCACATCACATCTCACCAATCCCTACATCTCCCACACCTATGGGGATTTACTCATACATGAGAGGAAGATAGATCAAAAGCATAATAATATTGCAAAGGGAAATCATCTCAACTTTACTATAGCAAGATACAATACCGTTTGAGGATCAAATCAAATAAAAATCAAGAAAGATCAATGTATCAAACCCTAATCTTAGAAGTGCCAATCACCCTCTCTCAATACAAGTGGGGATGATGATCGAGTGAATGGGATAGAGGCTAGAGATTTTCGAAGAATGAGGCGATGTTCTTCTCCTCCTTCAGATCTGATCTATCCTCTTCTGGAATGGTTTGCGGTGGTAGTGTTGTGTTTTCTTCTCGCCCCCAATACAGAAGTTGCTTGTGTTGATATAGCAAAGACGCCGGAGGGTCATAAGGGCAGACAGTATGGGCATGTTTTGACTCTACCAGTGGTCGTTACGCACCCTGGACGCCTCTCATGAAGGGGGCTTCAATTGGGGATTTGCTTCTTTAATTTTAAATTGCTCATAAATGCTCCAAGATCTTCCAAAAGAGTTTATTACCCGAAAACCATCACAATAAACCAAGGTTTGGCAAATTTTCGATGTTAACATTAGTTGAAAGGTAAAAAACAACGAAACCTGGCAAAAACTAAGGGAAAATCATTGGTAAAAAGTGTCGAAATTTGGAGCTATCATCCACTTGAATGACTTTATGTCGATTTATTGAAATTTGGTCAAATTTGAACTACAAGTAAATTGTAGTTTGGGTCAAAAAATTTATGAATTTTTTTGGAGGTAACCATCAGAGGGTCATTTAATATATCACGAACCACCACCGAGAGTTTTGAAAACAATTTAAACTTCTTGCAAAGATTTTGCATCTTGACAACTTAGCGAAATTAGGTCAAAATTGAGCTACCAGTAAGCGCGATAGATTGCTCTTCAATTAATTGTATTTTTGGAGGTAGATGGGTGCATCTTATTTTAGTAAATAATATTGTTAGTGTGAGTTTCCAACTATCATGAAAGAATATTCTCAATTTTCCAAGTGATGACAAGATTGTTCCTTTCCATAAAAAGTCTAAAAATATGGATCTGAATGCCACAAGCCAAGCTTTCAGACATATATAGTGGACCGTCATATTGTGTACTACTTATGATTCCCGCGTTTCATGAGTTTTCAAACTTCAGCCTAGCCAAATCTGCCCACTTGAATATATTTATGTCGATTTATCAAAATTACGTCAAATTTCAACTACAAGTAAATTGCAGGCTGCATTGAAGTTTTGTGATTTTGTTGGAGGTAATCATTGGGGGGTCATTTATTATATCACAAACCACCATCGAGAGTTTTGACAACAGGTTCAACTTCTTTCTAAGATTATTCATCTTGACAATTTAACAAAATAAGGTCAAACTTGAGCAACAATTAAGCGCGATAGGTTGCTCTTGAATTAATTGCCTTTTCAAAGGTAGATGGGTGCATATTATTTTAGTAAATAATGTAGTCGGTGTGAGTTTCCAACTATCAAGAAAGAACATTCTCAATTTTCCAACTCATGACGAGATTGTTCCTTTTCGTAAAGAAAGTCTCAAGAATATGCATCTGCATGTCACAAGCATAGTTCAAATATATATTGTGGACCAACATGTTGTACTTACTATTCCCATAACTTATGAGTTTTCAAACTTTCTAGCTAACTCTGCCCACTTGAATGACTTTATGTCGATTTATTGAAATTATGTCAAATTTTAACTACAAGTAAATCATAGGTTTCTTTGAAAGTTCTAAGAAAAAGGTTTTGGAGGTGCCCATCGGGGCTCAATTAATATATCGGAAACCACCAAGAGTTTGGACAATATTTTTAACTTCTTGCTAAGATTTTGCAACTTGAAAATTTAACGAAATTTCGTCAAACTTGAGCTACACAAGTAAGAGAACAAAAGGGAGGCAGAGCGAGCCTTTCAAAAAAGGAGGCAGTGCGAGAGAAGCGAAGAGGAGTCGAAAGCAGTGCGATGCCAGAGAAAAGCTATGAGGGGTTGCTAACATGAGGTACATGGTACACTCCACTAGTAGTAAATGTATGGACCTATAGCATGTAGTATATGCATGGAAAACTAAATGTGTTTTCTCTCTCCTTGACTACCTCTCACCATCCATCCTCCATCGATATCTTCTTTGCAGCCCTGTGCACAAAGGCCGGCTTGTCTCTCCCTCGTCCACAATATAGCACTACACATGTGTGCCTTGGTCACTGCCTCTCACCATCCATACTCCATCGATCTACTTCTAGCAACCGTTTTTCTGTTCCGAAATAAAAAATAATTATTAACACTATTACAAAAGGCTCAAAGGTAACAATAATTACAAAAAGGTCCTTGGATCACCTTGCGATGACTACAAACCCTAGCGCGATAACATAAGTGTCTCGCTTCTCTAGGACCTCCACTTACAAAAAATAAATAAAGAATGCACCACCCCAATTTTCAGACAAAGTGTACCATGCTTTCGTATAATTCCCAAGTTTTAGAATTTTTCATGTGGGCATAGAAATGTTTTTCATTTTATTTATGTTTATTCTTCTTGCTTTTTGACGAGGTTGCTGCATCATAATGATAGTTATTGTATAGTTCAATCGCTAGATATTGTATATGCTGATATAAGGCGGTTGTAGGTGATGTGTCACTTTGTTATAACTAAGACTTGGCTATACTATTGAACTTTATCTCACACACTTCTTGTAGATTCTTAAATTAGACCTAATTTGAGAAATATATGGAAAGTCGTCTGAGTGGGTGGAATTAGGTATAAATTTAAGCTTGAAAAATATAATATGTAATTTATCCAACCACTTTATGTACTAGTAAATAAATGGCACATGATATGAACTCTAATTTAGCCATATTAACCATACTTCCTTCTAAAATACTTTTATTTCTTTACCATGATAACATGCACCGACATATACCAAAATATGGGCACACCATCATTATATTGATGAAGATATATAGATTATGTCCATGACGTTGGTCATTTGGCTTCAACCCAAGAAAGTTCACACGGAGTACATGTTATAGTAGGCCATATCGTGAAGTAAGTTTTTCAAGTATTTTTGCTAGTAGAATAAATTAAAGAACAAAGAATGCCTACCCACCCAAATTTCGTACAAACCGGACACTTATTTCTTACAACTTCCAAGCTAAAGCTCCACGCACTTAAATGACTCCTATAAAACGAAAGTAAGTCAAAAATGTATAAATGTGAGCACGATAGACTATTACAAAATAAAGCCTAAAACAAAAACATGAGACTTCATTACTCTTGGTGTACTTTTTCTAGTGTAGTATTAATAATTGCCAAGAAAAATTATAAACATGTGTCTTTGACAACTTTATAAAAACCAGATTCACATTATTAGAGCCTGCCATGTATGAACACTCTTGGGTTTCATCCTGAACGGCCAATAAGGTCATGGCCATATATATATATCGATACCCTAGTTACTTTACCATAGCGTTCTCACATCGGGTAGATGGGATCTTCTTGGCGTAGTAAACAATGTTGCCTGTGGGAGTTCTCGACAATTAGGAAAAACATTTTTTATTTTTCCAAGTGATTACAGGGATGTTTTGTAGTAGTAAATAAAATAAGAAGAATATGGCTCGGAAAGCGACAAGCGCGCCTTGTTTCTGGACATAGAGGACCATACATGTTTTACTTGCGATTCCTAGGTTTTATGAGTTTTCAAGGTTCATAGATTAATTAACCCACTTAAATTACACTACTTCCTCTGATTCAAATTAATTCTCAGATCTGTCTAGATTGAGAGTATGTATCTAGCACATAAACATGACTAGATATATTTGAATGTACACAAATCTAGGAATATTAATATGGATCAGAGGGAGTCCGTCGAAATTAGGTCAAAGTTCGAACCAGATGTGAGCTGATAATTTCTCTTAAAATTTTACAAAAATCTTTTGAAGGTTCCCACAAGATAGTCCATATATTGAGAATAACAAGGAGTTTTAAAAGATTAAACTTCTTGCTAGAATTTGTATGTCGACAAAGTTGACCCTACTATGAAGAAAACATAAGAAAATAAAGGAAAAGGCAAAAAATGACTCATGCATTGCGTCATTTTGCGTGTAGTCCTTTTGCATGTATTACCTGTCATGAAAAATGATAAGCATGGGTTTTTACAAATTTTGAAAAAACTCGCTCCATAAAATTGGCCTACCATGTAAGTATGAACATGTTTCAGGCCGAGCGACCAATCAAGGTCATGGCCATATCCATATTATAGTTTAGGACTCAGGAGTCTAGCACGGTGGAGCGAGGAGTATAAGGCATGAGTGTCTAAAGGCATCTGTAATGTAGGACCTACCCGGCTTGTGGAAATTACCACAATATATAAGGCTAGCCATAGTGGGAGTATCATAACTAGTATCATGCATGCCATCTTGGCAAAAATCTAATGTGTCACAACAATTAATAAATAAATAGATGGTTAGAGTATCATAGGTAGATAAAGTATCATAACACATAAAACCAGAAATCCTAATCCAATTAAAATATTATACACAATTTTACATTGAGATTTTACAAATCACTAAATGTAGTACTACTATGAAACTACCATATGATACCATTCACTATAGAGATAATATCATACACTAGTATCATATACATGATAATAGTAGTATGCTACACCCACTATTACCAGCCTAAGGTCAACATTTTCCACAAGGTAGGGCCAACATAGTTTGTCGTATTTCTCCATGCAAGAGAGAGGAGTGAGAGAGGGGAAATGATTTTTATATTCTCTGTGGTAAACTCACAAGCTTGAGGTAACTTTATTTTCTCCACAATGTAATATAAGGTGAACCTTAGCAGATGCCACATAGGCCTTAAGGTGTGCTTATTTTTAGACATTGCGGGTGACCTAAGGAAAAAGCAAATAATGGCCCACTTGTCAGTGTATGGCCAAGCTATATAAATCCTATGCAAAAGTTAGCCACTTCACTTTAGTAGGTCCCAAAAATCATCTCATTTATACACTGTCTAAATGGTGGACCTTACTCGTAGTATTTCTTTGCTTAGAAATATGCTCACCTCTGTCCCCACACTATACATGCCAATATAATAAAACATAGGCAGGGGAAGAGGGAAGCAGCAAAGATAGAAGAGGATTTGAAGGCGGTTCAATGTCATAGCAAAGTTATGATGGGTTCCTAACACGAGGTACTCCTTTCGCCTTATAGTGCATACTCTACTAGTAGTAAATTCTAGGACCTATGCATACAAAACAAATTATGTTTCTTCTCTCTCTTTCACTACCTCTCATCCCTCCCCCCTCGTGCACCGGCTCGGCTGATCTCTCCCTCGTCCACGGCGTGGCGCTACACACGTGTGCCTTGGTAAGGTGGCTCTGTGTCTCTGGCATGTTCGGTAGCCATGTTGGTGTGGAGTAGGAGGAGTACATAGGAAGGAAACCACTTTGGTCCTTGGCGGAAAAAATTCAAACTTTTTCTGTTTCAAAATTTTCACTTGCTTACCAAACACCAGGAGGGAAGATTATTCAAAATATCAGCCATTCGCATTACTTCTTATCTTATCTTTAACTTGTCTTATATCTTACAATACCATACCACTATATAGTGTACGGATAACTTTGAACATTGACCATTAGATCAAGACTGGCAAATCCAAACACTTCTAATCATTGGATCTTCTTTTCCATTCTTATTTGCATCTAGAAGATTCTATTGATAGTCTTTAGCACAATGAATGCTAGTATGCACAAACCTCAAAACACACTTCACTGCATAGTTTTAGGGACCTTGTGCTATCTTATCATGGACTTGGAAAATCCAAATGCCAATAATCGTTGGATCAAGACTGGCAAATCCAAACACTAAAGTTGAATTGGATGAAATTAGGTCAAACTTGAGCTACAAGTAAGCGCTGTACATTGATCTTAAAATAAATGTCTTTTCTAAGGTTGATGGGTGGATATTATTGGAGTAAGCAATGCCATCGGTGTAAGTTTCCAACTATCTTGAAAGAACATTCTCAATTTCCTGAGTGATAACGAGATTGTTCTTTCCGGTAAAGAAAGTCCGAAGAATATGGATCTGAATGCCACAAGCCAAGCTTCCAGATATATTAAGTGGACCAACATGTTTTACTTATGATTCCCATGTTTAATGTTATGAGTTTTCAAACTTCTTACTAGCTAACTCTGCCCACTTGAATGACTTTATGCCAATTTATCGAAATTAGGTCAAATTTGAACTACAAGTAAATTGTAGGTTGCTTTGAAAGTTTTGTGAATTTTTTGGAGGTAACCATCAGGGGGTCATTCAATATCACAAACCACCACCGAGAGTTTTGACAACAGGTTCAACTTCTTGCTAAGATTTTGCATCTTGACATTTTAACAAAATTAGGTCAAACTTGAGCTACAAGTAAGAATGATAGATTGCTCTCGAATTGAATGTCATATCATCGGTAGCTGAGTGCATCATGTCGCAGTAAACACCGCCGTCGGTGTGAGTTTCAAACTATCAGGAAATAACATTCTAAATTTTCTGAGTGATGACGAGATTGTTCCTTTCCGAAAATAAAGTCTAAAGAATATGGATTTAAATGCCACAAGACAAGCTTTCAGAAATATATAGTGGACTGGCATATTGTACTTAGGATTCCCATGTTTTATGTGTTTTCACACTTCGTCCTAGCTAACTCTGTCCACTTGAATGACTTTATGTCGATTTATCGAAATTAGGTCAAATTTAAACTGCAAGTAAATTGTAGGTTGTGTTGAAAGTTTTACGAAATTTTTTGGAGCTAACCATCAGGGGGTCATGTAATATATCGCAAACAACCACTGAGATTTTGGTAATAGGTTCAACTTCTTGCTAAGATTTTGCATCTTGACAACTTAATGAAATTAGATCAAACTTGAGCTACGAGTAAGTGCGATAGATTTCTCTTGAATTAATTGTCTTTTCGGAGGTGGATGAGTGCATCTTCTTTTAGTAAACAATGACATCGATGTGAGTTTCCAACTATCAAGAAAAAACATTCTCAATGTTCGCTTACAATACCATACCATTATATAGCATACAGATAACTTTGAACATTGAACATTGGATCAATACTGATAAATCCAAACATTGCTAACCGTTAGATATTTTTTCCATTCTACATAATATAAAGTACAAGAACCAAATATACACCCATAGTTTATAGATGTGTCTCAAATTTATAATTATTTCGAGCTTTACCTACTATAGTTTCACATAGTGATGATATGTCATACTTCAATATATATTACGCGAGTCTCACGTGTAAGGAACATGTTGTTGGAGATATGCCCAAGAGGAAATAATAAGTGGTTATTATTATATATTTGTGTTCATGATAAATGTTTACATCCCATTCTATAATTGTATTAACATGAAAAATTAATACTTGTGTGTTTTGTAAACATAAAAGAGTCCCTAGTTAGCCTCTTGTTAAACTAGCTTGTTGATTAGTAGATGATCATGGTTTCATAATCATGGACATTGGATGATATTAATAACAAGGTCATATCATTAGGAGAATGATGTGATGGAAACACACCCAAAGTAAGCATAACATAAGATTAAGTAATTAAGTTCATTTTGCTACAAGCTTTCAGATACATAGTAACCTAATCCTTCGACCATGAGATCATGTTGATCACCGTTACCGTATGAGTACTTTGATGACATCAAATGCCACTTCCGTAAATGGGTGACTATAAAGGTGGCATTGGATATTCTAAAAGTATGTGTTGAAGCGAATGGATCAAGAGTGAGATTTGTCCATCCATATGATGGATAGATATACTCTGGGCCCTCTCGGTGGAATATCATCCAATTGTATTGTAAGCATGTGACTAGGTCACAAGGGATGTCATATCACAGAATGAGTAAAGAGTATTTATCGGTAACAAGGTTGAACTAGGTACGGAGATACCGAGGATCGAACTCTGATAAGTAAAGTATTGCGTGATAAAGGGAATCAGTTATCGTATGTGAATGGTTCATTGGATCATGAAGTCATGTTGAATATGTGGGAGCCATTATTGATCCCTAGATCCCACTATTGGTTATTGACCTGAGAGGTGTCTCGATCATGTCTACATAGTTTGCGAACCATAGGGTGACACACTTAAGGTTCGATGTTGTTTAAGTAGATATGTAATGTGAGTTGAAGACCGAATTTTGTTCGGAGTCTCATATTGGATCCAGGACATCACGATGAGATCCGTAATGGTACGGAGAATAATATTCATATAAGGAAAGTCATTTTCTAGGGTTCGAAAATGTTTTCGGTATTTTGACCGGAAGCTTCTAGAATGTTCTAGATGGACCACCAATGGGTCCACCACCCCGGGAGGGGGCCACGTGGGCTGAGGCATGCCACAGGGGAGCACTAGGTCCTGCTGCACCAAATCCCAAGGGGCAAATTCGACCACCAAAGGATTTGGGGACAAACCCTAGTTTGTCAAACCCTAAATAAGGAAAGGGGGAAGTTTCCCACCTCTTCCCTTGGCCGAGTTGGGGAAAGAGTGGGTCAAGGGATGGGAAACCTTGGCCACACTCCCCCTCCATATAAGGAGGGGTGGGGGGCGCACCACCCCTTGTCCCTTGCCCTTGGCTCTAAACCCTAGCCTCCACCTCTCTCCGTCCTCCATGTTCCTGCTTCGGCTTAGGCGAAGCCCTGCAGGAACTCTCCTCCACCACCACCATGCCTTCATGCTACTGGGATTTTGAGGGGATGTACTACCTATGCTGCCCACTAGAACAGGGATAGGAAGGTCTTCATTTAATCCGTACATCTGACCGAGTGTGGAAGCATTGCCGGAACGCAACACCGAAGGATCGTCTACGCGATCTTTAGATCGGCAAGTGATCGACTACATAAACCACGAGAATCCGATCCCGCTAAACACTTTGGATCCACAAGGGTTAGTTCTGTTCAATCTCGTTGCATCCATCTCATGGATTAGATCTTGGATGTGCCATAGATTGGATCTTGGTTTTCTGTGTTCTTCTAATAGATTTTTTTTGTTTTCCATGCAATGAATATAGTGGTATCAGAGCCGAATCTATGCCTAGATATGTTGCACAAGTATAACACAATAGTTTTGTGGGCATTGATTCTCTTGTTGTAGCTTGCTTTTCGTGTACTTTGAATCTTGCGGGATGGTGGGATGAAGCGGCCCGGTCTAACCTTACATGTCGTCGTACATGAGACTTGCTCCACACTCAACGTGCAACTCGCATTGCACAAGTGGCTTTGCGGGTGTCTGTCTCTCCCACTATAGTGAAGATTAAATTAACAATGAGCACTTCAAAACACTTGTATCAGCATTGTGGTTCATGTTCGTAGGTAAGAAAGATTCTTATTCAAAATCCCCAAGCCACGTAAAACATGCAAAGAAAGTTAGAGGCGTCTAACTTGTTTTTACAGGGTCATGTGATGTGATATGGCCATGATGTGACTATGATTATATTTGATGTATGCAATAATCCTTATTGAAATATGGCAACCGGCAAGAGCCTAATGGTTGTCTTTAAATTCGTTAAGACCTGCATGTATATTCATCATGTAATAGCTTTCTTCCAAGTAGTTGTAATAGTTGCTGTTGGTGATGGACAACCATGAAGCGGCGCCACGGACCTTGACGCAGTGCTGATGATGATGGATATCATGTCCGTGCTTTGGAGATGGGTATCAAAGGAACAAGAATAAAGGCCATATCATATCACACATTATTAATTGCATGTGATGTTAATCCTTTATGCATCTTGTATTGCTTAGATCGCGATGGTAGCACTATAAGATGACCCCTCTCACTAAATATCAATAAAAAAGTGTTCATTTTTAGTAGGCACCATTGCTAAGACTCGTCGTTTCGAAGCATCACGTGATGATCGGGTGTGATAGATTCTACGCGTGCATACAATGAGTGTAAGCCGTATTTGCACATGCGGATATTAAGGTTAACCTTGACGATCCTA
Organism: Avena longiglumis; assembly: GCA_030063025.1. NCBI lineage: Eukaryota > Viridiplantae > Streptophyta > Magnoliopsida > Poales > Poaceae > Avena > Avena longiglumis. The sequence goes on along the minus strand of CP125976.1, from coordinate 309,325,203 downwards.
GCATGTAAATACATGGTCTCGGAACACGGAATACCAAAAGGTAAAGCATGAGTCATATGGATGATATGATAAACATGTTGATTGTTCGCCTTTGAAGCTACAACATCTCTCATGATGATCGGACTTGGTGTAGTGGATTTGGTTCGTTCAATCACCAAAATGACTCGAGGGATGTTGTTTTGAGTGGGAGTTAAAATAGTAATATGATTATAGTTGAACACAATTTATCATAATTAAATCAAAGTGAATTTTTATAATTGTTGTAGTTAATGACATCCGTTCACCACCTCACACTTAGTTATAATTGAGATAATAGAACTATAGTATTATGGATAGTTACTTTACGAACTGGTATCTTATTGTTTGGGGTGTCAAATCTAAAGTTTAAAAGTCCTATTGCAAACTTTCAGCAAATTCCATTTACTCCATGAAGTTTAATAATTAGTATTAACTCAAGAGTAACAATCCCAGTGTTAGTATCTAACTATCATGTTTGCCTCCATGATTCTTGATATTCAAAAAGAATGTTTTAATATCAAGGTTATCTAGGAGCTTAAAGAATTGTTTCAGTAACCCTCATGCGTGGAAGATATTGCGATATCTGATACAATGTTTTGGTTGAAACATGATAGAGTATAATTTAGCAAAATGTTTGTTCTCATATTTGTTGAGAATTTGCGAGGGTTGGAGATGCTAGACGTACTAATCCTCCAAAAGGTTTTGGAAAGCAACATTATACTCGCGATTATCTTTTATAAGTTATGGTAGCTTGATCATGAAAGTAATCATGATAAGGATGAATAGAAGATGTAGGTAAAATGTTTAATACACTAAGAGATTACTAAATAATGGATTTTGAAAGAACACCAAAATTTGATCATGGTGATCTACTTCAAAGTGCAAGCCCAAAGGTATTAGTATTTGACTATACACGCTTTGGACTATGTGTCATGTGTATGGTGCCACTGTTGATGTTGATAGATTCTTTTAAAAGAGATAGGAAATGCTGAAAGAGAATCTTAGAAATTTTCCGCAGGAAAATATAAATGATTGGAAATGCCCAACTTAGGTATATAAATGATATACATGTTATGGCTATATTATTTGCTTGTTAAACAATGTGGTTCTTGGGTATTGGATACCGAATTGGTTGGTGTGAAAGGTCATGCAAGATAACACAATTCATGAACTGTAATGGCCTTAGTATCCAGCAACAGAATATGTGATGATGTTCATTGAAAACAAACAAGGTATTGTTGTGTTTCTCATTGACATAAAAGCTTTCCTTCAAGATTTGTTTCGATAATTGTTATTTTGATCAGGTATTATGAGAACAAAAGGGTTGTTCAAATAATTACCATATGCCATAAAATATGGATCATTTACAAGTCTGGTTGGAGAAATCACATCCATAAAAAAATGCTAAAAATGTAGAAAGACAAATGACCAAAAGATCACTTAAGAAGTGACATCGCTGTTTAAATTATATTGGAAAGAAAACATGTAGAAACTCCATGTCGATGGAATTTTGGACTCTTTTGATTTTGATCAAATGACGCTTGTGACACTTTCCTGAAGATAATTTAAACTTCGTTCAAAGGCCAAAGTCAGATGAGCATGTCTTTGTAGGTTATTTAAAATAACCGTTGGGTATTCCTCCATAACACTAAAGACAAAAGTGTTTATCTCATAGAACATCAAGTTACTTTAGAAGGAATTTTTTCGTGAAAATTTAAGTGGGAGGACAATATAAATTTTATAAGGTTATTGAACCTTAGATATATGTGCGGAGTTGCGCAGCGCCAGAAATTGTCCCGTAGGCAACAACAATGCTCATGGATCACGTGCCCCAATGGTTGTGGTCACGGTGGTTTAAGTTCCTATTGAACCAAGTAGATCGGGTAAACAATCAAATACTAAGATTTGAGAGTAAAACATTATTGTTTGACAATGATGAACCGACTATATGCAAATAAGTGATGATGGGTTCTAACTCCGTCAAATGGTTTGAAGCCATAAAATCCGTGACAGTTCTATACACGAGAAATCAAGTTTTTGAACTTGGAAGACCCTCTGAAAAGGTGTAAAATCTTTCAGTCGTATTTGGATCTATAAAGAAATAGACATGGATGTTTCACATATATGAAATCATCGACATGTCAGAAAAGAGTTTACGATAATGTTCAAGGAGTTGAATATGACAAGATTTGGTCTTTCATAGCGATATTTAGTCTGGGCAGATTAATGTAGCAACCACTATATTTAATTTTAGTATATGGTAGTTGATCAAACAAAACAAAGTTCTTCTAATATAATGGTTACCTAGGACGTGTACATGACACGCTCCAAAGGTTTTTGTTAATTCAAAGGATACTAAAAGCGTATGCAAACTTCAATGGTTGAAGTAAGCATCGCAGAGTTGGAATCTTCACCGTGATGAAACTGTTAATAGAGTTTAATTTCATCGGAGACGATGAAGATGCTTGGATTTGCAAGAAATTAAGTGGGAGAGCTAATACATATTTCTAATATATTATGTGGAGGACACCTTGTTGATTGTAAATGATGTATCTTTTATTGACACAGGTTAAGAATTTCATTTCAATGAAAGACTTAGGCAAAACCAGAATATTAGATATCAATATCTATATGAATAGATTGAGACACTAATATAGTTGTGCAAAATGTACATAGATGTGCTATTGAATGAGTTCAATATGGAAACGACAAGAAAGGTACTTATCGCATAGTAAGGATTAAATCAAGATTCAAGTGTATTGACTCTTGAAAAGTGAAATGAGATTCAAGTCTATTGACACTTGGTGAGTGAAATCACAAGAATATTTTGATCAATCATACTGTGATATGTACACATCCAGGTATGTCCTATGCTCTAAATGTTATGATCATATACCAGAATGATTCATAAGATAATCATTGGACGATAGTAATGATATTCTTATGATCTTTGGAAGAACTAAGAATATGTTATTTTTGTAGAGATGACAAATAGATAGATAGTTCATTGTAAAGTGGTACATTGATATTAGTTTTGTCACAAGATACAAATTATATTTATCCCAACTATGGGTGGCACAATATAATTGAAATAAAAAGTTCCATAACGTATTTGGGTGAGTTCCAAAGTTAAGACATTATGATGGATACTATAACAAAAGGCTAAGTATATGACTACTATTGCAGCAGAAAAAGAGGGCATCTGTGTCAAGTAGTTTGTTATCAAACTAGGTGTGGTTCCCAGGGGCTAGTACTATGAAGATATATTGTACGCCAATTGTATCGACATAGTTTAATTCCAAGGAACTAAAGGTATCACCAAAGGACCAAATTTTTACAATGACATCTCATTGGAGAATGAGTAATGCATAGAGACGCAAATACATGCAAATACACATAGACCTGGAAGTGTCAGATCCAAATATTAAGTTTACCACTAGCAATCGTGTATATACAACACCAGATAACCATAGATGTTGAATGCACAAGTTTTTTTCCAAACTAGATTATTGACTCTAGTGCAAGTGGGAGACTGTTGGAGATATGCCCAAGAGGCAATAATAAAGTGGTTATTATTATATATTTGTGTTCATGATAAATGTTTACATCCCATTCTATAATTGTATTAACATGAAAAATTAATACTTGTGTGTTTTGTAAACATAAAAGAGTCCCTAGTAAGCCTCTTGTTAAACTAGCTTGTTGATTAATAGATGATCATGGACATTGGATGTTATTAATAACAAGGTCATATCATTAGGAGAATGATGTGATGGACACACACCCAAAGTAAGCATATCATAAGATCAAGTCATTAAGTTCGTTTTTCTACAAGCTTTCAGATACATAGTAACCTAATCCTTCAACCATGAGATCATGTTAATCACTGTTACCGGATGACTACTTTGATGACATGAAACGCCACTTCTGTAACTAGGTGGTTGTAAAGGTGGCATTGGGTATTCTGAAAGTATGTGCTGAAGCGCATGGATCAAGAGTGGGATTTGTCCATCCATATGACGGATAGATATACTCTGGGACCTCTCGGTGGAATGTCATCCAATTGGATTGCAAGCATGTGACTAGGTCACAAGGGGTGTCATATCACGGAATGAGTAAAGAGTACTTATCGGTAACAAGGTTGAACTAGGTATGGATATGCCGACGATTGAACCTCTAATAAGTAAAGTATCACGTGACAAAGGGATTCGGTTTTCGTATGTGAATGGTTCATTCGATCATGAAGTCATCGTTGAATATCTCTAGACCCCGCTATTGGTTATTGACCAGAGAGGTGTCTCGATCATTTCTGCATAGTTCGCGAATCGTACGGTGACACACTTATGGTTCAATGTTGTTTAAGTAGATATGGAATATGAGTTGGAGACCAAATGTTGTTTGGAGTCTCGGATTGGATCCAGGACATCATGAGGAGATCCGGAATGGTCCGGAGAATAAGATTCATATAAGGAAAGTCATTTTCTGGGGTTTAGAAATGTGTTTGATATTTTGACCGGAAGCTTCTAGAATGTTTTAGAGGGACCACCAGTGGGTCCACGACCCCAAGAGGGGGAAACTTGGGCTAAGGCATGCCGCAGGGGAGCACTAGGTCCTGCCACACCAAATCCCAAGGGAAAATTCGGCCACCAAAGGATTTGGGGACAAACCCTAGTTTGTCAAACCGTAAATAAAGAAAGGGAGAAGTTTCCCACCTCTTCCCTTGGCCGAGTTGGGGAGGGAGTGGGTCAACGGTTGGTAACCCTTGGACGCACTCCCCCTCCATATAAGGAAGGGTGAGGGGTGCACCACCCCTTGTACCTTGCCCTTGGATCTAAACCCTAGTCGCCACCTCTCTCCCTCCTTCGTCTTCCTGCTCCGGCTTAGGCGAAGCCCTGCATGAAATCTCCTCCACCACCACCATGCTGCCATGCTGCTAGGATTCTGAGGGGATCCACTACCTCCGCTGCCCGCTGGAACTGGGAGAGGAAGGTCTTCATCGACTCCGTATGTGTGACCGAGTGCGGAAGCGCTGCCGGAACACAATGTCGGAAGGATCGTCTACGCGATCTTGGGATCGGCAAGTGATCGACTAAATCAACCACGAGAATCTGATCTTGTTAAACACTTTGGATCTATGAGGGTTAGTTCTCTTCAATATCGTTGCATCGATCTCGTGGATTAGATCTTGGCTTTGCCATAAATTGGATCTTGGTTTTATGTGTTCTTGCGATAGATTTTTTTGTTTTCCATGCAATGAACCCTACACATGCAACTTACTCATCCTACTAGTAAGAGCATGGCTCAGATCTGGGATGGAGAAGGAGTAGGACCTGACTACTTTTCCTTGCTTGATTTCAGGGTCCTTTGTGATAAATGTATGTACTTGTATGTATTTTTCTCTTTTTTGAGGTCCTTGGTGAAACATATATGTACATATCCTGTGACCCTGTTAATTAAGCATCTCTCTCCATCGGGACATACCTTAGTCAGAAAAATAAAGTTCGACCTCCCGATTTTCACAAAAAGTGGACAATGTTTTCTTTTACAATCCCCCTAGTCTTAGCACATTTCAAGCTTCCCTAGCTAACCGCACCCACTTAAATGGATTTACTTCGATTTAAAGAAATTAGGTCAAATTTGAACTACAAGTAAGCGTGATAGACTGCTCTTTTGTTTTCTAGATGTGTCTGAAGGTACCCATGATGTAAATATGTCAAGCACCACCGAGAGTTATAAAAAATGCAACTAACTTCGTGCGACAAATCTTCCTGCCGACAAATTCGATCCTTTCTTGAAAAAATTAAAATAAAATAGAGAAAAACAAAATACTTCGCTATGTCGTCCTCTTATGTGTACTACTTTCCTTGAAAAATGAGAAACATGTGTTTTGACAGATTTGAATAGAAAAAAATGCTTTGGCTGCTTCACAATATATTGGCCTACGGTGTATGAACATTCCTGGTTTCGACTCAAATGGCCAAGGTCATGACTATATCGAAACCATATATAGTTTATGATATAGTTCCCACACCTGGTAGTTGCGTGCATCTTCTTCTACAAGAACTGCCAAAATTGAGCAGTTGTGTTGTTTTCTTTTGTTAAGCAGGTACTAATCTTACTATTACCACTATATAATGTACGAATAACATTGAATATTGACCATTGGATCAAAGACTCGCAAATCCCAATAGCGCCAACAATTGGATCTTTTTTTCCATTCTAGCATCTACAAGATTCTATTGATAGTCTTTAGCACAATTAATGCTATATATACAGAAACCTCATAACACACTTATCCATCATTCTAGATTATTCTTTGTCATTTCTCTAGGGCGTGGTACTCGAATTTTCAAGTATTAGGAAGCTAATAAACGTTTATTTCTACATGATATAAAGTGAAAGAACGAAATATACACCCATACTTCATAGAGGTCGATCAAATTTATATTTTTTTGAGCTTTAGCTACAATATAATGTTAGCACTATATAGTGTAAGAATAACTTTAAACTTTGACCGTTGGATTAAGACTAGCAAATCCCAACATTGCTAACCGTCAGATCTTAATTCTATCAATTCTAGCATCTAGAAGATACAGTACTATTGGTAATCTTTAGCACACTAAACAATATTCATAAACCTTAAAACAGACTTCTCTATAATTCTAGAATGTCCTTCGTCATTTCTCTAGAGCATGTCGAGTAGTATTATGTAGCTAATAGGTTAATTAATGCATGATACAAAGTACGAGAACCAAATATACAACTGATACTCTATGGACTTGGCTCAAAATTATAATTATTTATTGAGCTTCACCTATTATAAATTTATATAAAAATGATATGTCATACTTGTATTATATGATTCTCACGTACTACTCATAGTAGTTACCATTGTTGCGTGAGAGGCCTTGAGGATTGCCATCCTTTTATTTCGACATATGGGTTCACATCCTTTGCGAACGAGAAATGTGATTCTACCATGTATGCTATCTAGCAAGAGAGAAATTTGGGTTCACTTCCATTACTAAAACACAATAAAATTATTTATGGTATTATTTAGCTAGTCTACGTGATGAGCCGATACAATACTAACCCAGGACGTGAAAACTTTCTAGTCTAGCTATAAATCCACTCAGCGTCCTCGATACAGTTGTGCACTATAGAATACCGACGAGGGAACATACAATATTAACACCCCTTGTTCAAAGAGCCTCCCATCTTCCCCATGTCCGTCGATCCCCATTTTGGATCCTCTCGAGCGTGCACTTCTCAAATTTTCATAGCCATTTCTCGCCCGCCGCATTGGTTCTGGCAAGCCGCCGTCACTCTCATCCAAGAAACCCCAACCACCATATTTGAATCCACCCTCGTCCCAGTCCATCTGGACAAAATGGCGGATTCAATGCACAACATTCAATAAGGTGGCTGGAGCAAGTTCGGTGATGGTGCCTTCGGAGAAATTTCTATGCATATGGACACTACTAGCACCGTCTGGCTGGTCGTATGCTCCAAGGAGTTGCGCCACCAAGTCATTGGTGGAAAAGCACTACAAGAAATATCGACTTTTACAATGGACGATTTTTCTGGTTGAAGGACCGTTTTTCGTGGTTGAAAGTATTCTACGACGGATACCCTTCGTGGTAAAACCCCATCACAAATGAATCTACCATGGGTCTTGTCCGACCGTGGCGGATCACACTATTCAGCTACGAAAACTTGTTCCATTATAGATCTGTTTGCCAGCCGCGTTGACTACTGATGTCATGCAATCTGCCACATGGCAAACGCCGTTAATGGTTAGTTACCGCTGTTAATTGTCATGGAAACCATGGTAGAAATACAGGGCCAGCCAAGGCCTGATAATTAATAATTGGGCCGGCCCATTATGAGAGCCCAATAGGAAGATGGCGTGGTACTATTTCAAGCTGCACTGTTTAAATTGAGCCCATCAGTGTGGCCCATAAACTTTTAGGCCCACTACTATTTTAGCATACATAAGGCCCACGGCAACCCAACACTGTACGGCCACTTGCGGCCTATGCCACGCCGGCCCGGTACTATTCCATCCTGCTATCGATTTGGCCTTCTAATGTTCTAGCCTGTTGTGAATCTGGTCTTTTACTCTTCTGGCCTGCTGTGGATCTGGCCTTCTACTGTTCTGGTCTGCTATGAATCTAGCCTTTTACTGTTCTAGCCTGCTATGAATCTTTCCTTTTACTATTCCAGACTACTGACCATCTAGCCTTTTACTATCTAGGTCTATTAGTATTCAGGCATGTTACTATTCCAATCCTTCAGGATTGTGTCCATGGTACTGTTAAGGCCATTTATTGTTCTTTTGGTTCTTCAGGTCAGTTATTGATCTGGACTATTACTATTTTGTCCTATTACTGTTCTGGCCTATAACAGTTCTAGACTATTACTGTTCTAGCCTATTACTGTTCTGGCCTGCTACTATTCCGGCCTTTCATTGTTCTGGCCTTTTACTATTATGGACATTTACTATTATGGCCTTTTACTATTACATCCCTTCACTATTCTGTACATGTACTGTTCTGTCCTTTTACTGTTCTGGCCTTTTACTGTTTGTCCCTTTAATGTTTTGGGATTTTAATATTTTGGCCTTTTACTCTTTTGGTCTTTTTATTGATCATGCTCACGTCCATGCTTACGTCATTTCATTGATCGTTTTGTTCTGTCCTATTACTATTTTAGCCTTTTTTGGAAGCACCGACTTATTTTGCAGAACAACACAGGAATGCCAATACGCCAATTAATATAAATGCGAAAATTTAAACTACTTATTACACAACAATAAAAGTTTATTAAAACAGATCATTAAACAAGATCTAGAGTCTAAAAGATTACAAAGTGTTGGTATCCTCAATAAGAGATCGGTACATGGAGATTCACTTCAATGTATCATCATCCTCTTCTTCAACATTTCAGCTATAGATCTAAGAGTAGCTACACCCTTTCTTTCTGCATCTAACACATCCTTCATATATCTGTCACTTCCAGGAGGTGTTCTAGGTGGACTGCTAAGTAAGTTGTTTGCTTCAGAAATGCAATGGGAGGATGAATGATAAGAGGGATCACAACTTTCAGTCTTGCCTTCCGAGGACTCCTACTTGTTTTTAATTGCAGCCTGGTAAAATATGGTGAAAGGGGTTTAAACAAATAACAAGGGAAAAAGTAGTATTATTTAAATTATAAAACATTTAAGAGCAAGCACAAGGTGAGACTTACTAGACGTGGCTAAGAAATTTAGACCTAGGCATGGGCCTTCTACTAGACCCAGGGTCCAAAAAAACTTATCTAGACTCACCCTCTCCAGTGTTTAGAACTAGGTCTAGTATGAAAAAGACTCTCTTAGACACCCCAAATTTCCAACGCTGGACATGCTGAGCATCCACTATTTATAAATAAACCAAACCATAAGCTAAAAAGTGCAACTTAAGAGATATCTATATACATAGTGGGCCTTGTCTAGAAGACAAAAATATTGAGGGCAACCCATAATTTTTAAGTAAGTATGAACTTACAATAGCGCATTCAGGCTGACAGTAGATCCTTCTCAAGCGGGTGCAACTCCTGGTCAATCTGCCAGTAGTATCTAAGTCGAGCAGCTGGAACTCTGGTCCTTGTACTCTATTGTTCTTTATCTGCATTAAGGCATGACATTTAAAACCATGTTAGTTGGTTTGGAAGGATGAAAGCACTTGAAAAACACCAAAAAGATAGCATTAAAAATGACCGTATGATTCAAACTAGCTAGCTAGTTTGGAAGGATGAAAGTAGTTGAATACACCAAAAACTTAGCATTAAAAATGACTAGATGGACATTTTCTGAATTAAGCATTCAAAGATACAAAACACAACAAAACATGTATGGAAATGTCATGTCAAGTTTTTAGGTAGAATGAATTATTAACTTAATATGCATACGGGTAATATAACTTATTAAGATGACAAGAAACTGGCCTAAGTAACACACAGAAACCTCGCACTTCAGCCTTTATTGCCGTCAGATTGTCAGTGTTGGATCCTTTATGAGATGTTCGCATAACCCATTCGAGCGCCCAGAAAGAATATCATCTACGAGTTAGTGTTGCAGGATTATACCAATAGTGTGAGAATGTAAGAAAGGAAATGATAGCGACAAGCTTATGATGTGGAAAAGAACTACTAGATGTTGGCGCAAACAAAATGGCAATAGCATGCAGGATATTGAGCAACATTCTAACACTTCCGAGTACCAAAAAATAGCAAATGGGCAAGAGAAATTACCGCTATGAGGCGGGGGCAGGTGGGACAGGCAAGAGGGTGGCGGGAGCAACGACTGGGCATTTCGAGGTGGATCTGGTGCATTGGTCGGTGAAGATTCTCCTGTGTGGAAGAGACCTCCAGCGAGCTCCGGTGTGGAAGACAGGGATGGCGGTGAAGCAGCTAGAGGAAGGTGGAGGTCGGAGGGGGGTGAGCAGCAAAGAGGTGATGGGGGGATATAGGTTCGATGACACACATTTACCACCTATACCCCTCTATTATAGGTGCTCCTCTGGTCCTTTTTTCTAGGCTAGGGATAGAAGAGGATTTTTCATTCACAACAACATGGAGGGATTTTTGAATAGATGCGGGGGTGTTTTGGCGCTATGCAGAAATGTTGAGGTTGAAGCTTCCGACGTACGCTACTCCGACGCGACTGTGATGGTACTGTCTAGAACACAAGCCAACGACAACATGCTTACCAACATTTCAATGAGTTTCCACACATTTCCCTAAATTGATAAACGTTGTATTTTGAAGTCTTTCAAACAAGATGACAAAGGTCATGGCCCTATCTCTGCCATAGTTGATGATAATGTGTCCATATTTGGTAGATCGGTGAATCTTGTCATTTCAAGCAATGTTTACAAAAGGAGATTCCAGATTTGATTGATATATAATGCCCTGCTTGGTCAGGGTCATTTAGGGGTTTAGGGTTTAGGGAATTTTTAATAATGTTTAAGCTTTATGCTTATATTCGTCGAATAGAATAATCTTACCATAATTAAATGTAAGTATCTCAAATTTTGATCTATACATGCATGATACCTACTTGGTTAGGGTTTATGGGTCGAGGGTTTAGGGTTTTAGTATTGAGGAGTTTAGGGTTTAGGTTTTAAGGGTAGCTTAGGGTTTAGGAATTTTTCAATAATGTCCGATCTGTATGCTTATATTCGTCGAATAGAATGGCGTTACCCAATTTAATGAAACTATCTCAAATTTTGATCTATAAGTGCATGATACTTGCTTGGTCAGGGTTTAGGGATGGTTGAGGGTTTAGGGGTTTATGTTTAGGGGTTTAAGTTTTAGGTCTTAGGGAATTTTCAATAATGTTCGTGGAATAGAATGGCTTAGCAACAATTTAATGGAAGTATCACAAATTTTGATCTATAATTTTCAATAATGTTTATGGTTTAGGGGTTAGGATTTTGGGAATTTTCAATAATGTTTAAGTTGTATCCTATATTCATGAAATAGAATGGTGTTAGCGCAATTTAATGAAAATATCTCAAATTTTGATCTATAAGTGCGTGATACCTTCTTGGTCACGGTTTAGGGGTTGAAGGATTAGCGTTCTAGGATTTAGTATTTAGGGATTTAGGGTTTAGGTTTTGGGGCATTTTCAATAATGTTCTAGCTTTATGCTTATATTCATGAAATAGAATGACGTTAGCGTAATTTAATGAAAGTATATCTCAAATGTTGATCTACAAGTGGATGATACCCCACTTGGTCAGGGTTGTTTAGGGGTTTAGGGTTTTAGGGTTTAGGGTTTAGGTAATGTTCAATAATGTTCAAGATTTATGCTTATAATCATGGAACCGAATGGCGTTACTGCAATTTAATGAAAGTATCTCAAATTTGGATCTATAAGTGCATAATACCCTGCTTGGTTAGGGTTTAATTATGGGTTGAGGGGTTTAGGGTTTCGGGTTTCGGGTTTTAGTATTTAGGGGTTTAGGATTTAGGTTTTAGGGGTTGTTTTGGGTTTAGGGTTTAGGGAATTTTCAATAATTTTCAGGCTTTATGCTTATATTCGTCGAATAGAATGGTATTTCCAAATTTAATGAAAGTATCTCAAATTTGATCTACAAGTGCATGATACCTTCTTGGCCAGGGTTTAGGGGTTTATTGTTTAGGGTTTTGGGGTTTCAGGAATTTTTAATAATGTTCAAGCTTTATGCTTGTAATCGTGGAACAGAATTGCGTTACCATAATTTAATGAAAGTATCTCAAATTTTGATACATGCTTGGTTAGGGTGTATGTGGGTTCAGGGTTTAGGGTTTTAGTATTTCTGGGTTTAGGGTTTAAGTTTTAGGGGTTGTTTAGGGTTTAGGGAAATTTCAATAATGTTCGAGCGTTATGTTTATATTCATCAAATAGATTGGCGTTAACCAAATTAATAAAAGTATCTGAAAATTTGATCTATAAGTGTGCATGATAGCTACTTGGTTACGGTTTAGGGGTTTAGTGTTTCGGCTTTTAGGGTTTAGGGGTTTAGTGTTTTGGGTTTTATTTTTTTTGGTTTAGGTTTTTGGGATTTAGGGGTTTAGGGTTTTGGGAATTTTCAATAAAGTTCGATCTTTATGGTTATATTCGTGGAATTTAATGAATTAGCAACAATTTAATAATGAAAGTATCTCAATTTTTGATTTATAAGTGCTAGGTACCTTCTTTTTAAGGGTTAGGGGTTAAGGGTTTAGGGTTTTTAGGGTTTAGGGGTATAGGGATTATGGTTTAGGTTCTAGGGTGTTTAAGTTTAGGGAATTTTCAATACTGTTCAAGTTATATGCCTATATTCGTGAAATATAATGGCGTTAGTGCAATTCAATGAAGTCATGTTTGGTACATCAGTGCATAACTGCGTATTGGCATTTCGAAAAATGTTTACAAATATTACTGATGTCTACGCACTTCTATTCTTGTAGACAGTTGTTGGGCCTCCAAGTGCAGAGGTTTGTAGAACAACAGCAAGTTTCCCTTAAGTGGATTACCCAAGGTTTATCGAACTCAGGGAGGAAGTGGTCAAAGGTATTCCCTCTCAATCAACCCTGCAGTCAAGATACAAGAAGTATCTTGTGTCCCCAACACACCCAATACACTTGTCAGGTGTATAGGTGCACTAGTTTGGCGAAGAGATAGTGAAATACAAGTGGTAACGGTGCCAGAAAATATCTTGACGGTGAGGTAAAGACTAAAGCAAGAAAACATGCAACAGATCTAGTAGCAAACGGTGTTTCAATGTTTAGAAACAAGGCCTAGGGATCATACTTTCACTAGTGAACACTCTCTCATATAAATATCCTCTCTTCATGATACTACTCTTAACTACTCTCCGGTTGGACACTCTAATCATCGGTAGCGCTATAACAGTACTCCTCAAAGTCCGCCTTCCCCAATCTAGATAACCCCACACTGTCACCTTGAGCGCTAGATGGTTCCAACAAACACCACAATTTCATAGACACATCCAACTCCAAATATAACTCATAAAAAATATTCAATATAGCCAAAGTGCCACACACGGTATGCACACTGTCACTTTCACACACGTGGGGAAAAGCATAGATCGATTAAAGCACAAAGAGTATTTATGTAGACTCAAACCTAAGTTCCACCATGGAGTGCACATTGTCACTTTCACACACATGGGGAGAGCAGAGATCTATTGAAGAACTTGAGTAGCAAGGTAGATCTACTAGATTACAAAGCTCATGACTACAAGATCATGCATAGAGAGAGAGATGAACACATAGCTACCGGTAGAGCCCTCAGACTCGAGGAAGAACTACTCCCTCCTCATCATGGGAATCAACAATGGTGATGGAGATGGTGGTGGAGATCAATGGAGATGGCTCCGGGGGCACTTCCCCGTCCCGGCAGGGTGCCAAAATAGAGACTTTCTATCCTCCGAATCTCCCCTTTGGTGGCGGCGGTGCTACAAAGGTTTTCGTGGATTTCTTCTGGATGCCCTAGGGTTTTTGGGTCGGAGGCTTCTTATAGGCGCAGGAATCAAGGTCGGTGGGGGTCCACGGGGCCCACACCCCCTCTAGGCGCCTCTAGGGCTTGCCCATGCCTAGGGGGTGCGGCCACCCTGTGGCCCCCCTCCGGCTCTTCTTCGTGGTTCCGTGTTGCTCCGGGAAAAATAATAACTTTGGCTTTTGTCCCGTCCAGTTCCGAGAATATTGATTTTATGCCTTTCTAGAACCAAAAACAGAAGAAAACATGCAATTGGCACTATGGCAACTTGTTAATAGGTTAGTTCCAAAAAAGATATAAAAACACCTCAAAGTATAGACAAAGCAAAGCAAAGTAGATACAAAACAAGCATGGAGCATCAAAAATTATAGATACGTTTCCGACGTATCAAGCATCCCCAATCTTAACTCCTGCTCGTCCTCAAGTAGGTAAGTGATAAAAAGAATAATTTTTGAGGTGACATGAACCATCAAAACCAAGACCAAACCATTTGCAAGCATTGAAAGCTGGGAACAAAGAACTCTAAACATGTGCATGAAATATGGAGTTCTAAAAATAGGACATAGTAACTATGCATGCAACATGAAAGGCTACAAACAAAGATCATGAATAACATGCATTGAAAAACATTTGTTTGTTTCACATACAGAAAACGTAGCATAGTGGCATTCAGCTTGTCCCTCATAGAGTAGCAATATAGATGCATATGACACCTTCAAAGTTCATAAGGGTGACTAGAAACAAATAGCACAAGAACAAGTAATATCACAATATGCATTTGGAACACTGCACATAGAATGACAACTATGCTCTCTTAATGGTGCCTAAAGGTAGAAGTTGGAGACTCAATAGTGGTGGAAGAAAGACCTTTTATAAAGGAAGCAGGGATTTCAAGTTTCAAAAAGAGCTTCCAAAAATTATGGTACTTGTTAGCTTTCAGCCCTCATTGACCCTATCATAAGCATCTTGAAGTGGTTAAGGTTAAAGTGGCAAAACTAGAGTATATGCTTGACGAAGTATAAGTTGGCAATCTCATGCATACGAGGGACACACCTCATGCATACTCAACTTTGGGTCCAAGTAAGTTCTTGTCACTGTAAGTATTTGTATATCATTGAGCACCGCCAACGGGGTACCCCTTGCACATGGTACAGGAGCTTTCCCATAACCAAAATGACAAGGAAAGCAGATAATGAGCATCTCAGCGATCTTCTTATGTACCATGGGAATATGGTGTTTTCTCTCTCTTTCATCTTTTCTCAATGTGTCTCTTTTTTTATAAGAAGAATGCTTCATAGATGTCACTATGGTGATGCTGCAAGTTTCCACCATGATTATGCATGGCTTAGGCTAGCGGCCCAGGCGTTTCTCTAACACAGGATACAAACTCGATGGACTTACAAGTTACCTTTTTATTTCACACCAGTGACATCCATAGACAAAAGAACATGATATCAACTGAGTACAAAGTACAAGTGCAATGTTGAAAACGTTCCCCGTGAAAACACGGTTCTGCTAATTCCAACTTATAAGTGCAAGCATATACAAAAAAGTTGTCACAATGGTTCAAGTTTATTAGGGGCAAAGATATAAAAGTGTGCCATCAAGTTTGTGAGGGATTTAATCACTAAGTTTTCACATAACAAAATACTTTTTAATTGAAAGATAGCTGAAAACAAGAATATACTTGGAATGGTGTAACACACCATGCATAGGAATTTATAGTGGACTGTAGAGGTCCCAACCTTTAATAAGGTAGAGATCCCTGTGTTTACAATGCTAGTCCCTGGATCAATAGCTAGAATCCATAGTTAAGATGTAATATCAAGAAACAAAGGTCATAATACAACTTAATAACCAGGAATAAAATAACTCATTACATCTTACATAGCTCATTTGACTATCTCATTACAATGCAGCAGAAATAACTATATAGCATGGAGTCCTTCTTCTTTAAAGAGCCACATGCAATCATGTTGGTTGTAGACTTGTAATCCTAATCAACACACTTTTCTAACATCAAACAAACCTGCAACATAATAAGTTACAGCCACAAGGGTTAATACATTTGAATTGTATTGGCAAGTGATACTATGGCAGAATAGTGGTATCTATCATCTATATGCATTTCGCTAAGTGGAGCTTAGGCTTGCTTTGCTCAAAATAGATTTTCCTTATCATTTGAAAACACTAAGTTTTTGTTTGTCAAAATCACCCAAGGCATCTACCAATAGACATTGGTGATTCCTTAACCCTTGTTCAACCACAAGTTTTTCACTTAGAAATTGGGATGAGGAGATTCTTGATAGCTTCCATATCTTGATGCTCAAATTGTCCATTGCCGGGGACACGGCTAAGTACTTAGATTTTACTCTCTCGGGAGGTGGTGCACTTTCCCCACAAGACTCGACATGCATCGAGACAATATCTTTCAGAAGACTTCCCTTAGACCAAAATGGACGCATTCCCAAACCTATCATCCCCTACCTCCAAGTATCCATCTGGGTAAGTTATTGCAACCTATATGATCCAGGCAGAGCCCATAATGCCAAGAGGCTGCACTTGAAGCTTCTCAACATTTGACATCTCAAATCTCTTTGTTCCTGGGTGGCTTTCCACAAGTGTGATACCCAAGGTTCACTAGTCCCCTGGCCTTGTGTAACCACTCAACATAAATCCATTCTCACCATTCCACCCAGGTGTTTCATTCACATAGTTGTTTTATTAAACAAAACACAAGTCATTGACTTAGAAATATTTCATAGCATGAATATAATCCACCCTTGTTTTCTACTAGCTAGGTTAAGCATGATAGTAGTAGGAATCTTACTTAGGGAAAATTCTACTAAGGTCTCATCTACTAGGATTTCCCATGGCATAGTTAACACATAGAAAATTCCATGCAAGTCCTACTTAGAAATATCACTAATGCATAGTGAAAATAATGGGACAAAAGTATGAAGCACCACTTTACTTTTCGGTAGAGAATATAAGTTCACTCCTTGATCTTGCAATAGTCACACTCTTCAAATTTCACTACAATTCAATCAAGCAAGCAAATATTCAAACTAGCATTCAAACAATTCATCACATAAAATAAATAAAACAAGACAATGCATGCAATCATGCAAAAGATTGTTTTATTTGGAAAGGTGGTTTTAAATAGGCTATAAACATTTTAAAATACCTATTGGTCTTCTATAAAAGTGGCAAAACCATTTGATATTTAGTTAGTGAAACTGGCCATTTTAATCATCCTTGTTTTGCTAGAAATGATTTAAATCAAGGTAATAATTTCTAGTGTTTGACAAATATAGTTTTTAAACACAAATGTTAGTGTTTTTAGGTCAAGTGTTTTATATTAAAACCATTTGAAAAAGTTTTTACTTATAAACCATTTTTAAATCAAAGCAATATTTTATTTGTTAGAAATGCCTTTAAACAAAGTAATAATTTTATAGGTTTCACCAAATATATTCTTAAATCCAAAACTTGGTGTTTAGGGTAAGAGAGTTTAATTCAAATCATTTTCCAAAGGTTTTACTCAAAAAGCATTTTTAAACCATAATCAATATTTTATTTATCTAGAAATGCTTTAATTCAAAGGAATAATTCCTAAGTGTCACAAAATATATTTTTAAATCCAAAAGTTGGTTTCTATGGTCAGTAGGTTCAAAAAAATCCATTTACAAAAGATTTTACCCTGAAAACAATTTTAGAATAAATTGTATATACAAAATATGCCTACACATGTTTCTGAAAAAAAACCAATTTTACAGAAGCAATTCATTAAACAAATGGCATGGTTGGTAAGTACTCTTTTTTATTATTCCATTGATATAAAGTTTGTAAAATTTGGATGTGTAGATTAAAATTTATGAATTTTGCAAGTTCAAATATCTAGTAGAACATTTCTGTTTTTAAATCGAAACATAGGCCACGCGTCATGTTCTTATTGGCTGAAAACGATTTGCGTGGATCGCGTGTTGTGGATCGTTGGATATTAAGTTAATCGTGTGGCACATATCAGCGCATACCTCTTTGTTATGTCGTTCTACGCCACAGGATGAGGATCTAACGGCTCACAAACAAATGACCAAAGTCTGGCGGCGCGGTGACGGTGGCTGGCGGCGGCGCACGCAGACGATGATGGTGCCGACGATATAGGAAGCGAGAGAAGGAGGGGAGAAGCTCACCGAGTTCGCCGTGGCGTGGAGATGCTCGAGGTGTCCTTGGTTGGCGAAGGGGCGCTCGAGGACGACGGGAATTCCTCGCCGGAGTTCCTTTTGGCGGCGGGTGCTCTCTGTTGAAGATGTAGGAGAGCCTACAGACCGCGCTAAGACAAACAGAGGGTTGTGTTAGATGCGCGCAAGTATTCTGAACACGCGACTAAGAACCAGAGAGGAGGGGACGGTCGGGTCTCACCGGTAGTGCTTGTCGGAGTTCCTTCTGGCGGCGAAGTGTTGTCGTCGAGGTTGCCGACGATGCGGAGCACGCGCGGATGAGTGGAGGCTACGGGTAGATGCGTAGGGAGGTGGGGATCACGCTTGTGTGGTTGAGGGGGAAAGGTGGTGGCTGGGCTCGCCAGAATTGGCACGGTGGCTCGTCGGAGACAGTGGTGGCGCAAGTGCGATTCGAGGCAGCCTGGGGGCTCCGGTGGGGTGATGTCTGGGGAAAAAGGAAGAGGGGATCAGGGCGCTTAATAGGGCAGTGATTGGTGGTGTTTTAATCACGACATTAAGACGACTTAAGCGGTGGAATCAAAGCTAGAAACGGTGACGAGGTTTGGGGAGAAATGGTCGCGGGTGGGGAAGACGGTCTGGCAGGTGGGGTCGTGTTGCCAGCGAGAGAGAGAGGGAGAACCGGTGGGGTCTGGTCGTCAGTGAGTGTGCGGGTAAGTGCTACGGTGTGAAACGTTTTCCTGCGGGGAGAGAGAGATGGGCTAGCTGGGCTTGACTGGGCTTGCTGGGCCTGGTCTGTTGGGTTGGGTTGTTTCATCTTTTTTTATTCTGATTACTTTTTCTTTTTCTTTTTCAGTTTTCTTTTTGTGTTTTCAATTTATCCAAATGATTTCAAACCTTGTTTGAATTCAAACTTTTTTCAAAACTTTTAGTAA
The DNA here is from genome assembly GCA_030063025.1 of Avena longiglumis. NCBI lineage: Eukaryota > Viridiplantae > Streptophyta > Magnoliopsida > Poales > Poaceae > Avena > Avena longiglumis. Next base: position 309,306,043 of record CP125976.1, on the reverse strand, counting down.
GTTCTAATGTTGTTTATTAATTCATATTAAAGTCTGTTTTAGAATAATTCTTTTATTCTTTTATGGTTTATTAATTATTTAAAATAGGCACTTGCCTTTATTCAAATAAGATTTTAAATATAATTTCAAACTCTTATTTGAATTCTAATTTTCATCAACCCTTTTTCAGTAGGTTTTATTCATTCATTAGTGCAATTATTTCACTTTGAATTATTTAAAGTATTTTAATATGATTTATTAATCATTTAAATTGGGAATTTGTCTTTATTCCAATAAAATCTAATATGGTTTTAATTCCATATAAATTTTTATTTAAATGATTCCTTTGTTCCATTTAAGTTAATTAAATAACTTTTATTCCACTTGGGCAAATTCCAATTATTATTTTCCCATGATTTAATTAATCATATCTATTAGGGATTTTGTCTTTATTCAAATAGAATAGAATTTGGTTAATGTCATATTATTTGATTTGAATATTCCTTATCCCTTTATTTTATTTGATTTATCTTTATTTCATTTGCTTGGCCAAGATTTAATTTGGCTTTTAAATATTCCTTATTTTTTCCTTTGTCTTATAAAATCCATATCTTTTTATTTATTGATCCAAAATTGGTGATTCCAATTTGTATAATTTTATTTAATATTTGTTTATCCTTTTAAACCTATTTAGGATTATTTGCTCATAATTTGGTATGTATTTTAGATATAAGCTTTATTAGCTTTGGAAATTTAATTCCTTTATCTTATTAAATTCATAAGATTTTATCCATGACTCCAAATTAAATGAAACCAATTTCTATGGTTTTATTATATTTCTATTTATCATCCTTGATCATTTATAATTGTTTGTTGACAAATTTTTATATGGATAAAATCCATAGTCTTAGAGAGATCTTGGAAATGATTTATTCCATTAGGGTTTTAAGGTTTTGGTTTATTTTCCCAAGTTTAAATTTTAAGATACATTCATTGATGAATGCATTTCACTTGATTTGAATTTTGTTGGTTTCCCTTTTATTCAAAGTTTGTTCAAGATGGGTTTTAATGTTTCCATTTAGAAACAAAAAGTTTCTTTTCACCCTAAATTTCAACAATTATTTATTTTGTTTATTTATTTTTCACATTTCAAAATTTGGAAAATTTTGGGATGTGACAGGCTACCACCCTTAAAAGAAATCTCGTCCCGAGATTTTGGAAGGCTAGAGGTTACAAGTTGGCTTAAAACAATTAGGGTACTACCACCCTTAAAAAGTTTTCCACTAGATTACATCTTGGCTTACTTGGGATCTTGATGGAACTTTTCTGTACAATTGCTTGCATAATGTCCTTTGTCACCGCACTTGTAACATGTGACAAGGTTGAGTTCTTCACATATATTCTCTGGACAAATTTATATATAATGGCCTAGCTCTTTGTAGTTGTTGTAACACACTTGGCTGATTCCCTTATTCTTCTTCTTCTTCTTCTTCTTCTTGGGTTTCTCCAAAGCTAGGAGTTCTTCTAGTTCATGCTCTTCATATCTCACCTCAAAGGTGGGAAAGCTTCCTCGGTTCCTTGAACGATTCCTTGGATAATTCCTATGTTCCCTCTTTTGTCCATCAAGGTGATTCCTAATGTATGGAGGTGCAATCTGAGATTTGCCTTTGTCTTCATCCTTCTTGATAGAAGTTGTTTCCTCATAGGGTCTTCCATACTTTTGATGCATTCTTCCTTGTTTCATTTGTTGAACTATAGTATAGATGGGACATTGAATAGGGACATGATTATTTCCTTCACATAGGAAACAAGTCACTTGACATGTGGGGCATTGTTTAGTTGGATGTTTCTCTTCACAATTAGGGCATTGATCTTCATGCTCTTTTGAAGTGTGATCCATGTCTCCACAAATATTGCAAGCTTGAGTTCCTTATATAATATCATCCTTGACATCATTGTTGTCACAAACTCCTTGGGAAAGGTTGTCTTTCATGTTGATCATTTGATTGGTCATCCCTTGCAACAATTGGGATTGGATTTCCAAAAAGTTTTGCATGGTTGGGTCTAACTCATTGTTGTTGGCTAAAAACTGAGTTGTCATCTGATTCAACTGGGTTTGGTTTGCTAGTAGTTGTTCTCTCATGTGCATCTCTTGTTTGTTGTTGTTGTTGTTGTTGTTGTTGCTGTTGTTGTTGTTGTTGTTGTTGTTGTTGTTGTTGTTGTTGTTGTTGTTGTTGTTGTTGTTGTTGTTGTTCGCTGTCGTTCTTTGCTGTCGCTGTATTCGCTGTCATTCTTTATTCTGTCGCTGTCGCTATTCGCTGTTGTTGTTGTTGTTGTTGTTGTTGTTGTTGTTGTTGTTGTTGTTGTTGTTGTTGTTGTTGTTGTTGTTGTTGTTGTTGTTGTTGTTGTTGTTGTTGTTGTTGTTGTTGTTGTTGTTGTTGTTAGAGTCTCTTGGAGAAGTCATCTGTTTGGGTTGGATTGGGATTAGAATAGGCAAAGGTTTCTAGAGGAAGAATTCTACTCACACACAACAATTCACACAAACTATGTGTAAGCAATCACAAACAAAATTTCCACTCAAACAACAAGTTCAATCACATTTTTAGGCAACAAAATATTTTTGCTACACCACATAAGTGGGTGTGTTTGATCTAAATTAAACACTAGTATGGTGGTCCAACTATATGGTTTTCTTGAGATCATTCCATTCTTCTTGGTTGTTTCTTCTTGAACAAGATCATTGTATCTTTGGAAAAATTCTTGTGTCTTGGTCACAAAACTTCAAAGGTGATGATGGTTCCTTCTAAGTCTTCAAGTCTTGAGTAGCATTCTTGTCTCACTTGTAGTCCTTAGTGATTTCCAAGTTGAAGTCCTTGATGAAATTAAGGTTGAAGTCATTGGTGATGGTGAAGTTGAAGTCATTTGAGTTGGTGAATTCCTTTGCTCATGTTGAAGTCTTTGCTCATGGTGGAGTCTTGTCCATCAAGTTGAAATAAAAGAGATGTATAATCAAAACCAAAATGGTTGAGGATAGAGTTTACAAAATTGTTTGTAAATAAGTTTTGGAACAAATAAAACTCCTATTTTTCTAAGGGATTTTGTCCAATCCTACAGGCAACACAGTGCTCTGATACCATCTGTAGAGGTCCCAACCTTTAATAAGGTAGAGATCCCTGTGTTTACAATGCTAGTACCTGGATCAATAGCTAGCATCCACAGTTAAGATGTAATATCAAGAAACAAAGGTCATAATACAACTTTATAACCAGGAATAAAATAACTCATTACATCTTACATAGCTCATTTGGCTATCTCATTACAATGCAACAAAAATAACTATATAGCATGGAGTCCTTCTTCTTCAAAGTGCCACAAGCAATCATGTTGGTTGTAGACTTGTAATCCTAATCAACACACTTTACTAACATCAAACAAACCTGCAACATAATAAGTTACAGCCACAAGGGTCAATACATTTGAATTGTATTGGCAAGTGATACTATGGTAGAATAGTGGTATCTATCATCTATATGCATTTGGCTAAGTGGAGCTTAGGCTTGCTTTGCTGAAAATAGATTTTCCTTATCATTTGAAACACTAAGTTTTTGTTTGTCAAAATCACCCAAGGCATCTACCAATAGACATTGGTGATTCCTTAACCCTTGTTCAACCACAAGTTTTTAACTTAAAATTGGGATGAGGAGATTCTTGATAGCTTCCATGTCTTGATGCTCAAATTGTACACGACTAAGTACTTAGATTTAACTCTCTCGGGAGGTGGTGCACTTCCCCACAAGATTCGACATGCATCGAGACAAGATCTTTCAGAATCCTCCCCTTAGACCAAAATGGATGTGTTCCCAAACTTATCATCCCCTACCACCAACTGTCCATCTGGCTAAGTTATTGCAACCTATATGATCCAGGCAGAGCCCATAATGCCAAGTGGCTGCACTTGAAGCTTCACAACATTTGACACCTCAAATCTCTTTGTTCCTGGGTGGCTTTCCACAAGTGTGATACACAAGGTTCACCAGTCCCCTGGCCTTGTGTAACCACTCAACATAAATCCATTCTCACCATTCCACCCAGGTGTTTCATTCACATAGTTGTTTTATTAAACAAAACACAAGTCATTGACTTAGAAATATTTCATAGCATGAATATAATCCACCCTTGTTTTCTACTAGCTAGGCTAAGCATGATAGTAGTAGGAATCTTACTAAGGGAAAATTCTACTAAGGTCTCATCTACTAGGATTTCCCATGGCATAGTTAACACATAGAAAATTCCATGCAAGTCCTACTTAGAAATATCACTAATGCATAGTGAAAATAATGGGACAAAAGTATGAAGCACCACTTGCCTTTTTGGTAGAGAATATAATTTCACTCCTTGATCTTTCAATAGTCACACTCTTCAAATTTCACTACAATTCAATCAAGCAAGTAAATATTCAAACTAGCATTCAAACAATTCATCACATAAAATAAAGAAAACAAGACAATTCATGCAAGGATGCAAAAGATTGTTTTATTTGGAAAGGTGGTTTTTAATAGGCTATAAACATTTTAAAATACCTATTGGTCTTTTATAAAAGTGGCAAAACCATTTGATATTAAGTTAGTGAAAATGGCCATTTTAATCATCCTTGTTTTGCTAGAAATGATTTAAATCAAGGTAATAATTTCTAGTGTTTGACAAATATATTTTTTAAACACAAATGTTAGTGTTTTTAGGTCAAGTGTTTAATATTAAAACCATATGCAAAAGGTTTTACTTATAAACCATTTTTAAATCAAAGCAATATTTTATTTGTTAGAAATGCCTTTAAACAAAGTAATAATTTTATAGGGTTCACCAAATATATTCTTAAATCCAAAACTTGGTGTTTAGGGTCAGAGAGTTTAATTCAAATCATTTTCCAAAGGTTTTACTCAAAAAGCATTTTTAAACCATAATTAATATTTTTATTTAACTAGAAGTGTGTTAATTCAAAGGAATAATTCCTAAGTGTCACAAAATATATTTTTAAATCCAAAAGTTGGTTTCTATGGTCAGTAGGTTCAAAACAATCCATTTACGGAAGATTTAACCCTGAAAACAATTTTAGAATAAATGTTATATACAAAATATGCATACACATGTTTCTGCAAAAACAACCAATTTTACAGAAGCAATTCATTAAAAAAAATGGCATGGTTGGTAAGTAATCTTTTTTCTGATTCCATTAATATAAAGTTTGTAAAATTTGGACGTGTAGATTAAAATTTATGAATTTTGCAAGTTCAAACATCTAATAGAACATTTCTGTTTTTAAATCGAATCACAGGCCACGCGTCATGTTCTTATTGGCTAAAAACGGTTCGCTTGGATCGCGTGCTGTGGATCGTTGTATTTTAAGTCAATCGTGTGGCACAGATCAGCGCATACCTCTTTGTTAAGTCGTTCTATCTACGCCACAAGATAAGGATCTAACGGCTCACAAACGAATGACCAAAGTCTGGCGGCAACGCGCTCAGACGGTGACGGTGCCGGCGATACAGGAAGCGAGAGAAGGAGGGGAGAATCTCACCGAGTTCGCCCTGGCGTGGAGATGCTCGAGGTGTCCTTGGTTGGCGAAGGGGCGCTGGAGGACGACGGTAATTCCTCGCCGAAGTTCCTTCTGGCGGCGGGAGCTCTCTGTTGAAGATGGAGGCGACTCTACGGACCGCGCTAAGACAAACAGAGGGTTGCGTTAGATGCGTGCAAGTATTCTGAACACCGACTAACAACCAGAGAGGAGGGGACGGTCGGGTCTCACCGGTAGTGCTCGTCGGAGCGAAGGCAGACGACGACGAAGTGTTGTCGTCGAGGTTGCCGACGATGCGGAGCGCACGCGGACAAGTGGAGGCTACGGGCAGATGCGTAGGGAGGTGGGGATCACGCTCGTGTGGTTGAGGGGGCAAGGCGGTGGCTGGGCTCGCCGGAATTGGCACGGTGGCTCGCCAGAATTGACAGTGGTGGCGCAAGTGCGATTCAAAGCAGCTTAGGGGCTCCGGTGGGGTGATGTCTGGGGAAAAGGAAGAGGGGATCGGGGCGCTTAAGAGGGCAGTGATTGCTGGTGTTTTAATCGTGGCGTTAAGAAGAATTAAGCGGTGGAATCAAAGCCAGAAACGGCGACGAGGTTTTATTCATTCATTAGTGCAATTATTTCACTTTGAATTATTTAAAGTATTTAATATGATTTATTAATCATTTAAATTGGGCATTTGTCTTTATTCCAATAAAATCAAATATGGTTTTAATTCCATATAAATTTTTATTTAAATGATTCCTTTATTCCATTTAAGTTAATTAAATAACTTTTATTCCACTTGGGCAAATTCCAATTATTATTTTCCCATGATTTAATTAATCATTTCTATTAGGGATTTAGTCTTTATTCAAATAGAATAGAATTTGGTTAATGTCATATTATTTTATTTGAATATTCCTTATCCCTTTATTTTATTTGATTTATCTTTATTTCATTTGGTTGGCCAAGATTTAATTTGGCTTTTAAATATTCCTTATTTTTTCCTTTGTCTTATAAAATCCATATCTTTTTATTTATAGATCCAAAATTGGTGATTCCAATTTGTATAATTTTATTTAATATTTTTTATCCTTTTAAATCTCTTTAGGATTATTTTCTCATAATTTGGTATGGATTTTAGATAGGAGCTTTATTAGCTTTGGAAATTTAATTCCTTTATCTTATTAAATTCATAAGATTTTATCCATGACTCCAAATTAAATGAAACCAATTTCTATGGTTTGATTATATTTCTATTTATCATCCTTGATCATTTATAATTGTTTGTTGACAAATTTTTATATGGATCAAATCCATAGTCTTAGAGAGATCTTGGAAATGATTTATTCCATTAGGGTTTTAAGGTTTTGGTTTATTTTCCCTAGTTTAAATTTTAAGATACATTCATTGATGAATGCATTTCACTTGATTTGAATTTTGTTGGTTTCCCTTTTATTCAAAGTTTGTTCAAGATGGGTTTTAATGTTTCCATTTAGAAACAAAAAGTTTCTTTTCACCCTAAATTTCAAAAATTATTTATTTCGTTTATTTATTTTTCACATTTCAAAATTTGGAAAATTTTGGGATGTGACATGGACACTTTGGAATAACTTGGTTTCTTGGGAGTTGGATGCATGAGTAGAGCTTACTCGTACAAGTGGAGGCTAGCAAAAGACTGGGAGCGACCAACTAAGAGAGCAATAATGGCCATAATCATGCAGGGCGATAAAACATACTAATCAAAGAAAAGAGTGGTACTACAAGTCAAGGACTAATTGATCATAGAGGCTAATGGCGACTTTTCATAGTCATAACATGGTGTGAGCATGTGCCAAGTCAACCCAAACAAATCATCAAAGGAGAATACTGCAATACTATGCTTTTGTATGCTAAAACAACACATGATTCCTTCAAGGCACATTAAGCAATCCTAATTTTTTGGAACAAGTCATTCTACAGAAATATTCACTAATCATAAGGTCAAAACAACACCTAGCATGTCATGCTAAAGTCTAAGTCACAGTCAATGCAAGCTCCCTTTTGTACCACTTAAGCATGAAGCTTTCTACTCTTTCCAACACCAAACAACTTATTTGAAACAACTCACAAAGATAATAATCAATAAAGATCAGTGAGTTTGTCTCACAAATCCACAAATAAGAACTAAAAATTTCTAAGCTAAAAGAACAAGAAAACTAAGGCTGAACACAGTGCTAGCAAAAGTGAACACTCACAAAACATTAAGAGTGAAAACTAGAGTGTTCTAGGCAATGGAAACAGAGTGTGTCTCTCTCCAAAAGAAGTTTGGTGTAACCTACCAACTTACTCAAGCAAACTAAGCAAACGAAAACCAAAAACAAAAACTAAGACGCTCCAAGAACAACACAATAGTGCATGAAACAATATAAATGAAATGTCTAGACATACCTGAGCTTTTTATTGATGAAGAAGGGGATGCCTTTGGGCATCCCCAAGCTTTGACGCTTGTACCTCTTGAATATTTCTTGGGGTGACACCATGGTGGCATCCCCAAGCTTGAGCTTTTGTCCATTCTTCATCTCATTGCATCATTCTCTCTCTACACCAAATTTTTTTCCTTCATATAAAACTTCACACAATCTTTATTAGCAACATTAGTGTATTCAAAAGATATTAGACCCTTATGTAAGGCTTTGGAACAACAAGACTTTTCACTAAAAACAAAAGCTACTGTAGCAACTCCTTCAAAAATCTCAATTTCCCAAAAAGAACCCAAAAAAAATCAATAAGAAGCAAATGCAAATAATGGCAGAAATCTGTCAAAACAGACCAGTAGGTAGAAACGATTTTTTAGAAAATCTTCTGTTGCTCAAATGAAAAAGTGTTGAACTAACTAAAGTTAAATAACATCATGGGGGATTTATTCATAAATTTTCAGCTCAATCCGACTTACAAAGACTCCTCACGAATTTTTATGGTGCAGGACAGAAATCTGTTTCGGGACAGCAACTCCCCAAATCTTACTTCCCTCTTATTAGAGGTCATTCTTGGTACAAAAAGAAAACAAAAAGGATAAGGAGAGGTCATTACTGAAGTAATAACTTCCAAGACTCAAGAAAACTCTTGGGTTATCTCCAAACAAGTACTTTTCTTTAAAGCCTTTAAGTTAGGCATGATAGTTTCAAAGATGCTCACATAGGAAATATGAATTGATTTAAAAGAGAGCACCAAGAAGAAAATTCAAAGAACATTTAAGTCCAACCCACTTCCTATGCATAGGAATCTTGTAAAGAAACAAGTCATGAAAGAACAAAGCAACAAGCATAGGAAAGCAAAACAAATGCAACTTCAAAATTTTCAACATAAAGAGGGGAAACTTAATATTATTGAGATGCATAAAACCATGTTTCCCTCTCTCATAATAACTTTCAGTAGCAACATGAACAAAATTAACAATATAACTATCACATGAAACATTATTATCATGAGCCACATGCATAAAATGATTATTAATCTCCACATAAGCATAGTCATACTTATTAATTGTAGTGGGAGCAAATTCAACAAAATAGCTATCATTAATATTCTCATCACCATAATTATAAAATATAGGAGGCATATTGTAATCACAATTAACTTTCTCCTCAATAGTAGGTGGGATGAAAATATCATATTCATCATTGTAATCATCATAAATTGGAGGTTTGCTATCATCATAAGCAATCGAATAACTATCTTCGCAACTGTGTTCATTAAACATATCATCATTGGAAGGAACATGGATAGAACTAATAGAACAACAATTATTAATATCATCACTTTCAGAATTGGTACCAAAGACATTTTCAATATCAAAAGTAGTGTGCTTTTCCCAATCATGATCACTAATATAGGTAACAGCCATAGGAACATCATCTAGTTCAGACTCATCAGCAAAAACTATGATAGGAGTAACATGCTTAGGGGAAGATACCGTTTCCTCTCTCCTTTTACTCCTCTTCTTCTTCCCCTTCTCCTCTTTAGGAGGGAGAGGCTTGAAAGGTAGCTTCTCCACATACCCTGGTTTATTGTTAGAGACAATAGAAGAAACTTTGGAGGATTCCTCCTTTTCATTAATAAGATCAAAACACATATCAGTCCTGTCATAATTTGGTAAAATATCATATTTTATAAGATTTTCTATGTAAGTATTTGCGTGGCAGTTTTCAACACAATAAAGATGACAACCATGTAGGACGCTATTCATATTAAAAGTACTCATGTCTATCAAAGAGGTTTTTCTTGATAACTCTTCACACCCCAAAAATAATGTAAGTTCATCATGTTGATTATCAGTGATCATGTTATCACAATACAAACTTGCAGGATTATTATGGCCTAAGCATTGAAAATTGAAATGACCCACTTCAAAGCAAAGTTCACAAATAAAAGGATAGAGGGCACACACTTTTTTACCAAGATCATCTAGAGCCCTATACCACGTTCTGGTTTTTTAATTCTTATGGGTGATACAATATTCTTTTTCTATTTGATTCTTCTCACAAGGTCTATGCATACCACAAAAATTAACATGCTTATAAGAAATAGTACTTTCATAAGTTTGCGCATGTTTATTGCAATCATTAAAAACATTTTCATTTTCCATGCAATTGTCCTTAAAAGGTTCATGATACATGTCCCATTTTTCTTTAGGAGCAGTAATATGGGAAGCAAAGGCTCTATAGTATCTAACAAGAATTTTAGGATCAAGACCATATCTAGCACTAAGCTCTTGAAAATCAGCAGTTTCAGCGAAAGACTTAATGCAATCATACTCATAGTTTATACCTGGTTCTTTACCTTTGTCGTTATCCCAATCTTCGGTATTGCTTTGAATTGTTTCAAGAAGATCCCACTTAGCCTTGACCTCCTTACTTGTGAAGGATCCCTCTAAACAGGTATCCAGATAGTCCTTGTAATGTCCTGAAAGCCTTGCATAAAAAATATTGATAACAACATTACTAGGGAGCTCATGAATGGGACATTTGAGCATTAGTGACTTCAATCTCCCCCAAGCTTGGGAAATACTTTCTCCCTCATGAGGATGAAAATTATAAATATAATTCCTATCTTTATGAATTTCATGAGGAGGATAAAATTTAGAATAAAAGAGAGATTCAAGTTCCTTCCAATCCAAATGATGAGGATCATCTAGTAGCTCATACCACTCCATTGCTTTGTCCCTAAGTGAGAAAGGGAATATCTTCCTCTTAACTTGGTCCATTGAAATACCCGCACACTTGAACAACTCGCATAATTCATGTATAAAGAGTAAATGATCACTAGGATGGACAGTTCCATCTCCAAAATAGCAGTTATTGATAACACGTTCAACATTTTCAATAGGTATTTTAAAAGGGACACTTTCAGTATGTGAATTTAAAATATCACAAGTATCATTAGAATTACCACATATGGGAGATAAAGTATCATCAGAGCAAATTTTCTTCCCTAAAGCTGGGGATCTAACAAGATCTTTCTCATAAAAACTAGCTTCCCCAAGCTTAGACGTTTCCATACCATTAGTAACAACGGTGTTCAAAAAATTCATACTAATAACATTGCTATTAGCATGCAAATAAAGCTCCATAGGTTTTTTAATTTTCTCTTCAAACACTTCATGTCCTAACTCAAGATAAATACTATAAAGCTCTCTAATTTTTTTGTTGTTTTCCATTAAGCCTAACTAGTGAAAACAAGAAACAAAAAGAAAAAAAATGCAGAATGTAAAGGAAATAATTTCGAGCACTCACACCGGAGGGTGTGAGTACCTTTTACCTTACCTCCCCGGCAATGGCCAGAAAATAGCTTATGGTGTGGAGGAAAGGTAAAAGCCCAAAACATCCCCGGCAACGGCGCTAGAAAAAAGCTTGATGTCTACACACTTCTATTCTTGTAGACAGTTGTTGGGCCTGCAAGTGCAGAGGTTTGTAGAACAGCAACAAGTTTCCCTTGAGTGGATTACCCAAGGTTTATCGAACTCAGGGAGGAAGTGGTCAACGGTATTCCCTCTCAAGCAACCCTGCAATCAAGATACAAGAAGTCTCTTGTGTCCCCAACACACCCAATACACTTGTCAGGTGTATAGGTGCACTAGTTCGGCAAAGAGATAGTGAAAGACAAGTGGTAACGGTGCTAGAAAATAGCTTGACGTTGAGGTAAAGACTAAAGCAAGCAAACATGCAACATATCTAGTAGAAAACGGTGTTTCAATGTTTAGAAACAAGGCCTAGGGATCATACTTTCACTAGTGAACACTCTCTCATATAAATATCCTATCTTCATGATACTACTCTTAACTACTCTCTGGTTGGACACTCTAATCATCGATAGGGCTATAATAGCACTCCTTAAAGTCCGCCTTCCCCAATCTAGATAACCCCACACTGTCACCTTGAGCGCTAGATGGTTCCAACAAACACCACAATTTCATAGAGACATCCAACTCCAAATATAACTCATAACAAATATTCAATCTAGCCAAAGTGCCACACACGGTATGCACGCTGTCACTTTCACACACGTGGGGAAAAGCATAGATCTTTAAACCACAAAGAGTATTTATGTAGACTCAAACCTAAGTGCCACCATGGAGTGCACGTTATCACTTTCACACACATGGGGAGAGCAGAGATCTATTGAAGCACTTGAGTAGCAAGGTAGATCTACTATATTACAAAGCTCATGACCACAATATCATGCATAGAGAGAGATATGAACACATAGCTACCGGTAGATCCCTTAGCCTCGAGGAAGAACTACTCCCTCCTCATCATGGGAATCAGCAACGGTGATGGATATGGTGGTGGAGGTCGATGGAGATGGCTCCGGGGGCACTTCCCCGTCCCGGCAGGGTGCTGGAACAGAGACTTTCTGTCCCCCGAATCTCCCCTTCGGTGGCGGCGGTGCTATGGAGGTTATCGTGGATTTCTTCTGGATGCCCTAGGGTTTTTGGGTCGGAGGCTTCTTATAGGCGCATGAATCAAGGTCGATGGGGGACTATGGGGCCCACACACCCTCCAGGCGCCTCCAGGGCTTGACCGCGCCTAGGGGGGTGCGGCCACCCTGTGGACCCCCTCCGGCTCTGCTTCGTGGTTCGGTGTTGCTCCGGGAAAAATAATAACTTTGGATTTTATCCCGTCCAATTCCGAGAATATTGATTTTCTGCCTTTCTGGAACCAAAAAATAGAAGAAAACAAGCAACTGGCACCGTGGCAACTTGTTAATAGGTTAGTTCCAGAAAAGATATAAAAACACCTCAAAGTAGAGACAAAGCAAAGCAAAGTAGATACAAAATAAGCATGGAGCATCAAAAATTATAGATACGTTTCCGACGTATCAATTGCTTCCAAATTTGAAGTTATTTTAAATTGTCCAAGTGACAATAATGGTTTCTGTTGTGAAGCAATTATAAAGGCTATATATGGTTTAAAGTCTCATCGCAACAATTTTATCACAAAGTATAAAATAGTTGATGGATAATGCCCATTTTGGTAAATTTTCAAGTTTCCAAGCTAGTTTGCTGAATTTAACGAGTTTGTCTTTGTTTAGCGATTTTTTTTTGAATTTTGAACTGCAAACAATGGGAATCTCTACTTCTCTTCATTTTGGGTCACTTGCATAGTGGGTCCAAAAAGTTAGTGTAAGGTCTGAGTGGGTGGGCAGGTAAATACTTATTGAAGAAGTGTAGGGAAACATCGATGGGGTGATGCACGTGGGAGAATGCAAATTTACCACCTATATATCCCTCCATTATTGTAGTGCTCCTCGTGTTCTTTTTTCGGAGCAGGGATATAAGAGGAATTTGGCTTCTAAGAAAAGGTGAAGTATGTTTGAATGGATGCATGCGGTGTTTGGGCGCCGTACCAAAATTTTGAGTTCGAAGCTTCTAACATGTTTTTATTGTGAAGCAAATACAAAGATGGTTGCTTAAAATGCCACCTCCACCTTTTTACACTCAGAGTATAACCTTTAAATGTATACACCCTTTCAAGCTTCTAGGCTAAATTTGTGCAATAAATTGATTGTTTGGGCTGGATGTTTGAATGAATGGGCGAGATGTTTGAATGGATGGGTGGGATGTTTGAATGGATGGGAGGTATTATGTCCCCGTCAAATAGACTCAAACACCTGTATGCTTTCGAGCATTTAGTGAGTTGATAGACATCTGCCGTCTTTCAAACAAGATGACCAAGGTCATAGCCATAGTTGTTGATTGTCCTTGTTTTGTACTCCATACATTGGATGCATCTTGGCCAATCAATCTTTGCTTATAAAGGGAGAATCCAAATTTGATTTTTTTCATTTCTCGAAGTGTCAACATTGTTTTTGGTTTTAAAGAAACTTCAAAGTTTATGGCTCAATATAACATCGTGCAAATTGTCACACAAAGTAACCTGTTTAGTGGATAAACCCATTCAATCTTACTGGCTGAATTATTGCAATAAATTAACAATATGGTAGTTTACCAAAAACATGTCAATTTTAATAACATGGTCTAGAGAAATTATGGAGAATATTATAGAATGATGGAGAAGTGTGTTTTGAGGTTTGTGCATAGCGTTCATTGTGCTAAAGACTATCAATAGTATCTTCTAGCTACTGCTAATAAAACAGAAAAGAAGATCCGACGGCTGGCAATGTTGGGATTCGCGAGTCTTGATCCAATGGTCAATATTCAAATTTATTCATACACTATATTATGGTAAGAGGTAATATAATATAGTGGTTTATGGTTTAGGTTTTAGGGGTTTAGAGTTTAGGAAACTTTCAATAATTATCATGCTTTATGCTTATATTCGTGGAATAGAATAACATTACCGCAATTTAATGAAAGTATCTCAAATTTTGATCTATAAGTGGATGATACATGATTGGTTAGGGTGTATGTGGTTTGAGGGTTTAGGGTTTAAGTTTTTAGTATTTATGGTTTTAGGGTTCAAGTTTTAGGGGTTGTTAAGGTTTATGGAGTTTTCAATAATGTTCAAGATTTATGCTTATATTCGATGAATAGAATGGCGTTACCCAAATTAATAAAAGTATATGAGAATTTGATCTATAAGTGTGCATGATAGCTGCTTGGTTAGGGTTAAGGGGTTTAGTGTTTCGGGTTTTAAGGTTTAGGGTTAAGGGGTTTAGTGTTTCAGGTTTTAAGGTTGAGGTTTTAGGGATTTAGGGTTTTAGGAATTTTCAATGAAGCTTGAGCTTTATGGTAACTCGGGGAATAAAATGACTTGGCAATAATTTAATAATGAAAGTATCTCAAATTTTGATCTATAAGTGCATGATACCTTGGTCAGGGTTAGGGATTAAGGGTTTATGGTTTTTAGGGTTTAGGGGTATAGGACTTAGGTTTTAGGTTTTAGGGGGTTAGGATTTAGGGAATGTTTAATAATGTTCAAGCTGTATGCCTATATTTATGAAATAGAATGGCGTTAGCGAATTTAATGAAAGTATCTCAATTTTGATCTATAAGTGCATAATACCTACTTGGTCAGGGTTTAGGGTTTTAGGGTTTAGGGTTTTAAGGTTTAGGTTTTAGGACATTTCAATAATGTTCAAGCTTTATGCGTAGAGTCATGCAATGGAATGGCGTTAGCATAATTTAATGAAGTTATATCTCAAATGTTAATATACAAGTGGATGATACCTGCTTAGTCAGGGTCATTTAGGGGTTTA
Organism: Avena longiglumis; assembly: GCA_030063025.1. Classification (NCBI taxonomy): domain Eukaryota; kingdom Viridiplantae; phylum Streptophyta; class Magnoliopsida; order Poales; family Poaceae; genus Avena; species Avena longiglumis. The sequence goes on along the minus strand of CP125976.1, from coordinate 309,290,811 downwards.
GGGTTTAGGGTCTTGGGTTTCGGGTTTAAGGATTTTTCAATAATGTTCAAGATTTATGAAGATATTCATGGAACAGAATGGCATTACCGCAATTTAATGAAAGTATCTCAAATTTGGTTCTATACGTGCATGATACCTACTTGGTTAGGGTTTAATTATGGGTTTAGTGGTTTAGGGTTTAGGGTTTTAGTATTTAGGGGTTAGGGTTTAGGTTTTAGGGGTGTTTAGGGTTTGGAATTTAGGGAATTTTCAATAATGTTTGAGCTATATGCATATATTTATGAAATAGAATGGCGTTAGCGAATTTAATGAAAGTACCTCAAATTTTGATCTATAAGTGCATGATACCTCCTTGGTCAGGGTTTAGGTTTTAGGGTTTAGGGGTTTAAGGTTTAGGTTTTAGGGCATTTCAATAATGTTCAAGTTTTATGCATTGGTTCATTGAATGGAATGGCATTAGCATAATTTATTGAAAGTATATCTCAAATGTTGATCTACAAGTGGATGATACCTGCTTTGTCAGGGTCATTTAGGGGTTAGGGTTTACGGTTTAGGGTTTTGGGTTTAAGGAATTTTCAATAATGTTCAAGCTACTTTATGCCTGTAATCGTGGAACAGAATGGCATTACTATAATTTAATGAAACTATCTCAAATTTGGATCTATAAGTGCATGATACCTACTTAGTTAGGGTTTAATTATGGGTTGAGGGGTTTAGGGTTTTAGTATTTATGGGTTTATGGTTTAGGTTTTAGGGGTTGTTTAGGGTTTGGAGTTTAGGGAATTTTTAATAATGTTCGAGTTGTATGCATATATTTGTGTAATAGAATGGCGTTAGCGCAATTCTATGAAATCATGTTTGTAGATCGGTGCATAACTGCGTATTGGCATTTAGAAAAATGTTTACAAAGGGTGCTTCCTAATTCGAAGTTGTTTAAAGTTGTCCAAGTGACAACAATGGCTTCCGCCGTGAAGTAACTATAAAGACTATATATGGTTCAAAGTCTCACCGCAGCAATTTTATCAGAAAGTATAAAATATTTGACGGATAATGCCCAATTTTCGTAAATTTTCAAGTTTCCGATCCTGTTTGACTGAGTTTATGTCGGTTTAGCAAAAAAGTTCGAATTTTGAACTGCAAACGATGGGAATCTCTACTGACCGTCATTCTGTGTCACTTGCATTGTGGGTCCACAAAGTTAGCGTAAGGTCTGAGTGGGCGGGCATGTAAATACTTATAAGATGTGTAGGGAAACATCGATGGGGTGATGCACATGCGGGAACACAAATTTACCACCTATATCCCTCTATTATCGCAGTGCTACTTGAGTTCTTGTTTCCAGAGCAGGGATAGAAGAGGAATTTTGCATTCTAAACAAAGGTGAAGTATGTTTGAATGTATGCATGCGATGTTTGGGCACCATGCCAAAATTTTGAGGTCGAAGCTGCTAACATGTTTTTATCATGAAGCAACTACAAAGATGATTGCTCAAAATTCCACCTCCACCTTTTTAAACACAGAGCGTAACCTTTAAATGTATACGCCTTTTCATGCTTCCAGGCTAAATTTATGCAATATTTTGATTTTTGTGGCTGGATGTTTGAATGAATGGGCGAGATGTTTGAATTGATGGGTGGGATGATTGAATGGATGTGAGGGATGATGTCCCCATCAGATAGACCTAAACGCCTATACGCTTTTGAGCATTTAATGAGTTGATAGACATCTTCCGTCACCCAAACAAGATGACTAAGGTCACAACCATAGTTGTTGATACCGTTTCCTTGTTTAGTACTCTGTACATTGCATGCATCTTGGCTAATCAATCTTTGCTTACAAAGGGAGAATCCAAATTTGATTTTTTTTTCATTTTTTGAAGAGATAACATTGTTTTTGGTTGTCAAGAAACTTCAAAGTTTACGGCTCAATATGACATCATGCCAATTGTCACACAAAGTAACCTATTTAGTGGATAAACCCATTTAATCTTACTGTCTAAATTCTTGCAATAAATTAACAATATGGTAATTTACCAAAAACATGTCAATTTTGGTAAGATGGTGTAGAGAAATGATGGAGAAGATTCTAGAACGATGGAGAAGTGTGTTTTGAGGTTTGTGCATAGCGTTCATTATGCTAAATACTATCAATAGTATCTTCTAGCAGATGCTAATAGAATGAAAATAAGATCCAGCGGCTGGTAATGTTGGGATTCACGAGTCTTGATCCAACAATCAATATTCAAAGTTATTCATACACTATATAGTGGTAAGAGGTAAGATAAGATAGAGGTTTAGGGTTTAGATTTTAGGGGTTTAGAGTTGAGGGAATTTTCAATGATGTTCAAGCTTTAGGCTTATATTCATGGAATTGAATAGTATTACTACAATTTAATGAAAGTATCTCAATTTTTGATCTATAAGTGCATGATACCTGATTGGTTAGGGTGTATGCGGGTTGAGGGTTTAGGGTTTAGTATTTTTAGTATTTATGGGTTTAGGGTTTAAGTTTTAGGGGTTGTTTAGGGTTTAGGGATTATGGAGTTTTCAATAATGTTCAAGCTTTATGCTTATATTCAACAAATAGAATGGTGTTACCCAAATTAATAAAAGTACCTAAAAATTTGATCTATAAGTGTGCATGATTGCTGCTTGGTCAGGGTTAAGGGGTTTAGTGTTTTGGGTTTTGGGGTTGATGGTTTAGGGGGTTAGTGTTTCATGTTTTATGGTTTAGGTTTTAGTGATTTAGGGGTTTAGGCTTTTAGGATTTTCAATAAAATTCGAGTTTTATGTTTATATTCATGGAATAGAATGACTTAGCAACAATTTAATAATGAAAGCATCTCAAATTTTGATCTATAACTGCATGATACGTGCTTGGTCAGGCTTAGGGGTTGAGGGTTTAAGGTTTTTAGTGTTTAGGGATATATGACTTAGGGTTTAGGTTTTTGGGGGTTAGGATTTAGGGAATTTTCAATAATGTTTGAGCTGTATGCCTATATTTATGAAATATAACTGCGTTAGCGCAATTTAATGAAAGTATCTCAAATTTTTATCTATAAGTGCATGATATCTTATTGGTTAGGGTTTAGGGTTTTAGGGTTTAGGGGTTTAAGGTTTAGGTTTTAGGGCATTTTCAATAATGTTCAAGATTTATGCGTAGATTCGTCGAATGGAATGGCGTTAGTAGAATTTAATTAAAGTATATCTCAAATGTTGATCTACAAGTGGATCATACCTGCTTGGTCAGGGTCATTTAGGGGTTTACGGTTTTAAGGTTTTGGCTTTTGTATTTTGGGTTTAAGGAATTTTCAATAATGTTCAAGCATTATGCTTATATTCGTGGAACAGAATGGTGTTACTGCAATTTAATGAAAGTATCTCAAATTTGGATCTATAAGTGCGTGATACCTACTTGGTTAGGGTTTAATTATGGGTTGAGGGGTTTAGGATTTTAGGGTTTAGGTTATAGGGGTTGTTTAGGGTTTAGAGTATCAGGAATTTTCAATAAGTTCAAGCTTTATGCTTATATTCGTCGAATAGAATGACATTCCCCAATTTAATGAAAGTATCTCAAATTTGATCTATAAGTGCATGATACCTGCTGGTTGGGGTTTAGAGCTTTATTTTTTAGGGGTTAACCGCAATTTAATGAAAGTATCTCAAATTTTGATCTATAGGTGCATGATACTTGCTTGGTCATATTTTTTGTTAAATTCATTTGAAGGTACCCAAGTACTAAAACAAGGGAGAAACACCAAGTGTTCCACGAGATTTAGGTGTTTTTGGTTGTGCTTCAATTCTGGCTTTTGATTTTTGGCTTATAAGCCATGGAGGTGTATTTGGCTTTGGCTTTTAGCTTTTATTTTACATAGCCGAATGATGTATAAGCCAAAATCCAAAATCAAAAGTGTCTTTTGAAATAAAGCTAAAAGCGATAGATAAGCTTAAGGAAACAACCCACCAACTTCTTGATATGAATGCTAATGCTGCCAAATTTGGGACCTTTTGAAAGAAAAATCCAAATAAAAAATATGTAAATTGAAGCAATGTCTTTATTTCCTAGAGTATCTTGCTATGTGCACTACCTAGTTTCCATGAAAAAGTATGCTCAAATTTGACAACTTCTGAAGAAACTTGATCCATAATATGGCGTACCATATGTATGAACATTCATGGCTTTCAAACGAGATGACCAAGGTCATGGAAATATGTATGCCATAGTTTATGATTACGTGTCCATGTTGGTAGATCGGTGCATAACTACGTATTGGCATTTTGAAAAATGATTACAAAGGGTGCTTCCAAATTCGAAGTTATTTTAAATTATCCAAGTGATAACAATGGCTTCCACTGTGAAGCAACTACAAAGACTATATATGGTTCAAAATCTCACCACGCCAATTTTATCACAAAGTATAAAATATTTGATGGAATAATGCCCAAGTTTCATAATTTTTAGAGATTCCAAGCCAGTTTCGCCGAGTTTAAAAAGTTTATCTCGGTTTAGCGAAAAATGTTCAAATTTTGAACTACAAATGATGGGAATCTCACCTTCCCGTAATTCTGGGTCACTGACATGCATGTCACTTGCATTGTGGGTCCACAAAGTCAGTGTAAGTTCGGAGTGGGCGGGAAGGTAAATACTTATTGAAGAAGGGCAGGGAAACGTCGATAGGGTGATGCACGTGGGAGAATGCAAATTTACCACCTATATCCCTCTATTGTTGAAGTGCTCCTCGGGTTCTTGTTTTCGGAGAAGGTATTGAAGAGGAATTTTGCATTCTAAAAAAGGTGAAGTATGTTTGGATGGATGCGTGCGATGTTTGGGCGACGTACCTTTCAATCTTCCAGGAAAAATTTGTACAATAAATTGATTTTTGGGGCTGGATGTTTGAATGGATGGGAGGGATATTTTGGCATTCTACCGAAATTTTGAAGTTGAAGATTCTAAGATCTGCTACTCCCTCTTGGGGATGCTGCCCCATCAGATAGACACAGAGGCCTGCAGGCTTTCGAGTATTTAATGAGTTGATAGACATCTTCCGTCTTTCAAACAAGATGACCATGGTCACAACCATAGTTGTTGATACTGTGCCATGTTTTGTACTCCATACATTGGATGCATCTTGGCCAAACAAGCTTTGCTTACAAATCCAGAATTCAAAGTAATTTTTTTTTAATTTTTCCAAGTGACAACATTGTTTTTCATCGTGAAGCAATTTCAAAGATTATGGATCAATATGACATCGTGCCAATTGTCACACAAATTAACCTGTTTAATGGATAAACCCATTCAATCTTACTCGCTAAATTCTTCCAATAAATTGACAATATGGAAATTTACCAAAAACATGTCAATTTTTTGTTCTACATGTGAAAATAGATTACTCTTTATGTGTTCTAAACAAAATCACTCAAAGGTACCCAAGTAGTCAAATACAGGGAGAACCACCGATAATTCTGCAAGCTTAGACTTCCTGACATGAATGTTAATGCCTCCAAATTTGTGTTATTTTTGGAAGAAACACAATAAAACTAAATATAAATCAAAATCTACCATTCATAATAACGTGTTAATACTTTTGGTACGGTAGTGCATATTGGCATTTCAAGCATTGTCTACAAAGGGAATTTCCAAATTTGAAGTTATTTTCAGTTTTGAAAAGTGACACCAATGTTTTTGTGTGAATCAACTACAAGGTATATGGCTCAAATGCCACCACTATAACCTATTTCGTTGATATTACCTAGGTTTCATAAATTTTGAAGTTCCGTAGCTATATATTCGTGCAATAATTTGGCTTTGCGGGAATTTGCTGGAAATATCTAAAAAATTGGAACTACAAGTGCGTTATAGCTAGGTCACATGCCTTTTAAAGCATTTTAAGGTTCTTGTTTTTCAAGATTTAACACATCTCGATATGTAATCTATTGTAGCCAAAATTTGGCCCTTTTCAAAAAAATTAGGGACGAAATTAGCTATTGTGGCGTATGATGTATCAACATTCATGGATTTCGAACAAGACCAAGATCATGGACATATATTTGACATGGTTTATGATAACATGTCCATATTAGATAGGTTGGTGCATATTGTCATTTCAAACATTGTCTACAAAGGAGCTTCCAAAATTATTTTGAACTTTTCAAGTGCCAACAATGGCTTTTGGTGTGAACCAACTACAAAGAACTAGCAAGTTGCACATGCCTTGCACACATGCGAATCAGATAATAGAAGTATTACATATCATTTTTATATAAAATTATAATAGGTGAAGCTCAAAAATAATTTTAATTTTGAGCCACATCCATAAAGTGCCGGGTGTATATTTGGTTCTTGTACTTTGTATCATATAGAAATCAACCTATTAGCTACCTAATACTCAACATGCTCTGGAGAAATGACAAAGAAGATTCTAGAATTATTGAGAACTGTGTTTTGAGGTTCGTGCATAGAGATCATTGTGCTAAATATTAGCAATAGAATCTTCTAGATACTAGAATGGATAGAAGATTCAACGGTTTGCAATGTTTGTACTTCCTAGTAGATCTTGATCCAATGGTCAAAGTTAAAATTTATCCATACATTATATAGTGGTAAGATTATATAATAGGTAAAGCTAAAAAAATTTAAAATTTGCATAAAGTATGGGAGTATTTTTGATTATTGTAGTTTGTATCATGTAGAAGTCAACGTTTATTAGCTATACCTAATACTTGAAAATTTTGGTAACATGGTCTAGAGAAATGATGGAGAAGATTCTAGAACGATTGATAAGTGTGTTTTGAGGTTTCTGCATAGCGTTCATTATGCTAAAGACTATCAATTGTATCTTCTAGCAGATGCTAATAGAATGGAAAAGAAGATCCTATGGCTGGCAATATTGGGATTCGCGAGTCTTGATCCAACGGTCAATATTCAAAGTTATTTGTACGCTTTATACTGGTAAGATAAGATAAGATATGGCTCAAAATGCCACTTTCTCAAATTTCATACAAATTAATACTACATATATTTAACGGACAATGAACGAGTTTCATGAATTTTCAAGTTTCCGTGCTGATTTCGCTACTTCAACTAGTTCATGAATTTTGATCTATGGTCACTGACAGGTGGGCCACGTATATGGTGGTCCCAAAGCAGGGTAGGTCAGATTTTTCAATGTTAACCCTCCCCACCCCTTCGCGTTGTGTAATAACATCCATCCTCCGCCGCCGAGATCCTCACCCCCTTGCCAACAAAACAGACACGCTCACCGCCGCTCCTCACCTCACGATCGTGCGCACGAAGAAGCTTTCCCTACCCGCTGATCTTCTCGAGATGCACCGGAGGTCACATCGATCTCATGGTATTCCTTCTATCTGTAGCTCGATCTAGTTGGCAATTTATTTCCCTTTCTCCCGATCTGCCTCCTCAAACACGTATTTTAATTTGTCCTCAATCTGCATGGTCATAGTTGATTATGCGCTTCATATGTGTTCTTAAGTACCTTTTCCGATTTTTGTTGTCAATATGTTTGCTGAAATGCATAGACATATTTAGTTTTTGTACTCCATATATATGTTTCCCGATTTTCTTTTATTAAGAACCAATCTTATGTCATAATTAAACAAAAGGAGAGATTTTGGATACATGTTGCTCCATTAGGAAGCCCTAAACATATCTTTGGTGTTCTACGATTTATAGAGTTTGTTAGAGATGATTGTGACAACTCAAAGTACATTTTCCCTGCCGCTTGTGTGTGCATGAGAGGGTTCTGCCTCTCAGTATAGCGGAAGAACATATTTATATATTTGGGATGCTAATCACATATGTTAGATGGGTATTTCATGGTGAAGCATATGATCCTCCATATGAGCCGGAGAAGCACATCTTTATCATCAAGATCAAGTAGGGGAAGTAGATGTTGATCATCTAGATCAACTAATAGAGGCAGCTCCTGAGTATCTAGATCAACTTGGAGAAGGGGAGGAGAGAAAAATCACAAGATGCATGTAAATGGTTTCATTTCAGGTACTTACGCTATGCCAGATGGCAAGGTACTATATCTGTAGAACGTCAAATTATCAGGTTGTGTGTCTTTGATTTTTCTCTTTAAATGTATCTGTTTATCTAATAATCGCAAAAGCAAACAAACGAAGAGGAGTTTCATGGTAATGGCGATGACATGTTCGTTGATGAGCCTGCACCCGAGGCTCTGGATCGGGTACACTGCTTCTGGGTGGAGTTGATGCAGGGCTGCTGGTCATGAGGGGTGTACTTTTTGTGTTATTTGTGTAGTCTCATGACCACTAGCCCAGCTGCAAAACTCTTGGGGTGCACCTAAAATCTATCTAAATATATGTAGAGCTATCGCATCATTGGTCTGCTAGTGTTGTAGTACTTTAATATGGAGCTACAATATGATTTTTAGGCCTTTTTAGAAGATTTATAATTAGAAACTATTCCGTATATTAGTATATATGTGTGTTTGTGCGTGTTTGTAGTCTGAAATCCCAGCTTATGCTTTTGAGGCATCCCAAGCGTCTTTTGAGGCATCCAGCGTTGGTGCCCTATGTTGCAACACACGCCATCTTGTCATCTGCCAGCCCTTCCCCCCCCCCCTCAATGCTCCGTGAGCCGAATCAGCAAGAGGCTGGGATCAATTTTAATTCGAAAAGGGGCGATTTTATCAGTCCTAGGAGAGGAACACGAGACACCAAGGGAAGGAGGAGGTTGGATATGGGTACTAATTAACTTATTATCCCCTAAAAGAGCTGTATGCCATGACATGTAGAAAATTTTGGAAATAGCTCGGGAATCTCTTCCCTCTACCGCCACTAGAAATTGTCACTATAGAAAAAGTGTACTACTGCCCTACTAATATTACTAGTACTACTCTGGCTGTCCATGCTTTTCTAGTTTCTACTGACCAGTAACCTCCAATCTCTAGCTCCCATCCAACAAAAAAAGTGTCACCTCGAAATTTGGCTCTATTTAATTTGCTCTGGTTGGGGATTTCTTGCTGAGATAGGTGGGTGTATTTGGTCACCTCGAAATTTGGCTCTGTTTAATTTTCTTCCAATTGGGCCATTGGGGGTACTACTAGTAGTACTATTCAGTATGCTTTAATTGTGGAGTTCTTGCTTCTCGGATTGATTGGGAGGATCACCTAAAAAGGGTATTTTCCCTCCTCTGCTCTGATCGATTGGGCCATTGGGGTGGGTGAAAGTATAGAGATGTCGCCTAGAGGGGGGTGAATAGGCAATTTCAAAACTAATACGGTTTTGGCTTGATAGAATGCGGAATTAAACTAACGTTTATTTTACAAGCACAAAACCTAAATACTCTAGGCTCAACTAAGTGCACCAACAACAAGTTAAGCTAAGCAAGATAGCACAAGATAAATATACCACAAGTGATAAGAAAGATATAAGTACTTTAAGCTCGATGGCTATCACAAGGAAAGTAAGGTCGGGTATAGAGATAACCGAGGCACACGGAGACGAAGATGTATTCCCGTGTTCCCTTAAAAGTAAGGTGCATCACGTTGGAGAGGTGTGGGATTCCACGAAGGATTTCCCAACGCCACGAAGGCTCACCTTCTTCTCCAAGTCTATCCCACAAAGGAATAGTCCCTTTCCTTATGGCTAGCTTTTTCTCCACTCCGTATATGGCAAGCTCCACGGAGGATATGCCCGGGTCTCTTCACAATATTCCACGAAGTGGACACCGCGGCACCAACCGCCAAGCCAACTAGGAGGTCACCCTCTAAGAGTAACAAGCTCACGGTCTCTCACTCGAACAAATCGTAATGGAGAGATCAACACTTATGCAAGAATTCAAAGCAAAAACACCAAGGGTGCTCAAATCCTTCACTCTCAAATACCACCAAAGCAAAAAGTTCTAGGGAGGAATTAGAGAGGAAGAAATATGGTGGAAATCAACAAATGACTCCAAGATCTAGATCCAATGGGTTCCCCTCACTTAGATGAGGAATTTATTGGTGCGGATTGTAGATCTAGATCTCCTCTTCTAAAGCCCTCAAAAAGATGCAAGAATCATAGGAGGGAAGGGGGAGGAAGAAAGCTCAAGAGGTTCAACAATGGAGGTCAATTTCGTGGTAAAAACACCCAAAAACGTTGGGGGAAGAACCCCCTTTTATAGGGGAAAGCAAATATGACCGTTGGAAGAAATCTGTGCGAACTCGGTTGAAAGTTCGGTTGGACCGGCCCTCACACCGGACGGTCCGGTTCTTGGACCGGAAAACCAAACTTAAAACCAGGATTAGGTACTCACCGTAGTCTCAGATAGACTCGGTATAGCAAACCCGAAAATCCCGGTTTAAGATTCGGTTTTCCGGTCCTGACACCGGACCATCCGGTCTAGGAGCCGGTTGAACCGGATCCGCAACCGGGATGAAACAGGCTTCACAAAAAACGCAATAACTTTTGCACCCGGACACCGATTTCGATGATCTTGGGCTTGTTTTGACGAGGACAGCAAGATCTACGAGATTGTGCAGAGAAACATCATAGCCCAACAAAGGAGGATAAAACCAAATTAAGAAATGTAAGAAGCCTCCCTAAATAAGAACCGATAAAACCTTCAAACTCGTAAACAACATAGAAGATGCATACGAATTCCATTTTCGATGAACTTGGGCTTGTTGAAGAGCTAGAAACAAGATAAAGAACCTCACATGGAGAAACACCAAGAAGCAAAAAAATAGAAAGACGCAAAGTATGCAAAGGATTTAGCTCCCTATGATAAAGTGATCAAGTTACCCAACCGAAAGCCCCTCTTGATAGTGCGTCTATCTATCCTATAACCCGGTCTCCCAACAACCACATTGAGACCGGTAAAAGGAAAACCTAGAAAGACCATACATTTGCCTTGCGCATCCCGCTTGATCTTGATGATAATGCTTCAAGCTCCATCCATGCCGGAATGCAACACTTGATCATTGTTGCTTCGTGAAGACTCCTAATTTGCTCCCCCATGCACCACTATGGGATAGCTTCATTAATACATGTCTTCACATGTCCATTATCACCAATATGGATGAAAAGCTTTAAGAAAATGATCTTCTTGAGATGCTTATCTTGAACTTGCCCTTCTCAACCTCGATGACGATCACCACTTGAAGTCATCCTCTCATGGGCTATATAAGATCTTCACTTTTGAAGCATGCCCATGGAAAGATAGCTATCCCATATAGAAAATTCAAAGGCACATATATAATTGGTTAGTTCATGATGCATAATTGACAAGGCTTACCATACCACAAGATCATGTGGTACATTCTTTATGCTTCATGTGTTGACAAACTTGAAATCACTCTTCACTCTTTGTATTGGTCAACCAAGTATCTTCTCGTGCACCATCTCAATATCTTGAGGTACATAAAGAACTCTTCATTTGATTACATGCTCTAAATCTTAGTCAACCATAGCTCAACTAATGAGGCTATCATGACACCGACTTAGAGCCATATCTTGAATTCTTCTATTGAGATCACACTCTCAAGATCTTGATCATATAATATTCTTCTCTTCAACTCGATGATTTTGATGCCAATACTCAAGGTATATTTTTATATTCATGGCATTATACTTGAATCCAACACATGGACTACAAGCATGAACTATGGAATATTCCTTCATATAAAACTCAGTGAAAACATTAGACCATAGAGATTGTCATCAATGACCAAAACCACACATAGGGGCAATTACCCTTTCAATCTCCCCCATTTTGGTACTTGATGACAATCACAATAAGAGGGTTTATATAATGAATATTAGAAACAAGTACGCAGCTTATCCGAGAATAATTTTTATACAAGAGGTTGTATTTGATATGGTTAAGTAACACAAAGATACTATCCCATATCAAAACTGATTCTACTCACATAAACTACAAATAATGCAAGAGATGTGATTAGAACGAACATATATAGAGCAAACTCCCCCACAATATATGAATGTGTGGTGATCTTGAATTTCATTGCATACATTGTCAAGCATAACCTTTGGGAGAGTTTCCACTATATATACAACCATGCAAAACATAATAAAGATGAAATGCATGAAATTCAAACACTTAAGAACAAACCAATCTTAACTAGAAAACCATTTCGTTTAAAACCCTCTAAACTTGTCCCCCATTGAAAACAAGTGCCAAAATGGATAACAAGGTTAGAAGGACAATATAGTATGACTTCCTACCGAAGGTGTGCATTACTTGTAATACGAGTGAAATCACATGCACATATCCAATGACGAACACACGAAGGAAATCAAACTATATTGAGGATCACAGATTGCTAAAAGGATAACAAGGTTAAGGAACTTCAACGGATGAAGAAAGCAATCGAAAGATCCAAATAATCAGATGGACAAATAGTTCTCTAAGTGAAATAAGGAAGCTCCCGAAGGTTCGTGCATAAATTATTTGTTTCATTTGAATACAACACGCACAAACATGGAATCCTCACTCCCTCTATATTATTTAAAACACAAACAAGATATGAGGATTAGATATAAATCAATACACTTGTCAAGACAATCTTAAGTACAAAAGAAACCAAATATGAGATATGAGTGCGTGAAGATGCAATAAAAGTAAACCAAGCACTCATAAATCAATACCTTACCAAAACCATTAAAAATCAAGAGGATAAGAGTGATGGTCGGGAAAGAGCGAGCATATCAAGGCGAGAGATTAACACTCTCGTGTATATAAGTTTCTAAGTGGAAAACATGAGAATAATCCACAAATAAACATCCACACATAAGAGGTTAATAAAAAGAATACATGATATCCAAGAAGAAGTCATAAGATATACCAAAAAGGATATTTTGCTTAAGTGCATATACAGCCCATGGCTCTATTTTATCTTATGGAATATCAATGAACTTCACCAAAGAAAAACAAAAATCTCAAAACCATCACAACCAACACTAAGGGAACTAATGCTAGTTGGGATATTTTGAGAAAGGCAACAAGTATCAAAAGGAATGATTCAATGCAATTTCAACAATATTGCACATGAGAGTACCTTGAGGAATTAATATGCAATAAATTTCTAGAAGGCATATTTGGAATTGGTGAATCATGAACATGATTATATATACTCCCCATTATATGCATAATCTCAAATTACTCACATAAGGAATAAGGATAGAGAAGTCTTTCAAAGATACTTGCAAGAATCGAACATTTACAAACAAATAAATTCATGCCAAGGTGCAACCTACAAGAGATTGGATGGAAGAATAGTATGCACGAATAAGATACTTGTTATCGAGATAGCAATGGTATGATGTAGTAGATAAGAATTTTTAGATCATCCTAGCTTGGATCCAATTATCATGTGGTGACAACACTTTCCTTATAGACGAGACAAGCATCCATTGCATTTCCAATGTACCTAAAACAACATTCAAGTACATCTTGGTCCCCAAACTTATTGGGTCCAAAGTGATTAGAATAACCAAAACACATAGGATACAATCCATAAAAATATGTGCATATTTAGATATGAGATTTTAATTTCATGCACATCTTAGCCGTTTAAGGATTTGATGGAGCATACCCTATATATTGGATCAAAGAAAGAAAAACATGGTATAATATATACATTTAGTAAACATGCATGAGCGAGACTTTGAAGATCCAATGTACATATAATTTGGAAAAAATACCAAAATATTCAAGAAGGCATACAAGGTGTGAAAAAAACACATTTGTTGTCCAAACTATATCAAAGAATCAAATCAACACAAGATTTGTTCAACAAAGTTCCACAAATGAACCAAGCAAAAACTATTGAGAATAAAAGATGAAATAAAAACACAAATGCTCAAAGATTTATCTCATTCAAGCAAATAAAATAGAGAAGAAAGAATGAGATAACAAACTCCCAAAAGAGCAAGGTTTCAACAAATAAACCAAACCCTTAACACTTTTCACAATGGCACAAGGTTCCGAGAAGAAAAGGTTTGTCTTCCACTAAAACACATTTGATAATAATCAAAAACATCATCAAAGAGATGTTCAAAATCCAAGGAAGACAATGGGAGCCACACCAAAATTTTGGAAAGAAAATAAGGCAATAAGAGGTGAACTCCAAAGCGAAGATGATCCACAAATGCTACCACACATAAGTATATCAATTGTCAAAGACAATGAGTGTATTGGAATAGATTTCCGGTGGTATATTGCACGGATATTAAAGATAAATCTTCACAATAAAAAGCATATGATAGAAATAAAAGATTAAGCACTATGCAAATATAGAGATTCTTGATAGCTTCAACTAGTCACACAATCATGCAAAGCAATGACTAGAATAACTTGAAGCAAATGGTATCCCAAATAAGATATAGAGATATGTATTTGAGAAAGGCCGCACCAAGAATTTCTTACTCAAACAAAGACCGAAAATATGAGCAATAAAATCTTGTAACAAAAATAGGACCATGTTTGAGCCAACATGCCACCTAGAAACAAGATAATCAACTCTAAGTGGCACTACCTCATATGTTCATATTTCCTAGGATTGTGATATGCAAAAGAAGCATATTACTCCCTCATAATGTGATATTCATTTTTTTATTAATAATAGGCAAAAAAAACCTCAACTAGAGATAATTAATCAACATTTAGAATTTGAATTTCTCATGAGTATGATACACCACATAGCGACTAGATAAGATTGCAATATCAATACTAAGTGGTAGTACTCATGTACACACATTTTAAGGTTTGCGAGATGCGTGAGGCATGTCACTCCCCCAAAATGGTATGTTCCATTAACCACTCAAAAAGAGCCAAATATGATATCATCAAGATGCATTAGAGGCTCAAAATAAAACACACGATTAAATGATGTGCCAAACACCTAGACATACTTGAATACACAAAATAATCAATCATGAGGCACACCAAATACAAACACATACTTGTTACAAAACCAAAACATGTAAAGGGGCAAGTAACTTACAATATAAATGAGTTAAGTACAAGTTACCGTGAAGAGGCACATTGGATATAAGATAGGGAAATACTAATCCTTATGACTTGGCTTGATCAAATATAATATATGAAGATCCCTTAATTCTTCATGATTTATCCAAGTCTCCAATGACCTCCACAAACACCTATTGATAAAGTTTGAGCTTGTTGGTCCCCAACCAAGTTGGGTCCTAAGAGGTTAGTCACAATAGGCTTGGTAACCCAAATGGTTCTTTTCTTGACACCACTTTGAGTTCCAACAAACTTGGCAAACACATTTCCATCCTTATCCTTCCTAAGACAATAATCATCATCAATAATGATAGGGTTAGATAAGGTACCATTTGAACATGAAGATGCAAAGTGCCCCTTCACACGACATATGTAGCAACAAGTGCTCCCCTTTCTCTTCTTCATTGATTTATTGACTTGGGGAGCATTATCTTGATTCTACTTCGGAAGTGGCCTAACTTCAACTTGGGCTTGAACATGAACTTGTGGCCGCTTCCATTGTTGCTTCTCACTCAATTGTTTTTTCTTCAATGGACAAGATCTTACATGATTTCCTTAAACCTTGCACTTGAAGCAAATAATCTTGGCCGAATTCTTGACTTGGTTTTGGCCCTTCTTCTTGATTATATTGGACTTGTTCTTGTTATTGGAGTTGAATCCAAGTCCACTTTTATCATTAGGGGATTTTTGCACACTCAAGATATTATCGAGTGTGGATTTCCCTTCATGACTCTTTTCCATGTCATTCCTCAAGGAAGTGACTTTGGCCTTGAGCTCTTTGATTTCCTCTACATGGTTAGTAGAAATACAAGTACTAGAGTAAGTAGAAGCTTCATTGTTAGAACAACAAGGCAAAGCAATTAATCCAACACAAGGTTTATCAATACTATGGCTAGATGAATTACTAGGACTAGCGCATGAAAAAATAGCATTTTGAGTAGAAGTTGTGCTAATGTCCAAAAGAGGCTCACAAGATGTTACCTTAGTAATACTTGCCTCGCGAGCTAACTTTAGCCCATCATAATAGATTAGAAGATAATTATGAGAGACCGAGATCTTTTCATGACTTTTTGCCAATTTCCAATACTTGCTAGTTAGCAACTCAAGTTGAGCCCTTAGCTCAACATTCTCCTTTAGGATAGATGCTTCACAAGAAGTAGAGTTAGTAGCACAAGCATCATTAATAGAATTTTCCTTTTCAAGCTCATAATATTCATTTTTTTGTGTGGGGAGACTATTAGTCTTCTTATCTTTGGCAAGCTCTTGCTTGAGGAGATTGAATCTCTCACTACCATCATCAAGTTGGAAATCCAACTCCTCTACGGTTCCGGTTTTTTTAGTTATGGTGTCCATAATGTGTTTGAGACAAGTAACGGCCTTATTATTACCACGGAGAGAGGTACACAAAAAATTCAGATCAAGCAAGAGAGCACTAGTATCCTCATCAATGTCATCATCACTATCATCATTATCATTGCTATTATATTTAGAAGGCATATTGGGATCCAAAGTAGGAGATACCTTGGATCCTCTTGCCATAAGGCACATGTGAGCACGGGAGGATGAAGATGAGGATATTCTTGAATCTTCATTCATGATCATGTCTTGCTCCATAGAATGTTTGATTTCCTCTACATTGTTAGATAAACAACTAGAGGAAATGGAAGCATTTTGTTCATGGGAACAAGGCAATTCAAGCATATCATCTACACTAGTACTCAAATAATTTCTAGAAGATATGCAAGGACTAGCAACACAAGGGGATATAGCATCATCGTTGCAAGAAGTGCTTAAGTCCAAACTCCCTACACCATTATCATTTGTAGAACAAGAATAATTGGTGTAAAGAGAAACACTACCATCATCACATATGATTTTTCCACTCACCATGCCATTACCTTGTCACTTGTCACATGTAAGTGAAGTGGAAAGAATTGAAATCTCATCGCTGCCGGAGGTGGAAGCAACTTGGAGCTCTTCATGATGTGAGGGATAAGAGAGCTCCTTGGAGATACCACTAACCCTATGAGAAATGTACCCACCAAATATTTATTTAAGCTTGGTCCACATCTCATGAGATGACTTGCGCTTTACAATCGTCAAGAACGAATTAACTATGGGGCTCAAGGAGAAAATAATATCATTAGATACTTGATCTTCGAGATGTAAATTTTTCTCATCCTCTAAAGATGTATTTTGAGGATCCATCTGAGGAGAAAAATCTACATCTAGAAATTGCTCAATATTTGGACACAAGGTCCGAAGATTACAAAGCAAGCAATTTCTCCACAAAGCATAATTTGTGCCATCAAAGATAATTGTGTCCTTGTGCACTATACTACTAGCCGACATCTTTACACTCTAGGCGGTGAAGCCTAAACAAGGAGAGACCTTGCTCCGATACCAATTGAAAGGATAGAGATGTAACCTAGAAGATGGATGAATAGGCAATTTTAAAACTAATACGGTTCTGGCTTGATAGAATGCGGAACTAAACTAACGTTTATTTTACAAGCACAAAACCTAAATACTCTAGGCTCAACTAAGTGCACCAACAACAAGTTAAGCTAAGAAAGATAACATAAGATAAATATACCACAAGTGATAAGAAAGATATAAGTACTTCAAGCTCGATGGATATCACAAGGAAAGTAAGCTCGGGTATATAGATAAGCGAGGCACGCAGAGACGAAGATGTATTCCCGTGATCTCTTACAAGTAAGGTACGTCACGTTGGAGAGGTGTGGGATTCCACGAAGGATTTCCCAACGCCACGAAGGCTCACCTTCTTCTCTGAGTCTATCCCACGAAGGAATAGGCCCTTTCCTTATGGCAAGCTTTTCCTCCACTCCGTAGATGGAAAGCTCCACAACCACTTCACAAGCTCCACGGAGGAGATGCCCGGGTCTCTTCACAATCTTCCACGAAGAGGACACCGTGGCACCAACTACCAAGCCAAATAGGAGGTCACCCTCCAAGAGTAACAAGCTCATGGTTTCTCACTCGAACAAATCGTAATGGAGAGCTCAACACTTATGCAAGAATACAAAGCAAGAACACCAAGGGTGCTCAAATCCATCACTCTCAAATCCCACCAAAGCAACAAGTGCTAGGGAGGAATTAGAGAGGAAGAACAATGGTGGAAATCAACAAATGACTCCAAGATCTAGATCCAATGGGTTCCCCTCACTTAGAGGAGGAATTGATTGGTTCAAATTGTAGATCTAGATCTCCTCTTCCAAATCCCTCAAAAAGATGCAATAATCATAGGAGGGAAGGGGAAGGAAGCAAGCTCAAGAGGTTCAACAATGGAGGTAAATTTCATGGTCAAGAACACCCAAAAACGTTTGGGGAAGAACCCCCTTTTATAGGGGAGAGCAATTATGACCGTTGGAAGAAATCTGTGCGAACTCGGTTGAAAGTTCGGTTGGACCGACCCTCACACCGGATGGTCTGGTTCCTGAACCGGAAAACCAAACTTAAAACCAGGATTAGGTACTGACCGTAGTCTTGGATAGACTCCGTATAGCAAAACCAAAAATCCCGGTTTAAGATCCGGTTTTCCGGTCCTGACACCGGACCACCCGGTCTAGGAGCCGGTTCAACCGGATCCACAACGGGGATGAAACAGGCTTCACGAAAAACGCAATAACTTTTGCATCCGGACTCCGATTTCGATGATCTTGGGATTGTTTTGATGAGGAAAACAAGCTCTACAAGATTATGCAGAGAAACATCATATCCCAACAAAGGAGGATAGAACCAAATGAGTAAATTTAAGAAGCCTCCCTGAATAAGAACCGATAAAACCTTCAAACTCGAAAACACCATAGAAGATGCATATGAATTCCGTTTTCGATGAACTTGGGCTTGTTGAAGAGCTAGCAACAAGATCAAGAACCTCACATGTAGAAACACCAAGAATCAACAAAATAGGAAGATGCAAAGTATGCAAAGGATTGAGCTCCCTATGACAAAGTGAACAAGTTACCCAACTGAAAGCCCCTCTTGATAGTGCGGCTATCTATCCTATAACCCGGCCTCCCAACAACCACCTTAAGACCGGTAAAAGGAAAACCTAGCAATACCATACCTTTTCCTTACGCATCCCACTTGATCTTAATGATAATGCTTCAAGCTCCACCCATGCCGGAATGCAACACTTGATCATTGTTGCTTCGTGAAGACTCCTAATTTGCTCCCCCATACACCACTATGGGATAGCTTGATTAATACATGTCTTCACATGTCCATTATAACCAATATGGATGGCAAGCTTCAAGCAAATGATCTTCTCGAGATGCTTATCTTGAACTTTCCCTTCTCAACCTCGATGACGATCACCACTTGATGTCATCCTCTCATGGGCTATATAAGATCTTCACTTTTGAAGCATGCCCATGGAAAGATAGCTATCCCATATAGAAAATGCAAAGGCACATATATAATGGGTTAGTTCATGATGCATAATTGACAAGGATTACCATACCACAAGATCATGTGGTACATTCTTTATGCTTCATGTGTTGACAAACTTGAAATCACTCTTCACTCTTTGTATTGGTCAACCAAGTATCTTCTCGTGCACCATCTCAATATCTTGAGGTACATAAAGAACTCTTCATTTGATTACATGCTCTAAATATTAGTCAACCATAGATCAACTAATGAGGCTATCATGACACCGACTTAGAGCCATATCTTGAATTCTTCTATTGAGATCACACTCTCAAGATCTTGATCATATCATATTCTTCTCTTCAACTCGATGATTTTGATGCCAATACTCAAGGTATATTTTTATCTTCGTGGAATCATACTTGAATCCAACACATGGACTACAAGCATGAACTATGGAATATTCCTTCATATAAAACTCAGTGAAAACATTAGATCATAGAGATTATCATTAATCACCAAAACCACACATAGGGGCAATTACCCTTTCAGTGGGGGTGGGATAGGTGGGGTAAGGGGTAGGGGTACTGATTTCATTTGGATTTGGGATCGGGGCATGGTCACCGCTATTCTGATTGGGGCATTTGGTTAGGTTCCAAGTTAGTGTTCTTCACGTTGTAACCTTTAATTTCTACTCGTAATGTGCAATGGATTTTGTGTCAGATTCTATAAGGAGAACTATGGGTCAGTGGTGCGCACGGTCACTATGGACAGGGATGGACCTATCTGTTCCCTTAAAATTTTCCTAAAAAGGTACTATAGCAGCATATTCATTGTGTTTTCCATTCTTTCCCATGTTGTAAGTGGTTGGTGATGTCTACGCACGCTTCTATTCTTGTAGACAGTTGTTGGGCCTCCAAGTGTAACATCCCAATTTCAGCAACCCTGATTTGGTGTACAAAAGGCAAAAATCGGGGGGAACAAAAACTTTTTTTGTTAAGTGTGCAATGTTTGCCAACTTGTTTGCTTGTTTTCATGCAACTATTTGGGTACTAGGTGATATACTTCTCATCCCAACCCTAGTTTACAAAAAGCTATTTTACAGAAGATATGTCCTGGCTCATCCTTATATTCTAAAATTTTCTGGCATTTCAAAACCTGATCCAAGATGACCTGGACACAATAAAATCCTTTACTAGTTCTGTTAACAAAACTATGGAGATCTATATATAATCTCCCTATGTTTTCAAGACAGAACTCCCAGCTACTCTTATCCCTAGGTTTTCCCAAAAACCTTTATTAAAACCTTTTCATTCCAATCTTGGTAAAAATACCAAGATGGTCCTTATCATACTTCAAAGTATAAGCAATTCAAAATACCCATCCTCTCCTCAAGATAGACTCGATGGTAACCCTATTAATAGTTGGATAAGTGATAAGATGAATTTCCTTGATCTGCTGATTGCCTTGTTTGCTTAGGAACTAGAGTGAGCTAATCTAGTACCTCATACCTTAGGACCCAATCTATGATTGTGATCATCAACCTCAAACCAATCATCCAATTTTGGATCAACCCAAGCCACTTAAGTGGCCATCTCATTTTCTAATCAGATCAATCCAGTGATAACCCCCCTTGATGGTTTCCAACTTAGTAAAGACCTAGTACAAGCATGGATCACCTCTATTCAATCTATACCTCAACATCAACCACTTGATGGGAAGGATAAACCATTGTCACTCTCTCAATTGTTTCGTACTTGTAATCTAGTCTAAAGCCCTAATCTACCAAAATGGCCAAGTCTGGATTTCTTATCTAGATTCAATCTTTGGAGCCCAACCTATGTGCATTCCTAAGAATTTACTTGAACCATATTGTAGTACATCTTTATTACTACCAAAGACCACTCTTGCCCCTGTCTAAGCCATTCTGACTCCCACTCATCCTTGACGGTTTTGTAGTCAAGATAATAATCTTTTTTGCAAACCTTATCATCTTGCCTACTTTGGCAGAAGCTCACATCTACATGCTACCTCCCCTTGACCAACACTTTGCATGATTATGATCTACTAATCATGGCCTATCAATCATCACCTCAATTGTTTCCTTTGGAGCCTTGTTCTTCTTAAACCCACATGGTTTAGGAGGCTTCATGATGTATCTGTTATGGCAGCCTTATTTTCAACAAAGTTTGCCATATCTTCTAGACCACCTCAAATGCAACCAATCCCAACTCTTCCTTCCTTGATCATAACTTGGTCTAGCCATAAATATATCTCTTGTACCAAGGTGAGCTATGAGCTCACTAATCCAACCAGGTCTTGGTGGCATGAAAATAACAAAACCCTAGATTCCTTAAAATCTAGTTTCTTCCCATTTAACCCAAAACTCTTCAATAACCAAGATGGAATTGAGGTATAAATCAAGTCTACAACCTCCACTTTGAATATAACCATCCCCAAATAATTCCCATAATTATTTGGATCATCAAACAAATTAAGTTCATTATCTTGCAAACTCAAAATCTTTGTCTATAAAGGCAAGTTTTCTTTCACCACATAACAATTCCAACTCAAGGCACATTTGATGCCTATTTATAATATCCCATCTTTCCAACTCAAAAATAAATATTTTTGAGATACTTTATTTTTTTTGCCTTTCTCTTAAATGGCAGAAACAAGAAATAATTCCCTAAAAATACTTTTCCACCTCAATAAATTCAAATAAAATTCTCCAATGTGTAATATGGTATTTAGGACAATATCACATCAAAAACCAACCTTGTCCAATGTAAAAATATCACATGAGCTTCTAGAATCTACTTCTGCCCTTTTTGAATAAATCGTTTTAAGTGTACTTCTAAATCTTAGAAAAAACTGAAATAATTCCCACCAGGGTATCTTGACCTCTTATATCTACCATAATCTTTTCCCCATCTTGCCAAGGACAAAATTTGAGACTTCTTTCATAACCTTTCCGTTTGAAAATTTTAAACCTCTAGTTTGCAAAACACCAAAACTCCTCCAAACCAACACCAAACAGGGTCAATCAAGTTTGCATAGCACCCAACCTCCCCTATGGTCGTGCACTGTAGCCCTAGGCCTGTAGCCGCTCTACCCCTTTGTCCCTCTTGTTTCAATAATAAAAAGGAGAGAGGAGGGAACCCAAATATCTTGTATCACCAAACCCAGCAGCCACCACCCCTCCACTCACCTCACTTGTCGAATGCATGGTCCCACACGACCACTCCACCACCCCCAAGAGCCAAAAACTGGCCACCTCCCTCCCTCCAAGCTTCTAATGGACCATGTCCACCATACACCCATATCCCTCGAGTTATAAGGCGAGAGGCCCGAGCTTCCCCCTCTCTCTCCCTCATTTGCTTCCTCCCACTCCATCTTACCCCTCCAGAGCATCCTCTCCCTCTCCCTAGCTCTATACTGGCTAGGAGAAGAGAGGAAAGGCCCCCTCGGCCAGCCGTGAGCTCCCTCCTACACCCCCTTCCCCCTGCATGTCACCGTACTGAGACCTACTCTTCCTCCTCTACCTAACCATGTACCTATTTTCGACATACAGGCACCGCAGGCATGTAACACCCTCAGAATCGGACCTATGCAAGTTTGAGCAAAATTCGCCAAACCCGCATAGAAACGATTCAAAGGTGCCCACCAGGCACTTTCGTGCGGGTGGAAAACGAAGTAATAACATTACACAACAGTCCTCGATGGGACCCACAGAACAGATATATATATCAGCGACTCAAAGAGTCAAAAATACAGCGATATTATACAAAGATCCAAATCACCTTGAAAATGATAGAGCGTCCGACTACGGACAAGATGCAAATGGGGCTAAGAGCCCTGAAGAATAACCAATGGCGTCCATAACCCTGCCCAGGCCAAGCCGGAAGGGTAACCCTGCTAACGGCGTCGATCTCAAAACCTGCTTAAACAAAAGGGGTGCCGACAAAGGGCAAAGGAAAAGAGGAGCCAAGATCGAGGCCAAGACAGCGAGGCTAGAATTCGGCGGTCTCGCCTACATAGGTATGGTGGATCGAGGCGGCAGCATGCACTAAACAACCTATAGAGACTCGATGCACTGGCGTCAAACAGGAGGGGTAAGAAGGACCTATTCGGAACCAACCTGATTCTATCATCAAACAAACCCATCCTGGCGTTTCCCCCTCGAGTCCAAGCGAGAAAGTCAACCGAGGAACTCACACAGTTGGCAGTTTTATTTATTCAGTTCTAGTTGCGGCACTTTACTAGTCAGGTTTAGATAATCGTCCTGATAAAGTAAACAGTGGGCACTTTTAGTTAACCATTCCGTTATAGTTGCGACAATTACTAATCAAATACAGATAGCATGATATAATCCCAAAACCCAGCAGTTGTTGGTACTTTTAATCAGCCAATTCCATTGTAGTTGCCATACTTACTAGTCAGGTACAATGGTCGCAAGCGACAATTCAAACAAGCAATTGTGGGCAGTATTATTTAGCCATTCCATTATAGTGAAGCTGATTACTAGTCATTATAAAGTCAAATTTATAACAATAAACTTTAGTTATGCTTGTCTATGATCGAGATACTGTGCTCCAAGTCGTCCATATCCGCGGACACGGCTTTCAGAAAGTTTTACCCGGCCGGGGTGCACCAATAGCAACACACGCTCGATCAACCTCGGAAAAACCAAATCAAAACCCAACGAGGCTTTCACGACTGAACAATCACAGGATTCAGAAATATTTTGGGGGCCACCCATTGAGTAGATCCCATAGCGGAGTAAGCAAGCTCGAGACGGGCTCAAGGTTTGCGTCGGTGGCAGAAACTAGGAACCCGAAAGTGTGGCTGGGCTTGTCGATACCGCGAAAACACTCCGCTTACCTAACAAAGATAAAGGTGCTCCTCGCACAATTTAAATACGTAAAGTAGCATGGCATAAGTACAGGATCGTAAATAAAACCTCAAACTAGTTTGTGGCCCCAAGAAATAAGATGAATCAAGCTCGGCTCGTGGGGTCCCATATACCTCCCGGATGTGGATAGCGCGATAAATCAAGGAACAGGTATCAAGTACTCGGGGTCTTACGGGACACAAGTGGGTGTTCGGAAACCAAATATTATCTATCACCCACCGATGCCTCTGCTTATTTCAATTTTAGTTGTTAAACAGAAATTAAAGTGACGATAAGTAAAACTAGAATCATCTCCAACATCAAGATGCGACAATACATCAACAACTGTGGCATTTGACGACACGCAACAGCACTTGAGCAAGCGACTACGACGCGCAAGTCCAACTATCTACCAAACAACAGGTAATAGGGTGTGTCCAAGGCAATATAGGGTTGCACGGTATATCACAGGTACGGAAACTAAAGCATCGCAACACAGATAGCAATAGATCAACAGGAGGGAATAAAGACTATAAAAGTAAGATAGGTAGAAAAGGGGGAGATGCTCGCCTGAAAACATTGCCGAAGGTTTTCCCCGAAGATCGGGTCGACACTCGCATCAACTCAACGGCCTTATCCGCGAAGAACCAAAACACTAGAATAAACACCGGATGCAATATTTAATACACGGCAGAAGATCGGCATGATGCATGTATGGTGCATGGCATGGCAAAGTGCGATGCAATTAGGTCAAATTAAGCGGAACCGGGGTCCCGACATTTAATTAGGTGGTTCGAGTTATTTAGAAATCCCCGCAATTAAATGTTGTTTTAGCATGGCAAAAGATAACATCGGGTTCGCTACACAAATTTAAATGAGGCCGATATGAGACTAGATTTGCCCGCATATGGGCCCCATATTTAATTATGAGGTGAATCGGCATAAGGCCCCCAAACCACATGATTATGCATGCAAGTATGACAATTCAATATGCAACAAGTTGATATGTTATAAAATAGGGTTCGAGGAAAAGGGGTCACACATCAGAGGGGGCTCGACGATCTGGGGTTCCGGGGTTCGGGTTCGGGATCGGTCTCGGGGTCCAGGGTTCGACGGGGTCGTTCTCGGATAGCGGGGGGTAGGTCTTGTTGTCCTGTGTCGGTGACCTCGGCATCCGGGAAGCAGGACTTGGTTCGGTGCCGGGACGCATCGGGTTCGTTTTGGTCGGTGCCGTTCTTGTCGCATCCGGGTTCTCGGCGTCCGAAAAGGGGTACTTGGCGTTTCGTGATGATCTTGTTGATTCCATGGCGGAGGCCTTGGCGCTTCGGATCGGCCTTCGGATCGGGGCTTCGGGGTCTTGGGGTTCCACCTTGATTATCGTGGACGAACTTGGGGCTCGACGCCGGGGTCTCCAGGGTCCCTGTCGGAATGCTAGATGTTCCGTGATGGAGTTCTTGTCGGAGCTTCTTCGGACATCTTCGGCTGGGTACGGTCTTGGCGTCTCGCGCCCGTGGTCTTGTGGGGTCCTACGGTCTCGGGGCGTCGGAGTACGGTACGGACTACGAAGCATGCGGTGCTTCACGTGGTCCATCGGGCCCGGAGATCTTGTCACATCCTCGGCTCAAAACTTGAGAGTTCCAACTTGAAGCCCTAGGTAGTTAGGCGGCGAACTTGGCGTCCTGGCACGTCGACGATCTGAGCGCGGCCGAGGCGCGGGCGCGACGGGCACGCCTGGGGCGGCGAGGTCGCTGGAAGGTGGGCAGGAGCCCGCGGCGGAGGAGGCCGCGGGCGAGGTCGAGGGGGCCCGCGTGACGGGCGGAGGCGGCGGTTGCAGCGGGAGGCGGCGCTGGGCGCCGGAGGCGGATGGCGAGGGCGCGCGCCGGGCCGGAGGGGCGAGCCGTGTCGGGCAGAGGAGCCGCTGGGCGGGCGGCGCAGACGGGCGTCGGGTCGCGGGAAGCGCTGGAGACGGGCACGGCGACGAGGAAGGGCGCGCCGAGGGCTCGGCCGACGCGGAGGAGAGGGTCGGCGAAGCGGGCGACGGAGGCGGAGAGGACGCGAGGGCGGCTCAGCGAGGACCTGCGGGCGGGTCGCGCCTGAGGGGCCAAGGCTGGAACGCCAGAGAGAGAGGGAGAGGGCAGCGCGAGGGAGAGGGGGCGCTGGCTGGGCTGGGGCGGGGCGGCGGCGGGCGGGAAGGCACGGCGAGGAACCGAGGGAGGGGAGGAGCGGAGGCGCGGGCGCCGGGGAAGGCCGGGTCCGGCCCTGGCGGCGGCGGGGTCGGGGCCGGTGAGGCGGGGCGCAGAGGGAGGGTGGCCGGCAGGAGGAAGGGAAGGAGGTGGAGGAGCTGTGCGGGGAGCGGCGCGTGCCGGGGAGCTCGACGGCCGGAGGGGAGGGCGGACGGAGGTCGGGGACGCGGGGAGAGAGGAAGAGGAAGAAGGAGCAGGCGGGGGTAGGTGGGGAGCGGGCAGGGTCTGACGGGTGGGACCCGTGGGGCCAGGGAGGTGACTAAGTGGGTGTGGG
Organism: Avena longiglumis; assembly: GCA_030063025.1. Classification (NCBI taxonomy): domain Eukaryota; kingdom Viridiplantae; phylum Streptophyta; class Magnoliopsida; order Poales; family Poaceae; genus Avena; species Avena longiglumis. The sequence goes on along the minus strand of CP125976.1, from coordinate 309,263,987 downwards.
GCTGGTGGCGTGGGGAGCGTGCGTGTGTTGTGTGCGTCGTGTGCGTGGCCTGTGTGGCCAGGGAAGGTGTGAGAGGAGGTGGGAGAGGGAAGGAGAGAGAGGGGGTGGGGTGAGTTAGACTAGGTGGCAGATTATGAGTGGTTGGGGGAAGGGGGAGGGGTGAGGTGGCGACTACCCATTGGATGGGGTGATGTGGCCAGCGGTGTGGGGTAGAGTTTTAGGTGGGATTAGGATTTAGGTGGGGCTGGCAGGGTGGACCGATTTAAAAACAGGGGTGGTCGTCGGGTCTACTGCCCGCTCGACCGCCCCACTAAACTAATTAAATCTTTTATTTAATTTAATTGGGCCGTTTGCAATCCGATATCAACAAAACAAAATAATCCGGAGACCCGGGGTTTGCATTAGAACAAAGGTGGGGCGTTTTAGAAAACAAAACGGGCTTTGCGAAATAGTTTTATGCAAACAATGCATGATGATGACGATGCAATGCACAAATTCAACGCGATTTTCTAGTAGTGGTTTTATGGATGCCACACCGACACCACTAACAATGGATCTCGCCCTCGAGATCCGCCTCATGGTACCGGAAGGAAGGTCGGCGATCTGCGTCTTCTCGCTTCGTGTAGATCCTCGCGACACCACTAACAGAGGTCGTTGTCCGTGATCGTTGAGAGAGCACTCCGGAACAAAAGGTCGGAGGTAGAGGTATCCACAATAAAGCCACCCCTAACTTCCGTGAACGGAGTAAAACTGCTGGATCCACTGATTCAACGTACAAGAGCGAATGGTAAGAGCAGTGGTAGGGTAGCTACTCCATACCGCACTCAAACCATTACTCTGCACACGAATAGGCGGATTAAGCAACCAACTCTCGGAATCAGACTGAAGATCTCGACGAACGAGGTTCGGAACAAAGGAGTGATGCGGACTCTGCATCGGATCTGGCGTAGATGATGCCGTTGCGTCGGAAACACCAGAAGAGACAACAGAAATCGTATGAAAGACACAATGATTAGGTTCCGCGATGGTTCCATTGGCATGAACAACACATGCTCAAGGTCGACTCCAACTTCACCAAAGCTCGTCCTTCTCATATGTTTTTCAACGACACTGATATCCAGCAAGGAACACATATGGATAAGGAGCTCAAGAACAAAAGATTGGAGGAAGGGTACAACAGACAAGTGGTAGATTGATGATCGTAGCACCTTCGTTACAAAAGGAAGAAAGCGAATCCCTGAAGGTACGACGGAAACCCAACCACGAGAACTCCTGGACTCGATGAAAGAGAAGAGAGCGGATTCAAAACACGTAGAGGTAAGAGGAGAACAGCAGAGGGGTAAGGAGTAAATTCAGACCTAACCAGAACTATCCAACCGATTTTGCGAAATAGTTTTGACACTCTACTTCGGCCGTTAGCTAGGTTATCCTACAGGCTGGACTTGTGGGGTATCGCAACTGCTGAGCTCTGATACCACTCTGTAACACCTCGATCGGACCTATGCAAGTTTGAGCAAAATTCGCCAAACCCGCATAGAAACGATTCAAAGGTGCCCACCAGGCACTTTCGTGCGGGTGGAAAACGAAGTAATAACATTACACAACAATCCTTGATGGGACCCACAGAACAGATATATATATCAGCGACTCAAAGAGTCAAAAATACAGCGATAATATACAAAGATCCAAATCACCTTGAAAATGATAGAGCGTCCGACTATGGACAAGATGCAAATGGGGCTAAGAGCCCTGAAGAATAACCAATGGCGTCCATAACCCTGCCCAAGCGGAAGGGTAACCTCGCTAACGCGTCGATCTCAAAACCTGCTTAAACAAAGGGTGCCGACAAAGGGCAAAGGAAAGAGGAGCGCCAAGATCGAGGCCAAGACAGCGAGGCTAGAATTCGGCGGTCCTCGCCTACATAGGTATGGTGGACTGAGGCGGCAGCGGCAGCATGCACTAAACAACCTATAGAGACTCGATGCACTGGCGTCAAACAGGAGGGGTAAGAAGGACCTATTCGGAACCAACCTGATTCTATCATCAAACAAACCCATCCTGGCGTTTCCCCCTCGAGTCCAAGCGAGAAAGTCAACCGAGGAACTCACACAGTTGGCAGTTTTATTTATTCAGTTCTAGTTGCGGCACTTTACTAGTCAGGTTTAGATAATCATCCTGATAAAGTAAACAGTGGGCACTTTTAGTTAACCATTCCGTTATAGTTGCGGCAATTACTAATCAAATACAGGTAGCATGATATAATCCCAAAACCCAGCAGTTGTTGGTACTTTTAATCAGCCAATTCCATTGTAGTTGCCATACTTACTAGTCAGGTACAATGGTCGCAAGCGACAATTCAAACAAGCAATTGTGGGCAGTATTATTTAGCCATTCCATTATAGTGAAGCTGATTACTAGTCATTATAAAGTCAAATTTATAACAATAAACTTTAGTTATGCTTGTCTATGATCGAGATATCAGGCTCCAAGTCGTCCATATCCATGGACACGGCTTTCGTAAAGTTTTACCCGCCGGGTGCACCAATAGCAACACACGCTCGATCAACCTCGGAAAAACCAAATCAAAACCCAACGAGGCTTTCACGATTGAACAATCACAGGATTCAGAAATATTTCAGGGGGCCACCCCATTGAGTAGATCCCGCAATGGAGTAAGCAAGCTCCGAGACGGGCTCAAGGTTTGCGTCAGTGGCTGTAAACGACTGGGAACCCGAAAGTGTGGTTGGGCTTGTCGATACCGTGAAAACACTCCGCTTACCACAGTACAGTGTGCTCCTCGCACAATTTAAATACAGAAAGTAGCATGGCATAAGTACAAGATCGTAAATAAAACCTCAAACTAGTTTGTGGCCCCAAGAAATAAGACTGAATCAAGCTCTGGCTCAGGGGGGTCCCATATACCTCCCGGATGTGGATAGCGCGATAAATCAAGGAACAGGTATCAAGTACTCGGGGTCTTACGGGACACAAGTGGGCGTTCGGAAACCAAATATTATCTATCACCCACCGATGCCTCTGCTTATTTCAATTTTAGTTGTTAAACAAAAATTAAAGTGACGATAAGTAAAACTAGAATCATCTCCAACATCAACATGCGACAATACATCAACAACTGTGGCATTTGAAGACACGCAACAGCACTTGAGCAAGCGACTACGACGCGCAAGTCCAACTATCTACCAAACAACATGTAATAGGGTGTGTCCAAGGCAATATAGGGCTGCACGGTATATCACAGGTACGGAAACTAAAGCATCGCAACACAGATAGCAATAGATCAACAGGAGGGAATAAAGACTATAAAAGTAAGATAGGTAGAAAAGGGGGAGATGCTCGCCTGAAAACATTGCCGAAGGTTTTCCCCGAAGATCGGGTCGACACTCGCATCAACTCAACGGCCTTATCCGCGAAGAACCAAAACACTAGAATAAACACCGGATGCAATATTTAATACACGGCAGAAGATCGGCATGATGCATGTATGGTGCATGGCATGGCAAAGTGCGATGCAATTAGGTCAAATTAAGCGGAACCGGGGTCCCGACATTTAATTAGGTGGTTCGAGTTATTTAGAAATCCCCGCAATTAAATGTTGTTTTAGCATGGCAAAAGATAACATCGGGTTCGCTACACAAATTTAAATGAGGCCGATATGAGACTAGATTTGCCCGCATATGGGCCCCACATTTAATTATGAGGTGAATCGGCATAAGGCCCCCAAACCACATGATTATGCATGCAAGTATGACAATTCAATATGCAACAAGTTGATATGTTATAAAATAGGGTTCGAGGAAAAGGGGTCACACATCGAGGGGCTCGACGATCGTGGGTTCCGGGTTCGGGTTCGGATCGGTCTCGGGGTCCGTGGTTCGACGGGTCGTTTCTCGGATAGCGGGGGGTAGGTCTTGTTGTCCTGTGTCGGTGACCTCGGCATCCGGGAAGCAGGACTTGGTTCGGTGCCGGGACGCATCGGGTTCGTTTTGGTCGGTGCCGTTCTTGTCGCATCCGGGTTCTCGGCGTCCGAAAAGGGGTACTTGGCGTTTCGTGATGATCTTGTTGATTCCATGGCGGAGGCCTTGGCGCTTCGGATCGGCCTTCGGATCGGGGCTTCGGGGTCTTGGGGTTCCACCTTGATTATCGTGGACGAACTTGGGGCTCGACGCCGGGGTATCCAGGGTCCCTGTCGGAGTGCTAGATGTTCCGTGATGGAGTTCTTGTCGGAGCTTCTTCGGACATCTTCGGCTGGGTACGGTCTTGGCGTCTCGCGCCCGTGGTCTTGTGGGGTCCTACGGTCTCGGGGCGTCGGAGTACGGTACGGACTACGGAGCATGCGGTGCTTCACGTGGTCCATCGGGCCCGGAGATCTTGTCACATCCTCGGCTCAAAACTTGAGAGTTCCAACTTGAAGCCCTAGGTAGTTAGGCGGCGAACTTGGCGTCCTGGCACGCAGGCGACGATGCTGAGGCAGCGGCGGGCGAGGCGCCGGGCGACGGGTACGCTGGGCGAGGTCGCTGGAAGGTGGGCAGAGGAGCTCCGGCGGCGCGCGGAGGCGAGGCCGGCGGGCGAGGTCGGAGGGGGCCCGCGTGACGGCGGAGGCGGGCGGGTGCAGGAGGCGGGCTCGGGAGGCGCGCGCTGGGCGGAGGGATGGCGAGGGGCGCGGCCGGAGAGGGGCCAGGGCGAGCCGTCGGGCAGAGGAGCTCGCCGCGGGCGGGCGGCGCAGACGGCGGCGGGTCGCGGGAAGCGCTGAGACGGGCACGACGACGGCGAAGGGGCGCGGCCGGAGGCCTGGCCGCCGGAGGAGAGGGTCGGCGAAGCGGGCGACGGAGGCGGCGGAGAGGACGCGAGGGCGCCCGGGCGACCTGCGGGGGCGGGTCGCGCCGAGGGGCTGGCGGCGCGGGACGCCAGAGAGAAGGAGAGGGCAGCGGCGCGAGCGGGAGAGGGGCGCTGGCTGCGGGGTTGCTGCGGGCGCCGGAGCGACGGGCGGGAAGGCGGGAGGAAGCTCCGGCGAGGAAGGCAGGAACCGAGGCGAGGCGGAGGCGCGGGCGGGAAGGCTGGTCCGGCTCGGGCGGCGGGGTCGGGGCCGGTGAGGCGGGGCGCAGAGGGAGGGTGGCCGGCCGGAGGAAGGGAAGGAGGTGGAGGAGCTGTGCGGGGAGCGGCGCGTGCCGGGGATCTCGACGGCCGGAGGGGAGGGCGGACGGAGGTCGGGGACGCGGGGAGAGAGGAGGAGGAAGAAGGAGCAGGCGGGGGTAGGTGGGGAGCGGCGGGTCTGACGGGTGGGACCCGTGGGGCCAGGGAGGTGACTAAGTGGGTGTGGGGCTGGTGGCGTGGGGAGCGTGTGTGTGTTGTGTGCGTGGCCTGTGTGGCCAGGGAAGGTGTGAGAGGAGGTGGGAGAGGGAAGGAGAGAGAGGGGGTGGGGTGAGTTAGACTAGGTGGCAGATTATGAGTGGTTGGGGGAAGGGGGAGGGGTGAGGTGGCGACTACCCATTGGATGGGGTGATGTGGCCAGCGGTGTGGGGTAGAGTTTTAGGTGGGATTAGGATTTAGGTGGGGCTGGCAGGGTGGACCGATTTAAAAACAGGGGTGGTCGTTCGGGTCTACTCGGCCCGTTCGACTGCCCCACTAAACTAATTAAATCTTTTATTTAATTTAATTGGGCCGTTTGCAATCCGATAGCAACAAAACAAAATAATCCGGAGACCCGGGGTTTGCATTAGAACAAAGGTGGGGCGTTTTAGAAAACAAAACGGGCTTTGCGAAATAGTTTTATGCAAACAATGCATGATGATGACGATGCAATGCACAAATTCAACGCGATTTTCTAGTAGTGGTTTTTGCGGGATGCCACAAGGCACCAACTCTGGCGAGCTCTCGTGCCCCTCCTCGGGCGCCCATGCACGAGCGAGCTCTCGGCGCTGAATCCCTCCTTGCCGCCCATCGTCGTGGTCGCCGCCGCACGCCGCTTCTTCCTGGCACATCTTCGGCCACCGAAGAGCCCCCAGGTACCCTCCCCCACATCGCCCTGCCCGATTCTAGGGTTTCTTCCCCGCTGCCTCGGCGAGGGGAGGAAGAAAGCACCGCGGCCATCGGATCTGTTCTAATCGAACGGTCGTGGATCGCCCATACCCCTTCGGCCTCCACCACCTATGACAACAGGGCCCCGCTCGTGGGATTTGAAATGTGATAGACTGTGTAGTGCGACGCCCGAGTGGGCCAAATCGTCCTCACGCGGCCCATGTAGACCCAGATCCCAGCCCGTGGTCTTTTTATTTTTATTTATTTCCAACAGATCTGAAGTATCGTCTCCTACTTTAATTAGTTTCAAAAATGGAAACTGACTCCAAATACCCATATATGAATTTCCTTAAATATATACATGTTTTCCCTAACATCCAATAACTAGACCTTGACCAAATTATTTGTAGTTGTTTTCTAATAAATAATCTAACATAGGGTGTCTTTCGGATTCAATAAATCTTCCAGAGAGTTTGGTAAACCCAAATGGAGTAAATCCAATTGTTACTGGAAGGTATTATCCATACCTTGCATGTCCCACTAGCTCCACCTAAAATGGCTTCATAGTTTGCATCTAGTAAAAATAACGAAATCAGGCCTTTTCTTCCTTTAGAAAATTCTCTAGGTCAAACAAAATGAGTTTTTTACCTAATTACAACTCCCTGCACACCTATATATCAACATCTTTCAAAACCAAGTACACCATAATTTTATGAAACCATGTTGAATTTTGGTGAATTAAACTGTTATGTGAGTTGTTTAATCACAAATAAATTCATAGAGTAGCTCTGTAACTCCAAAAAGGTTGAGTCCAATTTCTACAGAAAGGTATTTTCAGTACCTAACAAGTTCCCTTGGAATCACATCAAAAGGTTCTGTAGATTTAATATGATGAAAATGACAAATCTCATCCAGTACTAATTTCTCAAGGGCATTTTGTTAACTGTTTTGAGGTGATTCCAACACCTCTTGAATCAGTCCACTAAATACTACCTAATCACCCAAGGAAATATTTTTTTAGCTCCATATTATGTCTGGTGAATTATTTCCTAAAACTACAGTTTTATCCACTATAAAAATATTTATAAATAAATGGAAATTGATAATATAGTGAAACCACTTTTGTTGGATTCATTTTATCAATACCTATCTGATAGTATCATTTTTATACAATGGTATCATGTAGAAAAAGCCCTTGGTCAGAAACCCCTCTCTTAGGTAGTTCCTAGGCTTTAAATCCAAAAAGGATCCCTCATTCCAATGCCTCCAAATCTTCTCCCAATCTAATAAAATCAAACCTCCAACACCCTACTATTGTATATCATGTAATTATCCTTTGCTTGTTGTATGGTTTGATGTTTGTATGCCTTGTACTGAATGTGGTATTGCTCGCTTGCATGTATGCTCGATAATAGCGATAGTTGCGATTGTGAGCCGTCAAGAAGGAGGAGCCTCGGAGTATTATTGGTATTTATTTATATTGGTTATTGGGGTATTCTAAGAGGAAGTCCAGGGGCATATTGCCATATTTATGATCACAGGCAAGCCACCTTCTTGCTCATATGCCTTGTCCTATTATTTTATCTATGCATGTTTTATCTACTCGTTTATGCAAATTGCATTGTTTTAATATATATTATGTTACGTGGGAAAATGTTTGGCTCCTCCAAACCAACCCTTAGTACCATGAGGTACAACCCACTTTTATGATACCTACATGTCCCTAGTATGATAGATGGTGTATAATACCATGCCCATCTGGAAACCCCGCTCTAGCCTAAACAAAAACTATTGGATGGGAAGAACCCGAAAACGGCTTAACAAAAATGTTTTATGTTAAAACCTTGGTGAGGCTTGGCCTACCAAGTGGTTTGGAAGATGAGAAAGGTTTTGTTTTATAAAAAAGTTGGAATAAAGATGGAGGGGAAATGTTTACGAAAACAGTCGGGCTGGCCAGTTTTGAAGCTAGCGCAATTATCCCGTGCAACCACATTACTCTGGAATGGGACGGGGCTGGGCTGGAAGTTTGTCTAACCCGGTATAGGTTCCTCAAACTACTACGGGGGGAGAACAAATCCCCGCGAGGCTGGGCCTTCACCTGTAAAGGCCCATGTGGAACATCGGTCTAGAGAAGGTAAATACCGTCTAATGGCGGCCAGACGATACTATGAGCCCCTCATTGAAAGCGCACACGACGAGGTGCAAAACGCACTCTAGTTGGCTTGTGACTATATAGGGCATCCTAGTTTTGAGGAGACTAACCTCATAGGGTAGACAATTGTATCGGAGAGGGCATCCGAAAGGTCTTGACCGGTTATTCGACCCACGATCGGTATAGATTAGGGACGGATGATCGGATGGTGTGGGTACAGTGTACAACCTCTCTAGAGTGTAAATCTATTCGAATAGCCGAGTCCTCGGTCATGGACGGTTGTGCTGGCGGCTGTACAGCGGTGATGGTTTTGATTTCAAAAAGGAATTCGGAAAAATCAATGGCTTGGAAATGTTTTGACCATGGGATGGTCGGGAAAAAGGAGGAAGGAGTTGGGTCACGAGATGACCGGAAGGAAAAACAGATGGGTGACCCAATCCTAGTGTTTTCTTAAAAACTTTTCAAAACAGTTTCCAAAATGTTTTATAAAAGTTTTTCAACAAAGATATAGATATATGCTATATCTACAAGAGAAACTAGTTTATAAAAGAACCTCTCCTGGATCCATCCTACCACAGCCATAATGCATATAAGTTATTATTGTTCTCTTAAAGATGGTTTGCGACTATATTCAAAGTACTCACCGGCATTGTCCCTGGCTATTTACTTGGCCAGACTTTTCAGAGGCAAGAGGAACGATGGAGGTTGCTGCCGTCTATGCGAGTTAGGTCGTCTTCCCAGTCAGTTGCCTATAGGTGAAGGCGTGACATGGGCTCTATGTTTGAAGACTTCCGCTATTGGTGTTGTAATCGCCATAATGGCCACGTTGTAAATTTTGTAATCGTTACTTTCTAGATGATCTAATGATACTGGTCGGTATGCTCACTATTCACTGATCACGGTAACGTGAATGGTATGCATAACGGGTATTCTCGAACCGTAAATTCGGGGTGCCATAGACCTGGTATCAGAGCCATCCTGACTATAGGAGACCTTAGTTAGAATGGACGTTAGACAGGACAACCCCTATTTCTAAAAACACCAACTTTTAAAAAATTATTTTCCCAAAAGCTTTTCTAAAGATTTCTTATCTCACCTTCTCTGACTTAAACAATTTGAAGATGGATTACTCTATATCTCATCTACTTCAAAGGTTCCGTTTTCAAAAACAAAGTCCGACCCGGAGACTATGAAGACGGAGATCTCGGAATGAAGAGACCCCAAGACACGCAAAACAAAGGATCTACCAACGACGAAAGACACTACAAGATTGCCCTACCAACGGAGTCATTCATCGCCCCCAAATTGATCAAGTATGGCACCGACAACAACAGATGGCAAGATAGAATTCAAGACCCCCGTAACATCCGTACTTAGGATAGGCATCCCTAATATATGATTCCCCTTATGGCGTGTAGTCACCCCTTAGTACCTATGGTACGACTTGTCTGCTTGTCATGTGCTTATATGATGCTTGGAATGTGTTACTTGTCTGCCTAGGATCATCCGATCCTGAAGCTTTAACCACCTTGTAGGCGTATCCCGACGCTGACCCTCGCAACCCCACAGATGGAAACCACTCCTCATCAGGATGGCCACATAAAGAAAGCCCCGACAACTCCTACTCAGGCCTTAGTTATAATTGCCCCAAAGAAGCAACAATCCTAATAAACCCTCTGCCGGATCAACGGGAAGTATTCGCCATAACACAAACACCCCAAGAAGCCGGAAGATCAGCAGGCCCGAAGACAATAAGTCTACTCTATCGTTGAACCAAAGCAAAACAAAGTGTTCAAGTGAAGACAACCCCTCGGAAGCTAATTCGCCTCCACCCCGACTAAGGACTAATAAGAAGCGTCGCTAACCACTAAAACTACCCCGAGATAACCCATACGGCTTCGATACTTAACCACCATATGAAGGTAGTCGGACTAAGGCGCCACCCGAAGACCTCAACTCAACTGTCACGCCGATGCTCCAAGACGAAGGATCTACCCCAACCTCGATGACCTCAAGTAAAGCTCTAAGGTGTAAAGACTGTGTCTTTCCACTCGACTCTCGAAATACCACCTACGAGAAGATGATCCAGGAAGATCTCCAATCCAAGAACCTGCCCCAAGCACCACCTCAAGAGTCGTCAGAGGAATAGAACACAAACATCATCAACAATCTCCATAAGTCTGCTTGATCCTCCCAACAACCGAGACATTCAGAATTAAGACAACAAGACTACCCGATGCCACCAATACTACCCTCCAAGGAGAATAAAGAAACCCAAAAGTATCGAGTTTCTCTAAATATGTCGTGAAGCCCCCCCTTTTTTCTCTGCTTTTGTTAGTGACGACCCACTGAAAAGGACTTCCGAATCTGCAAACCCCGAGATGGAGAATGAAGAATTGTCCCCTTTACAAGTATCAACCCCTCTTCAAGCCACCACCCCTGGAAGATCCACTCGTCAAAGAAAAACATCAAATAAGGCACGACCCTTGCTGCTGAAGAGCTGAATGTCTCTCATACCCCTGAGGAAATACAGTAACCGAAGTTGGTACCCAACCCAAGGACGACTACAAGATCCAAGGAGCACTCTTGAAATAGCCCTTCGTACCCTACCAACTCACTCTCCCAACCTCTAGCAAGTGATGGATCGTCTCAAAACCTGTTTAGTAAGGCGTCAAGTGCCCTCTCCGTTGGCCGGCACAAATCTGCTAAACTCTGGATGGATGTAGCATCCCAGTTGTCTAACCCCTGTAATGCTACATGTTATAATAATAAAATGGGCCACTTCCAACATATAATTGTTGCATCATCATCATATCATGCTCATGTCATCATGTTCCCTTGCATTTGAGCATCATACAAAACCCTTTCTTGTTTGGGTCTTATCTCATGTGCATGATTAATTGTATTTGCCTCTTGATATTGTATTTGGGTCTTAATAAATTGTTAAATGCCCAAGTTGAGTTGGGGGCATCTCTCTTGTTGACTCCACCACCTTTTCTTTCACCACCTTATAATTCCACCACCCAACTAATCTGAGCTTGGCTTTGTTGATTTATCTCTAGCTCATGTTGTTGGTTGGATCCACCCATCATCTTTTGCTTGGCCTTTGCCCACTTTTTGGGAATGCAAGGATTAAAGCCACATGAAATAATGTTGTTTTCACAATATAACCATTGGGCATTAATTATGTTGCATGGGCCATGCAAGTGCCACCTATTCTAGTATTTGGTTTTATTTGAATTCTAGTTGGATCATCTTCCTTTGTTTAAATCATGTGTTGGCTTGTAGTTTGCTTCTCCTTATCTTCTCTCTCTCTTCATCCTTTAGCTAAAACCCTACCCCATGTCCCATGTGCACACTTGTGCTAATGTGGCATGCACCCTCTAAACCCCCTCTCTTTTGGATCTTGCTTGTTCCTTGCTGGGATCATGCATGGGCCAAAGGAGGACCACATCATCACCTTTTCTCTTGGTTTATGCTTGGCCAATGTTGGAGCATGCATGAACCAAAAAGGGCAACCATCACCACATGTTCATCTCTCTCCCTATCTCTTTTTCTTGCCTTGTCTTAGATAGCTTTGTTTGGAGCATGCTTGATCTAGTGCAAGGAGCTACCCTTCTTCCTTCTCCCTCTCTTAGCAAACCCTAAGACCTACATGCCACTCTCCTCCTAGCTAAAACCACACCCTAATCTACCTCTCTCCCTTAACAAAAACCCTAAGCTATCTCCCCCTCTATTCAACACCCCCCTAAACCAAACCCTAAACCACTCTCTTACCCTAATCTACCCCCTCTTTACCTAAGCAAAACCCTAGTACCACCCCTTCCCTACCTAGCATGTTCCCCATACCCCTCCTCCTTTTAGCTTGGGCACCCCACCTAGCTCGACCCTTCTCCCTTCCATGCATGCCCCACCCCAGCTCGCCACTCCCCCTCTCTCTACCTGCCCCACACGTGACCAGGACCCCTCCTATATACCCTAGCCCCAGCCGAGCCGGCCTCCCCTTCCCTCTTATCTTCCCTCTGCCAGACCTGCCCACCCTACCCCACCCCACTGCCTCCCTAGCCGCCCCTACCCCACCTGCCTGACCCTTGCTGCCTGGCAGCTGCCATGCAGCACAGAAGTGGCAGCGCCACCCAGCCATCAAAACCCTCCCCCACGCAACCCTCCTGCTTCGTTCTTATCCTCCCCGTCCCCTCCCTGGCCTCTCCCCAGATCCACCCAGCAGCCGCCTCGCTCCCCTCCTCTGCCCCTCTTCTCCACCTCATCTCCTCTCACACGCCGTTCACCGCGCCAAAGATATCCACATCCGGGAGGCGGAGTAGCAGGTGTCGAGGACGTCTCGAGCTCGCTGCGACGCCTGAGCCGGACGCGAGGAGGAGAAGGCCAGCCGAGCCGACGCCGCCGTCGCAAAACCCTAGCGCCAGTCCGCGAGCCGTCGTTGATCGCCACGCCCCGTGCCTCGCCACCGTCACCGCACGCCGCGGTAAGCCTCGATCCTCCGGACATCGGCCCGTTCATGTTCGCTTCACTGGTTGCACGGGTCACGCGTCGAGCACCCTCGTGCAGTGGAAGCGGCGTCGTCGGCCGCCGCGCACAAAACCTTACCTAGCCGCTTAGCCTCCTAGCATCTCCCGTGCCAGCCCAGGTGGTAGCCGCCCTCGTTGGCGCGTCAGCCTGTCTCGCCACACGCCAAGGCTGCTGTCAAGAGCATCGCCATGAGAAGAGGAACGATGGCGTGGTTGTTTTGGCATACCCTCCCCGTTTGTCCTCTGCATCCCGCCCCTCAAGGCCCACTCACCAGGACGTTGTCCGCTTTTGTAAAAGGACTCGTGGTTACCGAAGCAACCAGATCCTCCCTGGCCCGTGTGTGTTTCGTAAATAACCCCTACCAAACTTTTTGGCTCAACCAGCGGTCGGCCAGCCGTTGTCGATGTCTGCAAGCTTTGCACAAAGGCTCTGATGTTTGCTAAAATAAACCCGTGGTCCAGTCCTTTCCCAGACAAGCGTGTGGGCGAAGAACCCCTGGCCCACCTGTCAACTTCGAGTAGGTTAGGCTGTAGAAAGCGTTTGAGCTGTTTAAAATTCAAATTGTTAAATAATTTCAAAATTCAAATTCAAATTCAGTTTTCTATAACTTTGTCATACTAAATCCAAATTGGGAAAATAATATATGTTTTTGATTCAGAAAAATGAGAGGATTTCAATTATGCCATCCATTTTGTCTTTTGCACAAATAAAATTCCAAGTTTGTTTAAATTACAACTAATGCCACTAGAATTTAAATAATTAATAACTTGTGTTTTATAAGTCCAAATTAAGCAAATGATATGTCTAAAATGATCAGCTCGACGAGACCTTTCTGTTTATGATATCCATGTCTTCCATTGCAGCATGCATCATATAAAAATATAATGAACAGCAACTATTATGGCAACAAAATGTGACTAAAACCCAATTCAAATGTTATTTCTTGTCCTCCACACCTCACCCATGCCATGCTACTTATTGCCATGCAACTTGTGCATCATTCATCATGGCATGATTGTTTGCTTGACGCATTTAATTCCGATGCTTGTGCTCTATATTCATGTTGGCCTTGTTTGTTTGGTTTTTCTCGGATAGACACTGAGCAGGGGTTGTATCAAGAGAACCAGGAGCACTACCAAGATCAGTCCCTTGCTTCAACAGAGATACCAGGCAAGCACTTCCACATGCTTGCATACATACAGTACCTATTGCCTCTATCTTATTCTTGCATCATTGAGTCGCGATTGCATTAAATTGAATCCCAAGTATGCATAGCCTTTACTTTTAAAACCCCACCAAGCTTGTTTCCTCCATCCCATGAGCCACTACTATAGGAGTTGTTTGAGCCATGCGAGTCGAGAACAACATGTGTAGGGTTTGTGAGTCTGTTGGATAATGAGGTACCTAAACAACTTAACTTTGAGTAGTTCTAGGATAACTAAAGAAAGTGGCACCGTGAGCAACATCTGCTATTTGGTTTTTCCGCTCACTTGTGTCCCGTAAGACCCCGAGTACTTGATTCCTGTTCCTTGATTTATCGTGCTATCCACATCCGGAGGTATATGGGACCCCCACAGGCGAGCTTGATTCCTCTTATTTCTTGGGGCCACAAACTAGTTTGAGGTTTTATTTACTATCCTGTACTTATGCCATGCTACTTTTGTATTTAAATTGTAGGAGCACACCGCATCGCTTAGGTAAGCGTAATGTTTCCGGTATCGACAAGCCCAGCCACACTTTCGGGTTCCCGGTCGCTGACCATTGTCGCAAACCTTGAGTCCGTCTCGGAGTCAGCTATCTCCGTTGCGGGATCTACTTAAGGGGTGGCCCCCTGAAATCATTCTGAATCTTGTGATTGTTCAGTCGTGAAAGCCTCGTTGGGTTTTGATTTGGTTTTTCCGAGGTTGATCGAGCGTGTGTTGCTATTGGTGCACCCCGGCCGGGTAAAACTTTCTGAAAGCCGTGTCCGCGGATATGGACGACTTGGAGCACAGTTTCTTGATCATAGACAAGCATAACTAAAGTACCGCTTTTAATCTGACCAAAGTAACTTGATTAGTAAATAGTGCAATACTCATGGAATGGTTAATAAAATTGCCAACGGATGGGGGGGGTTGTTCGTCCGCTTCCTTGTTGGTAAGCAGGGAGGAGGATGGATCGGATGGGATTACCATTATAACTGTTGTACTTAAATTCACGGACATCCGTCTATCAATGGTTAGGCGGATGGTTAGCGTTATCTGTAGAATTGCTAGGGATTATCTTTCGCTGCTTTTGCGTCACCCCAGGTTGTGTCCCCTTTAGAGGCATTAAGACTTGCTGAGTACCCTTAGGGTCTCACACGATAAATTCTTGATCCAGATGAACAGGTACCTTCTCAGGACGGATACTGGGTGGAAGAAGCCGAAGATGTGGGCAACGATCGTTCGGTGTAGAGATTCCGGGAACGGGGATCCATGAGACCTGTAGTTGGGATGTGCTTATTTCTATGGCATCTTATGCCGATTTGCTTCTTATCCGTACTCGGATCTTGTTTGCCGCTTCCGCATGATACTCTGATGTGTGTTGTATGAGGAGTTATCCTAAATTATAGATTTATCTAGGTCATTTGAATCTTGCCGTATGGCGTTGGTATATTTCCTTTCTTTCTAGATGGTGTGGCTCTGATGTACTCTTGTATGGTGGCTTGCGTACATACCCACTTGTGTACGTAGTTGATCCCTTTGCCGACTCACGCGCCTGCAGAGGTCCCGTTGAGAGGGTAGTGGTTGGGACGTCTGAAAGGACTACCAAGGAGTGGCTTTTGGGCCCCACCGTACTATTTCAACCACTATCACTCATCCAGGCTTGTATCTAGGAGCGTAGTTCACCGAGGTAGTTACAATTGGTATCGAGCCATCCCGACCTTCGTGGTTTCAATAAGCCAAACGTTGTCAGTCTAGCAAATAATTTGGTAGTTATGTATATTAGGGAAAAACAAAACGCGAGAGTAGGACTGCTTCCATTTTTCTTCTTAACCTCCCACCCACCCTTTTTCTGGTAAGGAAGTGTAACGTTTTCAATCCTCTTCTCAAAGTTCAAACTAGGATTCACGTGTTCTGGGTTTCCGTAGTACCATAGGTTGTGTGTGTGTGTGTGTGTGTGTGTGTGTGTGTGTGTAATCCCTTGTCTATCTGTTGCATCCAAGTTGTTATCTTATCTGCCTTTGGTTATCAACTGTTGGTACATTCCATACCGACAGGCTTTTGTAAACCGACGCAATCTATCTTCCGCTTTGTATCCGACGCTATCTTGTTTGGGGTGTTCGTTTCCGTAGTACCAATCTTTAGGTTTCGTCGTGAGAAGAAGGGGTTAGGATATGTGTTCCACTTGTTCATGTGCGGAGTAATGATTTGAGTGCGGGATGGAGTCGCGACCATACCACTACTTGTATCATTCGCTTTTGTATATTGAATCGGTAGAGTCACTAATCTTGATTCGTTAAGTAATTTTGCGCATCTATTGGTATTTTAATGCCGAAATTTGTGGAAAATTTTTCTTTGATATGTTTGTGTACCACACTCCTTTTTCAGTCGTGTGCGATATGCTTAATATCTTTTAGGTGCTATGAACTTTGTTGATATTTTAATATCATCTCAGTAAATTGTATCCTTTAATCTTGGTTAATTCCATCTTGGTACTATTTTGGATTATTATCATCTTCCATTATAGTAATCGACTTGAGTTTTATATCAATGACAGGATGGCTCCCCACGCGGATCAAGAGGACATCCTCCGAATCGGGCTCATTTGTCAAGCATAGCTAATGCTTTGGCGGCAATGCAGAGAACCAACAGCTTGAGGAGAGCGGAAGGAATGATTTCGCTCCACTTCCCCCGCCTCCCAAGCGTGGTGACATCAAGAGCTTCCTCAAGTTCAACCCTCGTCAGTTCGATGTGTCTGACCGACCTCTTGACGCGGATGATTAGCTGCGCGAGATCTCAAGGTTGCTCGAGACTAGCGATGTTCGAGCAGAGTGGGTCAAGTCGCTACTCACCTTCTCAAGGGAGATGCGGCTCTTTGGTGGAAAACTACTTGAAGGCAAAATGCACCTGGGTTCCAGCCAACTTGGGAGAGGTTCACTGCAGCTTTCAAAGAACAGTTTCTCTCAAAGATTGTGATGGAAAGGATGAAGGAGGCTTTCCTCAACTGAAGCGTGGAAATGATAACGTCAACACCTACATCAGAACTTCATGAACTGTCTCGCTATGGTGGTGATGAGGTATCGATGACAAGAAAAGCGAGAAAGATTCGGGCAAGGGCTCAATGCGTCGATCAAGTATGCAATCACGCATGCAAGACCGCAACCTTCCTGAACTACTGACACAAGACGCAAGAGGAGGCAAGCAGGCAGATGTTCGAGGAGTCCAAGAAACATAACAGGGATGCATCAAGCTCTGCAGTTATGGCAGCTCCTTCTAAGCGGCGTGTCTGGGTTCCTAACACCCCACCGTCGCTTCCGGCTCCACCAAGACCTGCGAGTTTCACGTCAAGGCCACCAAACTTCACCACTGCGGCTCCCAGGGGCTACAACAACCCTTACCCTGGAGCGCCTGGCGGAGTCCCTGGCTACTCTGCTCCACGTCCTCACGGTGCTTGTTACACATGTGGAGATCATGGACATCCCAGTGGAATCGCCCAATGAAGAACAAAGCTCTCCTCAACCCCGCCAAGATCTGCAACAAGCTCTCCTTCGGTTCGTGCACCACCTCGGGCTCTCAACATCAACACTAAGCCCGGTCTGCGTCGCGTGCTAACCGCTAACGCCTCTCAAGCTGAGCTCGCACCTGGAGTTGTCATGGGTATGCTTTCAGTTAACTCAGTTCCTGCACGAGTTCTCTTTGATTCTGGTGCATCGCATTCCTTTGTGTCATACAAGTTTGCAAGTGAGAATGGGTTAGCGTCAGATCCTCTTCCCAAACGGCTAATGGTTCTTTCTCCTGGAGCAAATATGGTAGCATCTAAGATCAGTCATGGAAATCAAGTTGAGATTGGGGGTTCTTCATTCTTGGCTTCTTTGATTGTTCTGGGCAACTCTGACATTGATGTCATTTTGGGCATGGATTGGTTGACAGCAAATGCAGCTGTGATCGATTGTGCTGAACGCTCAGTGTCTCTGAAGATTCCTGAAGGCCATGTAGTCTTTTCTCCAAGTCTGACTCCTGCTGTCCAGCTCTATTCCTTGGCTGCTCTGAATAATGATGCTATGGAAGCTATTCAGAGGGTACCAGTGGTCTGTGAGTTCCCGGATGTCTTTCC
Source organism: Avena longiglumis (assembly GCA_030063025.1). Lineage (NCBI taxonomy): Eukaryota > Viridiplantae > Streptophyta > Magnoliopsida > Poales > Poaceae > Avena > Avena longiglumis. The sequence goes on along the minus strand of CP125976.1, from coordinate 309,245,971 downwards.
TGAAGAGTTGCCAGGTATGCCTCCGGATCGCGAGGTTGAATTCGTGATTGAGCTTGAACCTGGAACGGCTCCTATCTCCAAGAGGCCATATAAAATGGGTCCTTCTGAGTTGGCTGAACTCAAACGACAACTTGATGAACAAGAGAAATTGGGTTTCATTCAACACAGCACTTCTTCTTGGGGTAGCCCAACAATCTTTGTGAAGAAGCGTGATAGAACCGATAGGCTATGTGTTGACTACCGGGCTCTAAATGCTAAAACCATCAAGAACAAATATCCTCTTCCTCGGATAAATGATCTATTTGATCAGCTAGCAGGAGCTGTGGTGTTCTCTAAGCTGGACTTGAGAAGTGGTTATCACCAAATCAAAATTCGCAAAGAGGATGTGCCCAAGACAGCTTTCACCACTCGTTATGGCCTGTATGAGTACACGGTCATGTCTTTCGGCCTCACCAACGCACCTGCTACCTTCTCGAGGCTGATGAACTCCGTTTTCATGGAGTACCTGGACAAGTTTGTTGTGGTATATCTGGATGACATTCTGGTCTATTCCAAGTCCAAGGAGGAGCATGAAGAGCACCTGCGGTGTGTCCTGAACAAGCTTCGTGAGAACCGCTTGTATGCAAAGTTCTCTAAGTGTGAATTTTGGCTTCCTGAAGTAACCTATCTGGGCCATGTTATCTCTGCCAAGGGCATTGCAGTCAACCCGGAAACCGTGAAGACAATAGTTGAATGGCTTCCTCCTGCTAATGTCAAGGAAGTGCGGAGTTTTCTCGGATTGGCTAGCTATTGCCGTCGCTTCGTTCAGAACTTCTCGAAGATAGCAAAGCCTCTCACCGACCTCCTCAAGAAAGGCAAGAAGTACCTGTGGACTCACCTTGTCAAGAAAGTTTTGAGACACTCAAAGAGAAGCTCACTTCCACGCCAGTCTTGGTTCCTCCGGATACATCTAAGCCTTTCGGATCTTCTGTGATGCCTCTTTGCAAGGATTGGGTGCAGTCCTTATGCAAGAGAGACGGTGGTTGCTTATGCCTCTCGTCGATTGAAGACGCATGAGATCAACTATCCCACACATGACCTTGAGCTAGCAGCGATTGTCTTTGCCTTGAAGCTATGGAGGCACTACTTGCTTGGTAACCGTAGAGATCTTCTCGGACCACAAGAGTTTGAAGTATATCTTTACTCAACGGATCTCAACCTTGGCAGAGGAGATGGATTGAAGCAATCAATGACTTTGATGTGACCATCAACTACACTCCGAGCAAAGCAAACGTCATGGCGGATGCGCTTAGCCGTAAAGCTTATGTCAACAACCTCATGGTAGAAGAAGCGTGACCTCTCTTGTGCGAGGAATTCGTCACTCAACCTTGAAGTTGTGGAACAAGGGCATCTCCTGAATCTTCTGGCTACTCCTCTCTTGGAAGAACAGATTCGCTCTCGTCAGCTTGGTGATCCGCACACCAAGAAGCTCATCGCTAAGCTTGACCTTCCGAAGTATGAGTCCTTCCACGTGGATGATCAAGGCACGCTCTTCTTTGAACACCGGATGCTTGTTCCAAACTACCCGGGTCTGAGAGACCAAGTTCTCAAGGAGGCACATGAGTCGGTTCTTTCTATCCATCCTGGCAGCACAAAGATGTACATGGACTTGAAAACACAATACTAGTGGCCTGGGTTGAAAAGGTATTGTGCCAAGTATGTCTCAGAATGTGATGTCTGCCGCAGAGTCAAGGCTGTTCATCAGAAACCATTGGGTCTTCTACAGCCATTGAAACCTCCGGAATGGAAATGGGAGAAAGTTGAGATGGATTTCATCACTGGCTTTCCAAGATCGCAGAAGGGCAACAATGCAATTTTTGTTGTCATCGACAGGCTTTCTAAAGTGGCTCACTTCTTCCCAGTCAAAGAAACAATTTCTGGACTTCAGTTGGCTGAGCTCTATATCAACAGGATTGTCTCTTTGTATGGGGTTCCACTTGAAATCAGTTCAGACCGTGGGAGCATCTTCACCTCAAAGTTCTGGGAGAGTTTCCAAAAAGCTTTGGGAACAAAGTTGAACTTCAGCACTGCTTACCACCCTCAGTCTCAAGGACAAGTGGAGAGAATCAATCAGATTCTGGAGGATATGCTTAGAGCTTGCGTCATCTCTTTTGGCATGAAGTGGGAGGAATGTCTTCCTTATGCTGAATTCTCCTACAACAACAACTTCCAGAAGAGTCTGAAGATGGCACCATTCGAGGCTCTCTATGGTCGCAAGTGCAGAACTCCTATTGGTTGGTCAGGTGCAGGAGAAAGAATCTGGTTTGGCCCTGACATTGTGACCCAAGCAGAGGAGAAGGTGCATATCATTCTGGAGAACACGAAGATTGCTCAAAGTCGTCGGAGAGCAACTATGACAGGAAACACACGGATATGGTATATGCACCTGGTGATCTCGTCTACCTTCGTGTCACTCCCATGAGAGGAACACACCGTTTCGGTATCAAAGGAAAGTTGGATCCTAGATACATCGGCCCTTTCAAGATACGTGGTAGAAGAGGAGAAGTTGCTTATGCACTTGAGCTTAGGAAAAACTCAAAGTCCATGATGTTTTCCACATCTCTCAGCTCAAGAAGTGCTTCAAAGACCGGCAAGACCGTGGATCATGAGCTAATCGACCTCCAAGAAGATCTCTTATCGTGAACACCCACCAAAATCCTTGAGACCATGAGCGAAGGACGCAACAAGTCCATCAAGTTTTGCAAGGTGCATGGTCACACCATTACATTGATGAAGCAACATGGGGCGTGAAGATGAACTCCGTGTCAACCATCCTTCTCTCTTTGTATCTTCTTCTTCTTCCTAGAATCTCGGGGCGAGATTCCTGTTTAGTGGGGGAGAGTTGTAGCATCCCAGTTGTCTAACCCCTGTAATGCTACATGTTATAATAATAAAATGGGCCACTTCCAACATATAATTGTTGCATCATCATCATATCATGCTCATGTCATCATGTTCCCTTGCATTTGAGCATCATACAAAACCCTTTCTTGTTTGGGTCTTATCTCATGTGCATGATTAATTGTATTTGCCTCTTGATATTGTATTTGGGTCTTAATAAATTGTTAAATGCCCAAGTTGAGTTGGGGGCATCTCTCTTGTTGACTCCACCACCTTTTCTTTCACCACCTTATAATTCCACCACCCAACTAATCTGAGCTTGGCTTTGTTGATTTATCTCTAGCTCATGTTGTTGGTTGGATCCACCCATCATCTTTTGCTTGGCCTTTGCCCACTTTTTGGGAATGCAAGGATTAAAGCCACATGAAATAATGTTGTTTTCACAATATAACCATTGGGCATTAATTATGTTGCATGGGCCATGCAAGTGCCACCTATTCTAGTATTTGGTTTTATTTGAATTCTAGTTGGATCATCTTCCTTTGTTTAAATCATGTGTTGGCTTGTAGTTTGCTTCTCCTTATCTTCTCTCTCTCTTCATCCTTTAGCTAAAACCCTACCCCATGTCCCATGTGCACACTTGTGCTAATGTGGCATGCACCCTCTAAACCCCCTCTCTTTTGGATCTTGCTTGTTCCTTGCTGGGATCATGCATGGGCCAAAGGAGGACCACATCATCACCTTTTCTCTTGGTTTATGCTTGGCCAATGTTGGAGCATGCATGAACCAAAGAACAACCATCACCACATGTTCATCTCTCTCACTATCTCTTTTTCTTGCCTTGTCTTAGATAGCTTTGTTTGGAGCATGCTTGATCTAGTGCAAGGAGCTACCCTTCTTCCTTCTCCCTCTCTTAGCAAACCCTAAGACCTACATGCCACTCTCCTCCTAGCTAAAACCACACCCTAATATACCTCTCTCCCTTAACAAAAACCCTAAGCTATCTCCCCCTCTATTCAACACCCCCCTAAACCAAACCCTAAACCACTCTCTTACCCTAATCTACCCCCTCTTTACCTAAGCAAAACCCTAGTACCACCCCTTCCCTACCTAGAATGTTCCCCATACCCCTCCTCCTTTTAGCTTGGGCACCCCACCTAGCTCGACCCTTCTCCCTTCCATGCATGCCCCACTCCAGCTCGCCACTCCCCTCTCTACCACCCCTGACAGGAGGACCCCTCCTATCTACCCTAGCCCCAGCCGCGGCCTCCCCCTCTTATCTTCCCTCTCTGCCGGGACCTACCGCCTACCCCACCTGCCTGCCTCCCTAGCCACCCTACCCACCTGCAGACCCCACAGTGCCACCTTGCCTTGGCACATGAAAGCATCGCACGTGAAGTGGCAGCGCCACCCAGCCATCAAAACCCTCCCCACGCAACCCCTCCTGCCGTTCTTATCCTCCCGTCCCTCCCAGCCTCTACCCAGATCCACCCAGCAGCCGCCTCGCTCCCCTCCTCTGCCCCTCTTCTCCACCGCCTCATCTCCTCTCGCCGGCCACGCCGTTCACCGCGCCAGCATATCCACATCCAGGAGGAGGGAGCGGAGTAGCAGGTGTCGAGGACGTCTCTGGAGCTTCGCTGCGGCGCCAGGAGCGGCGAGGAGGAGAAGGCCAGCAACCGCCGGAGCCGACGCCGCCCGTCGCAAAACGCTAGCGCCAGTCCGCGAGCTGCGTCGTTGATCGCCTACGTCCGTGCCTCGCCACCGTCACCGGCACGCCCGCGGTAAGCCCCTTATCCTCCCAGACATCGGCCCGTTCATGTTCGCTTCCTGGTTGCGCGGGTCACGGCGTCGAGCACCCTCTGTGCACGGTGGAAGCGACGCCGTCGACTGCTCTGCCGTGCGCGCAAAACCTTACCTAGCCGCTTAGCCCCCTCCTAGCATCTCCCTGTGCCCAGCCCGGCCAGTGGTCGCTGCTCGAGCCCTGTCCTCGCACGCCAAGGCCACAAGGCAGCACGCGCGAGAAGAGGAACAGTACGGCGTGGTTGTTTTGCGCATACCCCCTCCCCGTTTTGTCCTCTGCATCCCGCGCCCCTCAAGGCCCACCAGTCAGCGACGTTGTCCGTTTTGTAAAAAGGGACTCGTGGTTACCTGGAAGCAACCCGCAGTCCTCCCCTGGCCCGCGTGTGTGTTTCGCAAATAACCCCCTACCAAACTTTTTGGCTCAACCCGCGGTCCAGCCAGGCCCGTTGTCAGTGTCTGTGCAAGCTTTGCACAAAGGCTCCTGATGTTTGCTAAAATAAACCCGCGGTCCAGTCCTTTCCCAGACGCTGGCGTGTGGGCCAGAGAACCCCCTGGCCCACCTGTCTGCGACTCAGGGTAGGTTAGGCTGTGTAGAAAACGTTTCAGAGCTGTTTAAAAATTCAAATTCTGTTAAATAATTTCAAAATTCAAATTCAAATTCAGTTTTCTATAACTTTGTCATACTAAATCCAAATTGGGCAAATAATATATGTTTTTGATTCAGAAAAATGAGAGGATTTCAATTATGCCATCCATTTTGTCTTTTGCACAAATAAAATTCCAAGTTTGTTTAAATTACAACTAATGCCACTAGAATTTAAATAATTAATAACTTGTGTTTTATAAGTCCAAATTAAGCAAATGATATGTCTAAAATGATCAGCTCGACGAGACCTTTCTGTTTATGATATCCATGTCTTCCATTGCAGCATGCATCATATAAAAATATAATGAACAGCAACTATTATGGCAACAAAATGTGACTAAAACCCAATTCAAATGTTATTTCTTGTCCTCCACACCTCACCCATGCCATGCTACTTATTGCCATGCAACTTGTGCATCATTCATCATGGCATGATTGTTTGCTTGACGCATTTAATTCCAATGCTTGTGCTCTATATTCATGTTGGCCTTGTTTGTTTGGTTTTTCTCGGATAGACCGAGGTGGGTTGTATCAAGAGAACCAGGAGCACTACCCAGATCAGTCCCTTGCTTCAACAGAGATACCAGGCAAGCACTTCCACATGCTTGCATACATACAGTACCTATTGCCTCTATCTTATTCTTGCATCATTGAGTCGCGATTGCATTAAATTGAATCCCAAGTATGCATAGCCTTTACTTTTAAAACCCCACCAAGCTTGTTTCCTCCATCCCATGAGCCACTACTATAGGAGTTGTTTGAGCCATGCGAGTCGTAGAACAGCATGTGTAGGGTTTGTGAGTGTCTGTTGGATAATGAGGTACCTAAACAACTTAACCTGAGTAGTTCTGGGATAACTAAAGAAAGTGGCACCGGTGAGCAACATCTGCTATTTGGTTTTTCCTGCTCACTTGTGTCCCGTAAGACCCCGAGTACTTGATTCCTGTTCCTTGATTTATCGCGCTATCCACATCCGGGAGGTATATGGGACCCCCCTGGGCCAGAGCTTGATTCCGTCTTATTTCTTGGGGCCACAAACTAGTTTGAGGTTTTATTTACTATCCTGTACTTATGCCATGCTACTTTTGTATTTAAATTGTGCGAGGAGCACACCGTACTGTTTAGGTAAGCGTAATGTTTTCGCGGTATCGACAAGCCCAGCCACACTTTCGGGTTCCCGTTCTGACCATTGTCGCAAACCTTGAGTCCGTCTCGAGTCACTATCTCCGTTATGGATCTACTTAAGGGGTGGCGCCCTGAAATCATTCTGAATCTTGTTATTGTTCAGGCGTGAAAGCCTCGTTGGGTTTTGATTTGGTTTTTCCAAGGTTGATCGAGCGTGTGTTGCTATTGGTGCACCCCGCCGGTAAAACTTTCGAAACCCGTGTCCGGATATGGACGACTTGGAGCACAGTTCTTGATCATAGACAAGCATAACTAAAGTACCGCTTTTAATCGACCAAAGTAACTTGATTAGTAAATAGTGCAATACTCATGGAATGGTTAATAAAATTGCCAACGGATGGGGGGGGGGTTGTTCGTCCGCTTCCTTGTTGGTAAGCAGGGAGGAGGATGGATAGGATGGGATTACCATTATAATCTGTACTTAAATTCACGGACATCCGTCTATCAATGGTTAGGCGGATGGTTAGTGTTATCTGTAGAATTGCTAGGGATTATCTTTCGCTGCTTTTGCGTCACCCCAGGTTGTGTCCCCTTTAGAGGCATTAAGACTTGCTGAGTACCCTTAGGGTCTCACACGATAAATTCTTGATCTAGATGAATGTACCTTCTCGACGGATCTTGGGTGGAAGAAGTCAAGATGTGGGCAACGATCGTTCGGTGTAGAGATTCCGGGAACGGGGATCCAGGAGACCTGTAGTTGGGATGTGCTTATTTCTATGGCATCTTATGCCGATTTGCTTCTTATCCGTACTCGGATCTTGTTTGCCGCTTCCGCATGATACTCTGATGTGTGTTGTATGAGGAGTTATCCTAAATTATAGATTTATCTAGGTCATTTGAATCTTGCCGTATGGCGTTGGTATATTTCCTTTCTTTCTAGATGGTGTGGCTCTGATGTACTCTTGTATGGTGGCTTGCGTACATACCCACTTGTGTACGTAGTTGATCCCTTCGCCTGCCGACTACGCCGCCCGTACAGGTCCCGTTGAGAGGGTAGTGGTTGGGACGTCTGAAAGGACTACCAGTGAGTGGCTTTTGGGGCCCCACCGTACTATTTCAACCACTATCACTCATCCAGGCTTGTATCTAGGAGCGTAGTTCACCGAGGTAGTTACAATGGACCTTGTTGGATGGTATGCAAGAATAATGCCCTTCTTTGCGTGTTTACCCAAGACGTTGCATCAGACATAACCCGAAACGACCTCCTTTCTAAAGGACTGTGTTCCTAGACCACCAACCTCCAATGACATCACCCAACCCTGCTCCTCCCTAATCTCAATATGAGATTATTTTAAGGGGGAAAGGTCTGCAACATCCCAATTTTAGCAACCCTGATTTGGAACAAAAACTTGTTGTTGTTAAGTGTGCAATGTTTGCAAACTTGTTTGCTTGTGTTCATGAAACTGTTTGGGTACTAGGTGATATACTTCTCATCCCAACCCTAGTTTACAAAAAGCTATTTTACAAAAGATATGTCCTGGATCATCCTTATATTCTCAAATTTTCTGGCATTTCAAAACCTGAGCCAAGATGACCTGGACACAATAAAATCCTTTACTAGTTCTATTAACAAAACTATGTAGATATATATATAATATCCCTACGTTTTCACGACAGAATTCCCAGCTACACTTATCCCTAGGTTTTCCCAAAAACCTTTATTAAAATCTTTTCATTCCAATCTTGGTAGAAATACCAAGATGGTGCTTATATTACTTCAAAGTATAACCAATTCAAAATACACATCCTTACCTCAAGATAGGCTTGATGGTAACCCTAGTAATAGTTGGATAAGTGATAAGATGAATTGCCTTGATCTGCTGATTGGCTTGTTTGCTTAGGAACTAGAGTGAGCTAATATAGTATCTCATACCTTAGGACCCAATCTATGCTTGTGATCATCAACCTGAAACCAAGGATCCAATTTTGAATCAACCAAAGCCACTTAAGTGGCCATCTCATCTTCTAATCAGATCAATCCAGGGATAATCCCCCTTGATGGTTTCCAACTTAGTAAAGACCCAGTACAAGCATGGATCCCCTCTATTAAAACTATACCTCAACATCAACCACTTTATGGGAAGGATAAACCATTGCCACTCCCTCAATTGTTTCCTACTTGTAATCTAGTCTAAAACCCTAAATCTGCCAAAATGGCTGTCTGGATTTCTTATCTAGATTCAATCTTTGGATCCCTACCTTTTCCAGCCTATGTGCATTCTTGAGAATGTACTTGAACCATCTTGTATTATATATTTAGTACTACCAAAGCCCACTCTTGCCCCTGGCTAATCCATTCTGACTCCCACTCATCCTTGATGGTTTTGTAGTCAAGATAATAATCTTTTCTGCAAACCTTACCATCTTGCCTACTTTGGCAGAAGCTCACATCTATATGCTACCTCCCCTTGACCAACTATTTGGATGATTATGATCTAATAATCATGGCCTATCAATCCCCACCTCACTTGTTTCCTTTGGAGCCTTGTGCTTCTTAAACCCACATGGTTTAGGAGGCTTCATGATGTATCTATTGTGGTAACCTTATTTTCAACAAAGTTTGCCATATCTTATAGACCACCTCAAATGCAACCAAGCCCAAATCTTGCTTCCTTGATCATCTATATAACTTGGTCTATCTATCCATCTATCCCTTGTACCAAGGTGAGCTATGAGCTCACTAATCCAACCAGGTTTTGGTGGCATGAAAATAACAAAACCCTAGATTACTTAAAATCTAGTTTCTTCCCATTTCACCCAAAAATCTTCAATAACCAAGATGGCGTTGAGGTATAAATCAAGTATACAACCTCCACTTTGAATATAACCATCCCCAAATAATTCTCATAATTATTTGGATCATCAAACAAATTAAATTCATTATCTTGCAAAATTCTCAAAATCTTTGTCTATAAAGGCAAGTTTTCTTTTCTCCACATCACCATGCCAACTCAAGGCAAATTTGATGCCTATTTATCATATAAAATCTTTCCAACTCAAAAATAAATATTTTTGAGATTCTTTATTATTTCTTTTTGCCATTTTTCTTAAATGGCAGAAACAAGAAATAATTCCCTAAAAATACTTTTACACCTAAATAAATTCAAATAAAATTCTCCAATGTGTAGTATGGTATTTAGGAACATATCACATAAAAAACCAACCTTGTCCAATGTAAAAATATCACATGAGCTTCTAGAATCTACTTCTCCCTTTTTGAATAAATGGTTTTAAGTGGACTTCTAAACCTTAGAAAATCTGAAATAATTCCCGCTAGGGTATCTTGACCTCTTCTATCTACCAGAAGCTTTTCCCCATCTTCCAAAGGACAATTTTTGAGACTTCTTTTATAACCTTTCCTTTTGCAAATTTGAAACCTCTAGTTTGCAAAACACCAAAAATCCTCCAAACCAACACCAAACAGGGTCAAGAAAGTTTGCATAGCACCCCACATCCCCTCTGGTCATGTGAACTCTAGCCCTAGGCCTGTAGCAGCTCTACCACTTTGTCCCTCTTGTTTCAATAATAAAAAGGAGAGAGGAGGGAACCCAAATATCCTCGGCCATCGGCGAGCCCCCAGGTGCCCTCACCCGCGTCGCCGTACCCGCTTCTAGGGTTTCTTTCCCGCTGCCTCAGCGAGGGGAGGAAGAAAGCACTACGGCCGTCGGATCTGTTCTAATCGAACGGTCGCGGATCGCCCGTACCCCTTTGGCCTCCACCACCTATGACAGCAGGGCCCCGCCCTCGGGATTTGAAATGCGGCAGCCCGCGCAGTGCCACACCCAGGTGGGCCAAATCGTCCTCACGCGGCCCATGTAGACCCAGATCCCATCCCGTGGTCTTTTTATTTTTATTTATTTCCAACAGATCTGAAGTATAGTCTCCTGGTTTAATTATTTTCAAAAATGGAAACTGACTCCAAATATCCATATCTAAATTTCCTTAGATAGATACATGTTTCCCTAACATTCAGTAACTAGACCTTGACCAGATTATTTGTAGTTGTTTTCTAATAAATAATCTACCATAGGGTGTCTTTATGATTCAATAAATCTTCTAGAGAGTTTGGTAAATCCAAATGGAGTAAATCCAATTGTTACTGGAAGGTATTATCCATACTTTGCATGTCCTGCTGTCCCCACCTAAAATGGCTTCTTAGTTTGCATCTAGTGAAAATAACAAAATTAGGCTGTTTCTGCCTCCAGAAAATTCTCTAGGTCAAACAAAATGAGGTTTTGACCTAATTCCAACTCCCTGCACACCTATATATCAACATCTTTAAAAACCCAGTAGCTCATAATTTTATCAAACCCTGTTGAACTTGGGTGAATTAAACAATTCTGTATATTGTTTAATCACCAATAAATTCATAGCAGTAGCTCTATAACTCCAAAAAGGTTGATTCCAATTTCTACAGAAATGTATTTTCACTGCCAAACTAGTGTCCTTCGAATCACATCAAAAGCTTCTGTAGATTAAATATGATGGAAAAGACAAATCTCATCCGATAATGTCTTTGGGAATTTCACAAGGGAATTCTTGTAATTTTTTTAGGTGATTCCAACACCTCTTGAATCAGTCCACTAAATACTACCTAATTATGCAAGGAAATAATTTTTGGAGCTCGAGATTATGTCTGGTGAATTAATTCCTAAAACTAGAGTTTTATCCACTATAAAAATCTTTATAAATCAATGGAAATTGATAATATAGTGAAACCACTTTTGTTGGATTCATTTTATCAATACCTATCTGATGGTATCATTTTTATACAATGGTATCATACAGATAAAGCCCTTGGTCAAAAATCCCTCTCTTAGGTAGTTCCTAGGCTTTAAATCCAAAAAGGATCCCTCATTCCAATGCCTCCAAATCTTCTCCCAATCCAATCAAATAAAACCTCCAACACCCTACTGTTGTATATCATGTAATTATCATTTGCTTGCTATATGGTTTGATGTTTGTATGCCTTGTACTAAATGTGGTATTGCTCGCTTGCATGTATTCTCTATAACGACGATAGTTGCGATTGTGTGCCATGAAGAAGAAGGAGCCTCAGAGTATTATTGGTATTTATTTATATTGGTTATTGGGGTATTCTAAGAGGAAGTCCAGGGGAATATTGACATATTGCTGATAACAGGCAAGCCACCTTATTGCTCATATGCCTTGTCCTATTATTTTATCTATGCATGTTTTATCTGCTCGTTTATGCAAATTGCATTGTTTTAATATATTATGTTACATGGGAAAATGTTTGGCTCCTCCAAACCATTACACTTTAGTACCATTAGGTACAACCACTTTTATGATACCTACCTATCCCTAGTATTATAGATGGTGTATAACACCATGCCCATCTAGAAACCCCGCTTTAGACGAAACAAAAACTATGGGATGGGAAGAACCCGGAAAAAGGCTTAACAAAAATGTTTTATGAGAAAACCTTGGTGAGGCTTGGCATACAAAGTGGTTTGGAAGATGAGAAATGTTTTGTTTTATAAAAAGGTTGGAATAAAGATGGAGGGAAAATGTTTACGAAAACAACCGGGCTGGCCAGTTTTGAAGCTAGCGCAATTAACTCGTGCAACCACATTACTCTGGAATGGGACGGGGCTGGGCTGGAAGTTTGTCTAACCCGGTATAGATGCCTCGAACTACTACAGGGGAGAACAAATCCCCGGAGGCTGGGCCTTCACCTGTAATGGCCAATGTGAAACATCGGTATAGAGAAGGTAAATACCGTCTAATGGCGGCCAGTCGATACTATGAGCCCCTCATTGAAAGCGCACACCAACGAGGTGCAAAATGTGCTCTGGTTGGCTTATGACTATATAGGGCATCCCGATTTTGAGGGGATTAACCTCATAGGGTAGGCACTTGTATCGGAGAGGGCATCCGGAAGGCCTTGAACGGTTATTCGAACCACCATCGGTACAGATCAGGGACGGATAATCGGATGGTGTGGGTACAGTGTAGAACCTCTATAGAGTATAAATCTATTCGAATAGCCGAGTCCTTGGTCATGGACAGTTGTGCTTGAGGTTGTAAAACGGTGATGGTCTTGATTTCAAAAAGTACTTCGGAAAAAGCAATGGCTTGGAAATGTTTTTGACCATAGGATGGTCGGAAAAAAGGAGGAAGGAGTTGGATCATGAGATGATTGGAAGGAAAAAACAAATGGGTGACCCAATCCTAGTGTTTTCTTACAAACTTTTCAAAAAGGTTAACAAAATTTTTTATAAAAGTTTTTCAACAAAGATATAGAGATATGCTATATCTACAAGAGAAACTAGTTTATAAAAGAACCTCTCCTGGAGCCATCCTACCATAGCCATAATGCATATAAGTTATTATTGTTCTCTTAAAGGTGGTTTGCGAGTACATTCAAAGTACTCACCGGCATTGTCCCTAGCTATTTACTTGGCCAGAATTTTCAGAGGCAAGAGGAACGATGGAGGTTGCTGACGTCTATGCGAGCTAGGCCGTCTTCCCAGTCAGTTGCCTGTAGGTTAAGGCGTGACATGGGCTCTGCGGTTGAAGACTTCCGCTATTGGTGTTGTATTCGCCATAATGGCCACTTTGTAAATTTTGTAATCGTTACTTTTTGGATGATGTAATGATACTGGTCGGTTATGATCACGGCTCACTGATCATGGGAACGTGAATGGTATGCATAACGGGTATTATCGGACCATAAATCCAGGGTGCCACACCAAGTTTCCCTTAAGTGGATTACCCAATGTTTATCGAACTCAGGGAGGAAGTGGTCAAAGGTATCCCTCTCAAGCAACCTTGCAATCAAGATACAAGAAGTCTCTTGTGTCCCCAACACACCCAATACACTTGTCAGGTGTATAGGTGCACTAGTTCAGTGAAGAGATAGTGAAATACAAGTAGTATGGATGATTATAAGACAACGGTGCCAGAAAAGAGCTTGACGGTAGGAAGAGACTAAAGACAATCTGAAATAAATATGGCAGCAAGCAAACATGCAACAGATCTAGTTGTGAACGGTGTTTCAATGTTTAGAAACAAGGCCTAGGGATCATACTTTCACTAGTGAACACTCTCAATAAATATATTCTCTTCATGATAATACCTTGAACTACTCTCTGGTTGGACACTCTAATCCATGGTAGGGCTATAACAGCACACCTCAAAGTCCACCTTACCCATCTAGATAACCCCACACTGTCACCTTGAGCGCTAGATGGTTCCAAAAAACACCACAATTTCATAGAGACATCCAACTCCAAATATAACTCATGATAAGTATTTGTAAACTCTAGCCTAAGTGCCACCACAGGGCGTGCACGCTGTGACTTTCAAACACGTGGGGGAGAGCCGGAGATCTATTAAATCACTTGAGTATTTATGTAGACTCTAGCCTAAATGCCACCACGGCGCGCATGCTGCCACTTTCACACATGTGGGGAGAGCAGAGATCTATTAAAGCACTTGAGTAGTAGAGCAGATCTACTTGATTTCAAAGCTCATGACCATAATATGATCACACACATAGAGAGAGAGATGAACACATAGCTACAGGTAGAGCCCTTAGCCTCATAGGAGAACTACTCCCTCCTCATCATGGGAATCAACAACGGTGATGAAGATGGCGATGGAGATCAATGTAGATGGTGGTGGAGATCGAAGGAGATGGGTCCGGGGGCACTTCCCCGTCCCGACAGGGTGCCGGAACAGATATTTCTATCCCCCGAATATCCCCTTCGGTGGCGACGGCGCTGTGGAACTTTTCGTGGATGTACAATGGATTATTTAGGGTTTTCTCCTCGGGGGATTCTTATAGGCGAAGAGGGCAAGGTCGGTGGAGGTCCAGGGGGCCACACCCCCTGGTGGTGCCACCAAGGCTGGCCTGTGCCACCCTAGGGTGTGGCCAACCAGGTGTCCTCCTCCATCTCTGCTTCGTGTTTCCGTATTGCTCCGGGAAAAATAGGAAGATTGGATTTGTCCCGTTCAATTCCGAGAATATTCATTTTTTAGCTTTTCTGAAACCAAAAACAGCAGAAAAAAGGCAACTAGTACTGTGGCATCTAGTCAATAGGTTAGTTCCAGATAGTGTATAAAAATACCTCAAAGTGTAGACAAAACATAACAAAATGGATACTAAACAAGCATGGAACATAAAAAATTATAGATACGTTTACGACATATCAAGCATCCCCAAGCTTAACTCTTGCTCGTCCTCGAGTAGGTAAGTGATAAAAAGAGTAATTTTTGAGGTGACATGCACCATCACAATCAAGATCAAACCATTTGCAAGCATTAAAAGCTGGGATCAAAGTACTCTAAACATGAGCATGAAATATGAATTTCTAACAGTAAGACATAGCAACTATGCTGCAACATGAAAGGATACAAACGAAGATCAAGAATAATAATGCATTGAAAGACGTTTGTTTGTTTCACATATAGAAAACAGAGCATATTGGTATTCATCTTGTCCCTCATGGAGTAGCAAAACATAAATGCATAGGACACCTTCAAAGTTCATAAGGGTGACTAGATACAAATAGTTCAAGAACAAGCAATATCAACATTATGACTCAATCAATAAGTTTTGGGACAATGCACATAGAACTAAGAATGACAACTATGCTCTCCTAGTTGGTGCATAAAGATAGAAGGTGGAGACTCAACATAAAAGTAAGAATAAAGGCCCTTCATAGAGGGAAGCAGGGATTTCAAGTTTCATAAACAGTGTAGGGGGAGTGGCCCAACCTTAATACAATATAAGGTGGTGTCCCCTGTGTTTACAATGCTAGTCCCTGGATCAATAGCTAGCATCCACAGTTAAGATGTAATATCAAGAAACAAAGGTCATAATATAACTTTATAACAAGGAATAACATAATTTTACTACATCTTACATAGCTCATTTGGCTATTACATTACATTGCAGCGGAATAACTATAAGCATGGGTTCTTCATCTTCAAAGTGCCACAGGCAGATGTTGGTTGTAGACTTTGTAATCCTAATCAATCAATCTTCACTAAAATCAATCAAACCTGCAAAATACAAGTTACAACCACAAGGGTCAATACATTTGAATTGTATTGGCAAGTGATACTATGGTAGTATAGTGGAATCTATCATATATATGCATTGGGCTAAGTGGAGTTGAGGCTTGCATTGCTCAAAATAGATTTTCCTTATCATTTTGAAAATACTAAGTTTTTGTTTTGACAAAATCTTTTCCAAGGCTTCTCTCAATCAAAGATTGAAGATTTCAAATAACCCTTGTTCAAACCACAAGTTTTAACTTAGAAATTTGAATGATGAGATTCTTGATTGCTTCCATTTCTTGATGCTCAAATTGTCCTTTACCAGGGACATGGCTAAGTACTTAGATTTTACACTCTGTAGAGGTGGTGCACTTTCCCCACAAGACTTGGTTTCCCAAGACAAGATCTTTCAGAAGCTTTCCCTTAGACCAAAATGGACGCGCTCCAACCTATCAAACACTACCACCAACTGTCCATATGGCTAAGTTCTTGCAACCTATATGATCATGGCAGAGCCCATATTGCCAAGTGGTTGCACTTGAAGCTTCTCAACATTTGACATCTCAACTCTCTTTGTTCCTGGGTGGCCATCCACAAGTGAGATACACAAGGTTCACCAGTCCCCTGGCCTTGTGTAACCACTCAACCAAAAACCACCAAGCAATTACCATTCCACCCAGGTGATTCATTAACTTAGTTGTTTTATTAAAAAAAACACAAGTCCTCAGACTTAGTATATTTTTCCATAGTGTGAATATATATTCCACCCATGTTTTCTATTAGCTAGGCTAAGCTTGATAGTAGTAGGAATCTTAACTTAGGAAAATCCTACTAAGGATTCATCTACTAGATTTTCCTATAGCAAGGTTTATACTTAGCAAAATCCATGCAAGTTTTACTTAGCAAAATCACTAATGCATAGTGAAAGTAATGGGATAGAAAGTATGAAGCATCACTTGCCTTTTTGATAGATTATGGGTTCACTCCTTGTCCTTGCAACAATTACACTCTTCAAGTCACTACAAATCAACCAAGCAAGGCACATACTCAATCTACCAATCAAGAAAATCAACACATAAAATGACAAAGTCAAAGTAATGCATGCAAGCATGCCAAGCTTTGTTTAATTCGAAAAAGTGGTTCCTAATGGGTCATAAACATTGGAATACACCTAATGATCATTTTGTAAAGTGGCAAAGTCATTTGCAAAAGGTCTCACTTTATAAACCATTTTTCAAAACAAAGTATCATTTTATGTGGTGTTGAAATATTTTTACTAAGGCACTAATCTATAGGATTCACAAAATGTGTTTTCAAACCATAAAACTTGTTTGTTTATGGTCAGAGAGTTTAAAACAAAACATTTCCCAAAGGTTTTCTTCCAAAACCATTTTTAATAAACAAACCACATTTCTATTTGACTAGAAATGGTTTTAAATCAAATAATCATTATTTTGTTTCACAAAATATATTTTTGAATCCAAAAAGTGTTTCCTAATGTTAGTAGGTTCAATCGCACCAATTTCCAAAGATTTTAACCCCAAATTCATTTTTAAACAATTTTTACATCCTTAACAAGCATACAAATGTTTCTGCAAAAACATCCACTCTAACCGATACTATTTGCTAAACCAAGGGCATGGTTGGCTAGGGTTTGTTCTACTGATTCCAACGATATAAAGTTTGTAATATTTGGACGTGTGGACCAAAAGTTACAAAGGTTTGAAAATTGAATCTATAACAGATTCAAATCTGTTTTTAAAACTAAACCTGGCCACGTGTCTGTCTCTGATTGGACGAAAACGGTTCGTGTGGATCGAGCGATACAGACCACAGGATAAAAAGGGGCATGTGCGGCTCAGATCAACGCTTACCCTTTCGTTTAAGTGAACTATCCTATCGCTCCGATCTAGATCTAACGGCTCTCAGTGCCCCGACCAGAAACTGGCGGCGCTGGACTCTGACGCGCGACGGCGGCGGCTTGTCAGTGGCATCGCTGGCGTTACAGGAAGCGAGGAGGGAGAAAGTGCTCACCTGGTTCACTGAACGATGCTGATGCTCAACGTGGTACTGGTTGGTGAAGGGGCGCACGGGTTCGTCTTCAATTGCTCGCCGGAGTTGTTCTGGGCCTCGGTGCGGTCAGACATCGACGGGGGGCGAGGCTAGGGGGCACCCTAGGACAAACGGGAGGCACTGTTAGATTCGCAAGAGCATGGAGATCGTCACCGTGTCCACGAGGAAGAGAGGGGAGGTCTGGTTTACCGGGAAGACGTTGCCGACGCTCAGGGATGCGCGCGAGCGAGCTGCGGCTGCAGAAGGGTCCGCTGGGGAATGCTGATCACAGCTACGTGCTCGAGGGGGCAAGAGGTGGCGTGTGCTGGCTGGAATTGGCAAGGGAGGTCGTCGGAGACAGAGGTGCTCGGGGAGGAATTGGGGCGGCCTGGGGGCGTGCTACTGCGGGGTAACAGAGGGGAAACGGAGAGGAGGGGCAAGCGCTTTAAGGTGCGTGGTCAAGGGGCCGAGTAATGGTGTGGTTAACGCGTATTACGCCGCGCTTAATTCGCCTGCAACGGCCGGCGAGGGGAAGGGCGTAGTCTACGGGTGGGGAAGAAGGGGGGCGTGGCGGTGGGGTCGGCTGATCAGTGAGAAAATGAGAGGGAACGGGGTCCACTTGTCAGTGTCTTCGCGGGTTGCTTCATGTAAAGAAAACGTTCGGGAAGAAAAAGGAGCTTGGGTCATTGGCTGGGCCTGCATCGTTTCACATTTTTTCTGTCTGATTGTTTTATCCTTTTCTATTTTCTATTTACTGATTTGAATTTCAAACAAACAATTTATTCAATCAAATCAATTCAAACAAACAACACACTTCACAACTTTGAACTTGGTTCTGTTCAGTAACATAATCCAAAATTCCAAAATAAAATAATATTTTTATTCATTTTAGGATCCATTCATTAATTAAATAAAATGGACCTTAAGTTATTTAATCAAATAGGGTTTGATTTATTTAATAAAATCTCCATTTGAAATCCAAATATTTTCAAAACCAAATCAGTAGGTTTTATTTGGAAATAAAGAATATTTGGAAACTTGTTTAAAACAAAATAACCATTTATTTTAGGGTCCATTAATAATTAGATACAATAGACCTTCATTATTAACTCAAATAGGATTTATTTTATTAAAACTTTATTTTGAAATCTAAAATAAAGCCAAAACACTTTAGTAGGTTTTATTTGAGAATATAAAATATTTGGAAAACTTATTTAAAATAATTTAATAAGTTTTTGATGTTTTAATTAAAATGGTAAAACCTTTTATTTTGATAAAATTGGATATTAAATCCTTATTAATTTATTTAAATAAACCTTTGCTATTTTTATTCAAAACAAAATGTTTTAATTCCAAAGCTTGGCCAAGGTTTAATTTGGCTTTATAAAATAATCTTTATTTATGAATCCACCTTTTCTTTTGAAAACCAAATCTTTTATTAAAAGATCCAAAATAGTAATTCCAAAACATTTTAATTTCCTTTAATAAATGTTTATCCTTATAAATCCCTTTAGGATTTATTTGATTCAAATTGGTTTGAAGTTTCCAATTAAATTCAAAAAGTTTCTTCTGGCCCTGAAAATCAACAAAGTTTTATTTTATTCCTTTATTTTTCACATTACAAGATTTGGAAAATCTTGGGGTGTGACAAAGAGCTTCCAAAAATTATGGTACTTATTAGCTTCAGCTCTCATTGCCCCTATCATAAGCATCTTGAAGTGATTAAGGTTAAAGTGAAACAAATATGGAGTATATGCTAGACAAATCATAAGTTGGCAATCTCATGTACCTTGAGTACGAGGGTCGTTCCTCATGCTACTCAACTTTAGTTACCGGCAATTTCTTGTCATAGTAAGTACATGTGTATCATAGAGAACCGCCAATGGGGTACCACTTGCCCCATGTTACATGATCTATCCCATATCAAAATGACAAGGCAAGCAGACAATGAGCATCTCAGCAATCTTATTATTTACCATGGGAAAATGGTGCTTTTTTATCTTCTTTCCTCTTTTCTATCTCTCTCTTTTTTATAATAAGAATGCTTCATAGATTGCTCCCTATGGTGATGCTGCAAGTTTCCACCATGATTAGGCATGGCTTAGGCTAGCGGTCCAGACGTTTCTCTAACACACATACATAACTCCATGGACTTACAAGCTCCCCTTTTATTTCACACCAATGACATCCATAAACAAAAGAGCATGATATCAACTGGGTAGATATTTATAGGTGTTGAAAGCGTTCCCCGTGACAGCACGGTTCTACTAATTCCTAACTTATAAGTGCAAGCATATACAACATAGATGACACAATGGTTCAAGTTTATTAGGTGCAAGAAAAATAAAGTGTGCCATCAAGTTTGTGAGATATTTAATCACTAATTTTCACCTAACAAGTTTAATTAGGAAGATAGATAAAACAAGAATATACTTGGAATGGTGTAACACACCATGCATAATAATTTATAATGGACTCTTTGGAATAACTTGGTTTCTGGGAGTTGGATGCATGAGTAGAGCTTACTTAGTACAAGTGGAGGCTAGCAAAAGACTGGGAGCGACCAACTAAGAGAGCAATAATGGCCATAATCATGTAGAGAGAAAAACATTATCAATCAAAGCATAAAGTGGTACCATAAGTCAAAAACTAAATGATCATAGAGGCTAAGGTGACTGGTTCATAGTCATAACATGGTGTGAGCATGTGCCAAGTCAACCCGAACAAAGCATCAAAGGAGAATACCACAATACTATGCTTTTGAATGCTAAAACAACGCATGATTCTTTCAAGGAACATTAAGCAATCTCTTGTTTGGAACAAGTCAGGCTATAGCAATCATCAATAAGCATAACGTCAAAGCAACATCTAGCATGACATGATAAAGTCTAAGCCACAGTCAAAGAAAGCTACTTTTTGTACCAACTAAGTGTAGGGGTTCGTAGCATGGAAAACAAAAAATTTCTACCTCATGCACAAAAACAAGCCAAGATCTATCTACTAGATTGTAGCAACAAGTCGATTAGAGTACTCACCCTTGAAGATTCCAATGCGTTTAACAAGAGCAGATTCTCGTGGGTGATGTAGTCGTACACTTGCTGATCTCAAGATTGCGTAGATGATCCTTCTGGTGCTGCATTCTGGCAGCGCTTCCGCGGTCGGTCACACATTTGATACTCGATGAAGACCTTCCTCTCCCTTGTTCTAGCAGGCAGCGAAGGTTCTAGTTCTCCCCTCGCGATTCCGGCAGCACGACGGTGTGGTGTCGGAAGTAGAGGGAAGATCCTGCAGGGCTTCGCCTAATCAGGAGCAGGTTATGGTGGATCTAGGGTTTCCGGCGATCTAGGGTATAGGGCGGTATGAGGCGGCGGCGGCGCGGCGGCTTGGTGGGGAGGGGCTGGTTGTGTGTCTCCTTGGGGCACACTCTCCCCTCTATTTATGAGAGGGAGGGCAGCTTGGGAGAGGGGAGTTTGAATCCTTCCCCAACTCCCTCTCCTATTTGGCTTGTGGTGGAGGGAAAGAAGGATTCTTTCCTTCCTCCACTAGGATACATTGTCCCAATTTGACTTTTCAAACTTGCCTCTTGACTTTCAATTTGGAGCTTAATTTCTTTCTTGCAAATGCCCAATCAAGTGAACTAGGACATGATTCAATCATTCCACTTATCCATGACACATTCATGTACCCTTCCCATTCCGGTCTGGTGAACCTTCTAGAACCTCTCCGATGAAATCATCGAAATCATTCCCGAACTCCAGAATTGGACTTTCCTTATATGAATCTTATTCTCCGGACCATTCCGAATCTCCTCGTGATATCCCGGATCCCATCTGAGACTCCGAACAACATTCGGTCTCCCTACTTACATTCCATATCTACTAAACAACATTGAATCCTTAAGTGTGTCTCCCTACGGTTCGTGAATTATGCAGACATGACCGAGACTCTTCTCCGATCAATAACCAATAGAGGAATCTAGAAATTCATATGGCTCCCACATATTTCTACGATTACTTTGCGATCGAATGAACCACTTACATACGATACCAATTTCCCTTTGTCTCGCGAAAGTTTACTCAACCGAGGTCTGATCGTCGGTATCTCTACATACCTAGTTCAACCTCATTACCAATAAGTACTCTTTTCTCGTTCCCGTGATATGTGATCCCTTGTGAGACAAGCACATGCTTGCAAGCTAATTGGATGACATTCCACCGAGAGGGCCCAGAGTATATCTAGCTGTCATATGGATGGACAAATCCCACTCTTGATCCATGTGCCTCAACACATACTTTCCGAATACTCAATGCCATATTTATAACCACCCAGTTATGGTGTGGTGTTTGATGTCATCAAAGCATCCTTCCGGTGATGGCGATTAGCATGATCTCATGGTCGAAGGAATTAGGTTACTATGTATCAGAAAGCTTATAGCAAACTAACTATTGAAATCACTTGATCTTTATGCTACGCTTATCTATAGGAGTATGTCCATCATACCATTCTCCTAATGATATAATCTTGTTGTTAATAACATCTCAATGTTCATGATCGGGAAACCACGATCATCTATCAACCAACAAGCTAGTATTACAAAGAGGCTTTACCAGGGACTCTAATTTAGTTTACAAATCACACAAGTATTAATGTTTCCGGTTAATACTATTATAGCATGAATGTAAACATTTATCATAAACACAAAGATATAATAATAACTAGTTTTATTATTGCCTCTAGGGCATATCTCCAACACTAAGCATGAAGCTTCCTACTCTTTTCCAACACCAAACGACTTATTTGAAAAAACTCACAGAGATAATAATCAATAAAGATCAGTGAGATTGTCTCACAAATCCACAAAGAAGAACTAAAAATTTCTAAGCAAAAAGCAAAAGAAAACTAAGGCTAAACACAGTGCTAGCAAAAGTGAACACTCATAGAACAATAAGAGTGAAAACTAGAGTGTTTCTAGGCAATGAAAACGGAGTGTGTCTCTCTCCAAAAGAAGTGTGCTGGGATACAACCAACTTATTCAAGCAAACTAAGCAAACAAAAACCAAAAACGAAAACTAAGACGCTCCAAGAACAACACAACTATGCATGAAATAATAAAAACGAAGTGTCTTGAAAGACCTGAGATTTTTATTGATGAAGAAGGGGATGCCTTGGGAATCCACAATATTTGACGCTTGTACCTCTTCAATATTTCTTGGGGTGACACGGGGTGCCATCCCCAATCTTGATCTTTTCTCCATTCTTTATCTCATTACATCATTCTTCCCCTACACTTGAAAATTTCCTTCATACAAAACTTCACACAATCTTTATTAGCAATATTAGTGTATTCAAAAGTAATAAACCTTTGGATTTAGTTTCAAAACTGAAAAACTTTCATTAAAAGCACAATATACTATAGCAATTCCCTCAAAAATCTCAATCTACCAAAGACAACCCAAAATAAATCGATAAAGAGGCAAATGCAAATAATGGCAGAAATCTGTCAAAGCAGACCAGCAGGTAAAAACCGATTTTTTCAAAGACCTTCTGTTTATCAAATAAATAAGTGTTGAACTAACTAAAGTTAGATAACAACCTGGGGGATTTACTCAGAAAATTACAGCTCAATCCGACATACATATATTTTTCACGAATTTTTACAATGAAGCACAAAAATCTGTTTCGGGACAGCAACTTCCCCAAATCTTACTTCTCTCTCAATAGAGGTTATTCTTGGCACAAAAATCAAATAAAAAGTATAAGGAGAGGTTATTACAGCAGTAATAACTTCCAAGACTCAATAAAACTATTGGGTTATCTCCCAAGAAGTACTTTTCTTTAACGCCTTTAAGTTAGACTTGATAGTTTGAGAAGATGCTCACATAAGAAATATGAATTGAAGTAAAAGAGAGCATCAATAAGAAAATATAAAACAAATTTAAGTCTAACCCACTTCCTATGCATATGAATCTTGTAAAGAAAAAAGTCATGAAAGCACAAAGCAACAAGCATAGGAAAGCAAAACAAGTGTAACTTCAAAATTTTCAACATAAAGAGGGGAAACTTAATACTGTTGAGATACATAAAACCATGTTTCCCTCTCTCATAATAAATTTCAGTAGCAACATGAATAAAATTAACAATATAACTATCACATAAAACATTCTTATCATGAGCCACATGCATATGATAATTATTACTCTCCACATAAGAATAGTCATTATTATTAATTATAGTGGGAGCAAATTCAATAAAATAGCTATCATTATTATTCTCATCACGATAATCATCAAATATAGGAGGCATATTTTAATCATAATTAATTTTCTCCTCAACAGTAGGTGGACTGAAAATATCATATTCATCATTGTAATCATCATATATTGGAGGTTTGGTATCATCATAAGCAATAGAATAGCTATATTCCAAAGCTGGGAACTAAAAAGATCATTTTCATAAAAACTAGCTTCCCCAAGCTTAGACGTTTCCATAGCATTAGCAATAATGGTTTTCAAAGAATTCATACTAATAACATTGCTATTAGCATGCAAATAAAGTTCCATAGGTTTTTAAATTTTCTCCTCAAACACTTCATGTCCTAACTCAAGATAGATACTATAAAGCTTTCTAATTTTTTTGTTGTTTTCTATTAAGCCTAACTAGTGCAAAAAACAAAGAAAAAGACAAAATTGCAGAATCTAAAGGAAATAACTTCGAGCACTCACACCGGAGGATGTGAGTACCTTTTACCGTACCTTCCCGGCAACGGCGCGAGAAAAGAGCTTCATGTCTACTCACGCTTCTATTCTTGTAGACAGTTGTTGGGCCTCCAAGTGAAGAGGTTTGTAGAACAACAACAAGTTTCCCTTAAGTAGATTACCCAAGTTTTATCGAACTTAGGGAGGTAGTGGTCAAAGGTATCCCTCTCAAGCAACCGTGCAATCAAGATACAGGAAGTCTCTTGTGTCCCCAACACACCAAATACACTTTTCAGGTGTATAGGTGCACTAGTTCGACGAAGAGATAGTGAAATACAAGTAGTATGGATGATTATAATACAACGGTGCCAGAAAACAGCTTGACGGGAGGAAGAGACTAAAGGAAATCTGAAATAAAGATGGCAGCAAGCAAACATGCAACATATCTAGTTGTGAATGGTGTTTCAATGTTTAGAAACAAGTCCTAGGGATCATACTTTCACTAGTGAACACTCTCAACAAATATATTATCTTCATGATACTACCCTGAACTACTCTACGGTTGGACACTCTAATCAATGGTAGGGCTATAACAGCACACGTCAAAGTTTGCCTTCCCCATATAGATAACCCACACTATCACCTTGAGCGCTAGAAACAAACACCACAATTTCATAGAGACATCCAACTCCAAATATAAACTCATGATAAGTATGTGTAAACTCTAGCCTAAGTGCCACCACGGCGTGCATGCTGTCACTTTCAGACACGTGGTGAGAGCCGGAGATCTATTAAAGCACTTGAGTATTTATGTAGACTCTAGCCTAAGTGCCACCACAGCATGCACGATGTCACTTTCACACACGTGGGGAGAGCAGAGATCTATTAAAGCACTTGAGTAGAAGAGCATATATACTTGGTTACAATGCTCATGACCACAATATGATCATGCATAGAGAGAGAGAGATGAACACATATCTACCGATAGAGCCCTTAGCCTCAAAGGAGAAATACTCCCTCCTCATCATGGGAGGTCGATGGAGATGGTGGTGGAGGTCGAAGGAGGTGGCTTCGGGGGCACTTCCCTGTCCAGCAGGGTGCCGGAACAGAGACTTCTGTCCCCCAAATCTCCCCTTTGGGGGCGGCGTTGCGGAGCTTTTCGTGGATGTATGATGGATTATTTAGGTTTTTCTCCACAGGGGCTTCTTATAGGCGAAGAGGGCAAGGTCGGTGGAGGGCCAGGGGGCCCACACCCCTGGTGGCGCCACCAGGTATGGCCCGTGCCACCCTAGGGTGTGGCCACCCTGGTGTCCTCCTCCATCTCTTCTTCGTGTTTCCGTATTGCTCCAGGAAAAATAGGAAGATTGCATTTTGTCCCGTCCACTTCCGAGAATAATCATTTTTTAGCTTTTTTGAAACCAAAAACAACAGAAAACAGGCAACTGGCACTGTGGCATCTTGTTAACAGGTTAGTTTCAGAAAGTGTATAAAAATACCTCAAAGTGTAGACAAAACATAACAAAGTGGATACTAAACAAGCATGGAATATAAAAAATTATAGATACGTTTATGACGTATCAGTTGGATGCAACCTAGATGTATCCCTATGCTAAAACTTGTCTCTATCTGCATCCTATTTTTGTGGAAACCTCTGTGACATCATCTTCTTCTTTATATACTGTAGCACGGTGGTACATACCCATGAACTTGCGGTGCTCCAGGTGCCACAAACAGGATGATACTCCCACATTTCATACGATCCGGCCAGTACCACTACTCACCAAACAAGCGCAAGGCCACTGCCCAGCTGGGAGGTCCCATCTTAAAGATTAGAGTATTTTTTTCGTATTCGACTTTCCATGATGCAAACTGATTTAATTATTATCCGCCTGGTGTCATGCATGCTTATCAAATGGTTAGAAACATGTGTGATTTTATTAAGTCTGGCATTGTGTGTATGTGAATCCAGATCTGGATTTGTCTGACTATCTCATACACAGTCATATATGACTACTATGTACTGTATTGAACTGTTGATCTCTATTGCTATTTATGTAGATTGAAGGTGTACTGCGGAGGCTAAGGTTGTTGTAGAGGCTAGTAGATTTCTAATGCCCCCAACAAAAGCAGACATAGTCAACATGATGAGGAAGCAAAAACACAGTACCCAGGGGGAAGTGACCTCTCTAAGAAGTGGGTATAATTTACAAATCCAAAATTTCACATGTTATGATTTTCCGTGTTATTGTTATCAACTATATATTTACATTCATCAGAAGTTCACAAACATCATATCTGTTTGCTTTAGAGGCAATGATTTTATTAGATATTATTATATTTACATAATTTAACCTTTTCACTTAATTTCAATCTGTATCACGCACTAGCTGCTCAGCCCTTTCTTCGACCATCCTCTTGTCAGGCTTGTGGATTGGAAGGGGGCCTTGTATGCCCTTCCAAAGGCATATGGAAGAAAAATGGTGCATGGCCATGCTTCGCGAATGGTACCCATGGTATCAAGTATGGATTTCAAGCGGTTTAGAACGACTTGATGTAATATCTTGTATCTCACTTTCTTGTTGTCTTCTTACTTGTGTATCAATTTTATCATGAAGGTTGTCCCTTATGTCGCTCACCCCATTATAAACAAGATCTTCGAAGATGATAAGTTTCTAACTCTGTATACCAAGGGCCAAAAAGGGATGCTACAACTATATGATGTGGATGTCTCCCAGACGATGGCCACCACATATTTGGGTGGCCGAGGTTGGTCCAAGTACGTCCATGAGAATGGTCTGGAGCAGGGGGACAAGGTAGCACTCTATTTTAGAAAGCCTAGGCAGATACTTTCAAGCCATCGTACACCTATTGACCAAAGGACTAATAAGAGAGGTAGTACTAATTAATTTTCTTTTGTAATCATCACAACTTCTGATGACTTTCTTGCGACTAACTGTTCTGCACCATTGTCTTCACTCATCGTATGAATCTGACCCCCTAGAAGGGTACCAGCATCAAGCTGCTGGCACCAGCACTGACCCCAATTCGTGCAATGACACCTGTTGACCTAAGTAGGAGAAATAATAGAGGTAGTAACTTAATTCGCTTGTATACTCTGATCATTGTCTAGGAGTAACTGATGTATAAGAAACCATTTTGCTTGTATACATCTCATATGGCTCTCTGACCACTCCTACAGTCCCCTTACCTTCCCCCCAGAAGGTAACCAACATCAAGACCCTGGAACCTGTAGGGGTTCGTAGCATGGAAAACAAAAATTTTCTATCGCATACAAACAAACAAGCCAAGATCTATCTACTAGATTGTAGCAACGAGTCAATGGAATAACTTACCCTCGAAGATTCCAAAGTGGTTAACGAGAGCAGATTCTCGTGGGTGATGTAGTCGTACTCTTTCCGATCTCAAGATCGCGTAGACGATCCTTCCGGTGCTGCGTTCCGGCAGCGCTCCCGCAGTCGGTCACACGTTCGGTACTCGACGAAGACCTTCCTCTCCCTTGTTCCAAAGAAAATGGAGGTTGTAGCACTCTCTCGCGATTCCTAAAGACAACGGCGTGGTACCGGAAGTAGAGGGGAGATCCCGCAGGGCTTCGCCTTAAGCCGGAGCGAGTATGGTGGAGTATGAGAGAGAGATATTTGTGGTCTAGGGATTAGAAACACCAATTAGAAGGCTCTAAACCGAAGGCTAGAGCAATTAGAAGCTCTAAACCAAAACGGCTCTAAACCGGAGATTAGAGGATAGGAACTTGTGTGTCTAGAGGAGGAGGCCCTGCCCCTCCTTTTATAGGTGGGGCGGCCAAGGGAGGAGTCCTCCCAATACACTCCTCCCCAAGTCGGTTCCAACCACCTCTTGCTTGTTTCCCACAGTTCTCGCTTTCCACAGTTTCTGTTTTAGCTGCTTGACTTTCAAACCGCGCTTTGACTTTTCAGTTTTGGAACAGAAGAACACTTAGTACATGATGCAATCATTCAATATGTAATGACACATTCATGTACCCTCCCCCGAGTGCCGGACAATCCGAACCTTCTAGAACATTCCCGATGAAAACACCGAATCATTCCCGAACTCAAACGGGACTTTCCTTATATGAATCTTATTCTCCGGACCATTCCGGATCACCTCGTGATATCCGGATACCATACGAGACCGAACAACATTCGGTCTCTTTCTCATAATACCATAACTACTCAAAACAACGTCGAATCCTTATGTGTCTCCCACGGTTCGTGAATTATGCGGACATGATCGAGACACTTCTCCAACAATAACCAATAGAGGAATCTGAAATTCATATGGTTCTACATATTTCTACGATTACTTGCGATCGAATGAACCACTTACATACGATACCAATTTCCCTTTGTCTCACGATAGTTTACTTATCCGAGGTTATGATCGTGGTATCTCTGCATACCTAGTTCAACCTCTACCGATAAGTACTCTTTTCTGCTCCTGATATGTGATCCCTTGTGAGCCAGTCACATGCTTGCAAGCTA
This sequence comes from Avena longiglumis, assembly GCA_030063025.1. Lineage (NCBI taxonomy): Eukaryota > Viridiplantae > Streptophyta > Magnoliopsida > Poales > Poaceae > Avena > Avena longiglumis. The sequence goes on along the minus strand of CP125976.1, from coordinate 309,217,166 downwards.
ATTGGATGAGATTTCACCGAGAGGGCCCAGAGTATATCTATCCGTCATATGGATGGACAAATCCCACTCTTGATCCATGTGTTTCAACCAATACTTTCAGAACACTCAATGCCACCTTTATAGCCACCTGTTACGGTGTGGTGTTTGATGTCATCAAAGCATCCATCCGGTAAAGGTGATATGCATGATCTCATGGTCGAAGGAATTAGGTTACTATGTATCAGAAAGCATATAGCAATTGAACTATTGAAATGACTTGATCTTTATGCTACGCTTATCTATAGGAGTTTGTCCATCACATCATTCTCCTAATGATATGACCCTGTTGTTAATAACATCTCTATGTTCATGATCAGGAAACCATGATCATATATTAACCAACAAGCTAGTTTAACAAGAGGCTTTACTAGGGACTCTTTTATGTTTACAAATTACACAAGTATTAATGTTTCCGGTTAATACAATTATAGCATGGTATGTAAACATTTATCATAAGTGTGAAGATATGATAATAACCACTTTATTATTGCCTCTTGGGCATATCTCCAACAGTCTCCCACTTGCACTAGAGTCAATAATCTAGTTTCAAACCTTTGTGTATTCAACACCTATGGCTTTCCGGTGTTGTATGTACACGATTGCTAGTGGTCAACTGATCTCCGGATCTGACACTTCCAGGTCCGTGTGTAATTGCATGTCTTTACGTCTCTACGCATCACTCATTCTCTAATGAGATGGCTTTGTATAAATTTGGTCTTTCGGTGTGACCTTTAGCTCTTTGGGGTTAAAACATGTTGATAATATTGTCGCACAATATATCTTCATAGTATTATCCCACTGTGAACTACACCTAGTTTGATAACAAACTACTTGACACAAATGCCCTCTTTTGCTGCTAAAATAGCAGTCATATACTTAGCCTTTTGTTGTAGTATCTGTCACAATGTCTTTAACTTTGGAACTCATCCAAATCCATTATGGAACTCACTTTCCATTATATTGTGCCACCTTTAGTTTAGATTGAGATAAACTTAATTTGTACTTTGTGACAAAGCTAGTATCAATGTAGTACTTTTACAATGAACTAACCATCTATTTGTCACTTCTACAAATAATATACTCTTAGTTCTTCCAAAAGATCATAAGAATATCCTTACTATTGTCCAATGATCATCTTATGAATTATTCTGGTATATGCTCATAACATTTAGAGCATAGGACATATCTGGATTTGTACATATCACAGTATGATTGATATAAATATTCTTTGTGATTTCATACATCAAGTATCAATCTATACTTGAATCTTTGTTTCACTCACCCTGTGTCAATACACTTGAATATATCATCAATATTGAACTCATTCAATCCTTTCTGTGCGACAAGAACCTTTCTTGTAGTTTCTATATTGAACTCATTCAATATCTTATCTATGTACTTCTGGCACAACCATATTGGAGTCTATTGATGCCAATTATTTGGGTTTTGCCTAAGTCTTTCATCGAGATGAAATTCTTATCTTGTGTTAATAAAAAGATACATCACTTCCAATCAACAATATGTCTCCTACATAATGTATTAGAAATATGTCTTAGCGCTCCCACTTAATTTCTTGCAAATGCAAGCATCTTCATCGTCTCTGATGAATTTAAACTCTTTTAACAATTTCATCATTGTGAAGATTCCCACTCCGCGATGCTTACTTCAACCATTGAAGTTTGCATATGCTTTTAGCATCGTTTGAATTAACAAAACCCTATGGACCGTGTCATGCACACGTCCTAGGTAACAATTCTATTAGAAGAACTTGTTTTGTTTATTCAACTACCATATAACAAAATTATATGTAGTGGTTGCTACTTAAAACCGTCTAGACTAAATATCGCTATGAAAGATCAAATCTTGTCATATACAACCTTTGAACATTGTTGTGAACTCTTTCCCAACATGTCGACTATTTCATAGATGTGAAACATCCATGTCTATTTGTTTATAGATCCAAATACGACTGTAAGGTCTTACACCTTTCTCGAGGGTCCTTCAAGTTCAAAACTTGATTTCTCGTGTATGGAACTATCACGGATTTTATGGCTTCATGCCATTTTACGGAGTGAGGGCCCATCATCGCTTCTTTGCATGTAGTACGTTCATTATTCTCAAATAATGATTCAACCCTCAAATCTTGGTATTTGATTGTTTACTCGACCTACTTGGTTCAATAGAAACTTAGATCTCCGTGACCACAACCTTTGAGGCACGTGAGCCATGAGCATTGTTGCTACCTCCGGAACATTTTTCGGTGTTGCGCAACTTTGCACATATAGCTAAGGTTATTTTAACCTTATCAAAGTTCTATTGTCCTCCCACTTAACTTTTCACGAAAAATTCCTTCTCAAAGAAACTTGACGTTCTAAGCGACAAACACTTTTGTCTCCGGTGTTTTATGGAGGAATACTTAACATTTATAAAAAAAAAGGTTCATCCGACTTTGGTTGCACACATCTTTCTTATGCATAGCATACCAATGTTTTAAGAAAGGACTACTTGGGTTTTATCCCAAACCATAACCTTATATGGTATCATTTGAACGGATTATGATGAAGCTCTTTTCAGTGGAAAAACGGTAATCTCTAAAGCTTTTAATCTTTAAAATATAATGGCAGTTTTATGAATTACACCTTTGATCTTCCCATGTCAAACAAGGTTTAATTACATATCTCGAACGCTCCATACTGTGTTTCGGGAAATGCAAATCCAAGGAACGATTCCTTAAATCTTAGGTATTATGCTAAACTTGTAACTCAAATGTCTTCCTTTATGATCTTATCATAAACTATTTATATTCTTGTTACAATGATTTTGCACTTCATCTTGAAAATCTTTTAACTTTTCAAATATTTCACACTTCATCCTTATTAAGTAAATATTCATATATTCACTCAAATTTCGGGAGAAAGCATATGAAGTTGAAATCCATCGCTCTTGACTACAAATAATGGATTTCGTACAACAATATGTACAAGTTCCAATAAGCTAGTCATTCGTTCCCTTTTGGCCTATGAATGAAGTTTTAATTATCTCTAGGAAAGTTTCACAAGCGTCATTTGATCAAAATCAAATAGACTCCAAAATTCCATCCATATGGATTTTCTTCATGTTTTCTTTCCAATATAATTTAAACGGCGATGTCACTTCCTAAGTGATCTTTCAATCAATTTGTCTTTCGACATTTTTAGCACTAGTTTTATGGATGTGATTTCTCCAACGAGATTTGTGAATCATCCATCTTTTATGGATTACGGCAATTATTTGAACAACCCTTTTTTTCTCATAATACCTGATAAAACAAATCTTGAAGGCAAGCTTTGATGTTTAACGAGCAACATAATAACCCTTTATTTGTTGTCGATGAACATCATCACATATTCTTTCGCTAATTACTTAGGCCACTGTAGTTCATGAATTCTGTTGTTTCGTATGACGATTCATACCAACAAATTCAGTATTAAATACTTAAGAACCACATTGTTTAATAAGCAAAGAATATATCCATAACATGTATATCATCTATATACTTAAACTGAACAATTCTAGTCTTTTCTTTTCTGCCATATATTTATGAGATTCTCTTTCAGTATTTCCTTTTCTGTTTGAAAGAATCTATCAACATCAATAGTGGAGTCATACATATGACATATAGTCCAAAGCGTGTATAGTTAAATACCAATGTCTTTGGACTTTCACTTTGAAGTATATTACCATCATCAAATGTTTGGTGTTCTTTCAAATTCCTTTCTTTAGTAATCTCTTGGTGTAGTAAACATTTTACCTACATCAAATATTCACCCTTATCATGGAATCATCCATGATCAAGCTACTTTTAGCTTATAACGATGAATTATGAGTATAATGTTGCTATCCAAAACCTTTTGGAGGATTAGGACAACAAGTGTCTCCAACCTTTTGCAAATTCTCATCAAAATATGAGAACATGAACTTTGCCATATTATACTCTATCATGTTGTAACCAAAACTTCGTTTCAGATATCACAATATCTTCCACACATCATGGTTTCTGAAACAACTCTTTCAGATCCTAGATAACCTTGATATTAAGAGAATCCTTTGAATATCAAGAATCATGGAGACAAACATGATACTTATATACTAACACTTGGAATTGTTACTCTTTATTTAATACTAATTATTAAACTTCATGGAGTAACCGGAACACACTCGATCAACCTCGGAAAAACCAAATCAAAACCCAACGAGGCCTTCACGACAAAGTAATCACAGGATTCAGAAATATTTCAGGGGGGCACCCCTTGGAGTACACCCGCAACAAAGTTAGCTGACTTCGAGACGGACCCGAGGTTTGTGGGTCAGAAGCGATCGGGAACCCAAAACTGGGCTTGTCGATACCGCGTAAACTGGTCACAATTCCTAAACAGTACAGTGTGCTCCTCGCACAATCGTAAATAAAGAAGTAGCATGGCATAGGTACAGGATAGTAAATAAAACCTCAAACTAGTTTGTGGCCCCAAGAAATAAGTCTGAATCAAGCTCTGGCTCAGGGGGGTCCCATAATCCTCCCGGATGTGGATAGCGCGATAAATCAAGGAACATGTATCAAGCACTCGGGGTCCTACGGGACACAAGTGGGCGGTCGGAAACCAAATATTATCTATCACCCACCGATGCCTCTGCTTACTTACTTCAATTTTAGTGGTTACACAGTGATAAAGTGAACGATAAGTAAAGCCATGATCATCTCCAACATCAACATGCGGTCATACTCCAACAAATGTGGCACTTGACAACACGCAACAGCACTTGAGCAAGCGACTACGACGCGCAGATCCAACTAACTACCACACAACAGGTAATAGGAGGTGTCCAAGGCAATATAAGGCTGCAAGGGATATCACGGGTACGAAACTAGAGCATCGCAACACAGATAGCAATAGATCAACAGGAGGGAATAAATACTATAAAAGTAAGATAGGTAGAAAGGGGGAGATGCTCGCCTGAAAACATTGCCGAAGGTTCATCCGAAGATCGGGTCGACACTCGCATCAACTCAACGGCCTTATCCGCGAAGAACCAAAACACTAGAATAAACACCGGATGCAATATTTAATACTACGGCAAAAGATCGGGCATGATGCATGTATGATGCATGGCATGGCAAAAGTGCAATGCGATTAGGTCATATTAAGCGGCACCGGGGTCCCGACAATTAATTAAACGGTTCAAGTTATTTATCTCCCCCGCAAATTAAATGTTGTATTAGCAAGGCAAAACAAGTTACCGGTTCGCTACACAAATTTAAATGAGGCCAATATGAGACTAGATTTGCCCGCATATGGGCCCCATATTTAATTAGAGGTGAATCGGCATAAGGCCCCCAAACCACACAAATATGCATGCGAGTATGACAATTCAATATGCAACAGGTTTTATGTTTAGCATTTATAAAAAATAGGGGTTCGGATAAGGGTTCACACATTAGGGTTCGGCAGATCTTGGGGTTCCGGGGTTCGGGGTTCGACAGGGTTCGTCGGGGTCAGATACAAGATGGAGAACTTGTCGCATCGGGGTCTCGGTGTCCTCGGATCCGATGGAAGATCTCGGCGTTCGGCAAACTTCGAAGTAGACCTTGGAGTTCCGCGATGATCTTGTCGATTCCCTATCGAAGGCCTTGGCGCTTCCGATCGGTCTTCGGTTCGGGGCCTCAGGGTATTGGGGTTCGCGTCCGTGTGGCGATCTTGTCGTTCTGTGTAGGCGTTCTCGAGGTCGATGGCGAACTTGTCCGGTACCGGGGTTTTTCGGAGATCTTGGTGCGGCACCGGGTATGGGATCGGCCTACGGATCCGTGAAGTAGTTCTTGTCGCACGGTGTCCGGGGTAGACGAACTTGGATCAGCGTTGGCGGTTCATCGAATTCCTTAGGATCGGTGCCAATCATAACCGCATAGCCAAATCCAAACGACACTGCACCATCCCCACATCCCTATCCGCCAACATCATACATGCAATCTTCTTAAACTTCACCACACCAACATCAAAACACCATCAACATCTTGCAAATTGCTGGGACCATGTTCGAGTGGAGGCGGGCCACCGGGACAGGAGCACGTCGACATGGCCGAGCCAGGGTTGGACGGGGACAGAAGCAGGTCGGCGATGGGAGGCTCGACGAGGCCGCATGGAGATAGAGAGCAAGGCGTCGGTGGCGTAACTGCTGTGGCCGAGCTAGGCTCGAAAGGAGCCGACGGGGATTGGGGCGTCGACGGGGAGGCGAATCATGGAGGCGCAGCTGTGGGAGGCCGGCGGGACTTCCAGGAGCGCGGCGACGCTGGCTCGGCGAAAGCTGCCGCCGAGGGCGCCACAGAGGGGTCGGAGGCGGGCTTACGAGGCGGGCGGGCGCTGGAGAGGCGGCTGGGCTGGGGCGGGCGGGCGGAGGCGGGAGGAAGGGAGGCGCGGCCAAGGGGAAGCTCGGGCCGGAGGAGGCGGGAGGAGGAGGCGGGAGGAGGCCGAGGCGGCCTCTGGGCGGACGGTGGGAGGAAGGGAGGCGCCAAAGGGAGGAAGAAGGGCGGGCGAGGCGGGCTCGGCCGGAGGAAGGAGCGGCAGAGCCGAGGGGAGGAAGAGGAAGGGTCGGCGCTGGATAGGGAGGCCGGCGAGGTCCGGCGGGTGGGGAGAGAGGCGAGAGGCACGCACGCGAGGAGAGGAGGGCGTCGGGGGTGCGGAACACGGAGGAGGGAAGAGGAGCGGGACAGGCGGTAGGAGGGTGGGGCCAGGGGAATCCCGAGGCTGGGGAAACGCTTGGTGGGCACAATGTCTTGCGCGTGGTGGGACCCAGGGCGGTGTGGTGTTGCGTGTGTGTGGGTTGGGGTGAGAGGGAGACTGCGGTTGAGGGGGTGGGTGGTGAGGTGGCAGAGCATGGTTGGCTGGGGGTTGGAGCAGGGTGATGTGGCGACCAGGGATAGGAGGGGGTGAGGTGGAGGGGGGGCTAGGTAGGATTGGGGTAGGTTAATTGGTAGCTTAGTTTTTCGGGTGTTCTGGGTAGGTAGGGTTTCAGGGTTAAACGGGTTTTGTATTGGGGGTGGCCGACTGGGTAGGATCGGCCCGGTTCGGCTGCCCCCCTAAATTAATTAAACATTTTATTTATTTTAAATGCACCGTTTGCAAACCGATAGCAGACAAACAAAATAATCCGGAGACCCGGGTTTAAGTTGAATTAAAGACGAGGTATTTAGAAAACAAAAATAGGTTTTTATGAAAATAGTTTTATGCGAGCACATGCAAGGTGATGACGATGCTCAAATGCAATGAGGCACGACGACATGAGCATGCGGTCACGATGATGCAATGCACAAAAACACAGCGATTTTCTAGTAGTGGTTTTGCGGGATGCCACAATTCGACACCACTAACAATGGATCTCGCCCTTGAGATCCGCCTCATGGTACCGGAAGGGAGGCCGGCGATCTGAATCTTCTCGCATCGTGTAGATCCTCGCGACACCACTAACAAGAGGTCGTTGTCCGTGATCATCGAGAGAACACTCCGGGAACAAAAGGCGAAGGTAGAGGTATCAACAAATGAAGCCACCTCTAACTTCGATAGAAGGTGAGAAAAGATGCGGCCTATCCCACTTCAATGTACGAGAGCGAATAGAAAGGGTAGTCGGCATGGGGGCCAATCCATCACGCACCCAAACTATTACTCTACACAATCAGTAGAAAAGGGTGCAACCATTCTCGGAATTAGACGGAAGATCTCGACAAGCGAGGTTCGGAACCAAAGGAGTGATGCAGTCTCTGCATCAGATCTGGCGTAGAGGATGTCGTCGCGTCGGAAAACACCGGAAGGCACAAACAAAGAACAAAGGGTGGTACCAAAGTATACGGATGATTCCCCGGATAGCATGAAGACCAGATGTAGCAACACCGTTACCAAAAGAGGAAGCGAAACCCTGAAGGTACGACGGAACCCAACCACGAGAAATCCTGGACTCGAAGAGAGGGACGAGAGCGGATTCGAAACACGCAGAGGTGAGAGGAGAGCAGCAGAGAGGTAAGGAGTAAAAATCAGACCTAATCAGAACTATCCAACCGATTTTGCAAAAATAGTTTTGACACTCTACTGCGGCCGTTAGCTAGGTTATCCTACAGGCTGGACTTGTGGGGTATCGCAACTGCTGGGCTCTGATACCACTCTGTAACACCCTTAGAATCGGACCTATGCAAGTTTTAGCGATTCCCGCCAAACCCGCATAGAAACGATTCAAAGGTGCCCCCCAGGGACTTTCGTGCGGGTGGAAAACAAAGTAATAACATTACACAACAGTCCTCGATGGGACCCACAGAACAGATATATATACAACACGACTCCATGAGTCAAGAATACAGATATAATATACAAAGATCCAAAACACCTTGAAAATGATAGGGCGTCCGACTACGGACAAGAAGCAAATGGGGCTAAGAGCCCTGAAGAATAACCAATGGCGTCCATAACCCTGCCCAGGCCAAGCCGGAAGGGTAACCCTGCTAACGGCGTCGATTCCAAAACCTGCTTAAACAAAAGGGGTGCCGACAAAGGGCAAAGGAAAAAGAGGAGCGTCAGTACTGAGGCCAGTACACGGCGAGGCTAGAATTCGGCGGTCCTCGCCTACATAGGTATGGTGGACTGAAGCGGCAGCGGCAGCATGCACTAACAACCTATAGAGACTCGATACAACTAGCGGATATCAGAGAGGGGTAAGAAAGACCTAGTCGGAACCAACCTGATTCTACCATCAAACAAACCCATCCTGGCGTTTCCCCCTCGAGACCAATCGAGGAAGTCAACCGAGGAACTCACACCGTTGGCAGTTTTATTTATTCAGTTATCGTTGCAGCAATTACTAGTCAAGTATAGATAATCATCCTGATAAAATAAGCAGTGGGCACTTTTAGTTAACCATTCCGTTATAGTGGCAACACTTACTAGTCAGATACAATTAGCATGAGATAACCCAAAACCCAGCAGTTGTTGGTACTTTTATTAAGTCATGCCGTTGTAGTTGCAATACTTACTAGTCAGGTACAATGGTCGCAAGCGACACTCCAAACAAGCAATTGTGGGCAGTATTATTTAGCCATTCCATTATAGTGAAGCTGATTACTAGTCATTATAAAGTCAAATTTATAGAACTACTTTAGTTATAGTTGTCTATGATCGAGATACTGTGCTCCAAGTCGTCCATAACCGCGGACACGGCTTTCAGAAAGTTTTAACCCGGCCGGGGTGCACAAATAGCAACACACACTCGATCAACCTCGGAAAAACCAAATCAAAACCCAACGAGGCCTTCACGACAAAGCAATCACAGGATTCAGAAATATTTCAGGGGGCCACCCCTTGGAGTACACCCGCAACGAAGTTAGCTGACTTCGAGACGGACCCGAGGTTTGTGGGGCCGGCTGTAAGCGACTGGGAACCCAAAACTGGGCTTGTCGATACCGCGTAAACGGGTCACAATTCCTAAACAGTACAGTGTGCTCCTCGCACAATCGTAAATAAAGCAGTAGCATGGCATAGGTACAGGATAGTAAATAAAACCTCAAACTAGTTTGTGGCCCCAAGAAATAAGTCTGAATCAAGCTCTGGCTCAGGGGGGTCCCATAATCCTCCCGGATGTGGATAGCGTGATAAATCAAGGAACAGGTATCAAGCACTCGGGGTCCTACGGGACACAAGTGGGCGGTCGGAAACCAAATATTATCTATCACCCACCGATGCCTCTGCTTACTTACTTCAATTTTAGTGGTTAAACAGTGATAAAGTGAACGATAAGTAAAGCCATGATCATCTCCAACATCAACATGCGGTCATACTCCAACAACTGTGGCACTTGACAACACGCAACAGCACTTGAGCAAGCGACTACGACGCGCAGGTCCAACTAACTACCACACAACAGGTAATAGGAGGTGTCCAAGGCAATATAAGGCTGCAAGGGATATCACGGGTACGAAACTAGAGCATCGCAACACAGATAGCAATAGATCAACAGGAGGGAATAAATACTGTAAAAGTAAGATAGGTAGAAAGGGGGAGATGCTCGCCTGAAAACATTTCCGAAGGTTCATCCGAAGATCGGGTCGCATCAACTCAACGGCCTTATCCGAAGAACCAAAACACTAGAATAAACACCGGATGCAATATTTAATACTACGGCAAAAGATCGGGCATGATGCATGTATGATGCATGGCATGGCAAAAGTGCAATGCGATTAGGTCATATTAAGCGGCACCGGGGTCCCGACAATTAATTAAACGGTTCAAGTTATTTATCTCCCCCGCAAATTAAATGTTGTATTAGCAAGGCAAAACAAGTTACCGGTTCTCTACACAAATTTAAATGAGGCCAATATGAGACTAGATTTGCCCGCATATGGGCCCCATATTTAATTAGAGGTGAATCGGCATAAGGCCCCCAAACCACACAAATATGCATGCGAGTATGACAATTCAGTATGCAACAGGTTTTATGTTTAGCATTTATAAAAAATAGGGGTTCGGATAAGGGTTCACACATTAGGGTTCGGCAGATCTTGGGGTTCCGGGGTTCGGGGTTCGACAGGGTTCGTCGGGGTCGGATACAAGATGGAGAACTTGTCGCATCGGGGTCTCGGTGTCCTCGGATCCGATGGAAGATCTCGGCGTTCGGCAAACTTCGAAGTAGACCTTGGAGTTCCGTGATGATCTTGTCGGTTCCCTGTCGAAGGCCTTGGCGCTTCGGATCGGTCTTCGGTTCGGGGCCTCGGGGTCTTGGGGTTCGCGTCCGTGTGGCGATCTTGTCGTTCCGTGTAGGCGTTCTCGAGGTCGATGGCGAACTTGTCCGGTACCGGGGTTTTTCGGAGATCTTGGCGCGGCACCGGGTATGGGATCGGCCTACGGATCCGTGAAGTAGTTCTTGTCGCACGGTGTCCGGGGTAGACGAACTTGGATCAGCGTTGGCGGTTCATCGAATTCCTTAGGATCGGTGCCAATCATAACCGCATAGCCAAATCCAAACGACACTTCACCATCCCCACATCCCTATCCGCCAACATCATACATGCAATCTTCTTAAACTTCACCACACCAACATCAAAACACCATCAACATCTTGCAAATTGCTGGGACCATGTTTGAGTGGAGGCGGGCCACCGGGACAGGAGCACGTCGACATGGTCGAGCCAGGGTTGGACGGGGACAGAAGCAGGTCGGCGATGGGAGGCTCGACGAGGCCGCATGGAGATAGAGAGCGAGGCGTCGGTGGCGTAACTGATGTGGCCGAGCTAGGCTCGAAAGGATCCGACGGGGATTTGGGCGTCGCGCGCGGGACGGGAGGAGGCCGGCGACACTGCGGCGGAGGCGCAGCCAGGGGAGGCCGGCGGGGACTTCCAGGAAGCGGCGGGCGACGCTGGCTCGGCGAGCTGCTGCCGGCGGGCGCCACAGGAGGGGTCGCGAGGCGGGCTTACGAGGCGGGCAGGCGCTGAGGCGGCTGCTCGCCGGGGCCAGGGGCGGGCGGCGGGCGGGGAGGAAGGGGAGGCGCGGCCGGCGGGGGAAGCTCGGGCCGGAGGAGGGCCGCGCGGGAGGAGGAGGCGGGGAGGGGAGGCGCGGCCGGAGGCGGCCTCCTGGGCGGCGGACGGTTGCGGGGAGGAAGGGGAGGCGCCGGCGGAAGGGGAGGAAGAAGGGCGGGGCGCGGAGGCGAGCGAGGCCGGGCTCGGCCGGAGGAAGGAGCGAGCAGAGCGCCGGAGGGGAGGAAGAGGGAAGGGTCGACGGCGGCGCTGGATAGGGAGGCCGGCGAGGTCCGGCGGGTGGGGAGAGAGGCGAGAGGCGCGCACGCGAGGAGAGGAGGGCGTCGGGGGGTGCGGAACGCGGAGGAGGGAAGAGGAGCGGGACAGGCGGCAGGTGGGTGGGGCCAGGGGAATCCCGAGGCTGGGGAAAGCAGCAGTGGGGGTGGGTCGCCTTGTGTGTCTTGGTGGGACCCAGGGCGGTGTGGTGTTGCGTGTGTGTGGGTTGGGGTGAGAGGGAGACTGCGGTTGAGGGGGTGGGTGGTGAGGTGGCGAGCATGGTTGGGTGGGGTTGGAGCAGGTGATGTGGCGACCAGGATAGGAGGGTGAGGTGGGGGGGGCTAGGTAGGATTGGGGTAGGTTAATTGGTAGCTTAGTTTTCGGTGTTCTGTAGGTAGGGTTTCGTGGTTAAACGGGTTTTGTATTGGGGGTGGCCGACTGGGTAGGATCGGCCCGGTTCGGCTGCCCCCCTAAATTAATTAAACATTTTATTTATTTTAAATGCACCGTTTGCAAACCGATAGCAGACAAACAAAATAATCCGGAGACCCGGGTTTAAGTTGAATTAAAGACGAGGTATTTAGAAAACAAAAATAGGTTTTTCTAAAAATAGTTTTATGCGAGCACATGCAAGGTGATGACGATGCTCAAATGCAATGAGGCACGACGCCATGAGCATGCGGTCACGATGATGCAATGCACAAAAACACAGCGATTTTCTAGTAGTGGTTTTGCGGGATGCCACAACTGTAGGGGTTCGTAGCATGGAAATCAAAATTTTTCTATCGCATACAAACAAACAAGCCAAGATCTATCTACTAGATTGTAACAACGAGTCAATGGAATAACTTACCCTCGAAGATTCCAAAGTGGTTAACGAGAGCAGATTCTCGTGGGTGATGTAGTCGTACTCTTTCCGATCTCAAGATCGCGTAGACGATCCTTCCGCAAGTGCTCCCAAGAGCACTCCCGCAATGTCACACATCGCTCGGTACTCGACGAAGACCTTCCTCTCCTTGTTCCAAAGAAAGCGGAGGTTGTAGCACTCTCCTCGCGATTCCGGCAGCACAACGACGTGGTACCGGAAGTAGAGGGGAGATCCCGCAGGGCTTCGCCTTAAGCCGGAGCGAGTATGGTGGAGTATGAGAGAGAGCTATTAGTGGTCTAGGGATTAGACACACCAATTAGAAGGCTCTAAACCGAAGGCTAGAGCAATTATAAGCTCTAAACCAAAACGGCTCTAAACCGAAGATTAGAGGATAGGAACTTGTGTGTCCAGAGGAGGAGGCCCTGCCCCTCCTTTTATAGGTGGGAGGGGAGGCCAAGGGGAGGGGAGTCCCTCCCCAATACACTCCTCCCCCAAGTCGGTTCCAACCACCTCTTGCTTGTTTCCCACAGTTTCCTGTTTCCCAGCCTCGCTTTCCAGTTTCCTGTTTTAGCCGTTTGACTTTCAAACTGGCAGTTTGAATTTTCAGTTTTGGAACAGCAAGAACACTTAGTACATGATGCAATCATTCAATATGTAATGACACATTCATGTACCCTTCCCCCCCGGAGTGCCGGACAATCCGGAACCTTCTAGAACATTCCCGATGAAAACACCGGAATCATTCCCGAACTCAAACGGGACTTTCCTTATATGAATCTTATTCCTGACCATTCCGGATCACCTCGTGATATCCCGGATCCCATCTCGAGACTCGAACAACATTCGGTCTCTTTCTCATAATACCATAACTACTCAAAACAACGTCGAATCCTTATGTGTCTCCCTACGGTTCGTGAATTATGCGGACATGATCGAGACACTTCTCCGAACAATAACCAATAGAGGAATCTGGAAATTCATATGGTTCTCACATATTTCTACGATTACTTTGCAATCGAATGAACCACTTACATACGATACCAATTTCCCTTTATCTCACGATAGTTTACTTATCCGAGGTTATGATCGCTTGTATCTCTGCATACCTAGTTCAACCTCATACCGATAAGTACTCTTTTCTCGTTCCCGTGATATGTGATCCCTTGTGAGCCAGTCACATGCTTGCAAGCTAATTGGATGACATTTCACCGAGAGGGCCCAGAGTATATCTATCCGTCATATGGATGGACAAATCCCACTCTTGATCCATGTGTTTCAACCAATACTTTCTGAACACTCAATGCCACCTTTATAGCCACCCTGTTACGGTGTGGTGTTTGATGACATCAAAGCATCCATCCGGTAAAGGTGATATGCATGATCTCATGGTCGAAGGAATTAGGTTACTATGTATCAGAAAGCATATAGCAATTGAACTATTGAAATGACTTGATCTTTATTCTACGCTTATCTATAGGAGTATGTCCACCATATCATTCTCCTAACGATATGATCCTGTTGTTAATAACATCTCTATGTTCATGATCAGGAAACCATGATCATATATTAACCAACAAGCTAGTTTAACAAGAGGCTTTACTTGGGACTCTTTTATGTTTACAAATCACACAAGTATTAATGTTTCCTGTTAATACAATTATAGCATGGTATGTAAACATTTATCATAAGTGTGAAGATATGATAATAACCACTTTATTATTGCCTCTTGGGCATATCTCCAACAGCACCAGCAGTGACACCGAAATAAGTTGCTTCATCATCCCGGATAGTGCCTTGTCAGATCGTATCCTACACATGTGTCATCTCAAGGTTGCAATAGATTATTTTTGTGAGTGGTGGCAGATAAACTGCTCTGTATGTACTCTCATGTTTCACATGATTTAGTGCATTGCTATTATTAATTATGCATCTATATCTTGCTTTGACTCGGAAATTGCCTAAGAGTTCCACAAAGCAATTCGAGGCTAGACAAAAGGGCACAATAGTCTTCAATATGCAAGTCCAGGGATGCTCTTGTTGGAGATTTGTCCCGTGAAGGAAACTAGGGTCCAACAATCCCTAGGTTCGAGAGAGGGGGCTAAACATGCGGTTCCAAGGAGTCCCGACGACGGTGGCGACGGCGGAGCAAGGACACAAGAAGGAGGTGACACGGGTTTTTTTACCACATGAATGGCGCAGAGATACATCTTTTCAACAGGTATTGGTATATCAGGGCACGAGAGTGCTATCTCTTTGTTCCATGCTACTTTTCCCTTCTCCTTTCTAGGGCATCTGAGCCAGATCTTCGTCTTCCTCGATGACGTCCCCACGTTCGAGGAGGAGAGTCTTCCACGATCTAGGCGTTGGGCGCCCCTGCTTCGGTCGATGCAGAGGAGGTTCCCCCGGTGAAGAGCGGACGCGGACGTCCGTGCAGGAGCGGGCGCGGAAAGTGCGGAGGTCATGGGGCTTCCCTCGCCGCTACTTCCCCCTAAGGGGTAGCAGCGGTAACCAAGGAGGCTCCAGCCGAACATGGGCACGACCTTCCTCGCGGGAGTGGGCATGGTCGCCGAGGTGGCCATGGAGGAAAATCCAACGCCAAATGGGGCCTACATCGCCCTCGGTTGTCTCACCCCCTCCCATCGCGATCAAGATCAAAGATGATCCCAAGCCTGTCTGGGTGATCTTTCGCGCTTCACCCTTGGGTTTATGGAGGATCGTCCCCAGGAGGTGGAGCTGCACCATTCCGATGGTCATGAGAGGTGGAGGGTGAGTGTTGAGACCCTTCTTCCTGATGAGATGTATCTCTGCGATGGTTGGGACCGCTTCCTCATTTGTCACTGCATTCAACGCGGTTCCGTGATGTGATTCCTCTACAACAGTGAAGGGAACTCATCTGTCTCAGTGTTCGACACCCTTCTGTGCCGAGTCGACTACCTACCACATATCTGAGCGCGTTAGGATAGGGTCCCTACCACGGCCGTCGCTGTTCCGAAGAGGCCATGGGACTTTTGCTATTGTAGCTGTAATGTCCTTTAGATTCCCATCTTGTGGATTAAGACTGTATGGATATATTTAAGATGATATTTTATCTTGTTGTTTCTCCTTTTGCATATTTTTGTTGTGATACTAGAGTTTGAGAGTGGCCATGGCGCGACACCGACTCGGCGGAGCTGGTGGTGGCTGGCCGTATGGATTCCCGGGCGATGGGCCTTTCAAGCCCCCTATGCACCATCCGAGGGGGCGAAGTGTTCTGGGATGGAGCCCTCATGAGGGGAGAATCATGGAGGCTGCACTTCAACTAGTCCGCTCCCGATGGAGGCCTCAGGGAGACGTGATACGTCGTAAACATATCTATAATTTTTGATGCTCCGTGCTTTTTAGTATCAACTTTGTTATGTTTTGTCTACACTTTGAGGTATTTTTATAAATTTTATGGGATTAACCTATTAGCAAGATGCCGCAGTGCCAGTTGCCTGTTTTCTGCTGTTTTTGGTTTCAGAAAATATAGTAACGAAATATTCTCAGAATTGGACGGGACAAAATCCAAAGTCAATATTTTGCCAGAAGGAACACGGAGTCTGAAGGGAAGCCGAAGGGGGCCACGAGTTGGCCACACCCTAGGGCCGCATGGCCCAGGAGGAGGGGTTGCTGCCACTAGGTGTGGGCCCCTCGGGCGCCCACCGACCTTGCCCATTCGCCTATAAAAGAACCCCGATGCAGAAACCCTAAGCACCTTCAAATCTCCACGAAACAGTCTGTAGCCTCCGCCACCATCGTCCCTAGATCGGGGGGATTTGAAGCTCTTCCCGGCACCCTTACGGAGGGGAGAGACCATCCCGGAGGCCTTCTTCATCACCATTCTAGCCTCCAAAGTGATGCATGAGTAGTTCACCCTTGGACCGTGTGTCCATATAGTAGCTAGATGGTTGTTTCTCCTCCTTTGTGCTATCATGTTTAGATCTTTTGAGCTCCGTTCATGATCAAGATCATCTATTTGTAATCATACATGTTGTGTTTGTGGGGATCCGGTGGATATTGAGATACTGTGTCAGATTTATTATTGATTCTATCATGTCTATGTTATTTGTGATCTTAAATGCTCTCCGTTGTTAGTAGATATGTTGGCCAAGTAGATGCTTGCAACTCCAAGAGGGAGCATTTATGCTCGATAGTAGGTTCATGCCTCTAGTAATATGGGGAAGTGACAGAAATCTCTAAGGTTGTATATGTGTTGTTGCTACTAGGGAGAAAACAACAATCCTTTTTTCATCGAACAATTGTATTGTTTACTTTACACACATTGATTAATGCAATTATATGTTGCTTGCAACTTAATACTGGAAGGGGTTCGGATGATAACCTGAAGGTGGATTATTAGTCATAGATCCAGTTGGATTACGGTCTATTTATTATGTTGTAATGCCCAATCAAATCTCATAGGAGTCAAGATGTCTAGTATATGCATTGTTATGATTTCTCAATCTGTCAATTGCCTCGCTGTAATTTGTTCACGCAGCATGCTATATATCTTAAGGAGAACACCTCTAGTGAACTGTGGACCCCGGTCCAATCCTTACCATTGATACATCATCTACTGTTACCGTTTACTTTTTTATAAGCAACTATTATATTCCACACTGTATGTTTAACCCTTTGCTTTCAGCAAACCGGCGAGATTGACAACCTCACTATAAGTTGGGGAAAAGTTTTGAGTTTGTGTTGTGTAGGTACTAAGTTGCTAGCATCACCTTGGAGTTGTTTCCTTACTCCTACTGGTTCGATAATCTTGGTTTCATAACTGAGGGAAAACTTTCTATTGTGCTCATCATACCTTCCTCTTGGAGTTTCACAACGAGGCTCACTGAGCCACATCAAGACTTTTTCTTGCGCCGTTGCTGGCGAGTTAAGGACAGCTTCAACCTCTTCCACGTCATTAGTCACCTTGCAGGGAGAAAGAAGATTATCGCAAGGGGAGTCTCTCACAACCATTCTCTTTACTTTGTTTTTGTTTTTCTTAGTTTCTTTTGCTTTGTTTTGCTTGTTTCTTTATTTCAAAAAATACAAAAAAATATTTTCGTTTGGCTTGCTTTTTCTTATCAAAAACACAAAAAAATTAGTTCTTTCTTTAGTTGTTACCTTGTTCTTAGCTCACGATGTTGATCCCTAAGTTCACCCTGAAAGACCTTTCAATAGGTGGTGGCTTTATAATTGGGAAAGATAATATTGAAGAATTCTTTAATCATGTTAGCAAGCATGAGGATAGATCCTTAGAAGAACTTGCTCCAAATTATGAAATTGCTGCAGCTTCTTTAGTTCACATGTTGGAGGCTAGGTTTGTTAACCTTAACCCCATGATTCAAGTAATGCTTCTTAAACTTAAAGATACTGAGGATACTAAAAAGAGAGATTTTATTCTGGAAACATTGCTAAAAGAATTCAATGATGTTGCTAAACAAGCTAAAAAGGTCTTTGGTCGTTTTAACATGCTAGGATCATGTCTAGATGTTATGGGCACATTAGAAAAGTTG
Organism: Avena longiglumis; assembly: GCA_030063025.1. Lineage (NCBI taxonomy): Eukaryota > Viridiplantae > Streptophyta > Magnoliopsida > Poales > Poaceae > Avena > Avena longiglumis. The sequence goes on along the minus strand of CP125976.1, from coordinate 309,198,937 downwards.
GACAAAACCAACCCCAATGGAGAGGAAATTAAAATACCCATACCTTTTAAACTTGTAGGAATGCATGAAGCCTTAAAAAATAATTTTGATTAGATTGTCCCTGAAAACCCGTTTGATGAAAATAGTGAACCCAAGAGTGTTGAGAGAGGATCCTCTAGAACTCATTTGGATGAGATATCTTGCCTGGTTGAAGAAATTTTTAGTATTGATCTTAATGTTTCTTCATTTGAAAATACTTGATTCTTGCTTCCTGTGCCTAACTTAAAGGCGTTTGTCAGCCCACTGGTTCTACTTTGGTTTATATCCAGTCTGACCGTCCGCGATGTTCTACTTGTTCACGACACTACCGCTACGACTGCGGGGGGGTGTTAGAGTATTGTACGTATACGGTTGTTATGGTAGTTTAGGATAGTTAGGACTCTAGCCTAACTATCCAAAACCCTAGTTGAGTCTTACATGGTATCAGCCTAAACTGGTCCAAAACCCTAGCCTCCGCCAGCACGCTTCCGCCGCGCCGCCCCCGGGAAGGTCGATCTCCATGATCTCCGCCGGGGGCCGCGCAACCCGTAAGCAGGGTTCGTCCGTCGATCCGTGATTAGCTGTCCTGCAAGTCTTTTTTTCCGAACTCTTGATCGGTTTTATTTTTTGGTTTATCTATATTAGATCGGATTGCGTCGCCCATGGCCGTCGTCATCGCCGCGCGTCTACTCCGACTATCGACATCGATGATCTACACCGCGCTTGTGCGCCTGCCCTCTATGCTATCGCACCTGCCTCAGCAAGCTGTTGCGGCCTCACGGCAGGCTGACGTGCATCGCGGATGGCTGCTACGCCTTCCTTGGAAGGCTGCCGCGACTGCCCCCTTGGATCGTGTTTGTTGTCATCGTCCGGGACTTCATCAACAATGTCGCCATCGACTCCGATCTACGCGTCGTCCACGCCATGGCGCATATGACGCACCATCGGTTGGATCAACCGATCTGCGCCTGTCTATGCCAAGCACGTCCCCGAGCACGCGCCTACCACCGCTCGAGCTACGGGCTGCCACAGCGTCACCCCTTCGGGCCACAGCACCCACTGGCTGCCAACGCACCTCAGAAGCGCGTACGCGCCGATGGCCTCAGCCCGCCGTCACCTCATCGCCATCTCCGCGCACCGACGTCCCTGGCTACATCGCACTGCCTCCCTAGGCGTAGATCACCGTCGTTCGTGCATGGTCTTCGTCACGTCGCCGGGTTCTTCTTCACCTACTTCGAGTACCACCGCCGCGCCTCTCTAGGCGTCCAACATGACCACTTCAGGTCGCCGTTGGTTTCGTCGCCTTCTATGTCTTGTCCACATCGAACTCGTCGGTATCGTCATACGATACTGGCGCACAGGTTCATGATGACAACTACTCCTGCACGCCTGGTATTGGCAACACCGGTGCTTGCTTTCGTCCCCGACGCTTTCCCGAGACTGGAAAACTCGCGCCGGACGCCTCGTCTTCATTGACATGATAACGTCTTCTTTGGCATCGACACCTTCCTCTATGACTACCTCGACCGCATCAACGATACATTCTTCTTGGCATACTAGGTTCTGGCAGAACCAAGATGTGCCTTCGTCCTCGACGTGTGCCTAGTTCTGGCAAAACTTTGGCATCGATCTTACCCGACGGCTCGGACTGCATCGACTCCGGCATTGATCGACACCTTCGACCTGCCTCGAAGCGTCTCCGTCATCCTTTTTGTGCACTATGCGCTTGCGGCTTCATGTGTGGCTACATCGACACCAGCAACCCCGACCACGACATCGACTACGGCGACCCCTCGCGTGGCTACCTAGACCATGGCACCACCTCACGCTCTCGGCTCCCTCGACATTGGCACAAGGGCTACCACCTCGCTTGAGCATCATTAGCTCCCTCTACAGTCCAAGCTACCGCGACGCGACACCGTCCATGATGTTCCGCTCCTACCGCGGGGGGGATGTCATGCCACTAGTTCTACTTCGGTTGATATCCAGTCTGACCGTCCGCAAAGTTCCAGTTGTTCACGACACTACCGCTACGACTGCGGGGGGATGTTAGAGTATTGTACGTATACGGTTGTTATGGTAGTTTAGATAGTGAGGACTCTAGCCTAACTTGACTTGTACTCCAAGATGATACCTGTAGGTCTATATATACTCGCCCATGAGGCTCAATAATACATCCAACATATTCCGCCAATCTCATACTCTTACAGCGTTAAAGAAAAGTACTAATTGGGAGATAACCCAAATATCGTTAGGTGTTTATTTTGTTGAGTCTTGGAAGTTATTACTTCTGTAATAACCTCTCCTTATCCTTTTCGTGTGGTTTTTGTGCCAAAAATAACCTCTAATGAGAGAGAAGTAAGATTTGGGGAAGTTGCTGCCCCGAAACAGATTTTTTTGCTTCATTGTAAAAATTTGTGAAGAAATCTTAGTACGTCGGATTGAGCTGTAATTTTCTAAGAATATGATCCAGGTTGTTATCTAACTTTCGTTAGTTCAACACTTTTATATTTGAGAAACAGAAGGTCTTCAAAAAAATCGGTTTTTACCTGCTGGTTTGTTTTGAAAAATTTCTGCCATTATTGTCATTTGCCTGTTAATCAGTTTCTTTTTGAGTTCTCCTTGATCACTTGAGATTTTTAAAGGAATTGCTATAGTATGTTATGTTCTAATGAAAGTTTTACTTGTGTTGAAACTAAACCCAAAGGCCTATTATCTTGAATACACTAATGTTGCTAATGAAGATTGTGTGAATTTGTATGAAGGAAATTTTCAAGTGTAGGGAAAGAATGATGTGATCAGATGCAGAATGGACAAAAGATCAAGCTTGGGGATGACACCCCATTTCACCCTAAGAAATATTCAAGAGGTACAAGCGTCAAAGCTCGGGGAAGCCCAAGGCATCCCCTTCTTCATCAATAAAAATCTCAGGTCTCTTTCTAGACACTTCATTTTTATTGTTTCATGCACTGTTGTGTTGTTCTTGGAGCGTATTAGTTTTTGTTTTTAGTTTGTTTGGTTTGCTGAATAAATTAGTTGAACCCCCGCTTTCACACTTTTGTTTCAAATAAGTTGATTGGTGTTGGAAAAGAGTAGAAAGTTTCATGCTTATAGTGGTACAAAAGGGAGCTTGTTTTGACTGTGGCTTAGACTTTATCATGTCATGCTAGATGTTGCTCTGACCTTATGCTTAGTGATTATTGTTGTAGCATAACTTGTTCCAAACAATTGATATTTCTTAATGTGCCTTGAAATAATCATGTGTTGTTTTAGCATACAAAAGCATAATATTATGGTATTCTCCTTTGATGTTTTGTTTGGGTTGACTTGGCACATGCTTACACCATTTTATGAATATGAACCAGTCATCCTAGCCTCTATGATCATTTAGTTTTTGACTTGTGATATCACTTTATGCTTTAACTGGTAATGTTTTGTCGCTCTGCATGATTATGGACATTATTGCTCTCTTAGTTGGTCTACTAGCCTCCACTTGTACTGAGTAAGCTCTACTCATGCATCCAACTCCCAAGAAACCAAGTTATTCCAAATAGTCCACTATAAATTCCTATGCATGGTGTGTTACACCATTCCAAGTATATTCATGTTTTTATCTAAATTCCAAATTAAACTTGTTATGAGAAAATTAGTGATTAAAGCTCTCACAAACTTGATGGCACACTTTACTTTCTTGCACCTAATAAGCTTGAACCATTGTGTCATCTATGTTGTTATATGCTTGCACTTATAAGTTGGGAATTAGCAGAACCATGCTGTCATGGGGAACGCTTTCAACACCAGTACATATTACCCAGTTGATATCATGATCTTTTGTTTACGGATGTTGGCGGTGTGAAATAAAAGGGGAGCTTGTAAGTCCATGGGGTATTGTATATGTGTTAGCGAAACACCTGGGCGGCTAGCCTAAGCCATGCCTAATCATGGTTGAAACTTGCAGCATAACCATAGTGAGCAATATGTGAAGCATCCTCAATAAAAACCTATGAAAATAGCAAATAAAAAGATCGCTGAGATGCTCATTGTCTGTTGCCTTGTCATTTGGATATGGGATAGCTCCTGTGTCATGGGTAAAGGGGTATCCCGTTGGCGGTTCTCTATGATACACATATACTTACAATCACAATAACTTGCTTGTGACTAAAGTTGAGTAGCATGAGGAACGACCCTCGTACTCAAGGGATATGAGATTGCCAACTTATGATTTGTCTAGCATATACTCCATATTTGTTTCACTTTAACCTTAATCACTTCAAGATTCTTATGATAGGGGCAATGAGAGCTGAAAGCTAATAAGTACCATAATTTTTGGAAGCTCTTTATGAAACTTGAAATCTCTGCTTCCCTCTATGAAGGGCCTTTATTCTTACTTTTATGTTGAGTCTCCACCTTCCATCTTTATGCACCAATTAAGAGAGCATAGTTGTCATTCTTAGTTTTATATACATTGTCCCAAAACTTATTGATTGATTCATAATGTCGATATTGCTTGTTCTTGAACTATTTGTATCTAGTCATCCTTATGAACTTGAAGGTGTCCTATGCATTTATGTTTTGCTACTCCATGAAGGACAAGCTGAATACCACACATGCTATGTTTTCTATATGTGAAACAAACAAACAAACATCTTTCAATGCATTGTTATTTATGATATTTGTTTGTACCTTGTCATGTTGCAACATAGTTTCTATGTCTTATTGTTAGAACTACATCTTTCATGCTCATGTTTAGAGTACTTTGATCCTAGCTATCAATGCTTTACAATGGTTTGATCAAGATTATGATGATGCATGTCACCTAAAAAATTATTCTTTTTATCACTTACCTACTCGAGGACGAGCAGGAGTTAAGCTTGGGGATGCTTGATACATCATAAACGTATCTATAATTTTTGATGCTCCATGCTTGTTTAGTATCAACTTTGTTTTTTGTATACACTTTGAGGTATTTTTATAAAAAAATTGGGACTAACCTATTAACAAGATGCCGCAGTGCCAGTTGCCTATGTTTTGCTGTTTTTGGTTTCAGAAAATCTAGTAAGGAAATATTCTCGGAATTGGACGGGACAAAAGCCAAAGTCATTATTTTACTAGAAGGAACACTCAGTCCAAAGGCAGCCGAAGGGCCACAAGGTGGCCACACCCTAGGGCCACGTGTCCCAGGGGGGCGCCACCACCAGGTGTGGGCCCCTCGGGCGCCCACCGACCTTGCCCTTTCGTCTATAAAGGCACCCCGATGCAGAAACCCTAAGTACCCAATCAAATCTCCACGAAATATTCCGTAGCCGCCGCCACCACCATCGTCCCTAGATCGGGGGGATCTAAAGCTCTTCCTAGCAGCCTGACGGAGGGGAGAGATCATCTCGGAGGCCTTCTTCATCACCATGCCATCCTCCGGAGTGATGCGTGAGTAGTTCACCCTTGGACTATGGGTCCATACTGTAGCTAGTTGGTTGTTTCTCCTCCTTTGTGCTATCATGTTTAGATCTTGTGAGCTCCGTTCATGATCAAGATCATCTATTTGTAATCATACATGTTGTGTTTGCGGGGATCCGATGGATATTGAGATACTATGTCAGATTGATTATTGATTCTATCATGTATGTGTTATTTGTGATCTTGCATGCTCTCCGTTGTTAGTAGCTATCTTGGCCAAGTAGATGCTTGCAACTCCAAGAGGGAGTATTTATGCTCGATAGTAGGTTCATGCCTCTAGTAATATGGGGAAGTGACAGAAATCTCTAAGGTTGTAGATGTGCTGTTGCTACTAGGGAGAAAACAACAATCCTTTGTTCATGGAACAATTATATTGTTTACTTTACAGACATTGCTTAATGCAATTATCTGTTGCTTTCTACTTAATACTGGAAGGGGTTCGGATGATAACCTAAAGGTGGATTATTAGTCATAGATGCAATTGGATTACGATCTATGTATTATGTTGTAATGCCCAATCAAATCTTGTAGGAGTCAAGATGTCTAGTATATGCATTGTTATGCTTTCTCAATCTGTCAATTTCCCCGCTGTAATTTGTTCATCCAGCATGCTATCTATCTTAAGGAGAACACCTCTAGTGAACTGTGGACCCCAGTCCAATCCTTACCATTGATACATTATCTACTTTTACCGTTTACTTTCTACAAGCAACTATTATGTTCCACACTATACGTTTAATCCTTTGTTTTCAGCAAACCAGTGAGATTGACAACCTCACTGTAAGTTGGGGCAAAGTTTTGAGTTTGTGTTGTGCAGGTTCCAAGTTGTTAGAAACACCTTGGAGTTGTTTCCTTACTCCTACTGGTTCGATAATCTTGGTTTCATAACTGAGGGAAAACTTGCTGTTGTGCTCATCATACTTTCCTCTTGGGGTTTCACAACGAGGCTCACTGTGCCACATCAAGACGCTTCTCGCAAGGAGTTCTTCCAGCTGATGGCCTTGAATGCCAGGTAGTAGGCTCCATGCGGTGATTTGTGAGGGGTGTCCATTCGATTTTGAGGGGTAGCCCCTGAACTTGTAGAGGGTTCTTGGGTTGCTGGCACAATGATCCTGGCCAGGCCTCATGAGCGATAGGCACTTCTGGCGCTTGCACTTACGAGAGAGTCTTACCGCGTCGTCCGGGCCCAGCTATTTGAGAGGTGCTAGCCTCGCGAGACCTGCGCGTTCTCTTATTCCTTGGTCGGAAAGCGACTTCATGAGCCTCCTCTCTAGGGAGAGGGGTGCAAGTTCTGGTGTTTTCTACGGTTGTCGGTGCTGCTGGTATTTAGGCCTGTGACAAGGGTTTGTATCATGAGCCGCTATGTAAGCCTCCCAAGGGGAGAACTATAGGGCATGCACTTTACAGTGGATGAGGTGACTTACCGTTGGTTCCTTCCTGGACTTAGTTTTAGTGATTGCGCCATCAGAGGGCTTTGCCTTGCGCGTCCTTCAAGGAGCCTCTCAAGGAGATGACTATGGAGAGGATATGTGTGCCGTGGTGACCCTGAAATGCACTCACGTAGACAGTTTTAAGCGCCAGGAACCATGGGTGACGTGACTTACTACCAAAATCGGACCGTAAGTTTAGAGCTCGTCACTTTAGGTCCTGCGGAGTTTTGGCCGCTGGAGTGGGTGTGCCTCACGAGCCGCCCCTTAAGCCTCTCGAGGAGAGTGTCATAGAGCAAATTCTTATCTCTTTGGCCCCTTATAGAGGGGTTGTAGGTTTTAGCATGAATGTTTTTTAAATATCAGGAACCGTGGGTAAGGTTACTTACTGCTAAAATCAATCAGAATATTCAGAGCTCGACACTTTAGGTCCTGAGAGCTTGGGCCACTGGATCTGCAGTGCCTCACGAGCTACCTCGTAGGGAAAAAACAAGCACCAGTGAAATCCTGTGCATGTGCCATGCGAGAACTCCAGGTGCCAAGAACCGTGGGTGAGGTAACTTTTCACCAGAACTAGTCCGTAAGTTCAGAGCTCGACACTTTAGGTTCTATACTTTTTTGGCCGCTGGAGGGAATGTGCCTCACGGGCCGCCCCGTAGGCCTTACCAGGAGAGGGCCGTAGGTCAAAGACATGTGTTGCTGGTGTTCCATACATGCGTCGCGCGAGGGTATCAAGCACCAGAAATCGTGGGTGAGGTGACTTATTACCGAAGCGAGTCCATAAGTTTAGAGCTCGACACTACAAGCTCTGATGTTTACGGGGAGTGACCCAGTGATAGATACCGTGCCTAGTGTAGCACCCCGGGTAAAACCACTATTCCCTCCGATCCATATTACTTGTCGCAAAAATTGATGTATCTAGACATAATTTAGTGCTAGATACATCCAATCCAATGACAAGTAATATGGATTGGAGGAAGTACTATAAAATCGCTCGATGTTTTTGTTTTGTGCATCGTCATGACTGCATGCTCATATCCTCATGCCACATTGGATTTGAGCATCTTCATGTTTGCCTTCATATAATTTGCCCCAAAACTATTTTTGCTAAAAGCCCTATTTTATTTTCTACAATTATCCATCTCTTTATTTCAAATGCAAAATTTCAGTGTTTCTGAATATCTTTTATTTATCTAAAAATATCTACAAAATCTTTCTGAAATTAAAATAAAAATATTTTTTTTTGTGAAAAGGGGAGACAGCCAACGACCAGACGCGTAGGACCAACCTAGCCCAGAGTCACCAAACCCCTAGTCCTACCCTCCCCAAACCCTAGCCGCCTCTCACACCACAGTCCCACTACCAGCCACCACCCCGCGGTATACCGCACACTGTTGCACCCCGAGACACAGTGCGGCGACACGCTAGCAGCGCGCGCACCCCTTCCGATCGAACCTGTCGCGCATGCTCTCGTGTGCCGCTCCCACACGACCAACGTCCCTAGCCCACCTCGCGGCCCCACCTCCTTATCCCGACCTTGATTCCATCGCGATCCAAACCATGCCTCTCCTCACGCACCGATCTCTACCAACCGCCCATCCTCCCCGCCCGCGTGACCCCGGTCCCACACGCTATCGACGTGTCCCTGGCCTCCTGCAACCCCGCAATCCCCGTGTACGCCCGCGCCCCTCCCATGGTCGCCCCCAGCGCTTCCTCCTCACGCCAGTCGCCAACCGCAAACGCCACCTGGACGCCGTCTCCCTGTTCCCTGCGGCCGAGCTCGCCCCTGGACGCCGAGCTGCCTCGCCGTGGTACCCATGCGCAGCACCGCCATCTGTCGCCGGGTCCCCTGCCTCAAGCCGCCTCAGCGAGCTCCCCAACCACCGCCGCGTGAGCCAGCCCGTCCGCACGTCATGTTTTTGGTAGTGTCCGTATGTGTGCTAATGGTGGTGATGTACGTGGTGGTTCGGTGTTGCAACGGAGAAGATCGTGTGATGCCCAAGTTCCTCTCAAGATCATCGTGATCGCGAAGCACTATCCACCGAGAGAAACACCTGTCAGGAATATTTGCATCGACATGATCTTCCTCGGCGGGCACGACAAATTGGACAAGGATCACCAAGAACAATCGCCGCCAAGGTCTTTCTCGCGGATCAGGGAGCTCTTCTACATGGAGCCCAAGACCCCCGTACCCGAAGGCCTTTGACATGGAACGCCAAGACCTCCTTCTCGGAGTAGAAGACCCGAATCCGAACCCCTCGGAAGCAAGTAAGCCGAAACCCACGTGTGATCCTTTTTCAGGCCCGTATTTTTATATTACATGATATCAACCTATCTTGTGATTTAGGGGTATTATTAAAAAACAGTAAAACTCGCCTAGCTACAGCCCCTCACAGCGATTCAAGACATTGCACCGTCAGATCAGCTCATCCAATGCTCCATATTACCGGCAGTATTCCTGGACTGTAGCTAGCGGCAATTACTTTGTCATGTCGCAATAAATGGACCTGCCCACTGTGCTCGGGCTGCTACTCTGCAGGCCTAGCTGGGCGCCCTCATATTAACTGGGCCAAACTAACTGTTGAACTTGTTCAATGGGCCGACGAGTTATGCACGCGAGGATCCTTATCTCTTGTCGCTTTGGGAAGGCAGAGTGGCGGCCGGGGAGGCCATGGTGGCGTCGCCGGCGCCATTTATTTGTGCGATTAAGTGCTTCGTCTTACGTTTCCTTTCCTTTGGGTGGTGGTGATGGACGTGCGTTTCATGTCTGTCCAGTTCCTCTCTTCAGTTTCTTATATAAGTTGGCATAGTAATTTCCTTCTATTCTTCCCGTCTAGGCGTTGACATCACAGCGATTCAAGACATTGCACCGTCAGATCAGCTCATCCAATGCTCCATATTACCGGCAGTATTCCTGGACTGTAGCTAGCGGCAATTACTTTGTCATGTCGCAATAAATGGACCTGCCCACCGTGCTCGGGCTGCTACTCTGCAGGCCTAGCTGGGCGCCCTCATATTAACTGGGCCAAACTAACTGTTGAACTTGTTCAATGGGCCGACGAGTTATGCACGCGAGGATCCTTATCTCTTGTCGCTTTGGGAAGGCAGAGTGGCGGCCGGGGAGGCCATGGTGGCGTCGCCGGCGCCATTTATTTGTGCGATTAAGTGCGTCGTCTTACGTTTCCTTTCCTTTGGGTGGTGGTGATGGACGTGCGTTTCATGTCTGTCCAGTTCCTCTCTTCAGTTTCTTATATAAGTTGGCATAGTAATTTCCTTCTATTCTTCCCGTCTAGGCGTTGACATCTAATTGCTCCGCATGTTCTTCGCTCAGGGTTATCGGGAGGAATGAGGGTGGTGGTCAGTCGATCGAGCGTCATCCATCCAGGAAAGACTGCGACTTTACTGTGGGTGGTCACTGTTAGATGGAGGAGGTGGACAGCTTGGTCGACATCAGGGTGCCGATAGAACCATCTCCCTTCTCAAATCCGTTGTATTATTCAACAGTTCAATCATATGTCTCCTTGCCAATTTGGATTGGAGGTATTAGGTATAAGAAGTTTTGATTTATTCTTTCCCACCTTGCATTGCTTTTCTTTTAAAATTCTATTGTATCTTATACTAGCTCTCAACTCAATTATGCAATTGTGTAATTCTGATTAATTAGCAAGCTATTCTGTGCTCAAAAGATTTGACACATCAGATGATTCTTTTAAATGCCAATCATTTTGTGGATGCAGAACGCACTCTGCACCTTCCCCTCGCCAGGGGCCAGGGCACTTGCCAACCTCGATGGCCTCTACTCCTCATTGCCATGGTACTTCAGAACCGCTGGTGAGCCTTCTTCGTGCAACAACCCCCGGCCACCCGTGACATAATGCCTCAACTCCTCTATATATATTGATTATAGACGTTCCTAACTAAAATTCTCTTTTAGCAATATTCACCGGAAGGAATGGAGGTCAAACATACGGAATGCGTGACATGCCACTCTGGTCTTTGCTGGGATGGAGTATTTATATGCATCTCTCATCAGAATTAGATAGATTTTTACTCACGGACTGGTTCATCACTCATGCTAATAAAATTGCAGGCTTCTGGACATCAGTTTATGCCCAGGCTGGGTGAGGCATTTCTGAACCATTTAACTATTGGTAATTTATTTTCCTTAGAGGTATGCCCACTAGTGTTATTCAGCTAGGACTGCGTGAAGGGGACCAGAGGGAGCTATGAGCAGGCAGAAGGAAGCTCTACCGTTTCAGTGGCAAAATGAATACAGTGGTGGTAGACAGACAAGGCATCTGACTGCACCGACACCTTGGAGCCAACCATGTAACTCGCCATTCCAGAGCTTAGAACAAATCATGGTAAATATTCGGTGATCAGTGTGAAATTTGGTAATTAGCACCTCTCCAGCGCATTGTAAAAGATTATTTTCAAATATTTTATTTTTTAAAACTTTGTACAGGTGGCCATGTTTGTGAAGCTTGTTATTGAGATCATGTAGCTAGCTACTTGGACACTATTGGGTTGTTGCCCTGGTAGTTTGTTGGTATCAAATTTAATTTATCTCAAAGCAAACAGAGTGGTTGAAGGTTGTTTGTTGATCTCAAAGCTGATTTACTTTTTTGCATATGTTATTTCTTCATCGCTGCTATAAGTATGAGAGCTTCTGATATGGTGGTTTGTTTCCTTGCTATCTATCTCAAAAGCATAGGGCCGTGGTGTCTATGCTGAGGTGTTCTATAGCTATGACCAGTATTAGCGTTACATATTTTCAGTACTGTACTTTATTTTATCTATGAAGATCTGTATGTGTAGAACAATACCAGTTTAGTGTTTTCAGGATTAACATACCTGAATAAGTGACTTTACTATATTAAGTTCCAGCAGCATGATCACCAAAGCAACATAATTTGTTACCTAATCAGTGTATATTTGAAGTCTATAGCTGGCACTGAATATGTCTTGTTCTGAAGCAAGTAAACAGACAAGTAAGCAAGTAAACGGACAAGTTCTGAATCAGCTTTGGTGCAATTTCTGAAACTAAATCGTATCTTTATCATTTCAGCACCTTGGTTTGTATTAATATGTATAAACCTTTTTTCACATATAAATGGGGATTGATAATGTGGATAAAAATGCATTCTGTTATTTAATTGGATCAAGTATTCTAAACAATAAAGAATTATAGAGAGTAAAATGATGCATTTAAATGTCTGCTTGTTGTAACTAACCAATTTTTCCATATCACTCTTTCATGCGATATCATCAACCGAGATTGTTGATATGTTGTTAACCAATTTAAACTTTATGTTTTCACAAGGTGCACTACTTGCATCAGAAATATTTATAGTTGATGGTAAATAAAATGTAGTTTGATTATGTAAACAAAGGTGTTCCACCATAACATCAAGCCATCATAATTCAAATATTCAAGTTATACACTGCGTCTCAGTTATCATTATTTTCAGTACAAAGACGGGCGCGGCAAAGCGCGCTTTGATGTTCTAGTAATACATGATATCAACCTATCTTGTGATTCGCAAAAAAACCTATCTTGTGATTTAGGGGTATTATGCCGATTCAACTCATAATTAATTATGGAGACTATATGCGGTTAAGTTTAGTCTTATCTTGACTTCATTTAAATTTATGTAGCAAACAAGTGCTATATTTTGCCTTGTTAATATAACATTTAAATTGCAGGTATCTAAATAACATGAACCATCTAATTAATTATCGGGACCCCAGTTTCGCTTAATATTGTCTAATTGCATCGCACCTTTGCCATCTCATGCATCATATATGCATAATGCCTGATATTATGTCGTAGTATTAAATAGTGCATCCGATGTTTATTCTAGTACTTTTCTTCTTCATGGATTAGGACGATAAGTTAATGCGAGTGTCAACCCGATATCCGGTGTACCTTCAGCATTGTTTTCAGGCGAGCATCCTCCCTCTTTCTACCTATTTTATATTTATAGTCTTTACTTCCTCCTATTGATCTATTGCTATCTTTGTTGTGATGATTTAGTCTTTTCGTACCCAATATATCCCTTGCAGCCTGTATTGTCTTGGACACCTCCTATTACCCACTATTTGGTACACAGTTAGCCTTGCGAGTCGTATTTGCTTGCTTAGGTGCTGCTTTTCCTCGTCGAGTTCCACCGTTGTTTGGTGGCTGACACATGCTTAATGGTGGAAATGATCATGAATTTAACTAGAACATATTAATTTAATGTTGGGAGTAGATATTATTAATGCAGAGGCACATAGGAATAATAGTTGAGATCTTGTTATTATCCTGCCCAAAAATCCATGGGTATTTGAACCCGAGTACCCGGGAAAAAGCAGAATATTTGATGGAAGAACAGGAGACCCCTTCGAACAACCTGTTCTAATAGGGAAGTACCGACAGCAACAAAAAATCTTCGTCGCATATGGGCTTTTCCTAGTGTTTTACTCTTAAGTCCACCTAGGACCCGAGTTCTTGATACCTATTCTGAGATTGAGCGCGATAACCACATGTGGGGTGTATGGACACCTCTATCGGCTTAGTACCTGATTTCAAAGTACTATTCTGGGGGCCACAAACCAGTTCGAAGTTTTCATGCCATGTATGCCATGTTTATTATCTATTGCTTGATGAGTATTTACTACTGTACTGTTTGGGATGTGGGTTGTTATATTGAGGATTATACTATGGCCTCTAATCTCTTAGCCTATATCGCAACCTCTGGGTCCGTCTTCGAAGCTTGTCCGACTTCGTTACGGGTATCTTATTTGGGTGGCCCCCATGTCCTTGATTTGGGTATGGGAAAGCGTCATGTCCTAGGCCCCCCTGACATACCGATGGGTCTATGTTAATTGATCTAGCACAAGGGTCGAAGTGCATGTCGAAACTTTGGTGCACCCCTGCAGGGTTAAATCTTTTCAAAAAGCCGTGTCCACGGTTATGGACAACTTGGAGCACAATTTATCGATCATGGACAACTATAACTAAAGTTTATTGTTATAAATTTTACTTGTATCTGATATGACTAGGAAGTTGTATAACCACTATGGAAAGAATGAATAAAACTGCCAACCGTGTGAGTTTCCTCAGCTTGACTTCCTCGTTTGGTCTCGAGGGGGAAATACCAAGATGGATATGTTTGGTGATATTATCATGTTGGATCCGAATAGGTCTTTCACATCTCTCTCTGATAGCCGAAAGTTGTATCGAGTATCTATATGTTGTTTAGTGCATGTTGCGCTGCCACTTCAGTCCACCATACCTATGTAGGTGAGAGCCGCCGAATTCTAAGTCTCGTCGTGTACTGGCCTCGGTACTGACCGCACTCTTTTTCCTTTGCCCTTTGTCGGCACCTCTTTTGTTTAGCAGGTTTGAGATCAACGTTGTTAGCAGGGTTACCCTTCCGGCTTGGCCTGGGTAGGGTTCTAGATGCCATTGGTCATTCTTCAGGGCTCTTAGCCCAATTTGCATCTTATCCGTACTCGGATGTGTATCGTTTTTAAGGTGATTTGGATCTTTGAACTATACATCTATATTCTTGACTCATTGATTCGTTGTTGTATATATGTTCTGTGGGTTCCATCCTGGACTAATGTGTAATGGTATTACTTCATTTTCCACCTGCACGCAAGTGCCTAGTGGGCAGCTTTGAATCGTTTCTATGCGAGTTTGGCGGGAATCACTAAAACTTGAATAGGGCCGATCCGAGTGTGTTACACCTAGCCCCCCGCTAGTGTAGCGTATGTAAGGGAACTCCAAACACACACGATTTTGGAGAGAATGTTTTTCTGAGGTACAACCAAATAGAAAGATGTGTGCGGGGCACAATCCAAAAAACCGCCAGAAGTTCAAGCTTATTACAATGCCGCCGTGGGTCACATGGGGTCTTACAGAAGATAAAGCTGTAAGGGATAATGGTTTTGGAAGTGACCTTCAAAAGGTCAAGAAGTCAGGTACACTATATGGAGAGGTTTGTCCACCTTCCCGCAACCTGATCCCACTGCTCAGTTGGTATCTTAGGTACTGTTGGGGAGGCAGTCGATGTTGTACGCACGATGAGTGCAATCCACTAGGAAGTCCGGAGCCCCCAGGTCGACGTAGTTCTCAAAAGCGTCGCCAGCACTCAAGAGGGTAGGCAGTGGTGGTCCCAAGTCCCTCTTGAGGGCGTGGGTGCCAAGTGCACTCTCCTCCTCGCGAGGTGGGAACAAAGCGGTTGCTGCCCTCTTCGCCATGGCGTTTTCCTGGGTCACCATTTTCTTCCTCCTCGTGGATCCTCCGACATAGTCTAGGGTGTCCATGTCGTCCGGGTAGGTAGAAGCCACAGTTTTGTAGGCATTCTCGAGGGAGCGCAGGGCCTCCACCTCATCGCAATGGATCCTGGTGACTCCAGCGCTACCCCCATGCATATTGACGGCATTGTTGGCGTGATGAGTGGCCTCCATGAACTTGGCCAGCATGGGGTAGCCAAGGATGACGTTGTACGAGAGACTGATGTGTGCCACATTGAAGTCGATGAGCTCGGTGTCGTAGCTATCACATGTCCCGAATGTGATGGAGAAGCGCACTTGTCCGATGGGTGTGGTGGTCCCATTAGTCACTCCGGTGAATGGCATGGTCGGTGTCATCCTGTTGTACGACACCTGTAGCTTAGCGAACGTCTCGGTGGATATCACGTTCAGGCTCGTGCCTCTGTCAATGAGGGTCTTCACGACTGCGATGTTGGTGATGGTAGGGGTGCAGATCATGGGTAGAGTGCCCACGGGCCTGTTAGAAGCAGGGTCGTCGCTGGCATCGAAGGTGATGGCGCATTGGGAACACTTGGGCTTCGGGTAAGGAACACCCGGTATGGCGACAGTGACCTCGCGAGTGAGCTGCTTAAAGTGCCGGTTGGACGCCCTGTGTCTCTTGGTAGCCCCTAGTGCTCCCCTCCATGCAGTCTTTCTCCTAAGGGCGAGGGTGCTGGTGCACCGTGTTAGCTTGGTGGCCCACCTGGGGAGTGTCATGGCCGCTGAAGTTGTTGTTCCAGCATTCGCCCCCTTGGTAGATGCCTCACGGGCTACTTTGCTCGCCTCCCTGTCCCCCCCTCCTCTGGTTGCTACGCATGTCGCGGAGCTTCTTGAGCTTGTAGAAGTCATCGGTGGGGTGACCATGCTTCTTACAGAGGAGGCAGTACGAGTGGTCGTCCCGCTCCCTTTTGCCATTCCCCTCGTGAGGGATTTTCCTGTCTGGCTCCAAAGCAAGGACAATGGTGGTCTTGCGCTTGGGATCCTTGTCCTTGATCTTGGATGAGCTCGGGGCCTTGGGGATGGTCCCGGCCTCAGTGAGGCCAAACATTTGCCTTGACTTTGCCTTGGCACACTTTTCAGCCATGATGAAGAGTTCGGATACCGTGGTGAGGCTCTCACCTCGGATGCTGATCTTCTCCATCATCTTGACATCCTTGACACCCTTGGAGAAGGCGGTGATGACATGATATTGGGGATCTTGTTGCGGACTCGGCTGAACCTCTGCAGGAACTTGATGAGGGTCTCTCCAGGTTGCTGACATACTTGGCGAAGGTCGTAGTAGGTGAGTGGGCACTCGTAGGTACCCATAAAGTTGGCGATGAAGAGGGAGAAGAGTTCTGACCATGAGTCGATGGATTCCTCGGGAATATTCATCAGCTAGGTGCTGGTCGTGAATTTTAGGCACAGGGGGAACCAGTTCGCCATGAAGTGATCATCGCCTCCTGTGGCCTTGACGCCCGTGGTGTAGACCTGCAGGAACTTGCACAGGTTGGGCATCCCATCATAGCGCGAAGGCATCTCCGAGCAGAACTTGTGCGGCCAGATGACGCGGCGGAGCTCCTTGGTGAAAGCGAGGCAGCCGTTAGCTTTCACCACCTTGCCGTTGACGAGGGCCGTGCGGTTCTGCCGACCCGCGGTGGCAATTTCCTCGATGAGGCAGTCTTCACGCCCGTACGGTGGCAATTTCCTCGATGAGGCATTCTTCACGCCCGCGCGGTGGCGCCGTGACCATGGGGGGGACGATTTGGCAGCTGTTGACCGGTTATGGAGTGGTGTTGTCGGGCTTAGGGGCATTGTTGTGGCTCTCAACCGGGTGCGATCCCCCAGCCCCCGATGCCTTATCCTCAGCTAGAGCCTCCTACCCCTCCGAGGAGAGGGTGGCGATGTCGATGAGTTCGGCGAGCTGGTCGCATTAGCTCCCTTGGCCTGGTTCGACTGATAGGTGGTCCAAGAGCTCCTACACCATGCGTGTGGTGGCCTCCGGCATGAGGTGGTCGACATGGTCGCGTGAAGATGCGGTGCGGGAGAGCGACGTGGCGGTACACGTGGAGGATAGGGGCTCCCACAACAGGCAGTCGGAGGAACCCCCTTCGTCCGCCATCCACGGGGCCTGCTTGGAGGTGGTGCGCCATGGAGTTGGCTTCGTCTAAGCCTTACTCGACACACGACGGAGAGCACGCTCGGCGTAGGTCTCGTTTCGAGCCGACATGCCACCGAGGTTGATGAAGGTCTTGATAGCGTGCCTTAGCCCCCTACCTGGCACGCAAAATGTCAGAGATTTGTGCCGTGAAGGAAACTAAGGTCCAACGATCCCTTGAACATGCGGTTCCAAGGAGTTCTGGCGACGGTGGTGACGGTGGAGAAAGCACACGACAGAGAGGTAACATAGGGGTTTTTTACCTAGGTTTCGGACCCTCATGAGGAGGTACAACCCCTACTCCTGCTTGGTTGTATTGCTCGCATGCTTCGCGAGGGTACAATGGTGGATGAAAGTCTAGGGTTTTAGATCTCAGGTATCGACCCGTTCTAAGGTAGGAGGAGGGATCCTTATATAGAGGCAACGGGCCTCTTCCCCCAACTTTTGGAAGGGAAGTGCTACCACAATGCCGCTCCTCGAAACCCCGGTCTTCAAGACTACTTTCAATGGACTAAGTCTTGGCCGCCGGGTGCTTCTCCATCCTCCCGTAAAGCGTCCTTATTTAGCATCGTTTGTCTTCGTCTAACACTGCATGTTATCTACCTTGTACCAAAACGGCAAATGGAAGCTAGATGCGCACCTGAGGTCGTCTGTCCTATCCTTACAGGAGAGGGGGCAGATTGGAACCTTCTTTACCGAGCCGAACCAGCTGCGCATCGATGCTGCATCTATTGCGGGATACGCCTCACCTGCCAGCTGCCCGGTGAGATTACCAAACATTCCATAGATACGCTCCAAAGCATCCAAAGCCCTGCAGCACAGTAGGGTGAAATAGAGGGATCCTTCTCCCCGACGCAACGTCTTGAGGCCGTCTCCTCGTGAAGCGGGGCCTTGCAAGGGATCACCTAGCCAGGCCGCCTCTAGAGGCCCTTCAGCCTCTTGAGGGAACATCTGCCCAGACGATGGACCTGTCGACCATCGGGAGTTGGCACCCGATTGCCAGGACCCTGACACCTACGCCATTAACTAGATTAATGAGCGCTTGGTAGCTACTTCTAGGTGGACCAAGTTCCGGAAAGTAGACAAACTTACCATTGGAAGAATGGTCAAGGTCAATATATCTTGATGTCCTGAATGCCGCATGCTGTTCATGAACTTTCTAGTTGTCTAGGTCTTTGGTGACACCTATCGTAATTAATTATTTGGTTGTCTTATCTCCACTGATCATAGATGGGTGTTAAAACTGTGATAACCTTTTGCTGGATTGAAGCTATATGACTAGTAGCATAATAGTGTGGTATATTTGTATCTGTATGACGGTTCCCTACATGATGAAGACGAATTATTATAATAATGATTGTGTTCCATCTTAATATGTGAGGAGGAGGTATGCACACAAAAGCATATTTGGTTGTCAGTTTTGCTTTCTCCAATGTTGAGTGTGTTTAGAGAAAAGGGAAAACTGATTGTGGGCATGATTTTTAGAGCTGAAACAAGAACTGGTTCCCTTTGTACTACTATTGAATTTTAGTGCCTGTATTGCTGAATCAGTCACTTTGTAATGATGCTGAATTGGTCAAGCATTGTTGAATATGAACTAGGAATCTGTCTATATATTCTCTTTGTTATTCTGTACTGTTGAATCACTCAAATGGTACTAAATTTGTGAAAAGTTATGTCACTGCCGGGCTGCTTTGATGCGCTGGTGCCTGACAGGGAGGAACAGGTTGAAGTTGTCCTGTAGATCCCCAGCAATGGCGCCAGAAATCTTGATGCGTGCACCCCATGTTGATGTGGGACACTTCGTTGGAACCCCAAGAGCAAGGTGTGATGAGCACAACATCAAGTTCCCCTTAGTAGAGACCGAGGTTATCGAACCTGAAGGAGGAAGGAAACTTCTCAAAGGTGTTGCTGGCAACATGGAGACCTGCACAACACAAACTCAAGACGTTGCTCCAACGAATCAGTGAGGTTGTCAAGCTCACCGGTTTGTTGTAACAAAGGATTAAACGTATGGTGTGGAAGGTAATGGTTTGCAGTAAGTAAACAAGTAATAGTGGAGGATGTATCAATGGTAAAGATTGGACCGGGGTCTATAGTTCACTAGAGGTGCTCTCCTTAGATAAACAACATGGCATGAAGGGTAAACAAATTACAGCGGGGCAATTGACAGGAACTGAGCAAGGCATAACAATGCAATTACTAGCTAGAAAGATCCTATGAAGTTGATTGGGCAATACAACATTATACATAGACCGTAATCCAACTGCATCTATGACTAGAAGTCCACCTTCAGGTTATCATCCGAACCCCCTCCAGTATTAAGTTGCAAGCAATAGACAACTGCTTTAAGCAAAGTGTGTAAGGTAAACAATCCACATGTTCTATGAACAAGGGACCGTTGTTTTCTCCCTAGTAGCAACAACACATCTACAACCGAAGAGATTTCTGTCACTTCCCTTGGAAACTATTGGCATGAACCAACTATCGAGAAAAAATACTCCCTCTTGGAGTCACTAGCAACTACTTGGCCAAGATAACCACTAGCAACGGAGTACATGCAAGATCACAAACAACACAAACATGATAGAATCATAAAGATAAAACCATTAATCAAACCAACATAATAATCTCAATATCCATCGGATCCCCGCAAACACAACATGCATGATTACAAATAGATTAGATCTTGATCATGAACGGAGCTCACTAGATCTATACATGAAAGCACAAAGGAGGAGATACAACCTTCTATCTACTACATGGACCCATAGTACAAGGTGGAACTACTCACAAATCGTACCGGAGAGAAGGCCTCCGGGATGATCTCCCCTCCGGCAGGTGCCGGGAAGAGCTTCAGATCCCCCTGATCTAGGGATGATGGTGGCGGCGGCTACAAACGGTTTCGCGGATTTCTGATCGGGTACCGAGAGTTTCTGTATCGGGGGATTCTTATAGGCGAATGGGTGAGTCCGGAGGCGACTGTGGTCGCTAGTCTACCCAGCGGGTCCACGACCTCGCTGGGTTGGTCTGGCCCCCCTGGCCAGCCCCTCCGGCTCTCCTCTGGAATTCTTATTCCCCACGGAAAGTTATTGACTTTGTCCTTTGTCCCGCCCAATTCCGAGAATATATCTTTACTAACTTTTCTGAAACCAAAAACAACAGAAAACAGGCATCTGGTACTGTTGCAACTTGTTAATAGGTTAGTACCAGAAAACATGTAAAAAGCACCTCAAAGTGTAGACAAGTAAAACAAAGTAGATACTAAACAAGCATGTATCATCAAAAATTATAGATACGTTTCCAGCGTATCAGCATCCCCAAGCTTAACTCATGCTCGTCCTCGAGTAGGTAAGTGATAAAAGAATAATTTTTGAGGTGACATGCACCCTCACAATAAATATCCAACCATTTGCAAACATTGAAAGCTGGGATCAAAGAACTCTAAACATGTGCATGAAAGATGGAGTTCTAACAATAGGACATAGTAACTATGCATGCAACATGGCAAGCTACAAGCAAAGATCATGAATAATATGCGTTGAAAAACATTTGTTTGTTGCACATACAGAAAACATATCATAGTGGCAATCAGCTTGTCCCTCTTAGAGTAGCAATATAAATGCATAGGACACCTACAAAGTTCACAAGGGTGACTAGAAACAGATAGCACATGAACAAGTAATAACTCAATATGCATCAATTAATAAGCTTTGGAACACTGCACATAGAATGACAACTATGCTCTCTTAATGGTGCCTAAAGGTAGAAGGTGGAGACTCAATAATGGTGGAAGAAAGGCCTTTTTATAAAGGAAGCAGGGATTGCAAGTTTCAAAAAGAGCTTCCAAAAATTATGGTACTTATTAGCTTTCAACTCTCATTGTCCTTATCATAAGCATCTTTAAGTGGTTAAGGTTAAAGTGGCAAAGCTGGAGTATATGCTTGACAAAGTATAAGTTGACAATCTCAAGTCACTTGACTATGAGGGCTACACCTCATGGATACTCAACTTAGGGCCCAGGCAAGTTCTTGTCACTATAAGTATTTGCATATCATTGAGAACCGCCAACGGGGTATCCCTTGCACATAGCACAGGAGATTTCCCATAACCAAAATGACAAGGCAAGCAGACAATGAGCATCTCAATAATTCTTCTTATATACCATGGGAATATGGTGCTTTTTCTCTCTTTCCTCTTTTCTCGATGTGTATCTCTTTTTTTTATACTAGTAATCAAGCACGTGCACATGCATGTTTCATATAATATCCAAATTAGATGACAATATAACAATATGTATTTCTATATAATTATAGCTAGCGATTAAGTTCATAACAACCTCAGCAAAGCTACAAACAAATTATTTTATGATGAATAAGGCACCGCCCTTCGTTTACTGTTTACATAAAATGCAAGAGAATTGTTCTATTTTTTATATAATACAAGAACATCATTAGTCATGAGATACAACTCATAAAACAATACACTAAGTAATTATATAGTTGTAGGCCTTACAACGTCTCTAGCAGAAAGGTCCCCTTTGTACATGTCACCATGAACAAACTGCGTAAATCTCGATCTCCAGAGCTACTGGGCTGATGGGGCCATCAAGAATTTGGGAACCTCCGTGGTCTACTATTGAAGTTCGTGGTGCCACAGACCAGAAATGATTAACTTCGTTAGCTTTGCCAGATGCTCACTATTCATATAGTACTCGACTTGGTCCTCAAATATACACTTGACAATTGAGAATACTTTGACCTGAATAACGTGGTGGTGGTTGAGGCTAAAAGATGCTGGTGGTTAGGAGTGGCGATCTAGTAAAAATGAATGTAAAACATAATTAGATATTCATGACTCCAACATCACTACTAGAGAAAAGGCTATAGGAGACATGCTTATGCGAGGCACATTTAGCATATGCGCCTCCTATAAAAATAGGCGAGGCGCACTTTAAAATATGCGCCTCTAGTATAAAAATAGGCGAGGCGCATATGGACAGAATGCGCCTCGCATATTTTGTGTGGGACCGCGTGTTGGTAGGTGCACGAATATGCGAGGCGCATATGGCTATATGCGCCTTCTATATTTGATAATATGCGAGGCGCATATGACCAGAATGCGCCTCGCATATTCTGTGTGGGCCCGCGTGTTGGTAGGTGCACGAATATGGGAGGCGCATATGTCTATATGCGCCTCCTATATTGGACAATATGCGAGGCGCATATGGCCAGAATGCGCCTCGCATATTCTGTGTGGGCCCGTGTATTGGTAGGTGCACGAATATGCGCATATGGCTATATGCGCCTATATTGACAATATCTGGCGCATATGAACATATGCGCCTCAAGTAACTGATGCGGGCCCGGGCGCTGGTAGGTGGCCGCATATGCGAGACGCATATTGCTATATGCGCATCCTATAGTTTGAATTATAGGAGGCGCATATTGTGCAATATGCGCCTCGCATAAGCTGGCACCACTTTTTTTCCAGCTTTTTGCACAAGGAGGCAACTAGCACCCCACTCACTTGTGTCACTTCTTCCTCCTCCACCAAACAAATCTGGTCGCCCCCCTCCTCCTCCCCACCTCATTTCCCCCATTGATTCACCTTCGAATCTTGCTCAACATCCATTGGTTGACACCCATATGTAAGTGAAGTCTATTGCTCCTCTAGATCTACAACATGTCCATTTACTTCTCCTCCGTCTCTCTTGCGCAAGTCGTTGTTGGAGGAAGCGTGAAGGCGTTGCTTGCATGTATGCGCGTTGTCGGAGACACCGACTATATGATTGTGTTGTGGTGCTACTTTTTTTGCAGGGATTTCATTTGAGATGCCAATGTTTCGCCGGAATGTCGATTTATTTCTTTTCCGGCGAATTTCTGGCACTCGCGGATGTCCTCTTTTTAGGGGAGGTCATGCCGAATTTTTCCGGCGATCCACGTCCATATATGCTCTAATTATTCTCTTGCTCTTTGTACCACGCAGGCGGCCATGGTCCGACCACTGATCAACAAAGCCCGCGTGGATAGGTGGATGACATGCGCGAGGGCCGACATGGAACGTGCAAACAAGACAGAGATAAGATGTCCATGTCGGGACTGCAAGCTGATGTATCTGATAAGGCATGATTCCGGAATGCTGGAGTCGCACCTGCTTCGACGTAGTTTCATGGATGGCTACACTCGATGGATACGTGATGATCACGAAGATCAAGATGCCAGTGATGATCACGAAGATCAAGACGCCAGTCACGATCACGAAGATCAGGGTGGTGGCACTGGACATGGACACGAAGATGATCAAGGTGGCGTCGGGCATGGACACGAAGATGATCAAGGTGGTGCCGACCATGATTCGAGCTGGTTGTGAGACCCTCATGTCCAAGATCTACTTCTCAAGGAGACGAGTAACGCCAGAGCCGCCGGTAGAGAGAAGGCTAAACTGGAGAAAATGGAGAAAGACGCGGTCACTCCATTGTTTGACGGATGCAACGACGGGGATACCCGTCTAAATGTAACGCTTAGGGCTCTGGAGATTAAGGCGAAACACAAAATGACCGACGAATGTTTCGACGACAACATTGTATTCTGGCACGATATTCTTCCCAAGAAGGGGAACACATGTCTGACTAGTATCGCTGAGGCGAAGAAAGTCGTGTGTCCTCTCAATCTACCGCACGTGAAATACCACGTCTGCATAAATGATTGCATCATCTACCGGGGCGAGGACGCGGAGAAGACCACGTGTCCGGTGTGCAAGACCTCTCGGTACAAGAGAGGGACCAAGAAAGCTCCTAGGAAGGTGGTGTGGTACTTTCCTCTAACTCCTCGTTTGCAGCGGTATTTCGCAGACCCTAAGGAAGCACAGCTCATGCGCTGGCACGCGGAAAGAAAGAGGCCGGAAGATGATGATCCGGAGAAGGAGGAAATGTTGAGGCACCCTTCGGATGCTTGCCAGTGGAAGGCGTTGGACCTACAATATTACCAACATTTTGGGAAAGAGTCAAGGAACCTCAGGCTGGGCGTGAGCACTGACGGACTCAATCCGTTTGGAAGCCAGAGCAGCACACACAGCACCTGGACCGTGTTTGTATGGATCTACAACCTCCCTCCCTGGTTGTGCATGAAGAAGAAGTACGTAACCATGAGTATGCTCGTTCAAGGGCCAAAACAACCTGGTACATACATCAATCTGTATCTCACGTTGTTGAAAGAGGAGTTGGCCACGTTATGGGAAGAAGGAGCCCGTACATGGGACGCCTCGAGACAAGAGTACTTTGACATGAGAGCGGCGGTGATCACGACAGTGCAAGACTATCCTGGTTACGGATACTTCTCGGGGCAGGTGGTCCAAGGATTCTATGGGTGCGTTAGGTGCAAGGATAATACAACGCATCGCCAGCTAGAAAGATCCCGGTCCGTAAAACCGTGTTCCTTGGGGCTCGGAGGTGGCTTCCCAAGAATCACGCCTGAGAAAGCTAGGACATCTATTCGATGGGACGATCGAGCTCGAGGAATCCCACACCGTAAGAGTGGCGCGGAAATCTACAAGCTTTGAATAATCGGAAGGAGTGCCTCGCCAGAAAGACCTGTAAGAAGCGAGCCGTTCTTGAAGGTATGGAAGGCGAGGTCATTTCAGGACTTGCCATACTTGGAAGATCCTCCGTGCCTCATAGCCTTGATCTCATGCATATCACGAAGAACGTATGCGAGTCGCTTTCCACCCTCCTTAACACCGACAAGACCAAAGATGGGCCAAGGCAAGGAACGACTTGAAGCATATGGGCATTAGGGATGAACTTCAACCACCACCTAGCGATGATGAGGAGGAGGACGAGGTGGAGGAGATGTAAACACGAATAGCCGTCGCAAGGGAAAAAAGGTTAAGAAGGGAGAGGTCAAGCTCAAGGCCTCATGCTTCACTCGAGTAAGAAGGAGGCCATACTTTATGAAGTGCCTCCTCGAGTCAAATTTCCAAACGCTACGCTGGGAAGATAAGCGATGGCTAGACGAGGCGGCAGCGCTGGGATGAAGTCTCACGACGCCGCCGTGCTAATGACGCAGTACTCCGGTCGTGATCCGAGGTATAATGGACAAGCACATCCGTGAAACACCGTTTGGCCTCGCAACTTTTTTGACGTCATCTCGGAAGTCGATAGGCATTAAGCTCACGAGGCTGTGGACGAGATCGTGGTGATAATGTGCGAGCTCGAGATCTATTTCCCCCGCTTTCGACATCATGCTTCATCCGCTTCTCCATGTCGTGGAGGATATCGCCCAGCTCGGTCCTGCGTTCGCGAAGCATGATGCCGCTCGAAGGCTTAATGGACACATCAAGGGATACGTTAAGAACAAGTCCCGTCAGATGGAAGCATAGCAAACGGCTTCCCGGCAAGAGTGCATCTCTTCGCCGAACTTTCTACAAACCGAGACCCTCTTGGTATGCCATTCAACAAGCACCTCGGAGGCTCGCTGGATGGGGTCATCGAGGGTCGACGTGCAAAGCATGTCGACATGGAGGGTCAACCAAGGACTTTGAAAGAGCAAACCTGGTCCGCAACACCGCAGTGGTTGATCCATACATACATGAGCACAAAGAGTTTATCAAGAAGAATTACGCTGATCAGGGGCGCCAGGTCCCGAGGGAGGAAGATGTTATCAAGGAGCACAACTCCGGTTTCACGCGGTGGTTTCGGGAGAAGGTCATAGCTAATCCACCGCAGGGCGAGTACTCGGAGGAATATAAACTCATATTCTCATTGTCACAGGGCGCCTCACACAACCTCATGACCTATCAGGCTTACGATATCAACGGATACACGTTCTACACAGAGGAAAAAGACAATAACTGCGATTACCAGAACTCAGGGGTAACAGGGATATTCTACACCGGCGACATCCCGGAAAGATACTACGGAAGGATCGAGGAGATTTGGGAGCTCGACTATGTTACGGAGAAGGTGCCGATGTTCCGTGTCAGGTGGGCCAAGAGCGTCGAGAAAGAAGACCGGTATTTCACCACGATGGTTATACCGTCAAAGACCACCAGCGCGAACGCACCCGCAAGAAATGAGCCTTGGGTTTTGGCTAGCAAAGTCGACCATTGCTGGTACATCAAAGACCCGTCAAAGCCTAGCCGGGTTGTCGTCAGGAGAGGCAAAAGGAACATTATCGGAATGGACGGAGTCGCCAACGAGCAAGACTTTGACCAGAACGGCGACCCGAAGATAGAAGACGGGTATGGCAACCAAACACCGTACACCACAAACCTACCTAAGAAAGGACTTCCGTTCAAGAGAAGTAGTGAAGACGTCCCGGACCTAACCTATGCAACCGCGACAAAGAAGGGCAAGAAGACGACCATTGTCAAGAAACGCTAGCGCGCTCCAACCATTGTCAAGAACCGTCGTGTGTGTGGCCTACTATTATGTATCAAAACATTCTTAATTTTCATTATGTGTGTGTTATAATAATATTGCATTGAGAATATTATGTATCGACAAGACACATTCATTGAGAATACTCACTTTTGTTGTTTTAGCAATATTTGAATATTTAAAATATTTGTAGTATATTTTATAGTTCATATTTGTATGCTTTTACATGAAAATTGGCCATTAAATTTTTTTTCCAAAAAGTTGGCCCCCTTAGGATTCGAACTTGGGTGGCCAGTAGTGAAGGACAAGGCATGTTACCACTAGGCTGCTGTGTGATAGTTGATAGAAACATGCGCACTGCCCTATTTGTCTAGGAGTGCATATTATGCGAGGCGCATTTAGCCCAGATGCGCCTCGCGTAATATTATACGAGGCGCACTTTGCGATATGCGCCTCGCATAACCGGCACCCATCGACCAAGTCGCACACTAGCAGCTAGTACAGACACGAGACTTCACACATATCGATCGAAGGAGCCCGACGCCGTGGATCGAAGCCGTCGCCGCCGAGGAGGAGGAGGAGCTCGCCGACGTGGAGGAGGAGCCCCGTGGATCGGAGGAGGAGCTCGCCACCGCCCCGTGGAGGAGGAGCCCGACGCCGCCGTCCCCATGAACGAGGAGGAGCCCGACGCCGCCGTCCCCGTGAAGGAGGAGGAGCCCGACGCCGCCGCCACCCACGCCTCTTCCCCTCTCTCCGGTGAGTCCCCGCCCCCACCCACCCACGCCTCTTCCCCTCTCCTCCCATCCTCTCCGGCTGCCACACCATGTTCTCCCCCTGTCCCGCACCCCATTCTCTCCAGCCACCACCTCCATTCACCCCAGGAGGTCCGCATCCAAGATCCATCGTCGGCCGGTCTTCTCCCAGGACTTGCTCGTCTCAATCTGTCAGAGAGCAAAACACTGCCCCTTAACCCACTTTAGTTTGGTAGTGCTGGTACAGTTATCTCGCAGCAACATACATGTTCTGCTTCCTGTTATCTCTCTGGTTTCTCTACCCTAGAAGTCTAGGTAAATCTGAAGCTCTGAATCAAACGCTTGTGTTCTGAACTCTGAAGGTGATGATGTTCTTCAGTGTTTGCGAATCTTAAGTATGTTGATGTTCTCTACCCTAGAGTATCTTGAGTATGTTGATGTTCTTCAGTGTTTGCGAATCTGAAGGTGATGATGTTCTTCAGTGTTCTGAACTCTGAAGGTGATGATGCACTGATTTAGTATGTTCTGAACTCTGAAGGTGATGATTTAGTATGTAAGTATATGCACTGATTTTGACTGAATCTTGAGTTCCTGACTGAAGTGGTTGGTACTGTCAGTAAGTATATCTTGTATGTATGAAAAATGTCATGTTAGATAGTTGAGCATGGTCTGGGGCATTTGCCATTTACAGAAAAGCAAATTGTTACTCCAATAGGTAAGTTGAGCATGGTCTGTTTGATCATCTAGAAAATTTAATCTTGTACTTTTTTACTAAAAAGTTTACAGCGTATGTTCTGAAATGTTACAATGACAAAGATTTCCACTTGTACTAAATAGTTTGATTTATAGGTTTGATGTTACAGTTACACAGTGCTAGATAGAAAGTTAGAAACTGAAAGTTGTGGGTTTGGAGTTGTTTCTCCCCACCTAAGATTTATTTGGATCTTACAAGATTACTGTAGAAGTCAAGCTTGTTGATATGGAGAGTTTATTCCCCTAGAGTTATTTTTTATCTATATCTTTAATGTTACACAATACTGGGTAGAAACTAAAACTTGTTTCTATGGAGAGTAGTCACGCCTACTAATTCTTCTACTACTGACCCATGGAATTTGTCTACTTTATATGACGATAAAATAGTATATATTCCTTGAAGCAGCAATTTGTCTTCTGCAAACATTTGTGTATGCCAACTCACTCATATTCTGCAACTCTGAACTCACTCATATTCTGAACATGTGTGTACTCTGAACTCACTCATATTCTGAACTCTGAACTCACTCATATTCTGCAACTCTGAACTCACTCATATTATGCAACTCTGAACTCTGAACTCATACTCAAACATGTGTGCTGTGCTGGGAATTTTTCCATCTCTGAACTCACTCATATTCTACAACTACCGTCATTGTATGTTCCCGTGTTGTGTTCCAACATGTCCATTATCGCTGAATTATTCGCATTGAATGTTCTGTTATGTAAATTTGTGTATGCAAGAAAATGGCTGTGATGATGGCTGTGTTTGATCCTTTTGTGCAGGTTTTTCTTTTTGAGTTGCCAATGTTTCACGGAATGTTGATTCATTTCCGTTCGTGAATTTCTGGCACTCCTAGACATAGAAAATTAGCAAAGTTCATGCCAAAATTTTCTGTGAATTTTTGTGCTTATTAGTTTCATTTATTTGTGTGTTTAGAAATGTCGAATCTGGGCCCTTCTAGCCAGAAGCCCTTTTGGGAGCAGCAGGAGGAGATGGAATCCCTAGAGGCCCCGGAATTTGTTCCGCGGGACGACGAGATGGAGGAGGACGAGGATACCTCGTCAGGCAATGAGGAGATGGGGGACGCCGATGGCGACGCCGATGGCGACGCCACTACCACTGATGGCGGCGGTGAAGCTACTACAGACGGTGGTAGCGCATCGAAGAAGTCTCGGAAGGATCGGACCCCGATCGTGGTCGACCTCAAAAGGTCCATCATCACAAGCGTGAGCCCTAAAGGTGCGCCTTTGGAGCCGTAAGAATTTGTTGGGGTTACTCTAACCAGCTCATGCAATCCTCCTAACACCGCCACGATCAACATGGAGAACAAGGCCGAAGAGAACAGGGGTTTCCTCATCCAGCTTTTCCGAAGCTGCATGCAAGATACTGCGTTCGGGTGATGAGGAAAACAAGTATAATAATGACAATCTCAAAGGGAATCCGTGAACAAGTATGCCCTCGGAGGATGACCAAGGCCTTGTCAAATTGGAAGGCTCGGGTGAAGAATCTGATTTTCGAGGAGAAGCTAAGTTATCCAGAGCTCGTCAAGAAGGAGCCTCGTCAAGGAAGAAGACTACAATGTTTTCAAGGCCATGTAACTCCGCCTTGGGCAAGGCTAGGACTGAGAAGGGCAAGAATATGAGATCCAAACATTGGTACCACCATCTCGGCCCGGGTTATAGAGCCGCGAGGCCCAAATGGGATAAGGAGGACGCCGACGCTCGTGCAAAGGGGTTGACACGTCCCTTTGACGACATAAAGGAGGAGCAGGCAAAGAATTTCGTCAGGGCCCGGTTTGCCCCGCCGAAGAAAGGGGGTTCTGATTATTCTTCGGAGCCCGCCGGCCCCTTTGCTCCGAGGGTGACGGACTTCATGCAAAAATATGTAAGTAGTTTGCATGCAAGTCGATTAATTGCATTCATGATTAATCAATGAAGTCCAGTTTTCTGATCAAATGCTTCGCGTTCCTTGTGCGCAGGACGAGGAGTGTAGGAGCTCCTCATCCTAGGGGTCAGCGCCACCGCCTGTCGCCAAGTGGGACACCACTTTTAATAGGGCGCTGAACCGGACCAAGAGTGTCGATCCCCGGGCGGCCCTGGTCGTGGTGGTCGGCTTGGCGGCATATCATGGTCCGAGTACTATGGCACCCGAGCGGAAGGGCAAGAAGGCGAAGCGCCGAGGTAAAACTCCTAAGGGAACAGGTGGAAGCCTTTCCAAATATAGTCCAAGATGCCGTGAACAAGGCTGTGTCACCGCCGAGACAAAGTTCCAAGAACAAGTCCAACACAAGTCCATTCACAAGTGAACGAAGCTCAACACCATCCTTCCCGTCTACATGGAAAAGTACAACAAGTGGCGAAGGGTGGTAAACGGGCCGCCACCGTTCCCAACCTCAACAGCCTAATCGGACAATGTGGCGCGGCCGAGGCGCGGTGACTCCTCCAGAGGGCGGTGGTGGTGGAGACTCCTCTAGCTCGAGCTTAACTTGCCCATCGCGCGCGGCGCCGCCCCCACCGTGCCATCAGCCACTCCGCCACTTGCGTCAAGCCTGTCCGCGTCGGTGCCTCGACATTGTCCGAATTTGACGCCTCAAGGTAACTAACTAATTAAAGCGAGAGTTGGGAGGCTCAACCACACCGATGACTTGATCTATGTTTTTCTAACGCCGCCTACATGTCGATCTTTCGCAGGAGACACTCCTTGCACTCTAATGCATTGGGTGGCCAGTTGATGGATGTTGCCAAGGGTACTATTGTTCAACCAGAGAACCAAAAATGCACAATGTCACAATGCCACCGACATGATGAGGGTCAAATACAGATGGTGCTTCCGGCTACGAGCAAGTGGAACCTCCTCTCAACCTCAAGGATGGGATGATGAGGACACGGCAGCGGTCCTCAATACCGGCTTACTTGTACCTATGGTCAAGAGCCAGATCCGTTGGGGACAGAGGACCAGCTCAACATCACCCTAGAGGCAAGACAACCAGACATGATGAAGACTTGAGATGGGAGACTTGGACAACATGGCACGTAATCCCGATGATGATGAAGAAATTGACCGAACTACGGTGACCAGTTTGTTAACACAAGGTTTTCGATTTGTATGAGCCGGGACCATCGTGCACACATCAAGTTGCCGAGACCCAACCAGACCAAATAAACCCTTGCAAGGTGCGTCTCTTCCCAACTAGTCGAGACGCCGCCACCGTCCCCTTCACCGAGCCTCCAAGGCCGTAGTTCCTTTGATCAGCCCCGCACCTCCATAAGACGGTCGGTGAGGTGAACGCAGTGGCCGTAAAGAGCAAGAAGGGTCGCAAAAGGAAGCCTAAGGGTGATCGGGCCGGATCCAAATCCTCTTCCGGACGTGGGGCAAGCCAGAATCAGCAAGACGTGTGTACCGATGATGTGTAAATCGATGCTCGAGGTCGCAGGCTCGCATATGCGTAGTATTCATTATGGATGTCTCACATTGAGCAGTGCCGCATTCGCGACAACGATCGGTCGTACCTCGCTTTCAAGGCTAAGGTGCCTTCTCACATGCCGTGTTTCACATCGCACTTCGGGATATCTTCTACGCGGCATACCGACCTGTTTGACATGTTGAACGGGTTTCGACCGCACAATACCCTGGTCCGGTTGTTCTCCTCAATATGGCCATGGAGATCACCAGAGACAAGATCCCGCATCCGGATAGTGGATCCCTACTTCATGCTTGACGTCGTCCTGAAAGATGCTGAGGCCATAGATCTGGCGACCGACTACCTCTCAAACTTCCTGCAAACATACTCGGACAAGGATGTGATTCTCCTTCCCTACCATCCCATCACGGAGGATGATCGGACAGGCTGTGTGCTCATAAGCTTGAATTTGAAACACTCAACAGCCTTGTACCTCGACTCAAACAAAGGCGATCCAAAAAACTACACCAATATCAAGAAAATTCTTGATGGCGCTCTCACCGCTACACGTGTGGCGAGAGGCGTCAAACCGGCAAGGCCACATGTAAAGTTCGGCGCGCACGTGTTCCGCCACACGACGAAGTTTGCCTGCGTCAAGCAGCCGCCTGGCAGTGGGAAGGATGCCTTCTACGCCATTTACCACATGAAGGCGTTCTTCAATGACATGGAGACCAAAACGCCATCCGACCTCGTGAAGTGGGCTGAAAAGCTTGCATGCATACAGCTCGCAACCTCGTGCAACACTTCTTCAACATCCAGGAGATCGCGACAATCATGTACCGTGGAGTCATAAAGCCGGAGGCACCTTCCACGGCGGCTATACACCGTCCAACAGGGAGATAGACGAACGCTTAGCGCAGCAGGGTGATGCAGGATGTTCATGCAAATGGCGAAAACTCGGTCGGGCTTCATCAATGCCACCCCAAAGCTGACTCAAGAGCAAGAAGACTTCATGATTGCATTGCACGGGTACCTACCGTTAGTTCGAACTCGTGTTGTAACCTCTTATCACTGTGTTAAACTTGCCTAGCAAAACCTCTAGAATATGTTTCATCAACCGTTGAACTTGATTGTGAGAGACACTAGCTAGTTATTTGTGTTACGAACTATTTTAAGTGCTTGTTGCTTTTCATTTGTCATTGCTTCCCTACTTTCTTGTGGTTTGCTTTCTTTGTCTTTCTTCGAAATGCCGATGATTAGAACGTGTTGTGGTGTCACGTGTATGACTATGCCGCTGTTTGATCTTGTGTGCCAAGTAGACTAGTAATTTGGGCATATACTCTACTTGCCGCACGAGATCAAACAGCGAGCATTGTTATTTCCGTGCCCAATCTAAGTATGAGGCACTAATCCATGTCATTCTTGGTTTGCTTTCTTTTGGTCTTTCTTCGAAATGCCGATGATTAGAACGTGTTGTGGTGTCACGTGTATGACTATGCCGCTGTTCGATCTTGTGTGCCAAGTAGACTAGTAATTTGGGCATATACTCTACTTGCCGCATGAGATCGAACAGCGAGCATTGTTATTTCCGTGCCCAATCTAAGTATGAGGCACTAATCCAAGTCATTCTTGGTTTGCTTTTTTTGGTCTTTCTTCGAAATGCCGATGATTCTATCTTTGTGAACTGCTAGCTATTGCTTTCCACTGACATAAGTAATATCATCTTTATTATGTGTAGGAGATGCCGAGGTGTTATGTCGCACGGTCGGGTTCGGTGTGTGTACGAGGAGTGGAAAGACTGCCAGAAGCAAGTGAACAACTTCTCGGGCAACAGCTACCAAGGCTATGAGAGTAGAGAGGTGGCGGAAGAGAAGTGGAGGAGGCATGGAAGGAAGAAATGGAGGAACTTCCTCGTGATCACCACCTTGTTGCTCTTCATTGTAGGTTGTGTTCTACTTCATCTAGGTAGAGCTACGTCGTTGGAGTTGTAATGTGAATTGTGAACTTGTACTCGAAGGTGTAATGTGATTGTGAACTTGTACCGATCGGAGGTGTGAACTTGTGGCACAAACACTTGATGTATGAACTTGTATGTCATGATTGATGTGTAATGTATTGTATTCATGTTGGTTCTATTATGCTTTGGCAAAATGCAAGTTTCTGAAAAATTCTGTGGACTATATTGTATATTTGAATATCTGTATATTATTTATATATAGTGGTCTGTAAAACTTGAATTTCGAAAATATTACCGGAGGCGCATATAGGATACTATTGGAGGCGCATATACTATAAATACCCGAGGCGCATTCCGAAACATATGCGAGGCGCATATACTATAAATACCCGAGGCGCATTCTGAAACATATGCGAGGCGCATATACTATAAATACCCGAGGCGCATTCTAAAACATATGTGAGGCGCATCTTCACATATGCGAGGCGCATATTATGCGAGGCGCATATCGATATGCGCCTCGCATATGTAAAGTATAGGAGGCGCATATCAGATGCGCCTCGCATAAGAAATACCCGAGGCTTGAAGTAGAGGCACATGTGATATGCGCCTCGGATAAGCTTTTTGGTACGCCTCGGATAGGATTTTCTCTAGTAGTGCATGTCGCATAAAATGAAATAATGTCGGTATTGTGTCAGAACACTCATTCACATCATCACATTCATTCTTGGCTTCGCAACCAGACACAGCTGTTGTCTAGGCTGCCATTTTTGTCCGAGGCCAAGTTCAGCTTGTACATGAGCTGATGATGTTGCCAACAACGTCCAACAATCACTATCTTGAGGCACATATTGACAAATGGTGACCTGCAACAGATTCAAGAAAATACATGAGTGTCTCAAATGATATATACGTATTTTTACCAATGTTTTAAATATTCAGCTATGGAAAATAGCTGCAGCATACCAATGTTTTAAATATTCGGCTATGGAAAATATCGGCAGCCCATGATTTCATTTGGAGACAACATGCTCAGACAGCTAGCGGGGTATAACCAGCTATTTAAAACTATGATTTGTACTATTAGTCCAAGTACATAAATTAAGACTGTTTGAATACCAAGTACGTACTGCACCATGATACATTCACTTACATCATCATTACACAACACGGATTCAATCTGTTTCATTACCTAATCGTATATGCATGGTTATGAGAAAACTATAGTAAGGTGTAAAGTAAATGCTTACCAAAATTCGACAGCCAAGAGCCGGAGGCAAACCCGATGTTATCTGCACCGAGAAGAACCACTTCCACAATTTGAAACTCCATGCTATCTGCATTGAGAAGAATCACTACCAAAATTTGAAACCTCATATATATCATATACAAGTTATACCTCTCGTTTCAGTTCAAAATGTCGGGATTGTTGTGCAGAAATATTGAGAGATGCATTATTACATCGAAAAATTATCCTACCAATTAGAAGTGTGTACCCTACACCTCTTTGATCACCAAATTTAATCATGTATTCTTGGCAGACGCCTCGGCTTCAGAGCAGCCCCTGCTCCAACTGTGGCCAAATCTCCTAATTTATGCTGCCAACCGTTGTGGACTGTCCAGTTTTAGAAGCACTATAAAACAAGAGTACATGTTTGTATAATCCTAGTGAAAGTTACTTCAAGGATGGAAATTTCTGTGATTCATAGTGCAGGAGGTCCCCTGGTTTTAGCTCGGCGGGTGTGGTGCGTGCACTTCTTAGAGCTGAGGAACATAACCTAGAGGATAATAACAGTTATTTGGATATAAATTCCTAAAAAAATGATGAGAAAACCACAAGGTTATCCATGATTCATAACAAATTCAGAGGGTGTTTCAACAATTTAACATCTTGTCACTTAAAAGATACAGATTTTCATAAAGAGCATTAAGAAGTTATAATTCCTGACATTTTTCAATTAAATGATCATATAAGAGACAATGCTTTGCAATTAAATTTCATGATAAAATTTCATATACTAAGGATTGATGTGCATCCACCACCATCAGATTAGAGGACATGCAATAGTAATCCTCGGTTAGTGAGAGCCCTATGGCAGCACATGAGATATGTTGAATTAAGGAGAAGAACAAATTACAATTAGTGTGCCTTGGCTCCTATTTCACAAGAAAAACACGCTGCACTGTGATCCGATCAAGTAGGAGTCTGCATCTCTCATCTAAAATCCATAATGATCATGAGCTCATGATGTGGTATCCTACTCTAAAGATCATGTACTGACTTTACCTGATGCATAATGCGGTCTCCTACTATTTAGAAGACATCAGTTCTGAACAAGTTTCACAAAAACGAAAGCAACCTTGCCACAATTACACAATATAGTTTCTTCAGTGCATAGGAAACAAAAATTTCAATGGTCAAATGTAGTCTGAATCTATACATCAACAATTCCAACCATGCAAGTAAACAAGCAAAAAAGGGAAAACTAACCAAGTCAAACCGACATCAGCTGTATGGCCAACATGTAGTATGACAGTAGTCGTCAAACTGAACCAGAATTCTAGAGAAGAATGCATTAGAGGGTGCGACGGCGACGCACGGATGTGCCTGGGGAGTGGTCCGTGGCTACATCGATGACTTCAACGCGCGAGGCAGCAACATCGGGCGAGCGACGCATGGACATCGGGCGAGCGACGAAACGTCTAGGCGGGAGCGCGTACAGGGGCTCAAGGCGAGGGCGCTCTCAGAGTCATCGCTACCACATCACATGAGTAGATCACATGAGTATGAGAGGACATTGGCGGGGGTAGGAGAGGGGGATTTGCGCAGGGCGATCTCCAAAATAGGAGCGGAGGATTGGGATGCAGCGGGCGGCAGACTGAGGAAGAAGGGACGGGAAGGGCGACGGGCTCCGGGCGACGGGCTGAGGAAGAAGGTGGCCGGGGCGGGCGGAGGGATGAGGATGAAGTCGGCCGAGGAGTAGGAGTAGTCGTGGGACGGGTGGGTCGTTGTGGAGGAGGCAGTCGTGGTAGTGTGGGACGGGGTGGGTCACGGGGGCATCGATCATTAGGCAGATGATGACAATTGGATTAAACAAATCAGCGCAAGAGATTACGGGGGTATCACGGCGGACAACTCATCGTTGGGTAACTCTGGAGTGTTAGATATAGGCAATCGTATGGTTAATATTATTTGGATTTGACCCTCTGGGTCTTTTTATATTAGTGTAGAAGAAGAATGCTTCGTAGATGTCACTATGGTGATGCTGCAAGTTTCCACCATGATTAGACACGGCCTAGGCGTTTCTCTAAAACAGAATACAAACTCTATGGACTCACAATTTCCCACTTCATTTCACACCGGTAACATCCATAGACAAAAGAGCATGATATCCACGGAGTATAAAAAGTACAAGTGCAATGTTGAAAACGTTCCTCGTGACAGCACGGTTCTGCTAATCCCAACTTATAAGTGCAAGCATGTACAACAAAGTTGCCTCAATGGTTCAAGTTTATTAGGGGCAAATAATAAAATGTGCCATCAAGTTCGTGAGGGCTTTAATCACTAAGTTTTCATATAACAAAATAGTTTTTATTGGAAGATAGTTGAAAATAAGAATATACTTGGAATGGTGTAACACACCATGCATAGGAGTTTATTGTGGACACTTTGGAATAACTTGGTTTCTTGGGAGTTGGAAGGATGAGTAGAACTTACTCATACAAGTGTAGGCTAGCAAAATACTGGGAGCAACCAACGAAGAGAGCAATAATGGCCATAATTATGTAATGCCACAAAGCAAACTAATCAAAGAAAAAAGTGGTACGAAAAGTCAAGGACTAAATGATCATAGAGTCTAATGGTGACTTGTCATAGTCATAACATGGTGTAAGCATGTGCCAAGTCAACCCAAGCAAAACATCAAAGGAGAATACCACAATATTATGCTTTTGCATGCTAAAACAACACATAATTTCTTCAAAACACACTAAGAAATCCCAATTGTTTGGAACAAGATATGCTACAGCAATAATCACTAAGCATAATGCAAAAAAACACCTAGCATGTCATGCTAAAGTCTTAGTCACAGTCAATGCAAACTCCTCTTGCACTTCAAGCAAGAACTTACTACTCCTTTCCAAACACCAAGCAAACTTATTTGCAAAACAACACAACGAGAATGGGGGTCCAAACTACTAAAGCAAACTAAAAAAACTAAGCAAAGCAAACGAAAACTAAGACGCTCCAAGAACAACACAACTGTGCATGAAACAATAAAAATGAAGTGTCTAGACAGACCTGATCTTTTTATTGATGAAGAAGGGGATGCGTTGGGCATCCCCAAGCTTTGACACTTGTACCTCTTGGATATTTCTTGGGGTGACACCATGGTGGAATCCCCAAGCTTTAGCTTTTTTCCATTCTTTATCTCATTGCATCATTCTCTCTCTACACCTAAATTTTTTCCTTCATACAAAACTTCACACAATCTTCATTAGCAACATTAGCTTATTCAAAAGATATTAGACCGCGAGAAAAGCTTTGGAACATCAAGGCTTTTCACTAAAAACATAATCTACTGAATTAACTCCTTCAAAGAAACTCAATTTACCTGAAGAGAGCTCAAAAAGGAATCAATAAGAAGCAAATGCAAATAATGGCAGAAATCTGTCAAAACAGACCAGCAGGTAGAAACGAATTTTTCCGAACATCTTCTGTTGCTCAAATCAAAAAGTGATGAACTAACTAAAGTTATCCAATATACTGGGGGATTTATTCTTAAATTGTGAGATTAATCCGAGTTACAGAGCCTCCTCACAAAATTGTTTGGTGGAGGACAGAAATCTGTTTCGGGACAGCAACTCCCCAAATCTTAGTTCCCCTCATTCGAGGTCATTCTTGGCACAAAAAGCAAACAAAAAGGATAAGCAGAGGTCATTACAGCAGTAATAACTTCCCAGACTCAAGGAAACTCTTGGGTTATCTCCCAACAAGTACTTTTCTTTAACGCCTTTAAGTTAGGCACAAGAAGCAAGATGAATCAAGTATTTTCAAATGAGGAGGCATTAACATTCATACTTGCAAAATCTTCAACTATGAAATATATCTCATCCAAATGGGTTTTGGAGGATCCTTTCTCATCTCTCTTTGGTCTACTACCTTCATCAAAAATATTTTCAGGGGCAATCCAATCAAAGTTATTTTCAAAGGCTTCATGCATTCCAACAAGCTTATAGGGTATGGGTATATTGAATTCCTCTCTAGGCTTAGTTTTATCAGAAATAACCACAACATCTACACTTGTACCTAGCATATTGAAACGTTCAAAAACTTTTTTGGCCTCCCTAGCCACATCATGGAATTCTTTTGATAAAGTTTCAAGGATGAATTCCCTTTTTCAACATTCTTCTCTTCTTTTAGTTTTAGGAATAAGAATTCTATGAAGGGGTTAAGGCTAACAAACCTAGCCTCCAATATATGAACTAAAGAAGCTGCAACAATCTCATAATTAGGAGCAAGTTTAGCTATAGATTTATCCTTAATATCCTCACGCTTGCTAACATAGTTAAAGAATTCTTCAATATTATCTTTCCCAATTATGGAGCCACTACCTATTGCAAGATCTTTCAGAGCGAACTTGGGGAGCAACATAGTGATCTAGAGCAAGGTGGCAACTAGAGAAGGAACTAATTTTTTTGTGTTTTTAAATAAAGCAAGAAAACCAAACTAGACTATTTTTTTTGGGTTTTTTGAAAAGAGGCAAACAAAACCAAGCAAAAGAAACAAAGCAAACTAAATACAAAGTAAAGAGAAAGGAAGTGAAGGACTCCCCTAGTGAAGACGTCCTTAGCCTCCCTAGAAACGGAGCCAGAAATCTTGTTGATGCGCTGGTGCCTGACAGGGAGGAAGAGGTTGAAGTTGTCCTGTAGATCCCCGGCAACGGCGCCAAAAATCTTGATGCGTGCACCCCGTGTTGATGTGGGACACTTTGTTGGAACCCCAAGAGCAAGGTCTGATGAGCACAGCAATAAGTTTCCCTCAGTAGAGACCGAGGTTATCGAACCTGAAGGAGGAAGGAAACGTCTCAAAGGTGTTGCTGGCAACATGAAGATCTGCACAACACAAACTCAAGACTTTGCCCCAACGAATCAGTGAGGTTATCAAGCTCACCGGTTTGCTGTAACAAAGGATTAAACATATGATGTGGAAGGTAACAGTTTGCAGCAAGTAAACAAATAACAATGGAGGATGTATCAATGGTAAAGATTGGATAGGGGTCCATAGTTCACTAGAGGTGCTCTCCTTAGATAAACAACATGGCACGAAGG
This sequence comes from Avena longiglumis, assembly GCA_030063025.1. Lineage (NCBI taxonomy): Eukaryota > Viridiplantae > Streptophyta > Magnoliopsida > Poales > Poaceae > Avena > Avena longiglumis. Next base: position 309,159,022 of record CP125976.1, on the reverse strand, counting down.
GTAAACAAATTACAGTGGGACAATTGACAGGAACTGAGCAAGGCATAACAATTCAATTACTAGCTAGAAAGATCCTATGAAGTTGATTGGGCAATACAACATTATATATAGACCGTAATCCAACTGCATCTATGACTAGAAGTCCACCTTCATGTTATCATCCGAACCCCCTCTAGTATTAAGTTTCAAGCAACAGACAACTGCTTTAAGCAAAGTGTGTAAGGTAAACAATCCACATGTTCTATGAACAAGGGACCGTTGTTTTCTCCCTAGTAGCAACAACACATCTACAAATGAAGATATTTCTGTCACTTCCCTTGGAAACTAGAGGCATGAACCCACTATCGAGCAAAAATACTCCCTCTTGGAATCACTAGCAACTACTTGGCCAAGATAACCACTAGCAACGGAGAGCATGCAAGATCACAAACAACACAAACATGATAAAATCATAAAGATAAAACCATTAATCAAACCAATATAATAATCTCAATATCCATTGGATCCCCGCAAATACAACATGCATGATTACAAATAGATTAGATCTTGATCATGAACGGAGCTCACAAGATCTATACATTAAAGCATAAAGGAGGAGATTCAACCATCTAGCTACTACGTGGACCCATAGTCCAAGGTGGAACTACTCACAAATCATACCGTAGAGAAGGCCTCTGGGATGATCTCCCATCCGGCATGGTGCCGGGAAGATCTTCAGATCCCCCTGATCTAGGGATGATGGTGGCGGCGGTACAGACGGTTTCGTGGATTTCTGATCGGGTACCGAGAGTTTCTATATCGGGGGCTTCTTATAGGCAAAGGGGTGAGTCCGGGAGGCGACCAGGGTCGCCAAACCCTACCCAGGCGCGGGTCCACTTGACCACGTTCCTGGGGTGGGTCTAGCCCCCCTGGCCAGCCCCTCCGGCTCTCCTCTAGACTTCTTGTTCCCCACGGAAAGTTATTGACTTTGTCCTTCGTCCCGTCCAATTCCGAGAATATTTCTTTACTAACTTTTCTGAAACCAAAAACAGAAGAAAACAGACATCTAGCATTGTTGCAACTTGTTAATATGTTAGTACCAGAAAACATGTAAAAATCACCTCAAAGTGTAGACAAGTAAAACAAAGTAGATACTAAACAAGCATGGAGCATCAAAAATTATCGATATGTTTCCAACGTATCATGCTTACACTAGTGATTTTGCCTATGTGTCATCGGAATCATTGGATGTGTTTTGGATAGTGATGATAGGGTAAAGATACAGTGTGATTTCAGCAAGTGAAGTGATTAGATACTAGTTCAGTTTTGGCGCACGTAGTGTGTGTCTCTGGTTCATTATATATTTTTACATGAATATATATATTAAAAAAATATTGCGTTTTCCCTCCGTCAGTGAGGTCTTTGTTCTGAATCTGGCAGAGCCACAGCAGAATGGAAATTTTTCTAATGAGGCAATGAAAACTAATATCATTTAATTTCTTTGTCATAATGGCAACACACATGGTTTATATGTGTGAAGTCTTGAGTTTGAATCTTCTCTACTTGACATATTTTTTGGGTTTACATTATTTTATTCTAGCAATATTGCTTTATAGAGAGGCTAACAAGGCCGACCCACCAGCCTACAGTGTCCCTCTTAATGCATAGGTTTGAAAAAAATAATTTAAGTACTTATACAGAGAGGCTGCCATCAGGGACCCATAGGCTAGGACATACCAGAGAGGCTGACATGTTGGGCCCAACAGCAAGACCATACATGACTGCCACATAGAGCTACGTTGCCAAGGTCAAAATAGCAGACGCAACCGAAAAAAAGTCTATCATACACACGTTTCATTTATAGATATTGACATGTGGGACCCACCAGCGAGAACTTATACACGTGAGGCCACATCGAGCAACGTTGCCAAGTTACAAACAGGGAGGTGAGAGCGAGAAAAAATTCCAGCATGCACAAGTTTCTTCTAATGAGAGGCCAACATGGGTGACCCACCAGCCCGTATAAATAGCCGCCACATCGAGCAATGTTGCCACGTTCGAAACAGGGAGGCACGAGCGAGAAAAATTGTAGCATGCATAAGTTTCTTCTAAAGAGAGACTAACATGGGGGACCCACCAGCCTGGATAAATGGATGATGCATCGAGCAACGTTGCCAAGTTCTAAATAGGGAAGAGCAAGCAAGAAAAAAGTCCATCATGCACACGTTTCTTTAAATGAGAGGATGCCATGGGGAACTCACCAGCCTGTATGAATGGCTAATGCAATGAGCAATGTTGCCAAATTTGAAACATGGAGGCGCGAGTGAAGAAAAATTTCTAGAATGCACATGTTTCTTCTAATGAGAGGTAGACATATGGGACCAAGCAGCATGACCAAACAACAGATTCGTCAAACAACGCTATGTAGTTCGGAACAGGCTAGCGCTAGAGAAGAAAAATTATATCATACACACAATTCTTCTAATATGAGGCTCACATAAGGGACCCACCATCTTGAATAAATGGCTAATGCAGCGAGCAACACTATGTAGTTTGGAACATGATAGCGCTAAAGAAGAAAAAATCCATCATACACCCGTTTCTTATAATGAGGGGATGACATGTGGAGCCCAGCTTCGTGATTAAAAGGTAGATGCATCGAGCAACACTATCATAGTCGGAACAAGGTACCATGAGCGAAGGAAAAAATTCCATCATACACATGATTCTTATAATGAGAGGTTGACATGGGGGCCCTAGCAACATGTCTAAATGGTAGATAGATCAAGCAACATTATCTAGTACAAAACAGGGAGGCATGAGCCAAGGAAAAAAATTCCATCATGCACGCTTTTCTTCTAGTGTGAGGATGACATGTGGGACCTAGTAGCCAGATGAAATGACAGAAGAATTGAGCAATGCTATCAAGTTCGGAACATGAAAGGAAAAAAGTCCATCATGCACATGGTTCTCTTAATGAGAGGTCGACATATGGGACCCAACAACCTAACTAAATGTAAGACACATCGAACATTGTTATCAAGTTCAAATCAGGGAGGCGCGACCGAAAAGTATGGTCTTCTAGATTCACTGACGTTTGCGACCCACATGCCTAAAAATAATTAGGCGAGTCAACATCGCGCGAGGAACCGAAAATCTTTCTTATGCCACACGCCCATAGAGCTTCGTCCACATTTTAAGCGGTTTTGTCATAGTAGAAGGGTGTGAAACCGAAAAAAAGTTTTCCATCGGCCCCGGTCGAGCCGAGAAATTCTTCGCAGAAGACACGCCTTCTATGATGACTGACGGGCCAAGTTGTTGCAGAAGGAAATATTTCTTGTAGTGAAAGTAGGAGATGCCCCCATGACGGCTGTGGGACATTGGTCGCCTTCCATGACTTCCTCAACCAAAAGATGTCATTCCCGCATGGTCTATGCATCTACACCGAGCATGGATATGAGTTCGTGGCCCCGCCCATAGCTCTCATCGCCCACCTCGAAAAATCCCACTCGATGGAAGTTCATAGTTTTCACTATAGCACGGAACACAGGTACATCTCTCAGCCTCTGCTGGCACATGTCTCATGGAGAGTAGAGATCTTCTTACCCAGGGACGATGGTACGGTGTTCGCCATGTGATTTGACATGCTCGACTATGGCCTCACCATATCCGTCTAGTGCGTCAGGTCGGCGACGTGCTTGTTTCTGTGGTAAATGGTGGATTTGCACTTATATAAACCTTCAATGATGGGAGGGGACCTGGAGGAGTTCGCCAAAGACAGCTTGTTTTTTGAGCCGAAGAGAAGTGTGTCACTGGCCACCGTCAGGATTACTGAAGATTTCCGGAATTTTCTGATTAATAAACATGATAGGTTCACCCTGGATTACTCATTCTACATCCACAAGGTGGGAGATAGCAAATATGAACGTCTTGATTCTGATGATGATCTGTTGTTCATATTTGGGATTAAACATTGATGTTGATTTTGGTCGAGGGGTTTCAGTGTGTCGAAAAGTTGGATTTTGGCTGCAAAGTAGTATAATACAGTACTATTATACTAGTTCTTGTACTTAGGAGTATATTGTTTCTAGTTCTACTTGTGATAATGTATTTTGTAGTATATACTAGTAGAACTTGTTTAAATCAAACGTTGGAGATGATTTAGCATTTCCTTTGAAACATGGATCCGTAATGGTATCTAGCACTATTTGATTTGATCAAGTAGCTTTTCTTTTCAAACATGGCCTTGCACAGGGTGCTCTATAGGTACTACGTATGTTTTATCGCAGTCAGTTAGGTTACTGATATTTACTTTTTTTTAATAATATTTAGCATGCTATAATTTAGTCCTTTGATTCTTACTTCCTTTAGAAACTCTATGTACATCTCTCAGCCGATGTTGGCACCACGCTCATCGAGACTAGAGGACATCGGATCCAGAGACATTGGTACGGTGTTTGCTATGCTATTTGCGCGAGTCAGGCGACATCATGATATCTGTCGTGTGCGTTGGGCTGGACGCATGCTCGTCACCCTTGTAACATGTGCAGTTCTCCGTCTATCACCCATCAATAGAGCCAGGGTTTTGGAAGGGTGCAATCTGCAGTTCCTTCACGCCTGGGAGCGGGGTGGTGCCAGTCATCATCTAGAAGGAAAAGCATTCCATGTTTGTGTACCATGAAACATCACATATTACCTGGGGCCTGCATTACAAAATATTTATCCCTCTCAGGGATTTCCGTGTGTTGGAGGATGGATTTTGGATGCAGAGTAGTATAATACTATTTCTTGTACTTCAGAGTATTTTGTACTATATACTTCTAGTACTTGTTTAGGTCAAGGGAAGGACATGGTATTGATTTTCCTTTGTTCCGTCGTTGCTATTACTAAAGTATTTTTTTGAATGAATAGTGATGTACTGTTACTTGTTTAGATCAAGTGCGCTGATTGTCTTGCTTTTATTTTGAAACATAGTATTATCACAATTATCTAGATGAGACTTGGGCATTTTGGGTTGCATATGAGGGTCACACAGACATTGACCAAAGGTGGAGGTATTCGCACAGACACAGACTTGATCGTCAGTTTTGCTTGCTCCAATGATCAAGTATGTTCGCAGAACATGGCATACTGATTGTGTGCCAAGGTTTTTTGAGCTAGAACAATAACTTATTCTTTCTATACTGCTATTGAATTTCAAGCAGAAAAGCTAATGAATCTCTCAAATGTTAAGTCGTTGCTATTACTAAAGCATTTGGTGGAACTAATACTGATATACTAGTACTTGTTTAAATGAAGGGTAGTCGTAAGTCTTGCTTTTTTTTAAAATATGTCCTTGTCACAATCTAGATGAGACTTGGTCATTTTGGGTTGCATATGAGGGTCACAGAGGAATTGATGTGAGAAGAAGGTACTCAAAGTAGACTTGATCGTCAGTTTAGCAAGCTCCAATGGTCAAGTGTGTTTCGAGAAAAGGGCAAACTGATTGCGCGACAAGGTTTTTAGAGCTGAAACTAGAACTGGTTCTCTCTATACTGCTACTATATTTCAGTGTTTGTATTGTTGAATCAGTGACTTTAAAATGCTGCTAAATTGGTCAAGTGTTGCTGAATATGAACTACAAATCCCTCGATAATTTTTCTATCTTATTTTGTACTTCTGAATTTTTACATGCATACTGTATCATCCAAAAAGAATTATCACTTCTTACCCTCCCTCTTTGAGGTCTTTGTTTAGAATCCAGACGAGCCACAACACAATGCAAATTAACTAGGAGAAGAAATCTAGCCCATTCGGCCCCTCTTTAACCCAGAACATTCTAATTTTGCCTTTTGGGGTCAGGGGACTGCTGACCATAGCCTAGATAAATTTGAGAAAGGAGCCGATGGAGCATAACATATAACATCTCAATTTGGCCTTTTAGGGGTAATGGGACTGCTGACCATAGCCCTGAGAAATTTGAGAAAGGAGTCCATGGAGCATAGCCCTAAACATTTTAGTTCGGACTTTTAGGGGTCACGGGACTACAGAGCACAACCCCTTGAAATTTGAGAAAGGATCCCATGGACCATTGTCGAAGATTTGTCCCGTGAAGGAACAAGGGATGAATGATCCCTAGGTTCGAGAGGGGGCTAAACACGCGTTCCCATGGAGCCTCGATGATGCTGGGGATGGCGAAGAAAAAATCATGACAGAGAGGTTACACGGTGTTTTTTACCTAGGTTCGGGTCCCTCGCGAGGAGGTAAAGACCCTACTCCTGCTTTGTTTTATTGCTCGCTTGGCTTCACGGGGGTACAATGGAGATGAGATCTCTAGGGTTCAGTTCACTAAGGATCGATTCGTTCTAAGGTAGGAGGAGGAGCCCTTCTATATGGTTGCGCTAGTTCTCTTTCTCCAAAACATTTGGCGGGAAGGGTTACCACATTCCCGCGCTGGAGGCATAGGCTGCCTCTTGTCTTCTCTAGTCGCTGCCATCTATCGGGTGGTGTAGTGGACGGTTGCTGCGCTACCGCTCCGTCCTGGCTTCTTTACACCAACGCTGCGCATATGGCTCTGACACCTCCTTGCGTCATATGCTCCTTCTTTTACCCAAAGGGGAGGGGCAACATCTTGCTTTCCTGAGCCAGTCCAGCCTCACCATGGATCGCCCGTTGGTGCGTTGTCTAGCGCGTGATGCCCTGACCCGCGAAGCCATCCCTTGTGAAGGGACCGTCCTTGATGAGGGTGGGCCTCCATGCTCTTTAGGCATCCTCGCGAGGGTCTCACTCCTCGAAGACTCCGCTTGGGTATGCTTTGTGGGTCTGACGTCTCGACGGGACGTGGTACCCCTAGTGCCAATAGTCCGATAGTAGCCCCCGGTCGCTTGGCTTGCACGCGTTGGGTAACGGGTGAGGAAGTCAAGGGACCTTCTGACGCCGGGCGCACGATTAGTCACGTCCAGGCGTGACTCGCCGTAGAGGTCGTCGACGCCTTCCTCGTGGCCATGCGGCCCGTGGCACCCGCCCAATGTGCGAACCGTCCCTCTTGTTCAAGGGTGTTGGGGTTCGCACCGCCCATAAAATGCCAAACCTTGGAATGGCCAGGACGCTTCATCTCCTCTGCCGCCTTCCCGGCCAGCCTTTGAGATGGCCCCAAGAAGACCCATGCGGCTGCCTCTGCCTCGGGCTTCCCTACGCCGAAAATGCAGGAGTTATGCCTCGGCCCACCATTCTCAATGTCGAGGGTTTGGATAAGGTCGAGAAACTCATGGCCGCTCGCTCAAATGAGTGGGGGCTTCGCGGGCCTAGTGTCCCAGAGTCGGGGAGAGTGCATGGCGTCCTACTGCCACCATGGTCTTCATGTGCTCCATCACAGTCCAGCTCGTTCCTCCTTTCTCGTTGTTCTTCCTTGCAGTCCTGGAGCACTACTGCATCCAACTGCTCCAGCTCCATCCACGGAGCGTCACGCTCCTCGCCGCCTTCGCTTATTGGTGCGAGGATTTCGTCCGCATCGCTCCAACTGTTGCTTTGTTCCGGGACTTCAAGCACCTCCTCGTCCTTTCGCCGGAGGATACCCTAGGAGGCGTTGGGTTCTTCGCCAGCGAGGAAGGGGATTTCGCTCCCATCTCCATTCTTGGAGGCTCGTCGGAGTTTCACCGCGACTAGTTGCTGGTTGAGGCCAGACGTGCATGGCCGCAACTCCGTGTCCTAGTGGGGGCTGCTGTGGAGAACCCATGATAGGCTGCTTGCGAGGCTGCTGCCTTCATGTGCTCTGGTCCCCTCGCGAGGCGCATGGAGCGCCTGAGGATCTTAGGGCTAACCGGTGATATGGTGGTGTGGGAGTATCTGCGGCAGCAGATCGCTCCTCTCCAGGAGCATTGGCGGCCCCTCTGGACCTTGGTGCCCGATCAAGACGAGGCTAGGCTCTCTAAAGGCCTTCGAGATGAGGAGACGGTGGCAGCTCTCGTGCGCCTAATCCTAGGAGTGGAGTCTATGGCGGAGCTCCCTCCCGGTGTATGCGCCTTATAATTGGAGGGGGATACGAGCTCCATCCGCACGGAACTCCACACCTTCGACGCGCGGGGTGAGTTCTCTCTAGTCAAGTTCGATGATGAGGGGGCGGATCTGGGTAATGGCCCTGGATCCTCACGACCTGTCGGCCATGGGAGAATGATCAGCAGCGTGTCTTCCTATGAGGAGGAAGACACCCCCGAGCCTCCCGAGGGGGAGGTCCACGGTCTCGCTGAGCAGGTAGAGTGCACGGCCATAGCTCGGCTGAGGCCGTCCCCCACCGCTCTCGCGGCGCGGGTGGCCGGGAAGCGGCCAAGCTCGAAGAGGTGCCTACTTTCCTGCCCCTAGGAGTGCAGAAGACCGACTAGTCCTTCGTGAGGACAGCGACCGCAGGGTGAGTAAGCTTCTGACCGCTCCCAGGGATCTCTTTCCTCCCTCCCTTCTAGCCGATGATCATGTTTTTTGACGCAGATGCGAAGAGAAGAGGAAGGACGCGCCAACGCCAGGCTCCAGCAGTGCCTTGGGCGATAAGGGTACTATGCTTATTCCCAACCGGAGCAGCGGTGTCGCTACCCTGAGGTAGGACGAGATGGCCTTGACCTGATGGTTTTGGGTGATGATGCTCCGCTAGTTGAGGACCATGTGGGCGCGCAAGGTGTGTCACCATCTCTGGTCTGAGCTAGCCATGGCGATCCTCCTGAGGGGATCCCCCGAGCCTCTAACAGCACGGGCCTGAGAAAGCTCGCTCTACCATCCTCAGCGGATCCCTCCCTCGGCAGGTCGAAGTCTCTCCGTGCTGTCATGTCCGCTGCACACTCTGGGCATGAGTAGTACCTCGTGGACTTTGCCGCGGAAGAGCACCGCCTGGCGCCGGCTACACCTGGAGCGTGCTACTCTTGAGGAGGTCCAGAAGCGATGGGCGGACCATTGCAAGGTGCTTGTGTCCCTGGAAAGGCTCGGTCTTAGGAGCCCTCTCAAGGACCGGTTCCGTCTTTGGGTGGGACCGAAGACTCTCTCACGGACCTGAGCAGGGCAGTGGGTGACCTCTCAGCCCATGACCGTGCCCTTGCCATTTCCGAGCAGGATGTTGAAGAAGACCGGCGGAGGGTTGCATAGCGGGAAGAGGACGCGACCCTTCGTGAGGAGGCTGTTTGGATCCGCGAGGATGAGGTTGAGATGGAGAAGAGCCACTTGGAGGCATGGGATGCGCAACTGGAGACCACTCTCCAGAGGGTCAGGGAGTGCACCCTTTATGTGGACAACCGTAGTGCCAAACTCGACGATCGACTTCGCCGTTGCTACGCGAAGGTGCCTGAGGAGAAGGAGCGACTGCAGAAGGACAACGACAAGACTCTCTCGCAGCTTCACCAATCTCTTTGGAATGAGTGGCAGGAGAGAGCCCACACTCAAGAGTCCCGATTCACCGAGAATAGGTGGGAGCTAGAGACCCCCCTCTGTCGCATGAAGGAGCGCCTGGCCGAGGCCATTTTCGAGCTACACGACCTGAAGGAGATTCGAGGCGCGCATGAGGACCTCCAGAAGCACTGGAATGAGCGTGACAAAATGGAGCAAGACCTCCAGGTGCTCGAGAGGGAGTGGTGCAGCATGTACCAAGCGCTCGCCAGGCGCATGCGCGACACCTTCGCGACCTTCAGAATGACCGACTTCAACCCTGGGCCCCTTGCCAATGTCGATGGGGATATCTCCTTCCTGGAGCTCTTCTCTCGGATCATAGCGGTGTTGGAAGGGGAGCCGCCCTCTACCACGAGTACCACCTCTGTGAATGCCAGAAGATGATGCGTACCGTCATGATCCAGGTCTTCTCTACCCTTTACCAGCACGATACCAACTTACCCTAGAAGGTGCTGCTGCAGGCGGTGGAGCATCATGAGGGGACCCGAGGTGAACGAGGTCGCCCGCTTCTAGCAGCTCGTCGATGAACGTGTGGATGAATTCTTTCCATTGTTCAAGCGATATGAAGTGGACGATTCCTCCGAGGCTGACGCGAATCCTGAAGGTGAAGGCAATGTTCCTACTGTAGGTTTCCCTTCTGCAGGCGGGAGCGACATACAGTCTCCCGAGGGTAGAGCTCTAGAGCCGTCGACCTAAGGGGCTCTTTTCCTTGAAGTCCTTTTTATTTTGGTGAACTTTGGTTTGTTAGTCGTGGCTGGACCTGGAGCGGATATGTATGTTTGTTCCGTCTGTATCCGCTAGCGCGTTGTCGGAGCGTTGTGCTTCCCCATGGGTATCTCGCGGAGAGGGCCGCGCGATCCTGCGGGAACCCTGCATAGCAATGTTAGGAGCCAAGGTAGAGGTAACTTACCACCGTCGCCGGGTGGTAAGTTCAGATCTTAGAGGTTTTTAGTCCCGTATGCTTCTGGCTTCAGGAGGGATAGAGCCTCGTGAGCCGCCCCGAGTGCCTCTCGAGGAGAGAACCGTAGGGCTAATGTTGAGCCGGCTGGCCTCTCGAGGAGTTTTTGTATTTTTCGTTTTTAAGGGTCAGGAACCAAGGGTGAGGTAACTTGCGGCCAAGGAACGGGCCATAAGTTCAGAGCTCAACGCTTTAGGTCCCGATAGGATTGATCTGCGGAGATCTGAGCCACCCATGCGATTAGGAGCCCTGGGCGAGGTGACTTACGGAGATCTGAGCCTCCCATGTGATCAGTAAGTTCAGAGCTTCGCACTTTAGGCCTTGAAGAGTTTGAGTTGCGGAGATCTGAGCCTCCCATGTGACCAGGAGCCGTGGGAGAGGTGAATTACGGCCGAAGAATGATCCGTAAGTTTAGAGCTCCACACTTTAGGCCCTGAAGAGTTTGAGATGCGGAGATCTGAGCATCCCATGCAATCAGGGGCCGTGGGAGAGGTGACTTATAGCCGAAGAACGATCCATAAGTTCAGAGCTCCACACTTTAGTCCCTGAAGAGTTTGAGCTACGGAGATCTGAGCCTCCGATGAGATTAGGAGCTATGGGCGAGGTGAATTTCGGACGAAGAATGATCCGTAAGTTCACAGCTCCACACTTGAGGCCCTGGAGAGTTTGAACTGCGGAGGTCTAAGCCTCCCATGCCGCCCGTAGGCCTCCCAAGGGGATCTCCGCGGGGCCCGTGCCTGCTTGTGATATTCCCGAGGCGGGATCCTAGGTCCTAGATGTTTCCACAATCCTACCTAAGGGCTAACACACCCCTGGGCCTATCGTGCCTCCAGCGTTGGCCTGTTTTGTTTATACGCCATGCGATGGTTTTAAGCACCGAGAACCATAGGTGAGGTGACTTATCGCAGGAGCTAGTCTGCAAGTTCAGATATCGACACTTTAGGTCCTCGACCTTGACGGGGGAAAGTACGGCAATGGCACCATCCCAGCCCCCGCTCGCGTGGCGGATAGACGAGGACACGACAAGCTTGTGGGAAGAAGGGAATAACCAGCAGAACGAACGTGTTTGTAGGAAAGAGCGAACAAAAATTGCAGGTAACATCGGCCATTCCCTGTCTCAAAACCCTACCCGGGGGGGGGGGGAGAGCCCATCAGGAAGAGAGTGGGGATAGGAGTCACCTTGGGAGGGTAGAGTCTGCTCCTCTTGAGGGATAGAGGCATCCCAGGCCTGATGAGCCCTTCGGCGCGGTCATCACCCCGTGACTCCCTGGCCAGCCCCTGGGCCTCCCGAGGGGATATAGATCCGGGGCTTTAACGTGCGGAGCCTTGCTGTGCTTGCTGCTCCGCTGGCATCTTCTATTGATGTCGTATTACTCTCTCATCTTCCTGAGTCTGACGCATTCTCTGGTCTCATGGCCTTGTCTCTGGTGGAAGACGCAGTACGGGCCTTGGTCAGGTGCTCGGCCTGCACCTCGCCACATTAGGTGCTTCCTAGAGACCTTCTTCGTGCGCTGGTCAATGCTTCCCTCAGGATCCACTGTCATGTCTTCTGACTCCTTGTTGCCACGGGAGAACAGGTCGCCTGTTTCCGCCTTGGCATAGTGATCTACCATCACGAAGAGCTCGACAACCTTTGGGAGGTTCTCTCCGCGGCGGCCAATCCTGCCGAGCACCCAGGTGACGGCGACACCTTCGGCGAAGGCCACGATGACCTCCACGTCGGAAGCCCCTGCAACCCTGACGAGTGTCTGGTCGAAGCGTTGCAGGTATTTGTGTAGGGTTTCATTCTGGCCCCGCCTGACCATCCTGAGATCGTCACAGGTGCACGCCCGTCGGTCTAGGTCCCCGAACTTGGTGACGAAGAGTCCGTAGAGATCTGACGATGAAACGATGGACCCCTCTGGAAGGTTGAGCAGCTAGGCGCAAGCCTCCCCCGCCAATCCCATGGGGAACTAGTTGGCAAGGACGTGGTCGTCGCCTCCCGTTGCCTCGACTCCCATGGTGTAGATCTGTAAGAACTCCGTGGGGTTGGTGGTTCCGTTTTTGCGCGGCGACACCTCTGGCTAGAACTTGGTTGGCCATACCACCTTGCAGAGGCATTTGACCAGGGCTAGGCAGCTGGAGCAGCTTATGGCCACGCCTCCGGCAAGGGCCGCTCTATTCTGGAAACCGGGTGCCGATATGGTCTGGAGGACCCGAGCCTCACGTCCCCAGCACCTCGCCAGCGTTACCCGCGCATCCTCTGTTGATTGAGAGACCTTTGCCCCGGGACTAGTCTCTCTCGGGCATGGTGCGATGGGTAATCTTGTGACGCTTGATCCCCAGGTCCCTCGCAGAGCGGGGGTGGACGGGGTGCGCCATGCGCGATGTTGCCCGACCGTTCCTCTGTCACCTCGGAGCTGTCCCAGGCGGAATCCATCAGGTCCGCGAGATGGGCTTTCCACTCTTCCCGTGCGCCTTCCGCATGTGAGTAGCGAAGGAGCTCCTTCATCATGAGGCACGCTGCTTCCGGGGTGAGCGGGGTCCAGCGCGCTAGAGCCGGTGTTGGGCTGGAAGGGGCTTTCTGTCCGTGCGGCTCGGCGGAAGGACGTGGCAAAGAGTGGTTGCAGGCGCTGCAGCGGTGTGCGGGCGACATGTCACGATCCCCTGAGTCTTTTCTCCTTCTCCCTCCGGGAGAGGTTGTCACGAGGCTTGATACGAGCCACCATGCCATCGTAGTCGGTGATAGTCTATTGGCGCGCCTCAGCCCCCTACATGGCACGCCAAATTTCAGAGATTAGTCCCATGAAGGAACTAGGGCCCAACGATCCCTAGGTTCAAGAGGGGGCTGAACACGCGTTCCCAAGGAGCCTCAGTGATGGTGAAGAAAGAACCACGACAGAGAGGTGACACGTTGTTTTTACCTAGGTTCGGGACCCTCGTGAGGAGGTAAAGCCCCTACTCCTGCTTTTTTGTATTGCTCACTTGGCTTCGTGAGGGTACAATGGAGATGATATCTCTAGGGTTTAGATCCCTAAGGATAGATTCATTCTAAGGTAGTAGGAGGAGCCCTTATATATGGCATCGTTGGTCCTCTTCCCCCAAAACATTTGGCGAGAAGGGTTGCCACATTCCCGCGCTGGAGGCATAGGCTGCCTCTTGTCTTGTTCTCGCCGCCTACCAGCTGTCGCGTGGTGTAGTGGATGGTCGCCGCACCGCCGCTCCATCCTGGATTCTTTACACCAAAGTTGTGCGTCTGGATCTTCCACCTTCCTGCGTCATCTGCTCCTTCTTTTACCCCAGAGGGGAGGGGCGACATCTTTCTTTCCCAAGGTGGTCCAGCCTCACCATGGCACTCCAGTTGGCGGGTCGTCTAGCGCGCGATGCCCCGAACAGTGAAGCCATCCCTCACGAGGGGACCGCCGTTGATGATGTTGGGGGCTCTATGCTCCTTTGGAATCCTCGCGAGGGTCTCACTCCTTGAAGACTCCGCTTGGGTATTCCTTGTAGGTACGACGTCTCGACGGGACGTGGTACCCCCAGTGCCAATAGTCCGATGATCATAGCCTATGTAGTATAACCAATGTAGGGAATCCCATGTAGAATAGCCAGACTCTTTTTAATTCGTCCTTTTGAGCATTGCCCTCCACCTCTCAAAATAAAAAAACTCTTCCTACCCATGTTTTTAAGAAACTACTTCATTATGTGGTATTTTATAAATTGAGATGCCAGGAGCGCTACCCCCTCCCCCCCCCCAAATCTCCACATATCGATGTTTTTTTTGTAGAAACTACTGCATTATGTAGTAGTTTTTAGTTGAGCTGCAAGGAACGTCACCTTATTATTTGAAGGGAGATAAACATGGACAAACAAAGGATTTTTAAGGAGACAAACTGTGAGATAGTAGTACCATTTAAGGTTTGTATCAACTGTTTCTTGCATAGTGGCAACAAAGAATAGTTAATAATGTTCATGCTTGTTGTCAATATTGGCAAGCGTTCAGTTAGTTGTTTTTTCCAAAAGTTGTCAACATGTATGTTTCTGAATACACGTAACAGGTTGCCACAAAAAATATATTATACTTTTATTATTTATGTGAATGTTATCAAAACCGTGTCAACTTTGTTTGAATTTGGATGCATAGAAAGAACTTGAATTTTTCAAAACTTTCAGTGGGTTTTGATGTACTGAATTCCTGGTTAGCTTCAAAAGATTTTTGAAAATTTTTAAGAGAAATCTATCATGCTTACTTTCACATGGTTGGTTGTAGTACAGTGCTTCGAAGACCTCAAAAAATAGAAAATTATATAGACGTCGATACATTTAGCACAAAGGGCCCTAAAATTAAGTAAGGAAAAGAAGTCGGGTATCCTTCTCGAGCGAGGACCTGAGCCATACACATCGTCCTACTCTACTTGCTTCAGCAAAAAAGCTCCTCACTTTCGAACCATAGCGCTACAGGTGTGTTTGGTGCTTCCTGTTTGTTTGCAGGGTGTAAAATGGAACGAGAATGGAATACTACGGAGTACTAGTAGAAAAACTAGCTAGATCATAACGAAGTGCATCGAATGCGATGGGACGTACTACATATAGTGTAGTATAAACAATCCCTTGTGCATCACTATCTTTTGAATAACCTTCTCTTCGGATGTTTGGGAAGGAAGTGAAAATTTTGAAACCGGGAAAGTTTGAACTGCTAAGTATTACTATTTTTTGCTGCCAAGCCCGAAAATGGTTCCTTCTTATGCACACCAATGCAGCTGAATAAACACGCCAAATAATGACACGAAGCCGCTGACACAAGGCAGGTGGACACAGGGGTGCAATGCCACGTTTTGGACGAGGGAGAGATCAGCTAGCCGCGGTGTTGGGATGGTGATGAGGCAGTGAAGTTGAGAGAAAACATAATTTGTTTTGCGTGAATATATACTATTATACTAGTAAAGGTGGTGATATTTACTACTACTCCGTACTAGTAGTACTACTATTTGACTATACCATGTACCACGTGTTAGGAAGTCATCATAGCTTTGCTCTAATATTGCACCGCATTCAACTCCTCCTCTTTGCTTCTCTCTCGAGCTGTCTCTTTTGTGCTCATATTATCTCTTCTCGCCCTTTGTTTTTTCTATAGAAAATACATATTCTTCCTACTTGCTTATAGAAAATACACTCTTGTCACTTGGAAAATTGATTCTTTCCTTTTCCTAATGGTTGGAAACTCCAAGTGACAACGTTGTTTACCATGCTAAGATTCACCCATCTACTCCCAAATATGGGAACATAACGGACCGGGGGAGTACATTTTACATCAACAACCTAAAAAGGGAAAATTACATTGAGGTCCATACATCTAGCATAAAGCACCATAAAATTAAGCAAGAAAAACAGTCTGGTCGGATCCTTCTTGAGAAAGAAGCTCATCGAGCCATACTCTTCATACTACCTACTCTTCAATTGTTTTCAAAATATGGCCAAATTTGGCACCATGCAATTTCTTGGATATGGGATGATCATCAATATAAAGTATTATGTAGATATGTCCATGACCTTGGTTGGTCGGCATGAAATCCAAGAATGTTCATTCTCATTGACAACTAATCTTAAATTCGTTTATATTTTACCACTAACTTTTAGGTTCAAATTTTACATGGATAGTGGGAGTACTTTTTACATCAAATACCTAAAAAAGGGAAAATTACATGGAGGTCCATACATTTAGCATGAAGCACCCTAATATTAAGAAAGGAAAACAGTCGAGTTCAGTTCCTTGTTGAGTGAGGATATTGTAGCATCCCATTTGTCTAACAACTGTAATGCTACTTGATCTAGTAATATGATGGCTACTTCATAGATCTAATTGTTGCATCATCATTATTTCATGATCATGTCATCATGCCACCTTGCATTTGAGCATCACATAAAACCCTTTGTGTTTTGGTTCTTATCTCACATGCATTATTATTTGTATTTTCCTCTTGCTATTGTATCTGGTTCTGGATATATTGTTTAAATGCCCAAGTTGAGTTGGGGGCATATATTTTAGTCAACTCCACCACCTTTCTTTCACCACCTTACAATTCCACCATCCCATTATCCATGAGCTGGTAATTATTTTCTTTTGGGTTTTAATCTAGCTCATGGGAGATAGGATGGATCTAATTCAAATTCTTTGCTTGGCCTTTACTCCACATTTGGGGATGCATAGGAATAATGCCATGCTCATTATTTTGTTTTCACAAGATTAAGACATGGCATTTAATACCCTTGCATGGGCCATGCAACCATAACCATCCTTTGACCTCTTTGAGTTTTATTTGAATTCTTGAGTGGATCATCTCCCATCTCATCTCTCTCCCTCTTATCCTTCCTTCAAAAACCCTACATCATCCTCCATCCATGCAAGCCATGTGTGGGCTTTTTCCATTTCTTTTCCCTAAACCCTACACCATCCCCACCATCACCATACCACCCCTCTCTCTCTCTTCTACCCCTAACCCTAAACTCTCTCTCTTTCTCTCCTCTCTCTTTTCTTTCTCTCTAACCCCCACCCCCACCTAACCCTAACCCTAGCCACCTTTCCTTCCTCTCTCGGCCAGCAAGGGGCCACCACCCCCTCTCCCTGGTCCCACACCCCACCTAGCCTCCCTCCCTCCCTTTGCCGAAGCATCTACCCAACCCTAGCCACCCTGGCCGAGCTGCCCGACCCTAGCAAACCCTACCCGAGCCTCTCTCCCTCTCCTCCCTCTCCCTGCCATGAGGGCCCTCCAGCCCGAGCCTCCCTCCCCCTCGTCCTGGTCCACCTGCAGACCCTCCCCCTGCCTACCCTACCCTGGCCCCATGCCGTGCACGTGAAGGAGGGAAGGATAAAGGTGGCCGAAGCCACCTTCCCCTCCACCACGCCATCTGCTTTCCCCCCGTTCTTATCCACCCCCACGGCCTACCCTGCATCCCCAGATCCGTCCCAGGCCACTCCCCTCTCCTCACCTCACCTCACGACGCCGGCCACCGTCGGTCTTCCTCGTTCACCCCTCTCCCTAGCCGGTGGCGTGACGTCTGAGGTTGGTGAGGAAGACCACGAGGACCCCTGCACCACCCTTGTACCCGCAGACGCGAAGGATAAGGACCAGGCGCCCAGGAACGCCGACGCCCCGACGCAAACCCTAGAATCGCTCGGCTCCTGCCTCGTCGACGATCGTCAGCGCCCCTGCACGATCTGACCGCACCGACAGCCTCCCGGTGAGCTTCCCTTTCCCCTAGACATCATCGCAGCCGCAGTTGTTTCCTGTATTCGCCGGACCAAGCGTCGAGCACCCTCGGTGCGCCGTGTCCGCGAACCTCCGCACGCTTCTGCGTCACCCCACACCCTATCTAGCCGCCTACCCCCTTCCTGCAACCACCCCAGCCCTACCGCAGTGGTTCCGCCCACCGCGCACGTGTCCCGCGTCATGATCGATCCCAGCCGCGCCCCTGCACAGCGCGCAGCGTCTGTCCATGTGCAGAGAGAGAGAGATGGCGCAGCGTTGTTTTGCACATAACCCCCTGTTTTTTTTATTCCCTCAACCCACGGTCCTCGCTCTGGCCCACGTGTCTGTGTGCAGTTCGCGCAAGCGCGTGGTGGGACCGCAGCCATTGGCCCCGCTTGTCAGCCTCTGTGGCTAGCTAAGCCCGCGGTGAAAAGGAGTTTCCGCGCGCGTGTGACCCGCCAGCAGTAGGCCCACTTGTCATTGCCTGCGGCTAGGCCTGTCTGTGTGAGAAAAGAATTCCTGTTCTCTGTTTAATTCAGACCTTTTTCAAATTAAAATTAAATTCAAATTTCAATTCTGTTTTTGAAATAACTTTTAATTTATAAATCCAAATTTAACAAATAATATATGAATTTGAATAAGAAAAATGTGAGGAATTCAAATATGCTATCCACAATATCATTTGAGCACTTTATTTTCTAAGTTAATTAAAATTACAATTAATGCCATTAATCCTTAAATAATTAATAACTTTTGTTTTATAACTCCAAATTCAACAAATGATATGTCTAAAATGATCAGCTCGACGAGACCTTTCTGTTTATGCTATCCATGTTCTGAATTGCAGCATGCATCATATAAATATAATGTAAACAACAACTATTATGAGGATAAAATGTGGCCAAAACTCAATAAGATGTTTATTTCTTGTATTCTACACCTCACCCATGCCATGCTACATTATTGCCATGCAACTTGTGCATCATTCATCATGGCATGATTGTTGCTTGACGCATTTTATTCCTATGCTTGTGCACTTTATTTATGTTGGCCCTTGTTTGTTTGGTTCTTCTTCGAATAGACGCTGAGCAGGGGATATATCAAGAGAACCAGGAGCACTACCCAGATCCTTCTCTCGCTTCGACTGAGCTGCCAGGCAAGCACTAACACATGCTTTCATACATATAGTACCTATTGCCTCTATCTTATACTTGCATCATTGAGTCGCGATTGCATTAAACTGAATCCCAAGTATTGCATAGCCTTTACTTTTAAACCCCACCGAAGCTTGTTCCACCATCCCATGAGCCATTACTACAGGAGTTGTGTGAGCCATGCGAGTCGTAGAACAGCATGTGTAGGGTATGTGAGAGTCTGATGGATAACGAGGTACCTAAACAACTTAACCTGAGTAGTAATGGGATAACTAATGAAAGTGGCACCGGTGAGCAATATCTGCTATTTGGTTTTCCTGCTCACTTGTGTCCGTGGGACCCCGAGTACTTGATTCCTGTTCCTTTATTATTCGCGCTATCCACATCCGGAGGCTTATAGGACCCCCACAGGCGAGCTTGATTCCGTCTTATTTCTTGGGGCCACAAACTAGTTTGAGGTTTTGTTTACTATCCTGTACTTATGCCATGCTTTATCGCTTTATTACGATTGTCGAGGAGCACTGTCTGTTTAGGTAAGCGGAGTGTTTTCGCGGTATCGACAAGCCCAGTCACATTTTCGGGTTCCCGATCGTTCTGACCATTGACGCAAACCTTGAGTCCGTCTGAGTCATTAACCGTTGGGTAGCTTAATGGGGTGGCCCCTGAAATATTTCTGAATCCTGTGATTGCTTTGTCGTGAAGGACTCGTTGGGTTTTGATTTGGTTTTCGAGGTTGATTGAGTGTGTTGCTATTTGTGCACCCTGCGGTAAAACTTCTGAAGCCGTGTCATGGTTATGGACGACTTGGAGCACGGTTCTCGATCATAGACAAGCATAACTAAAGTACCGCTTTTAATTTGACTAAGTAACGACTAGTAAATAGTGCAACACTCATGGAATGGTTAATAAAATTGCCAACGGATGGGGGTTGTTCGTCCGCTTCCTCGTTGGTAAGCGAGGAGGAGGATGGATCTGATGATATTACTGTTATAACTGTTGTCATTAATTCACGGACATCCGTCTATCTTTGGTTAGGCGGATGGTTAGCGAGTATCTATAGAACTGTTAGGTTTTATCTTTTGCTGCAATTGCGTCACCCCAGGTTGTGTCCCCTTTAGAGGCATTAAGACTTGCTGAGTACCCCTAGGGTCTCACACGATAAATTGTTTGATTCAGATGAACAGGTACAACTACGAGATGGATACTGGGTGGAGGAGACGGACGATGTGGGCAACGATCATTCGGTGTAGAGATTCCAGGAACAGGGATCCGTGAGATCTGTGGGTGGGATGTGCTTATTTATGGGGCATCTTATGCCGATTTGCTTCTTATCCGTACTCGGATCTTGTTTGCCGCTTCCGCCTGATACTCTGATGTGTGATGTATGAGGAGATATCCTAAACTATTATATCTATCTAGGACATTTGAATCTTGCCGTATGGCGTTGCTATATTTCCTTTCTTTTTAGATGGAATGGCTCTGATGTACTATTGTATGGTGGCTTGCATACATACTCATTTGTGTATGTAGTTGATCCCTTCGCCTGCCGATTACGCCACCCGTACTTGTCCCGATGATTGGAAATGGTTGGGACGGCCGAAAGGTCTACCTGTGAGTGGCATTTGGGCCCCACCGTACTATTTCAACCATTTCCTCTCATCCAGGCTTGTATCCAGGAGCGTAATTCACCGAGGTAGTTACAGAGATGATCGAGCCATACTCTTCGTACTACTTCCTCTTCAATTGATTTCAAAATATGTCCGAATTTGGCGGCATACAAATTTTTGGATATGGGATCATTATCAACATAAAGTATGATGTTGATATGTTCATGACCTTGGTCGTTCGGCTTGAAATCCAAGAATGTTCATACTCATGGAAAGCTAAGATTAAATTCATTTAAATTTTACCATTAACTTTTAGGTTTGAATTTGAAACGCACGGTGGGAGTACATTTTACATCAAGGAACTAAAAATAGAAAATTACATCAAGGTCCATACATTTAACACAAAGCACCCTAAAATTAAGAAAGGAAAATAGTTGGGTTCGGCTCCTTCTCGAGAGAGAAGCTGATCAAGACATACTCTTCATACTACTTCCTCTTCGATAATTTTCAAAATATGGCCAAATTTGGCGACATGCAAATTCTTCGATACGAGATCATCAACATAAATTATGATTGATGAGGGGTAACGTCGGCAATACCGATGGTTATGGACTTAGGGTTTCGTGTAAAAGAGAGTGTTAGGTATTTTGTCAGCTGATTAGACCAACAAGGAAGTCGATGTAGTATGATTATGGAGAAAGCTCGGTTACAAGGTCGCCGATTCACTAGCTTTGATCTACCTCCTGGCGGATTGCTGGAAAACTAATGTGCCCTCTTTGTCGGGTCCTCCCATCCTTTATATGAGAGGCTGGGTCCTGGATCCATAGCCGAAGAGGACTCTATGTTGGTTAATGATTATCCCTTGATCGGTAAGGCAATAATTTATTCGTCAGGTGCCTCTTGGACTCTATTGGGCCTTTGTGGGTCATAAGTTTTTATGCGTCTAGGGTAACTAATCATAGGGACCCATTAGGTCATATCCATGTGAGTAGCCCCCAAGACTCTATCTGAATTGTAGATTCAGATCGAGTCTCAAAGATCAATTTAGCTGTAAGCTGAAGTTTTGGTGTAAGCAGATATTCTTTGTATGTTTATTCAATCGTTGTAGGGATTTGGTATAACGCGTGTGATGCACCCGACGGATCAGGAATCAATTAATTGTTCTTGGGAAAAACAACGTGAAACTACAAATTCAAGTCTCTAGGCTTACACTCAGTATTTGCTGGCGTAATTCAGTTCGAGCCGTAGAGGTCGTATCGACTACTGAATGCTAGTGCTATTATATCGGGTACATGACACATCCATCGATATATTTCATCGTATCGTGGATACAGATTTAATACTGGTAGAGCGCATTCATGTGCGATTACCAGGCCGCATATTATAGATCCTAGGGTCTTATCTTCATGTCATGGACATGGAATTCAGACATGTTATCGTGGCAGACGCGGTCTGAGAAAACTTATCGACTACCGTGTTTGGCTATTATAATAGCTGAAGTTATCAACTTCATTAGTATTTTTATCGAGTCCTCCAGATGGGAGTAGCCGTATGTGGATACAAGCATGTAATACTCATAGGTTTGCTTCTGTTTAACCTTTTTTATTGGGTGCGCGACAGCGCTCCCGATGGGAGTAGCCCCTGAGGCTATAGATGAGTACTTGGATTCGAGTGTAGGAACAACTCTTATGCTCTATTCTTGCTAAAATTTCGACTTTGTAAGAGGATTCATTTATTGGGTGCACGACAACGATCCCGATGGGAGTAGCCCCCGAGGCTATGTTGTGTTGCTTGCATCGAAGCATAGGCTCAAAGTAGATCCTTTAGCCGAAGATAATGTTGTGCTGAATTCTATTAGGTGCGCGAAAGCACTCCCGATGGGTGTAGCCCCGAGTCTATGACCGGGTGCGTGCATCAGAGCATAGACTCCAAGCCTTTTATGCGGATGAACTTTTACTTCATATTTTTTGACCAGTCATGACGTCATATATGACGAAGATGGTGTGCCACAGTTCTGCCGATGGGACATGACAATAGTGGGTCACATTGCTCCAGTGTATGCTAACGCGTGGTGGCGAAGCGGTATTACTTTTACCGCGTGTCCCCATGTCTATGCGATAATCAAGGCGTCATGCGGTCGCCACCGGAATTACCGTGAAGTTTTAACTGCCCATGATTTTTCCCCTTTTTTGTAGCCACGTGTCACCATCCTCTTTGCTCTGGCGCTTCATCGCGATCAACGGCTCATATTCTCCTCGTATTTTTTTATATTGTGATGGTTAGGATTTTTACTACCCATATCCCTCTTTCCATCATCTTCTTCCGCTTCTACGCAGCACGTGACGAGATTTAAACTCGTTAATGCCCATTGTTATGGACTTGGGTTTTGGAGAAGATGGGGATGCTGGAGATCGCGGAACGGTTAGCAAACAAGCAACACGGGGACACGAGGTTTGCCCAGGTTCAGGCCCCCGGAGGGAGAACCCTACTCCTGCTTGTCTGCTCTTGATTACGGCGGAACCAAAAGTTACATGGGTGCGGAGATGCAATCTGGCGTGGAGGTGTGTATGTGGTGAGAGAGACCCTCCTCATCATGCCCTCGTAGCCATCATATAGATAGGCAGGTCCTAGGCATAGGTCGAGTCGGTTACAGATTAGGGTTTGTCCCTTTGAAATTTTATCTACTCTAGTCTTGTTCTCCAAGCATCCAAAGGCGTCATGGGCATGGGCCACCCGAAACCTCCGCAAGCCGTGTATCTTGCAGTGGGACTTCTCTTGGGATGGACTAGGTATGCTGATGTTGTGTACCCGTGGGGTATAACCATGTCAGTAGCCCCCGAGTGCTCAGTTGAATCGCATATTCGGCTGGGGACTCCTCAATCTTTCGGGTGCAGTTTTATGCCTGTTTATAAGAGAATGGTTTTAGTTTGTAGGGATTGCTGATGCGTGTGCCTGACTCTCCTGACGGATCAGGGCCAGTTAACTATCATAGGTCAAAACATCACGATCTTCTTTAGTTCGAGTCCCTAGACTCGAATCTGGAACGAGTGATGGTGTAATTCGACTCAGGCCTCTAAGGTCTTATAGGAGTCAAATACCAGTAGTTTTCGAGTGATATACCCAATGCGTCCGTCAGGATTTTCATCGCGTCAGTTGACACGGTATTTTACTGGCAGAGCGTAGTCAGGTGTGTTACCATGCCATCAGATGATATCTCTAGGTCTTATCTTTGTGTCATAGACACAACATCCGAAATGTTATCACCACGGAGGTGTTTCAGGTGGCTAAGGAAAATGTTTCCCACTTAGCGTTTGTTTGGGAAAAGTTTCCAGAAAGTTTTTTGCATTTTGATCCGAAAGATCAAAGTCGAAGAATTCATAGGGTGCGCGACCAGCGCTCCCTATGGGAGTATCCCCCGAGTGTCTGTTCGAGTCATAGACTCGAGCAGAGACTTTAGTTTAGTCATTTTTAGCTTCAGGTCCGAAGGACACAATTTTTCGTATGCTTGAACCAATCCTCCCTATGGGAGTAGCCCCCGAGTCCGTAGTGGAGTCATAGACTCGACGTGGGACTCGAAGATAGTGGAGAGTTATGGTTCTTCAATCATTTCTCAGGTGCATGGCCAGTGCTCCTGATTGGAGTAGCCCCCGAGTATTTGCTCAAATCGTAGATTCGAGTTAGTACTTTAGTTATCAGTGTAGGGTTCGCAGCATAGAAAACAAAAATTTTCCTATGATGGGACCAACTACGTACCAAGATCTATCTACTAGATACAAAAAACGGGCGGATGTATATCCGTACAAAACATACCCTTGAAGACCGACAAAGCTTAACGAGTCCAAAATCGTGGTTGATGTAGACGATCTCTTGCCGATCTCAAGATCGAGAGGAAGTCCTAGCGCCGCAAAACAGCAGCGCATCCGTGCTCGCACACATGTTCGAGGCACCGAGCAACCTCCGCCTCCTCGCTCCAGCGATGCAGCGGAAGCACAACTCTTTCTTGCCTAAAAGGCACCGGGAACATGTATCTCGCTAGTTCGAGACCATGGGGGATAAATTCTAGAGGGGGAGAGAGATCCTTCACGAGGAGGTGTGATTTGAGAGGAGGAGAGGGGGCCTTTTATAGGGGAGGGGGGGCACCCAAGGGGCATGGCGCCCAGCCATGGGGGCTGCCCCCACCTCTTCCACATTCATGTGGGTGGAGCTCCCACTCAAAATGAAAAGCCTCCACTCCCATTAAAAAGCCTCCACTCAAAAATCCACTCACATGCATTAAATTTCCACCAAATTTAATGCAAGCTCTCATTTAAATAAAACTCTTTTATTTATTTATTCAGAATTTTGTTAATTACTTTAATTAACAAACATTCACATAAAACCCCGTACAACATTTCAATTTCACATGCAGAACCAGTTTCAGCAATTTCAACCGAAACAGTTCCGGTGTCTAGTGAAATAAATTCCAGCGCTTTCCTTTTCTTCTTCTGGCATATCATTTGCTCCGAATGGTGTCGGTATCCCTTAAGTGTGTCACCCTACGGTTCGCGAATAATGCGTACATGATCGAGACCCTTCTCCGATCAATAATCAGTAGCGGGACCTGGAGATACATACTGACTCCCACACATTCAACGATGACTTCTGTGATCGTGTGAACCTTTTACGCTAGTATATTAATCCCTTTGTTTCACGATATATTACATGTTAGAGATTCGATCATCAGTATCTCCATACCTAGTTTGATCTCGTTACCGACATGCACTCTTTTCTCGTTCCAGTGATATAACATTCTAGTGATCAAATCACTTGCTTGCAAGCTAATCAATGTGATATCACCGAGAGGGCCCAGAGCATATCTATCCATCATCGGGATGAACAAATTCCACTCTCGATCCATGGGCCTCAGCATAACACTTCAGTAGTTCTGAAGCCATCTTTATAATCACCCAGTTACGGTGTGACGTTTGATGTTATCAAGAAACTCTTCCGGTGTTAGTGATTGACATGATCTCATGGTCTAAGGATTAGGATCACTTCGTAAGTTGTTATATCAATATAAACTCAATGACTTTGATCATAATGCTATACTTCGGATGAATGTTCATCACATCATTACACTAGTGTTGTGACCTCGTTATTAACAACATCCAATGTCCATGATCAAGAAACCTTTGATCATCTTGTTAATCAACGTGCTAGTTTATAAGAGAGGCATAACTAGGGACTTCCTTTTTGTTTATTAAACACACATGTATTAACGTTTCTGTATTAATACAATTATAGCATGTAAAATAAACATTTATCATAAACAAGGAATACGATAATAACCACTTTATTATTGCCTCTCGGGCATATTCCCTTCAGTCTCCCACTTGCACTAGAGACAATAATCTAGTTTGAAAACTTTGCATTTTGAACACCTATGGCTTTCTGGTGTTCCATATACGCAACTGCAAGTGGTTAACATAATCTACGGATCTGACACTTTCAGGTCCGTGTGTATTTGCATGTCTTTCCGTCTTCACGCGTCACTCATTCTCCAAGGAGATGGCATTGTATAAATTTGGTCTTTTGGTGAGACCTTTAGTTCCTTGGGGTTAAAACACATCGATACTATTGTCATACAATATATCTTTAGTGTTAGCCTATTGCGAACCGCACCTTAGTTTGATAACAAACTACTTGACACAAATTCCCTCCTTTGCTGCTACTATAGCAGTCATATACTTAGCCTTTTGTTGTAGTATTCGTCACAGTGTCTTAACTTTGGAACTCTTCCAAATCCATCATGGAATCCCCTTTCCATTACATTGTGCCACCCATAGTTTAAATTGAGATAAACTTAATTTGTATCTTGTGACAAAACTAGTATCAATGTAACTCTTTACAATGAACTATTTGTAATTGTTTGTCACCTCTACACAAATATATTCTTAGTTCTTCTAAAAGATCATAAGAATATCCTTACTATCGTCCAATGATCATTTTATGATTCATTCTAGTATATGCTCATAACACTTAGAGCATAGGACATATCTGAATGTGTACATATCATGGTATGATTGATCAAAACATTCTCGTGATTTCACTCATCAAGTGTCAAAGCACTTGAATCTTTTTTCACTTATCAAGTGTCGATACACTTGAATCTTGATTCAATTCCTTTTCCATGTGACAAGAACCTTTTCTTGTCGTTTCTATATTGAACTCCTTCAATATCTCATATATGTACATTTGGCACAACCATATTAGCATCACAGTCTATCCACTATAGACATTCATGCTAAATATTCGGGTTTTGCCTAAGTATTTCATCGAAATGAAATTCTTAACCTTTGTCAATAAAATATACATCATTTCTAATCAACAAGATGTCCTCCACATAATGTATTAGAAATATGTCTTAGAGCTCCCACTTAATTTCTTGCAAATGCAAGCATCTTCATCGTCTCCTGATGAAAAACTCCTTTTTCATCATGGTGAAGATTCCAAATCCGCGATGCTTACTTCAACCATTGAAGTTTGCATGACATTTTTAGCATCCTTTGAATTAACAAAACCCTTTGGATCGTGTCATGTACACGTCCTAGGTAACCATACTATTAGAAGAACTTTGTTTTGTTTATTCATCTACCATAAACCAAATTATATGTAGTGGTTGCTACTTTAATCCGTCCAGACTAAATATCGCTATGAAAGATCAAATCTTGTCATAGTCAACTCCTTGAACATTGTCATAAAATACTTTACGACATGTCGACTATTTCATAGATGTGAAACATCCATGTCTGTTTCTTTATAGATCCAAATATGACCAATAGGTTTTTACACCTTTCCGGAGGGTCTTCCAAGTTCAAAACTTGATTTATCGTGTATGGACTTATCACGGATTTTATGGCTTCAAGCCATTTGACGGAGTCAGGGCCCATCATCGCTTCTTTGTATGTATTCGGTTCATCATCGTCAAACAATAATGATTTACTCTCAAATATTAGCATTTGATTGTTTAACCGACCTACTTGGTTCAATAGGAACTTAGATCTCCGTGACCACAACCTTTGAGGCACATAAGCTGTGAGCATTATGGCAGCCTTCAGAACGATTTCCGGTGCTGCGCAACTCAACACATATAGCTAAGGTTCATTAACCTTATCAAAGTTCTATTGTCCTCCCACTTAACTTTTACGAAAAATTCCTTCTTCAAGAAACTTCATATTTCAAGCGACAAACCCTTTTGTCCTCAGTGTTATAGAGGAATAACCAATTGTTATTCAAAATAACCTACAAAGACATGCTCATCCGACTTCGGTTGTAAACATCTTACTTATGTTTAGCATACCAAAATTTAAGAAATGACAACTTGGGTTTTACCCCAAACCATAACTTCCATGGTGTCATTTCAACGGATCAAGATGGAGCTCTTTTCAGTGTAAAAGCGGAAGTATCTAAATCTTTAATCTTTTAAAACATAATGGCAGTTTTATGAATAACACCTTTGATCTAACCATGTCAAACAAGGTTTCATTACAAATCTCAAACACTCCATACTCCTATGGTGTTTCGGGGAATGTAAATCTAGGTGTTTTGCTAAACTTTCAGCTCAAATAAATCCCTTTATGATAAATCATAATTCATTTATTTTTCTTGTTACACTTGTAACTCAAATAAATCCCTTATGATAAAATCATAAACCATTTATTTTCTTGTCACAATGATTTTCACTTCATCTTGAAAGTCTTTGAACATTTTCAAATATTTCACACTTCTTTCTCATTAAGTGAATATTCACTCAAATTTCCGGAGAAAGTATATGAAGTTGAAACCCATCGCTTATGACTACACATAATGGACTACATACATCGATATGTATAAATTCCAATATTTTAGTCATTCGTTCTTCTTTGGCCTTTGAACGAAGTTTTAATTATCCCGAGATAAGTCTCACAAGCGTCACTTGATCAAATCAAAGACTCCAAAAATCCAAGAAAATGGAGATTCTTCATGTTTTCTTTCCAATATAATTTAAACGGCGATGTCACTTCGTAAGTGATCTTCCAATCATTTGTCTTGCGACATTTTAGCATTAGGTTTTATGGATGTGATTTCTCCAACTAGATTTGTAAATCATCCATCTTATATGGAATATGGTAATTATTTGAACAACCTTTGTTCTCATAATACCTGATTCAAATAACAATTATTAAAACAAATCTTGAAGTCAAGCTTTGATGTCAACGAGAAATACAAACAACGGTTTGTTTGTTTTCGATGAACATCATCACATATTCTCTTGATAGTTACTTAGGCCATTGTGGTTCATGAATTGCGTTGTTCCGTATGAAATTTCATACCAACCAATTCGGTATCCAATACCCAAGAACCACATTGTTTAAAAAGCAAAGAATACAACCATAACATGTATATCATCCATATACCTAAATTGGATATTTCCAATCTTTTCTTTTCTGCCAAATATATTTTATAGATTCTCTTTCATCATTTCCTTTTCCTTTTTAAAAGAATCTATCAACATCAAAAGTGGCGCCATATACATGACACATAGTCCAAAGCGTGTATATTCAAATAATAATACCTTTGGACTTGCACTTTGAAGTAGATCACCATCATCAAAATGATCGGTATTCTTTCAAAATCCATTCTTTAGTAATCTTTTAGTGTAGTAAACACTTTACATACATCTTCTATTCACTTCTTATCATGACGACTTTCATGATCAAGCTACTGTAGCTTATAAAGGAGAATCGTGAGTATAACATTACTTTCCAAAACCCTTTTTGGATGATTAGGATGTCTAGCATCTCCAACCTTTGTAAATTCTCATACAATATGAGAACATATATTATACTCTATCATATTGTAACCAAAACATTATTTCAGATATCGTTATATCTGCCACACATGATGGTTTCTGAAACATTTCTTTCAGCTCCTAGATAAACTTGATATTAAAACAATCAAGAATCATGGAGGCAAACATGATACTTAAGATACTAACACTGGAATTGTTACTCTCAATTTAATACCAATTATTAAATCTCACGGAGTAAATAGAGTTTGCTGAAAGTTTGCAATAGGACTTTAAACTTTAGATTGACACTCAACACAATACGATACCAGTTCGTAAAGTATATATCCAGAATTCTATAGTTCTATTATCTCAATTACAACTATGCATAAGGTGGTGAACGAATGCCAATGACTACAACAAATTATGGAAATTCACTTTGATTTAATTTATGATAAATTGAGTTCTACTAATCCAAATTAGAAATGAACTCCCACTCAAAAACGAAATCCCTCGTGTCTTTTTGGTGATTACATGAACCAAATCCACTACACCAAGTCCGATCATCACGTGAGTCGTTGTAGCTTCAAAGGCGAGCATCCATATGGTCATCATATCAAAACATATGACTCATGCTTAACCTTTCGGTCTGTGTTACGAGGCCATGTCTGTGCATGCTAGGCTCGCCAAGTAAGAACCTTAGTATTCGCGTGTGTAACTGTCTTACACCCGAGATATGCTCGTGGATTCAAGTACACCCGATCATCACGTGATGCCTTGAAGCGGCTATACATTGTCGGTGCATACTTAAGGAAGAACACATTTTTTATCTTGATATCTAAATGAGGGATCATCTTATTATGCTAATAAAACGCCAAACAAGCAATATAAGATGCTATCAAACATCACATGTTTATTAGTGGAATGATATGGTTCCCGTATATGATCTCTATCATGTGCATCGTGGTATGATCAGTATCATACCTTTATGTGTAAATCCAAGGTCTATGGAGTTTACACGTTATGTATGTTGTAAGAGTATCATCTCATACTTCTACTTACAACATCACCATATCATAACACTAGCCCAGCAACAATCTAAACTAGACGCCTCTAATTTATCCATTGCAAATTTAACGTGGCTTAGGGCTTTCGAAGATAGAACCATTCTTACCTACGAACATGAACCACAACGAGGATAACCAAATTGTTGACAACTCGTTGCAAATTGGATATTGACTATAGTAGGAGAGACAGACACCCGCTAGCCACTTATGCAAACTAGTTGCATGTCAAGCGTGGAACAGGTCTCATGTGCGAGGACATATAAAGTTTGTCCGGGCCGCTTCAGCTCACTATGCCACCAATATCCAAAGTACAACTAAGAAGCAATAAAATGATCATCATCGCCCACATACTCATATGTGTACTACCCGTGCAAAGCATCTATGCATAAACCTGGCTCTGATACCACAGTAGGGTTCGCAACATAGAAAACAAAAAATTTCCTACGATGGGAACAACTACGTACCAAGATCTATCTAAAAGATACAAACAACGGGCGGATGTATATCCATAGAGAACATACCCTTGAAGACCGACAAAGCTTAAAGAGTCCAAACTCGTGGTTGATGTAGACGATCTCTTGCCGATCTCCATATCGAGAGGAAGTCCTAGCGCCGCAAAACAGCACCGCATCCGTGCTCGCACACACGTTCGAGGCACCGAGCAACCTCCGCCTCCTCGCTCTAGCGATGCAGTGGAAGCATAACTCTTTATTGCCTAAAAGCCACCGGGAACATGTATCTCGCTAGTCCGAGACCATGGGGGATAAATTCTAGAGGGGGAGAGAGATCCTTCACGAGGAGGTGTGATTTGAGAGGAGGAGAGGGGGCCTTTTATAGGGGAGAGGGGGGGCACCCAAGGGGCATGGCGTCCAGCCATGGGGGCTGCCCCCACCTCTTCCACATTCATGTGGGTGGAGCTCCCACTCAAAATGAAAAGCCTCCACTCCCATTAAAAAGCCTCCACTCAAAAATCCACTCACATGCATTAAATTTCCACCAAATTTAATGCAAGCTCTCATTTAAATAAAAATCTTTTATTTATTTATTCAGAATTTTGTTAATTACTTTAATTAACAAACATTCACATAAAACCCCTTACAACATTTCAATTTCACATGCAGAACCAGTTTCAGCAATTTCAACCAAAACAGTTCCGGTGTCTAGTGAAATAAATTCCTGCGCTTTCCTTTTCTTCTCCTGGCATATCATTTGCTCCGAATGGTGTCGGTATCCCTTAAGTGTGTCACCCTACGGTTCGCGAATAATGCGGACATGATCGAGACCCTTATCCGATCAATAATCGAGCGGTACGGAGATCCCATCGACTCCCACACATTCAATGATGACTTCTGTGATCGTGTGAACCTTTTACGCTAGTATCTTAATCCCTTTGTTTCACGATATATTACATGTTCGATATTCGATCATCGGTATCTCCATACCTAGTTTGATCTCGTTACCGACATGCACTCTTTTCTCGTTCCCGTGATATAACATTCTAGTGATCAAATCACTTTCTTGCAAGCTAATCAAT
This sequence comes from Avena longiglumis, assembly GCA_030063025.1. Taxonomy (NCBI): domain Eukaryota; kingdom Viridiplantae; phylum Streptophyta; class Magnoliopsida; order Poales; family Poaceae; genus Avena; species Avena longiglumis. Next base: position 309,127,289 of record CP125976.1, on the reverse strand, counting down.
GTGATATCACCCAGAGGGCCCAGAGCATATCTATCCGTCATCGGGATGAAAAAATTCCACTCTCGATCCATGGGCCTCAACATAACACTTTAGTAGTTCTGAAGCCATCTTTATAATCACCCAGTTACGGTGTGACGTTTGATGTTATCAAGAAACTCTTCCGGTGTTAGTGATTGACATGATATCATGGTCTAAGGATTAGGATCACTTCGTAAGTTGTTATAGCAAGATAAACTCAATGACTTTGATCGTAATGCTATACTTCGGATGAATGTTCATCACATCATTACACTAATGTTGTGACCTCGTTATTAACAACATCCAATGTCCATGATCAAGAAACCTTTGATCATCTTGTTAATCAACGAGCTAGTTTATAAGAGAGGCATAACTAGGAACTTCCTTTTTGTTTATTAAACACACATGTATTAACGTTTCTGTATTAATACAATTATAGCATGTAAAATAGACATTTATCATAAACAAGGAATACGATAATAACCACTTTATTATTGCCTCTCGGGCATATTCCCTTCAATCAGTCGAAGATTTCCAACCATTGTTAGATTGGTTTTTATGATGTCAGTGCTGACGATCGATGACCTCAACCGTCTGCGGCGCCAGAGATGACGTAACAGGACGAACGTGGGTTCCACTTTTCTGCCTTGAAGTTGGCTAGTCATGCGTGACGTGGCAACAATTACGGCGTCTTCTCGGTTTCCGTGCTTAGTGGACGGCGTGCGGGCGTCTGTTTGCTGCTGTGTTGACACGTGGATGGTTGGATCTGTCCCTGTCATTAGGGCTTCTGGATGAACGGTTCCTGTTCGTCATCTTCATCCTTATAACCATGGGGAAAACAGTGATTTGATTTCACCCTTTGACATTTGCTTTCTCCACTGCTTCCATTTTCACGAGCCCTTCCTCGCGCGCACTGGACGTTCTCCGATCCTTTCCTTCTTCCTTCCTGCGCACACATTGCCATCTCGATGCTCTGCCTGGTTAAGTCGAAGAAGGCGTCTGCCAGAGCGGGCTCGAGCACCGCCGACGGCGGCAAGAAAGGTTCCACCGCCGCTCTCATCACTGATGGCGGGTGGAGGCGCACGGAGACACACAAGGATGACCTGCGCAAGCTGCGCGATGCGGGTTTAATCCCGCAGGACAAGGAGGACGTCAATATCCCCCGGCAACGAGGCAATTCCCCATCCACCCGCAGGATTTCGGGTGATGTTTGTCGCTTTCATTCTTCGCGGTTTGTCGCTCCCTGTCCATGATTTTCTTCGTGGACTCTTGTTTTTCTATGGAATCCAACTCCACCATCTTTCGCCCAATTCTCTTCTTCACATCGCCTGCTTCATTACCTTTTGCGAGTGCTGGCTCAGTATCCAGCCACACTTTGGCCTCTTCCGGAAGCTCTATTCCGTGAAGAGGCAGTCCGGCACCGGCGGGTCTACCCACTTGGTGGCTGTATCATTTCCATCCAATCTACTGTTCTTTTCCTTTTCTATGTCTGAGTCCGTCCAATACTGGTGGAAGAAGTGGTTTTATATCCGCGACTCCACAGTGGACGGGCAAGACTTTGGCCTTGCCCCCTTCGACTCCTCCCAGGAGATCCTGCCGAAGAGATCCTGGAAGAACCATGTCCTGGAGGGCGAGGTGGCAGAGGTAGAGGAGCTCTACCATCGGGTGGAGGCCCTCCAGATGGTTGCAGAGAAGGAGGTGAATGGTATGGATATCATCCGCACCTTCCTCAAATGTCGGGTGCATCCACTCTAGGCAAGGGCGCATCCGATATTTCTTTACACTGGCCGGCATGACCCGACGAGGGTTTCATACGAGGAGCTGTCCAGGGGCGACCTTGATAGGGCTCTTCGGCTACCGCTGAAGTTCAAGGCTGAAGAGGACCTCCCAAAGAAATCCTTGACCACCCCCTTCAGTTCTTCGAATCCAGTTCCTCAGGTTTAGAACTGCTTCACGCGCATTACGCTCTTTTTATGGTTGCTTTTGATTGTTTGTACTAATTGCTATCTTTGATGTCTTTGGTGTGCAGGAGCTCAAGGAGGCTGGCATGGTGCCCCTGTTGGCCTAAAAGTTTCTGCTTGCGCCAGACAACGAAGTTGTGGACTCCGAGTCTGAGCTTCCGCCGGCGCAGTCGCCAACTCATGAAGCCCCCGAGGCGAGCGAGGGGCGGACCCGAAAGCAAGCACGAAGTTTGAGTAAGTCTTCGGATGCCTCGACTCTGCCAACGCCTAGGGACCCATCCTTTCTTGTGTTCCACGGCGAGGATGACGGTTCTTATTCCGCACCGTTCCCGGCTGTGCCTCTGCAGGATGTGGAGCCGCAGCCACCGGCTAAGAATAAGAAGAAGGAGAAGGCGCCACCCATCTTCAATTTGAGTGACATTGACTCGTAAGTAGCTTCGGATTTCTTTTACTCTGTATCATGCATGTGCAACTGTTATTTTTGTCTTGATCAATATTATTCCTTGCAGCCACTCCTCAAAGAGTTCTCTTAGTGAGAGCGCTCAGGAGGCTATAGGGGAGTCGAAGCCGATGGCCCCTCCCTCTTAGACGGTGGCCAAATCTAGGGGAGGTGCTCCAAACCCCTCTCCGCAGGAGGCTCGAGTAGTCATTACTCGAAAGACTGCACCTGGACCTTCGGAGTCTCCGTCTGAGCACGTAAGTAACTTGCACCTCTTGGCTTTTTAGGGGGAGCCCCCGAGCCCTTTTCGGGTTGTTTAGTTGAGTGTTTTGCTCTTTTCGGGGCGTAGCCCCCGAGCCCATTTTCTGATGCTTTCTTGATTGTTTGCTTCTGCTTCTTTCCACAGCCCTTTGTGCACAGCGCGAACCTTCTCATCCAGCAGCATCTGGCGCTAGAGGCCAGTATGCAGCAGCTTTGAGGTACGGAGTTTGATAATCCGTTGCTTATTTCGGTTGTCTCTTTGCTTCGATTGACCCTTTGTTCTTGACATGTGCAGATGAAAATAATGTGGCCCTTCGTCGGCTGGACGCTCTTGACAAGAGCCTCGGTCGAGCGGAGAAGAGGGCTGCAGATGCTGCTGAGGTGAAGGAGCGGCTGGAGAAGGAGGTGGCTGCTACCGTCGAGGCTCAGGAGCACCTGCCGAAAGAGTCCGCGGATCGCGAGAGGGAGCTTGCTGCTGCCGCTCGTGAAAAGGAGATGGCCGACAGGCTGATGGTTGCGGCCAAGGCTTTCTCTGGTTAGTGTATTTGGTTCGTCCTCCCTTTTTTGGTTTCTCCATATCTTGTTCTTATTCGGGACCTTTTCTTCTTTTCTTTATCTCAGATGCTTCAGGCATCGCGATTGATCACGGTGTGATGGAGCATGGGAGTGCTCTTGACGATGCTACTGCAGCGGTCGAAGATCGTTGTGGCACTATTGCTGGTTCCTTGGCGAAGGCCAAGGAGGTTCTTCGATGCTTCTATAGGGAGCTCGTCCACAAGGGCACTGCTCTTGAGGATGTCGTCGCTCTGGCGGATACGTTGTCAAAGGATTCCCCTGCGGCCTACAAGCACAAGTAGAAGGGCATCGGCGCCTCCATGGGGCTGGCCATGGCCATGGTGTCCGGAGCGAAGATGGATCTTCAGCACGTCACCTCCCAGATGCTAACAGCTGCGGGCGGCAGGGGAAAACCAAGAGCGTACTCAGCTCGAGGCCACTCCGGGTGCTGATGCCTAGGCTCTAGGGATGTAGTTTAGGATAGTTTTATCTTCTTCCTCTTGTTGTAAGATTTTGCTGATGAACAATTTATCCTTGTGCCACGTAGTGGCTTTTGATATATATAAGTTATATTTCGAGATGTCACCAAAGATGTGTGTGATTTTCATACCCTTGTTTGATGTTCTTTAGGGGCCTTCGGGTGAGGGACCCGTTGGTACTTCGACTGCTCCGGATCCACGACCATCGTTGGATGATGCGTCGCAACTTGTTTTCCTTCGCGATCGCGTCCATAGCTTGGAGAAGGAGATCCTTGGCGTTCGAGGCCACGCGGGCGTGTGGAAGTCGAAGACTGAGCGAGCTACCCCCAGGGAGGAGTATCTGATGGGGGAGTTACGGCAGTTGAGTGAGCAACTGCAATGTGAGTTTTCTTTGAGATGCCGCTTGGTTTCGGATGCACCTTGTTGTCGCATCACCTCATTCTGAGTTTTCTGCAGGTGCCAACCTTGTTCCAAGGGAGGATAAGGAGCGCTTTGTGGTTCGGATCAACTGCTTGACTGTAACACCCTCAGAATCGGACCTATGCAAGTTTTAGCGATTCCCACCAAACCCGCATAGAAACGATTCAAAGGTGCCCACCAGGCACTTTCGTGCGGGTGGAAAACGAAGTAATAACATTACACAACAGTCCTCGATGGGACCCACAGAACAGATATATATACAGCACGACTCCATGAGTCAAAAATACAGATATAAGGTACAGAGAGCCAAATCACCTTGAAACGATAGAGCGTCCGACTACGGACAAGATGCAAATGGGGCTAAGAGCCCTGAAGAATAACCAATGGCGTCCATAACCCTGCCCAGGCCAAGCCGGAAGGGTAACCCTGCTAACGACGTCGATCTCAAAACCTGCTTAAACAAAAGGGGTGCCGACAAAGGGCAAAGGGAAAAAGAGGAGCGTCGATCTTGAGGCCGATGCAGCGAGACTAGAATTCGGTGGTCCTCGCCTACATAGGTATGGTGGACTGAAGCGGCAGCGGCAGCATGCACTAAACAACCTATAGAGACTCAATACAACTGGCGGTTATAGAGAGGGGTAAGAAAGATCTATCCGGATCCAACCTGAAGCTAACACCAAACATACCCATCCTGGTGTTTCCCCCTCGAGACCAAACGAGGAAGTCAACCGGGGAACTCACACAGTTGGCAGTTTTATTTATTCAGTTTTCGTTGCAGCAGTTACTAGTCAGGTATAGATAATCATCCTGATAAAATAAGTAGTGGGCACTTTTAGTTAACCATTCCATTATAGTGGCAACACTTACTAGTCAGATACAATTAGCATGAGATATCCCGAAACCCAGCAGTTGTTGGTACTTTTATTCAGCCATTCCGTTGTAGTTGCAATACTTACTAGTCAGGTACAATGGTCGCAAGCGACAATCCAAACAAGCAATTGTGGGCAGTATTATTTTGCCATTCCGTTATAGTGAAGCTGATTACTAGTCATTATAAGTCAAATTTATAGTACTACCTTAGTTATGCTTGTCTATGGTCGAGATACTGTGCTCCAAGTCGTCCATAACATGGACGACTTTCAGAAAGTTTTACCCGGCCGGGGTGCACCAATAGCAACACACGCTCGATCAACCTCGGAAAAACTAAATCAAAACCCAACGAGGCTTTCACGACAAAGCAATCACAGGATTCAGAATTATTTCAGGGGGCCACCCCATTAAGCTACCATAGCGAAGTTAGTGACTCAAACGGACTCAAGGTTTGGGTATACTGTTTGTGAATGATGGGAACCCAAAGCGGGCTTGTCGACACCAGCGGAATCGTGTCCCGATCCTAAACAGACAGTGCTGCTCCGCACAATTTAAATAAAGCGATAAAGCATGGCATAAGTACAGGATCGTAAATAAAACCTCAAACTAGTTTGTGGCCCCAAGAAATAAGACTGAATCAAGCTCTGGCTCAGGGGGGTCCCATATACCTCCCGGATGTGGATAGCGCGATAAATCAAGGAACAGGTATCAAGTACTCGGGGTCCTACGGGACACAAGTGGGCGTTCGGAAACCAAATATTATCTATCACCCACCAATGCCTCTGCTTACTTCAATTTTAGTTGTTAAACAGGAATTAAAGTGAACGATAAGTAAAGCCATGATCAACTCCAACATCAAACATGCGGCAATTACTCCAACAACTATGGAACTTGACGACTCGCAACAACACTTGAGCAAGCGACTACGACGCACAAGTCCAACTATCTACCAAACAACAGGTATTAGGGTGTGTCCAAGGCAATATAAGGCTGCGAGGGATATCACGGGTACGAAAAACTAGAGCATCGCAACACAGATAGCAATAGATCAACAGGAGGGGAAATAAATACTATAAAAGTAAGATAGGTAGAAAGGGGGAGAATGCTCGCCTGAAAACATTGCCGAAGGTTCAATCGAAGATCGGGGCGAAGCTCACATCAACTCAACGGCCTTATCCGCGAAGAATCAAAACACTAGAATAAACACCGGATGCAATATTTAATACAACGGCAGAAGATCGGCATGATGCATGCATGATGTATGACATGGCAAAGGTGCGATGCAATTAGGCAGTATTAAGTGGAACCAGGGGTCCCGACACTTAATTGGATGGTCCAAGGTATTTATCTACGCCGCAAATTAAATGTTGTTTTAGCATGGCAAAAGATAGCACCGGTTCGCTACACAAATTTAAATGAGGCCAATATAAGGCTAGATTTGCCCGCATATGGGCCCCATATTAATTAGATGGTGAATCGGCATAAGGCCCCCAAACCACATTACAAGGATGCATGCATGAACAATTAATAAGCGACAAATTGTATTATGTTATAAAATAGGGCTCAAGAAAAGGGGTCACACGTTAGGGTCCGGAAGATCTTGGGGTTCCGGGGTTCGGGGTCGGTCTCAGGGTTCGGATCTGGGGTCGGCGAGGTTCGGATACAAGATGGAGAACTTGTCGTCCAGGGTCTCGATGTCCGGGGTGAAGTACTTGGCGTCCGGCGGTAGATCTTGTTGGTCTCACTCCGAAGGACTTGTTGTTCTGCAGAGGGGATCATGGTTCATCGGGGTTCGGGTCTTCGGGGTTCCTGAGGCAAACCTGGCGTCCAAGGGTTTTCTCCGAATCCGTGGTGCGTCCGTGTGGCAGATCTTGGGGTACCGGCTCCATCGGGTCCCACCTCGCACATTGGTCGACGAAACACGTAGCGATGCAGATCTTGGCGACAAAAGGGCATCGGGGCTCTTGTGACGATACGGTCTTGTCGACGGACCCTCGGGTTCGGGGTCTCGGCGAACTTGGCGTGTCGAGGTTCGGTTTTCCGGTTCTGGCGCCGTGGTCTGGCATGGTTCCTCGGTTCTCGACTCGTGTCGGTCTTGTCGTTCGGGAAGAAGAACTTGGCGTCCAGGCTCGGGTTCCGTGTGGCGGTCTTGGCGTCCGGGGATCTTCGGCTCCCTATCGACACACTTGCGGTTCCGTCTTGGTCATCGATGGGGAACTTGGGGCTTCGGGGTTGGATGCCGGTGTCGGGCTCGGAGATCTTGTTCGGCGTTAATTGTCGAGGCCCTACACGGTCAGCAGAAGTGTGGTTGTGTCCCACAACTTTCCATAGAGCTAGCCGCAACCGGGCACGCAGACGGAGGCTCGGGGATGGGGCCGCCGCGGCGGAGGAGGCTGACAAGGAGGAGAGGCAGCGGCGGGCGAGGCGGCGGCGCTCGACCGCGACCAGGGGTGGTCCGGCGAGCTCAGAGGCAGGGGGGTTGGCAGCGAAGGGGCCACAAGGGGCGGAGAGCTCGGGGGACTCGGCGGGAAGCGGCGGGGAAGGGTGAGCCAGAGGAAGCCGACGGGCGCGGAGGTGGTGAGGCGGCAGACGGTGGAGAGGGAGCCCGGCAGCTGAGGCTTCGGAAGGCGAGTGGGCGGCGGCGGCAAGGCGGGTTGACCGGCGGCAGGCTCGGGGAGGCGAGAGGGGCGGCTCGATGGCGGCAGTGGGGCGGGCGGAGGGAAGCGGGGCTAGGAGGAGGAGCGCGGCGGGCGGGATGCGCTCGCCGGAGAGGAGGGGAGGAGGCGGCGTGGAGGTTGGCGCGCGTGGGGGGCGCGGGGCAGCGGAGGCGGGCGTAGGGCGGCGGCGAGGCGAGGCGGGCGTGAGGCGAAGGAGGAGGCGGCGCTGGGGAACGGTGAGGAAGAGGGGCTACTGAGGAGGAGAGGAAGGTGGGGCCCGGCAGGTGGGGTCTGGGGTGGGCCAGGGGGACAGGGTGGGCTAGGGGGACAGGGTGGGCGCATGTGTGCGTGCAGTGTGTGTGCTGGGTGGTTTGTGTGTGTGGTGGTGAGTGGGAGAAGGGAGAGAGAGGGAGGTGAGGGAGAGGGATAGGATTAGGTGGCAGATGGGGATTGGGTGAGTGGGTGAGGGTTGGTGAGGTGGCCTTGACGGGTTGGCAGGTGAGGTGGCCAAAGGGTGGGTAGACAGGTTGGTAGAAAAGGGTTTGGGATGGACCGATTGTTTGACTGGGGTGGTCGTTCGGTCGAATCGGCCCGTTCATCGCCCACTAAAAATAATTCAATATTTTATTTGTTTAAAACAGACCGTTTGCAAAACATTGTTAGTCAAAACAAAATATTCCGGAGACCCGGTTTTAGGTTTTGAATAAAGATGGGGCGTTTTAGGAAACACAAAATAAGTTTTTCTGCAAATAGTCTTATGCAAGCAAATGCAAGACGATGACGATGCTCAAATGCAATGTGGCATGATGACATGAGCATGCGGTCATGATGATGCAATGCACAAAAACAACGCGATTTTCTAGTAGTGGTTTTGCGGGATGCCACAATTCGACACCACTAACAATGGATCTCGCCCTCGAGATCCGCCTCATGGTACCGGAAAGAAGGTCGGCGATCTGCGTCTTCTCGCTTCGTGTAGATCTTCGCAACACCACTAACAAGAGGTCGTTGTCCATGATCGTCGAGAGAACACTCCGGGAACAAAAGGTCGAAGGTAGAGGTATCGACAAATAAAGCCACCCCTAACTTCCGTGGACGGAGTAAAACTGCTGGATCCACTGATTCGATGTACAAGAGCGAATGATAAGAGTAGTCGGATGGTGATCAGTCCATCGCGCACCCAAAACATTACTCCGCACAAGAATAAGCGGATTATGCAACCAACTCTCGGAATTAGACTGAAGATCTCGTCAAGCGAGGTTCGGAACAACGGAGTGATGCAGACTCTGCATCGGATCTAGCGTAGATGATGTCGTCGCGTCGGAAAACACCGGAAGGCACAAACAAGGAACAAAGAATGGTAACACCGTAGACGGATTCATCAGGCAGCTTGAACACCGGCTGGTAGAACACCGTGATCAGAGAAGGAAGCGAAACCCTGAAGGTACGACGGAAACCCAACCACGAGAATTCCTGGACTCGAAGAAAAAGACGAGAGCGGATTCAAAACACGTAGAGGTAAGAGGAGAATAGTAGAGGGGTAAGGAGTAAAATCAGACCTAACCAGATCTATCCAACCGATTTTCAAAAATAGTTTTGACACTCTACTTCGGCCGTTAGCTAGGTTATCCTCTGAAGTGGACTTGTGGGTATCATGGCTCCTGAGCTCTGATACCACTCTGTAACACCCTCAGAATCGGACCTATGCAAGTTTTAGTGATTCCCGCCAAACCCGCATAGAAACGATTCAAAGGTGCCCACCAGGCACTTTCGTGCGGGTGGAAAACGAAGTAATAACATTACACAACAGTCCTCGATGGGACCCATAGAACAGATATATATACAACACGACTCCATGAGTCAAGAATACAAATATAAGGTACAGAGAGCCAAATCACCTTGAAAACGATAGAGTGTCCGACTACGGACAAGATGCAAATGGGGCTAAGAGCCCTGAAGAATAACCAATGGCGTCCATAACCCTGCCTAGGCCAAGCCGGAAGGGTAATCCTGCTAACGACGTCGATCTCAAAACCTGCTTAAACAAAAGGGGTGCCGACAAAGGGCAAAGGGAAAAAGAGGAGCGTCAGTACTGAGGCCAGTACACGGCGAGACTAGAATTCGGCGGTCCTCGCCTACATAGGTATGGTGGACTGAAGCGGCAGCATGCACTAAACAACCTATAGAGACTCAATACAACTGGCGGTTATAGAGAGGGGTAAGAAAGATCTATCCGGATCCAACCTGAAGCTAACACCAAACATACCCATCCTGGTGTTTCCCCCTCGTGACCAAACGAGGAAGTCAACCAGGGAACTCACACAGTTGGCAGTTTTATTTATTCAGTTTTCGTTGCAGTTACTAGTCAGGTATAGATAATCATCCTGATAAAATAAGCAGTGGGCACTTTTAGTTAACCATTCCATTATAGTGGCAACACTTACTAGTCAGATACAATTAGCATGAGATATCCCGAAACCCAGCAGTTGTTGGTACTTTTATTCAGCCATTCCGTTGTAGTTGCAATACTTACTAGTCAGGTACAATGGTCGCAAGCGACAATCCAAACAAGCAATTGTGGGCAGTATTATTTAGCCATTCCGTTATAGTGAAGCTGATTACTAGTCATTATAAGTCAAATTTATAGTACTACCTTAGTTATGCTTGTCTATGGTCGAGATACTGTGCTCCAAGTCGTCCATAACCGCGGACACGGCTTTCAGAAAGTTTTACCCGGCCGGGGTGCACCAATAGCAACACACGCTCGATCAACCTCGGAAAAACCAAATCAAAACCCAACGAGGCTTTCACGACAAAGCAATCACAGGATTCAAAATTATTTCAGGGGGCCACCCCATTAAGCTACCCGCAACGAAGTTAGCTGACTCCGAAACGGACTCAAGGTTTGGGTATACGGCTGTGAACAACTGGGAACCCAAAACTGGGCTTGTCGACACCGCGGAATCGTGTCCTGATCCTAAACAGTACAGGTGCTATCTGTCGCACAATTTAAATAAAGCAGTAAATCATGGCATAAGTACAGGATCGTAAATAAAACCTCAAACTAGTTTGTGGCCCCAAGAATTAAGACTGAATCAAGCTCTGGCTCAGGGGGGTCCCATATACCTCCCGGATGTGGATAGCACGATAAATCAAGGAACATGTATCAAGTACTCGGGGTCCTACGGGACACAAGTGGGCGTTCGGAAACCAAATATTATCTATCACCCACCGATGCCTCTGCTTACTTCAATTTTAGTTGTTAAACAGGAATTAAAGTGAACGATAAGTAAAGCCATGATCAACTCCAACATCAAACATGCGGCAATTACTCCAACAACTGTGGAACTTGACGACTCGCAACAACACTTGAGCAAGCGACTACGACGCGCAAGTCCAACTATCTACCAAACAACAGGTATTAGGGTGTGTCCAAGGCAATATAAGGCTGCGAGGGATATCACGGGTACGAAAAACTAGAGCATCGCAACACAGATAGCAATAGATCAACAGGAGGGGAAATAAATACTATAAAAGTAAGATAGGTAGAAAGGGGGAGAATGCTCGCCTGAAAACATTGCCGAAGGTTCAACCGAAGATCGGGGCGAAGCTCACATCAACTCAACGGCCTTATCCGCGAAGAAGCAAAACACTAGAATAAACACCGGATGCAATATTTAATACAACGGCAGAAGATCGGCATGATGCATGCATGATGTATGACATGGAAAAGGTGCGATGAAATTAGGCAGTATTAAGTGGAACCAGGGGTCCCGACACTTAATTGGATGGTCCAAGGTATTTATCTACCCCGCAAATTAAATGTTGTTTTAGCATGGCAAAAGATAGCACCGGTTCGCTACACAAATTTAAATGAGGCCAATATAAGGCTAGATTTGCCCGCATATGGGCCCCATATTAATTAGATGGTGAATCGGCATAAGGCCCCCAAACCACATGACAAGGATGCATGCATGAACAATTAATAAGCGACAAATTGTATTATGTTATAAAATAGGTCTCGAGAAAAGGGGTCACACGTTAGGGTCCGGAAGATCTTGGGGTTCCGGGGTTGGGTCGTCTCGGGTTCGGATCTGGGGTCGGCGAGGTTCGGATACAAGATGGAGAACTTGTCGTCCAGGGTCTCGATGTCCGGGGTGAAGTACTTGGCGTCCGGCGGTAGATCTTGTTGGTCTCACTCCGAAGGACTTGTTGTTCTTTGCAGAGGGGATCATGGTTCATCGGGGTTCGGGTCTTCGGGGTTCCTGAGGCAAACCTGGCGTCCAAGGGTTTTCTCCGAATCCGTGGTGCGTCCGTGTGGCAGATCTTGGGGTACCGGCTCCATCGGGTTCCACCTCGCACATTGGTCGACGAAACACATAGCGATGCAGATCTTGGCGACAAAAGGGCATCGGGGCTCTTGTGACGAGACGGTCTTGTCGACGGACCCTCGGGTTCGGGGTCTCGGCGAACTTGGCGTGTCGAGGTTCGGTTTTCCGGTTCCGGCGCCGTGGTCTGGCATGGTTCCCCAGTTCTCGACTCGTGTTGGTCTTGTCGTTCGGGAAGAAGAAATTGGCGTCCAGGATCGGGTTCCGTGTGGCAGTCTTGGCGTCCAGGGATCTTCGGCTCCCTATCGACACACTTGCGGTTCCGTCTTGGTCATCGATGGGGAACTTGGGGCTTCGGGGTTGGATGCCGGTGTCGGGCTCGAAGATCTTGTTCGGCGTTAATTGTCGAGGCCCTACACGGTCAGCAGAAGTGTGGTTGTGTCCCACAACTTGCCATAGAGCTAGCCGCAACCGGGCACGCAGACGGAGGCTCTGGGATGGGGACGCCCGGGCGCGGCCAGAGCAGGCTGACGGCAGCAAGGAGAGGCAGCAGCGAACTGTGGAGGCGGCGGCGCCGCGACCAGGTGGTCCGCGAGCTCAGGCGAGGTTGGCAGTGAAGGGGCCACACGGGGCGGAGAGCTCGGGGGACTCGGCGGGGAAGCGGCGGCGGGGAAGGGTGAGCCAGAGAGGGGAAGCCGACGGGGGGGGGGCGCGGAGGTGGTGAGAGGCGACAGACGGTGGAGGGAGCCCGACGGCGGCTGCGGGGAGGCTCGGAAGAAGGCGAGGTGGGCGGCAGAGGCGAGCAGCGGGGCGGGTTGACCGGCGGCAGGCTCGGGGAGGCGAGAGGGGCGGCTCGATGGCGACGGTGGGAGGCGCGGGGCAGAGGGGAAGTGGCCGGGGCTAGGAGGAGGAGCGCGGCGGGCGGGATGCGCTCGCCGGAGAGGAGGGGAGGAGGCGGCGTGGAGGTTGGCGCGCGTGGGTGGCGCGGGGCAGCGGAGGCTGGCGTAGGGCGGCGGGCGAGGCGGGCAGCGGGAGCAGGAGGAGGCGCGGCCTCGGGAGGCGGTCGGGGAACGCGGGTGAGGAAGAGGGGCGCGCTGAGGGAGGAGAGAGGAGGGTGGGGCCCGGCAGGTGGGGTCTGGGGTGGGCCAGGGGGACAGGGTGGGCGCGTGTGTGCGTGCAGGGTGTGTGCTGGGTGGTTTGTGTGTGTGGTGGTGAGTGGGAGAAGGGAGAGAGAGGGAGGTGAGGGAGAGGGATAGGATTAGGTGGCAGATGGGGATTGGGTGAGTGGGTGAGGGTTGGTGAGGTGGCGCGACGGGGTTGGCCGGGGTGAGGTGGCCAAAGGGGTGGGTAGACAGGTTGGTAGAAAAGGGTTTGGGATGGACCGATTGTTTGGACTGGGGGTGGTCGTTCGGGTCGAATCGGCCCGTTCGACTGCCCCCACTAAAAATAATTCAATATTTTATTTGTTTAAAACAGACCGTTTGCAAAACATAGTTAGTCAAAACAAAATATTCCGGAGACCCGGTTTTAGGTTTTGAATAAAGATGGGGCGTTTTAGGAAACACAAAATAGGTTTTTCTGCAAATAGTCTTATGCAAGCAAATGCAAGACGATGACGATGCTCAAATTCAATGTGGCATGATGACATGAGCATGCGGTCATGATGATGCAATGCACAAAAACAACGCGATTTTCTAGTAGTGGTTTTGCGGGATTCCACATTGACCCAACAGGACATGGAAGCTGGAGGCTTTTTCTGGATGGACCTTGACCGGGCCACCGTCCTTGCGATGGTGCAGGATTGTGTTCATCAGGTGTCGTGGGTGCTGATGCAGGTGAAGACTTCCCTTGCGTCGATTCTGTACGTCATGTTCCCTCTAGACGAGGCACCATCCACCCTTTGGGGTTTGTTGTCGAAATTTCGAGACGTGTCACGTGAGGGAGTTAGTGCGGCACCAGCTGGTGGCAGGGGTGAAAGCTTCCCTTTCGCTTGTTCGTCTGCACCGCCCTGACGTTGATCTTGCGGTCGTGGCGGCTGGGCCGCCTCTTCGGCCAGATGGTGGCCTCTAGGACATGCGCCCACATTATATGGCTGTTAGGCAGTATGCCGAAAAGAGCACATATCTTTTTGAGCATCGAGCACATGTGATTCTTCAGAATAGATAGGCCCTGTAAAAAGATAGATGTAAAACTTGTATATATTCGAGTGCGCTTGTTATGCTTTTTTCTGTAAAGTTTACTTGTGCTGGCATGTGGTGATTTTGCTGTGTGCATGTCCTTTTCGTTAGCCTGACGTGGTCAACTATTCAGGTTACATGTGTTATTCTCAGTCGACGAAGTCGTGAGGTGAGGCGGAGCCCCCGAGCATGTTATAGCAAAAAGTAATGCAGAGAATGAGAAATTTCGGCCAAGGAACTTAGATTTTATTAATAGCATAATCGAAGAGGTACATTGTTCGGCTGAATAGCCTTGGCTGAGTAGCCTTATTGAAAGTAAAGAGGTACTAGGGGTAGAAGCGTAGTAGACTCGCGATGTTCCAGGGGTTAGAGTATTCGACTCCTGACGCGATGTCCATGAGGCGATAGGAGCCACCTGGGATGACTTCTGTGACGATGTAGGGTCCTTCCCAGGGTGACTCGAGCTTTTTCGGCCGCTCTTTCTTGAGTCGTAAGACGAGGTCTCCTTCGACGAAGGACCTTGGGCACAGCCGTCGGATGTGGTAGTTGCGGAGGCTCTGCTGGTAGAGCTCTGAGCGAGCCGCGGTGATGTCGCGTGCCTCGTATAGTGTGTCGAAGGCGTCTTCGAGTGCGGCCATTGATTCGGCTTCACTGTAGGTGACGACCCGTGGGCCTTGTGGCATACTTCGGCAGGTAGTATGGCTTCGGCTCCGTGCACCATGAAGAAAGGCGTGAACCCAGTTGCGCTATTCGGCGTTGTGCATAGGCTCCAGAGGACAGAGGGTAGGTCCTCTGCCAAGGCTCCCGCAAGCCGTTCGAGTGGGCTGAGAAGACATTTCTTGATGCCTTCGCCTATGAGTCTGTTGTCCTTTTAGACCTTCCCGTTAGTTTGCGGGTGCACCACTGAGGCGTATGATATGTTGATTCCAAGGCCCTCGGAGAAGTCCTAAAATTCTTTCGAAATGAAGTTCTAGTCGTTGTCCGTGATGATGCTATGTGGCACACCGAACCTGTAGACTATGGACTCGAAGAACTTGATGGCAGTTTTGCCTCTTTGGTTGGTGACGGGCATGGCCTCGACCCACTTGGTGAACTTGTCAACTGCGACCAGGAGGTAGATGTGGCCTCCTTTCAAAGATTTGGGCAGTTTGCCGATCATGTCGAGGCCCCATTGGGCGAAGGGCTAGGACAGTGGTATGGGCCTGAGATCCGACCTAGGTGTGTGTGGTTTGTCCGCGAACCTTTGGCAGCCGTTGCATCTTCAGATGATGTCCTTGGCATCGTTCATGGCCATTGGCTAGTAGAATCCAGCTCGCAGAGCTTTGGCGACGAGGGCGCGGCTGCCTACATGATGACCGCAGATGCCCTCATGGATGTCTTGGAGGATTGTTTTGCCGTCACCAATGGTGACACATCTTTGGAGCACACCCGAAATACTGCGCTTGTACAGCTCGCCATTGTGGAGGGTGAAAGCTTTGGACCGGCGAGATATGTGTCGGGCATCTGTCGGGTTGTCGGGAAATTCCTTGTTTAGCAGGTTCCGAAGGTATGGCTACGTCCATGTCTCCTCGATCGCCATGACCTGCATCAGGCTGACAAGTTCGACCTTCGTATCGAGCTTTTCGGGTCCTTCTAGTCCTTCGGGTAGCGCAACCCCCGAGTGCTCTGCTTCTTCGGGTGATCCCTTGGGGAATTTCCTTTTGATAGAGGGTATGAAGATTTGTTCGAGGAACACACCTGGCGGCACCCATGCGCATGTGGAGACGATGTTGGCGAGTCTGCCGGCCTCCTCGTTCCTTTCCCTTCCAACGTGCTAAAGCTCGCAGCCGTCAAAATATCCTTCGAGTGAATTGTAAAGCGCGCGATACGCGATCATGTTGGCGGCGTGGGCGTCGCATTCATTCATCGTCTGCTGGGCGACGAGGTTCGAGTCACCGTAGATGATTAGGCGCGTAGCGCCGCATATCTTGGCCATCCACATCCCGTGGATGAGGGCTTCGTATTCGGCATCGTTATTGGAGACGCGAAATTTCTTCCGAAGGACATATTTCATCTTGGCACCCTTGGGGGATGTCACTATGACACCAGCCCCTGCTCCAGCCTCACGCTTGGAGCCATCGAAGTGCATCGTCCATGATTTCGTCATGTCCGGAGTATCCAGAAGCTGGAGTTCCATCCAGTGGACGAGGAAGTCAGGGAGGACCTAAGATTTGATCGCCTTGCGTCGCTCATTGACAACTTTCTAGAGGGGATAGATCGATGCCCCACAGGGCCATGCGTCCCATGGCTTTGGGGTTGTTCAGGATGTTGGACAATGGAGCCTCGTTAACAAACCATTATCTGGTGCTCCTGGAAGTAGTGGCTCAGCCGATACGCCGTAGGCAAGCTTCTGATAGTAAGGGTACCACTTCTTTGTTGGTGTCAGTACCTCGCTGAGGTAGTAGATTGGGAGTTGGACCCCGTGGGTCTTGCCATCTTCGGGTCGCTCAACCACGAGTACGGTGCTGACTAACTAGTGCGTAGCTGCAATGTACAGCAGCAGAGGTTCTCGCTCCTTCGGCATGACCAGGACATGCGAGGTGGAGAGTAGCCGCTTGAGTGCCTCGAATGCGTTGTCTGCTTCGGGTGTCCACTCAATCTTGTCCACCTTGTGCAGCAGCTGGTAAAAAGGCAGGGCCTGCTCACCCATGCGGCTGATGAATCTTCTTAGCGCCGCGATGTGCCCAGCTAGCTGCTGGACACCTTTGAGGTTCTTCGGCTTCTCCATGGTCAGTATGGCCCATATTTTCTTCGGGTTTGCCTCAATCCCTCGCTGGGAGATGAAGTAGCCGAGTAGCTGGCCAGATGGGACGCCGAATGCGCACTTTTCTAGATTCAACTTGATCTTGTAATGATCAAGGTTATCGAACGTCTCGCGAAGATCGTCGATCAGCGTCTTGGCTTCCCTGATCTTGATGACTATGTCGTCAACATAGACTTGTATGTTGCGACCGATCTGGTTCTTCAGACACGCCTGCATGCACCTCTGGTATGTGGCACCTGCGTTCTTCAGCCCGAAAGGCATGGTGTTGTAGCAGAACACTCCGAACGGCGTGATAAACGCTGTTTTCTCTTGATCTTCGACCTTTAGTCGAATATGATTGTATCCTGAGTAGGCGTCAAGGAAGGAGAGTTTCTCGCATCATGCAGTCGAATCGATGATCTGATTGATCCGAGGGAGAGGGAAGTGGTCCTTGGGACAGTGCTTGTTGAGTGACGTAAAGTCCACGCACATCCGCAGGATGTCCGTGTCCTTTTTGGGGACCAGCACAGTGTTGGCCAGACACTCGCTCTCCTTAATTTCTCGGATGAAGTTGGCATCAAGCAGTCTGTTGACTTCAACTCCAACTGCTTCGAGTTGTGGTTCGGAAAGTTGTCGGATTGACTGCTTGACTGGCCTTGCATCAGGGAACACATTGAGTGCATGCTCGGTGAATTCCCTGGGAACTCCTGGCATGTCTGCAGGACACCAGGCGAAGATTTCCCAGCGCTTACGGAGGAATTCGATGAGCGCACTTTCCTATGCGGGGCTGAGGTCATTGGCGATCAGCGTCGTCTTGGAGGCATCGGTTGGGTGGACCTGCACTTTCTTCGTGTTGACCGTGGAGTCAAACGACATATCAGGTGAGTTTTGCCTGGCGACTGGGGGTGCCCCGTTGTCTGTCACCTCTCGGAGCCTCGTGAGCTCCTCTTGCATACCGAACGACTGGGAGATTTTGTTGAAATCTCTATCGCAGTGGTCCGATCGGGTGAAGCTTCCCTGGACCGTGATGACGCCCCTTGGTCCTGGCATCTTGAGCAGCAGGTACGCGTAGTGCGGTACATCCAAGAATCTTGCAAACTCCACGCGCTCGAGGATGGCGTGGTACTGTGATGGCCAATCCACCACTTCGAATTCTAGCCGCTCGCATCGGAAGTTTTCGGGCTTGCCAAAGATGATGTCGAGCCATATCTTTCCAGGGGTAGATGCCTTTCCCTGGGACTATGCCGTGGAACATCGTGTCAGATTGTTCCAGGCTGCACAGCAGGATCCGCATCGCTGCGAGGGTGCTGGCAAACATCAGGTTGATGCCGCTACCACTGTCATGAAGACGTGGCTCATCTCGAATCCTCCGATCTGCGCCTCGAGTACCAAGGCGGCATGGCCTGGGAGAGGGATCTTGTGGGGGTGATCCGAGCGATCGAATGTGATGCAGGACTCCGAGCCACTGAGGTACTCAGGGATGGCAGGCAGAGCGGTCACAGCGAGGCTGACCTATCGGGTGATCTTCTTTTGCACCCTATTGGTAGGGCGTCATTTCTGAATCATCAGGGACCCTTTTGGCGGTGGGTATCCACCTGTGCCATTGTTTGGCGCAGGTGCTGCTGGATTCGACGATCCCACGGGTGGTGGTGCAGGATCTCCGTGGGCGACGTCACCTGGTGCGGGCCCGAACCCAGGGTTTACGATCTGGCGTTGCATTTGGGTGAAACCCTCACTGAGTTTCTGGAACTCGCGGCAGTCCTTGAGCATGTGGCTGGCCTTCTTTTTGTCATCCTGCTTGTCGATCTAGAAGTGGATGGTGCAGGGACCCGACAATTTGTCATATGCCGAGGGTTCGTCGTCACGTCCGCGATGTTGCCATGCTTGTGTGGGGCGTCCTCCATCGCGGAAGTTGCCTCCACGGTATCCTCCGCTGCTGCGGTTGTTGTTGTTGTGGCGGTCAGCATAGCCGTCCGCAACCATGTCGGGTCCGTCATGATCATTGTAGACGCGCGAGCTTCGTTTTCTA
Organism: Avena longiglumis; assembly: GCA_030063025.1. NCBI lineage: Eukaryota > Viridiplantae > Streptophyta > Magnoliopsida > Poales > Poaceae > Avena > Avena longiglumis. Next base: position 309,108,313 of record CP125976.1, on the reverse strand, counting down.
TGGCGTTCGCGCCTGTGGCCGTATTCATCGTCATCATCCGAATGTGCTCGGTGGAGGGAATCCTCGCCATCTGCCCACCTGTTGGCGATGTCCATGAGGTGGTCTAGCGTCTTGGGCTTGACGCACCCAAGTTTTTCCTTGAAGTACGGGCGCTTGACGCCATCCTTGAAGGCGTCGATCGTTCTCTCCTCGGAGATGTGTGCCGTGAAGTTTTTGATGTTGGACCAGCATAGGATATACGAGCAAATGGATTCGCCCGTACGTTGAGTGCAGGCCCGTAGTTCCTCGATTGAGGCTGGCCTCTTGCTGGTGCCCTTGAAGTTTCCGATGAAACTGTACGCTAGTTCCTCCCAGCTTCGGATGGAACCTGAGGACAGGCTGCTGAGCCAGATCCGTGCTGCGCCTGTCAGCTTCAGCTGAAGGCATTGCAGGGCGGTGTTCTTGTTAGCACCATGTAGTTTGATGGACGAGATGTGGTCGCTGAGCCAGGCCTTCGGGTCCTGTGTGCTGTCGAACTTCGGAGTGTCCGAAGGAAGCTTGAAATTTTTCGGCATACGTGTGCACAGAACAGATTTGCTGAAGCATTGTACTCTGCACAGTTCTCTATCGTCATCCTCTTCGGATTCGGTAGATCGTGCTCGTCCTCGTCGGATGATGGTGTGGGGCTACGGTTGAATCTGACCACAGCCTTTTTCTTTGGCTCTGCGGGAGCCTCTTCATGGAGCGCAGCTCCGACGAGTCTGAGTTCGGCTAGCGTGGACTTGTGCATGGCGCTCTTCAAGTCCCCCACCGGAGGTGTATGGGACGCGAGGTACGTGGTGGCCGCCATGATTGCGGCCTGCTGCGTCTTTGGTATGACGTTGTCGTTGGCACAGACCGCCCTTTCCATGGTGATGAGCCACCAAAGCGATATGGAAATCTGGCATGTCACCAAGTGTATCGCTGATGAGGACGATGAGGGTAACCCACAGAACATTAAGGCTATCCAAGAGTCCTGTGCAGGTTATGCTTTCCGTGTGGCGGAGATGACCAATTACACGATGCCATTCTTTAAATCTGTCGCTGTGCCTCCCTCACCTCAAGAGCCAGAAGACAGCCTCGCTGAAGTAGCTTCCGAGTCCGAGGTCCAGGGTGACGACAATGTCGACTCCATCGCTCCACGCTCTTCATCACCAGCACCTGATTCTGCATCATAAACATTTATAATGCATTATTCTGCACTTGGGAATGTAATAATGGAAACAATATTTTGTGTGTGCTGGTCTGTAAGAACTGATGCTTGTACTATCGTAGCACTTATGTTTGTATATATTTTATGGGTGTGCTTGAAAATGTCCGAAGCACTATTTTTTATGCTTATACTTCTCATTTTATCTGGTTCTCTTCCTCGTCCCTTTCATGAGCCGGCCAACCTTTAGCACGAAAACTTTGCCGAGAAATAGAGGTTAATTGCTAAACCAGTTTAAACTCGGAAACAAAGCCGGCTTCCAGTACCAACAATTCATTACTCGGAAGATACCCGCGTCTAAGCAATCAGAAAAAAAACCAAAGTATAAACAATAAATTGAATTTTTTACTCTAGGGTAACATTTTCTAGATATTCAAAAATTATAACCAGAACGAACATGAGCATAAAGTACTTTCAAGCATTCTGGGATTTCTAAAAACGACATGCTCATTTAGAAATAAGATGGCAAAAAACTTCTCAAAAATAACATATGAGAAAACCAATACTTTATTTCACTTTGAACATGTACATATATGATTACAAGGAAATATAACTAAGAATAGAAGGGACGTAGATCTGCAATATTCCATGGACGGTCTATGTCATCCGAGTCTGTACTATCTCCAGCTCTCTTTCTCTTTCGAGTATCTGGTCTTCCCTTGACTTGTCTCATATCAGTTAAATAATATTACCCATTATGCAGAACCCTGTTGATCATAAAAGGTCCTTCCCAAATCGGGGAAAGTTTGTGCTTTCTTTTGTGCACAAGCCGGAGAACCAAATCGCCCTTCCTGAAAGAACGGTTCTATACTCTCTGACTATGATACTTGCTCAACTTCTGCTGATAGGCTGTAGATCTCTGCTCAGCAACGACGCGAACTTCTTCAATTATATCGAGATCATCTTATCGAGAAACTTCTTTGATATATGCTTTGACTCGTGGAGACTGATGAATTAGATTGCTTGGAAGAATTACCTCTGGACCGTAGACCAAGAAGAAAGGAGTGTATCTGATCTGTTAGGAGTTGTACGTAAGCTCCAAATCACAGATGGTAATTCTTCCGCCCACTACTAGAGAAAAGCCTATGCGAGGCGCACCTAAAAGCCTATCTGAGGCGCATATCATATGCGCCTCTAGCTTCAAGCCTCGGGTATTTCTTATGCGAGGCGCATATGATATGCGCCTCCTATACTTCACATATGCGAGGTGCATATCGATATGCGCCTCGCATATGTGAAGTATAGGAGGCGCATATCATATGCGCCTCGCATATGTTTTACAATGCGCCTCGGATATGTATAGTATATGCGCCTCCTATAGTATCCTATATGCGCCTCCGGTAATATTTTCGAAATTCAAGTTTTACAGACCATTATAAATAATAATATACAGATATTCAAATATAAAATATAGTCCAAAATACAGTATAAAGAGCACATAATTTTTCAGAAACTTGCAATTTGCCAAAGCATAATAGAACCAACATGAATACAATACATTACACATCAATCATGACATACAAGTTCATACATCAAGTTTTTGTGCCACAAGTTCACACCTCCGAGTACAAGTGCACAATCATATTACACCTCCGAGTACAAGTTCACAATCACATTACAACTCCAACGACGTAGCTCTACCTAGATGAAGTAGAACACATAACCTACCATGAAGAGCAACAAGGTGGTGATCACGAGGAAGTTCCTCCACTTCTCTTCTGCCACCTCTCTACTCTCATAGCCTTGGTAGTTGTTGCCCGAGAAGTTGTTCACTTGCTTCTCTTCAGTGAACGCCTCGATTACGCATAGTTGCGTAAATCATCGAGTAAAAAGAATTAGCAATGATATGAAAAAAAATAGATTACTTGTCTTAGTTAAGGTAACTCAGTTCCATAAGACATTCTCTGTAGTATGTACAGCTAACCCTGCCGAGTTAAAACTCACTACTCACAACACTCAGTATTGTCATGTAAAGTTCTAAGTAATTGGTAGTCCACATTTTTTGTTATTGATACTGCCCCCAGTATTTCCAATTTCCATAACTATGCTGCAATTCTCTCAGCGTATTGGGTCAAATGTAGTACACAGGCTATAACACTCTGAAAGTTGCATGATTCCTTCTCATCTCATCTAGTGGCATTTAGTACATTCTAACACGCAAAAGGTGGCTCCGGTACAACATGAGTATAAAGTAATTATGAACCGTTGTTCTCTGACATATTTTATTATAGTTCTGAGAAATCAACACTCCATTGGACTCCTTTTAACTAGAGATAATGTCCTAGTTTTTTAAACAAAATATTGTTACTTTTGATGAAAAACTGTAATATTATTTCTAATCAACACTAACACAATATGGTGTTTCTACGTAGATGCTGTCTGGTAGATACAAAAGCATCATGTGAATTCCAAAAAGTAGAAGAACTCTTCAGTCTATAAATAGAACTTACATCTATTTAGTTCCATAGAAGTAGACCAGCCGCTTATTTTTAACAGCGGACCCCCTTTGCTCTGGTTCACTTATCTGCAAAGAATGCAAATTCAAAATGAGATAAAATCTGTAGTACAAACTGTATGTTCATCCGTACATTATCTCATGTGCAAGCCCGATTTAAATGAGGCGATATGCAAGCCAAACATTAAAATGAGGGGAAAATAGAATGGAAGGAGCCTACAAAGGAAACAGGGGAAAAAGAATCCCAGAGTCTGACGCTCCACGAGTTTCTTCACCGATAAATCTTCATTTACAATTTTATAGTGACAATTCATTCTTCGGTTCTCATTTGCATTTCATGCAAGGCTGGTCTATTGGAATTCAACTGCTCCTTTAGATGGATGTTCATTTTCTCACGCTGCATAAAGAAAATTCAGGTTTCTTTTTAAACGTTTCCTTTCAAAATGTGATTTAATGATAATGTCTTCAAGCTAAGAATCATACTTGGCCTACAAATGATCTTTCTGAAAGGCATAGAAGTAAATTGGTCAATTCTACTTCAGAATCACTAGTGCTTGATGCAGTTGAATCCGAGCATATTAGCACTATGAAGATTTGTCATGTAAACTTCGTTGGACTATTGCTCTAGCTAGTCAAGTATTCTTTCCCTCTCGTGTTTTTCTTGTCCAGGCTCATCACATATCATTTGGCACAAAGTTTAGAAGCATACGAACATCATCTCTTCTAAATTAAAACCAGGTAATTAGGGAGGAGAGATTTGTGCACCTTCAGTTCTTGGAGCAGGTACGTACATGAGGGTCGATTCCTGCAGCGCTAGATGTGGAGTTTTACAGCCGCCCTGAGTGACCCATCTTGAAGTTTTACTTCCTCGCGTCCATCTAAGATCTCTCCCTGGCCTGCATCGCTAAATCCCCATGCTCCACCGCCCCAGCAGAATGGAATCGAGATCTGGGACTGCGTGGATCATGGAGAAGAAGTGGAGCGGGCCCATTGCATCTGGCGGGGAAGGAGGGACTTCGCGGCAGGGGCAGAGGTGATGTATAGCAGGGATTCCGGTGGTGATAGGGTTGTAGTGCAGCGCGGATTTGGTTCCCCCCGGATCCGCGAAGGCCTCCAACGCGGTGTGGAAGGGACTAAATGCGCCGTGTGTGTACTAGCTAGTGCGCTGTGTGACTTTTGATCGATGTGTGTCGGTTATGCGAGGCGCATATCTAAAAGTGCGCCTCGTATAATATTACGCGAGGCGCATCTGGGCTAAATGCGCCTCACATAATATGCAATCCTAGACAAATAAGGCAGTGCACAAGTTTCTATCAACTATCACATAGCAGCCTAGTGGTAACATGCCTTGTCCTTCATTGTTGGCTACCCAGGTTCGAATCCTAAGGGGGCCAATTTTTTGGAAAAATTTTTTAAAGGCCAATTTTCATGTAAAAGCATAAAATATGAACTATAAAATATACTAGAAATATTTTAAATATTCAAATATTGCTAAAACAACAAAAGTGAGTATTCTCAATGAACGTGTCTTGTCGATACATAATATTCTCAATGCAATATTATTATAACACACACATAATAAAAATTAAGAATGTTTTGATACATAATAGTAGGCCACACACACGACGGTTCTTGACAATGGTCGGAGCACGCTAGCGTTTCTTGACAATGGTCGTCTTCTTGCCCTTCTTTGTCGCGGTTGCATAGGTTAGGTCCGGGACGTCTTCACTACTTCTCTTGAACGGAAGTCCTTTCTTAGGTAGGGTTGTGGTGTACGGTGTTTGGTTGCCATATCTGTCTTCTATCTTCGGGTCGCCGTTCTGGTCAAAGTCTTGCTCATTGGCGACTCCTTTCATTCCGATAATGTTCCTTTTGCCTCTCCTGACGACAACCCGGCTAGGCTTTGACGGGTCTTTGATGTAACAACATTGGTATACTTTGCTAGACAAAACCCAAGGCTCATTTCTTGCGGGTGCGTTCGAGCTGGTGGTCTTTGACAGTATAACCATCGTGGTGAAATACCGGTCTTCTTTCTCGACGCTCTTGGCCCACCTGACACGGAACATCGGCACCTTCTCCGTAACATAGTCGAGCCCCCAAATCTCCTCGATCCTTCCGTAGTATCTTTCCGGGATGTCACCGGTGTAGAATATCCCTGTTACCCCTGAGTTCTGGTAATCGCAGTTATTGTATTTTTCCTCTGTGTAGAACGTGTATCCGTTGATATCGTAAGCCTGATAGGTCATGAGGTTGTGCGAGGTGCCCTGTGACAATGAGAATATGAGTTTATCTTCCTCTGAGTACTCGCCCTGCGGTGGATTAGCTCTGACCTTCTCCCTAAACCACCGTGTGAAACCGGAGTTGTGCTCCTTGATAACATCTTCCTCCCTCGGGACCTGGCGCCCCTGATCAGCGTAATTCTTCTTGATAAACTCTTTGTGCTCATGTATGTATGGATCAACCACCGCAGTGTTGCGCGCGACCAGGTTTGCTCTTTCAAAGTCCTTGGTTGCCCTCCATGTCGACATGCTTTGCACGTCGACCCTCGGTGACCCCATCCAGCGAGCCTCCCGAGGTGCTTGTTGAATGGCATACCAAGAGGGTCTCGGTTTGTAGAAAGTTCGAGCGAAGAGATGCACTCTTCGCCGAGCCGTTTGCTATGCTTCCATCTGGACGGGACTTGTTCTTAACGTATCCCTTGATGTGTCCATTGAGCCTTTCGAACGGCATCATGCTTCGCAGAAACGCAGGACCGAGCTGGACGATATCCATCATGATCATCACTGGCATCTTGATCTTCGTGATCATCACGTATCCATCGAGTGTAGCCATCCATGAAACTACGTCGGCGAGCGACTCGATTCCGAATCATGCCTTATCGGATACATCACTGCGGTCGACATGGACATCTTATCTCTCTTGTTTGCACGTTCCATGTCGGCCCTCGCGCATGTCATCCACCTATCCACGGGCTTTGTTGATCGCTGGTGGGACCATGGTCACTGCGTGGTACAAAGAGAAAGAGAATAATTAGAGCATATATGGACGTGGATCGCTGAAAAATTCGGCATGACCTCCCTAAAAGAGGACATCCATGCGGCGTAAATTCGCGGAAAAGAAATAAATCGACATTCGCCGAAACATTGGCATCTCAAAGGAAATCCCTGCACAAAAGTAGCACCACAACACAATCATATAGTCGGTGTCTCCGACAACGCCAGATACATGCAAGCAACGCTTCACGCTTCCTCCAACAACGACTTGCAAGAGAGCCGAGGAGAAGTAAATGGACATGTTGTAGATCTAGAGGAGCAGAGACTTCACTTACATATGGGTGTCAACCAATGGATGTTGAGCAAGCTTCGAAGGTGAATCAATGGGGGAAATGAGGTGGGGAGGAGGAGGGGGGCGACCAGATTTGTCTTGGTGGAGGAGGAAGAAGTGACACAAGTGAGTGGGGTGGTAGTTGCCTCCATGTGCAAAAAGCTGGGAAAAAGTGGTGCCAGCTTATGCGAGGCGCATATTGCACAATATGCGCCTCCTATAATTCAAACTATAGGAGGCGCATATAGCAATGTGCGCCTGACATGCGGCCACCTACCAGCCTGGCGCATGAGTTACTTGAGGCGCATATGGCCATATGCGACTCGCATATTGTCAAATATAGGAGGCGCATATAGCCATATGCGCCTCGCATATTCGTGCACCTACCAACACGCGGGCCCACACAGAATATGCGAGGCGCATTCTAGCCATATGCGCCTCGCATATTATCAAATAGGAGGCGCATATAGCCATATGCGCCTCGCATATTCGTGCACCTACCAACACGCGGGCCCACACAGAATATGCGAGGCGCATTCTGTCCATATGCGCCTCGCTTATCTGATATATAGGAGGCGCATATGACTAGAATGCGCCTCGCATAATATGGGGCTGCTAGATTCTGTCCGTACAGGTACTATAGGAGGCGCATTCTTATCATATGCGCCTCGCCTATTTTTATACTAGAGGCGCATATCGCAAAGTGCGCCTCGCCTATTTTTATAGGAGGCGCATATGCTAAATGTGCCTCGCATAAGCATGTCTCCTATAGCCTTTTCTCTAGTAGTGGCCCAAGCCCCCGCGACATGACAAAGTGGTGCCTCGAGACAAGGCTAGAGTCCTTGTAAAATAATACCGTTAGTTCTTTCAACTTGTCTATTAGCTTGTGGATGCGCGACTGATGCAATATCAAGTCGGATCCCTTGTTCTTCACAGAATTCGACAAGTTCCCCCATGAAAACATTGCTCCCGTTGTTAGTAATTATACTATGTGGATATCCGAATCGGATGATCACGTCCTCGACAAACTTTCTGGTTCTGGCTCCATCACAACTCGTTATAGGTTTAGCCTCAATCCACTTTGTAAATTTATCCACCATCACTAGTAGGTGAGTAAATCCACATTTTGCCGTCCGAAACGGCCCTACCATATCAAGACCCATACCGCAAATGGCCATGTAATTGGGATTGTTCGTAGCTGATCAGCCGAAACGTGTGCTTGATAGGCATACTTTTGGCTGCCTTTGCACATTTTGACCAGTTTGTCAGCATCCGCCTTAGCTGTAAGCCAAAAGAATCTGTGTCTAAAATCTTTTGCCAATAAAGATCTGGCTGCATCATGGTTACCACACTCGCCTTCGTGGATTTCTCGTAAACTTTCCACTCTTTCTTCCGAAGAAATACATCGCTGAAAAACCCTAGAAACACTCCGCTTATAGAGGTCACAATTTATTATTGTGTAGGCTTTCATCTAAAAACACATCCCTCCGTCTCAGGACTTCATCTTCGGGTAAATTTCCATCTATCAGGAAATCCAGATAGAGTTTTGTCTAGCGGGGAATTATAGCAAGAACTGCTATTAAATGTGAGTCGGGTTTTGTTAGATAGTCCTCATGAACTCCGGTTATGGAGGGGACCTTTAAATGCTCTAAAAAAACACCATCCGATACTTGTTTCCACGCAGAGCCTATCCTTGATAGAGCATCTGCTTACTCATTTTATACTCGAGGGATATGTTGAACCTCAAAACCCTCGAACGATTTAGATAATTCATCCACGACAGCTTTGTAGGCTTCCATGTGCTTGTTTGCATTGCAAATGTCAAATACTTGATGAGCAACTAAATCCGAGTCTCCGTAACACATGAGTCTTGTTACTCCAATGTTTTTGGTCATGCGTATTCCATGTAACAATGCTTCATACTCGGCGATATTATTTGTCGCTGTGAAGTGTATTTGTAACACATAGAATATCTTATCTCCATCGGGTGATTTGAGCACCACGCCAGCCCCTGAGCCTCCTTGTGCTTTTGATCCATTAAAATGAACGGTCCAAAATTCCGAGTCTGGAGGACTTGTGTTTTCTGCCGTGTCTGTCCGATCGACAACGAAATCGACAAGTATTTGGGACTTGATTTCTGTACCCGGCTTGTACTCAGTGTCAAAAGCTGCAAGATCTATTCCCCACTTTATGACACATCATGTGTCATCGTGATTATTGATTATATCTCGAATGGGAGCACTGCTCAACATTGTGATCTTGTGCTATTGAAAGTAGTGGCGTAGCTTTCTGGATGCAAAGAATACTCCATAGGCTATCTTTTGGTGGTGTGGATACCATTGTTTTGACTCTATCAGAACCTCACTCAGGTAATAAGTTGGACGCTGCACCTAATGCTCGTGGCCTTCTTCCTCGCGCTCCACTACTGTTACCACCCTTATGACCTTGTTGGTCGCTGCAATGTAAAGCAACATAGGATCCTGAGGTTCTGGCGCTGCGAGAACTGGTGGGTTTGAAAGGAGATCTGTCAAACTTTGTAGGGAAGTATCAGCTTCTTGGGTCCAGAATTTTTTTTCATTTTTCTTTAAGAGTTTGTATAAAGGCGCAACTCTTTCTCTGAGCCGAATTATGAACCGACTCACTGATGCGATGAAACCAGTGGTTGCATGTCCTTCAAGCGAGTCGGCCTGGTGATGTTGAGTATAGCCTTGATTTTGTCCCGGTTCACTTCTATGCCTCGCTCAGAGACGATGAAACCTAACAATTTTCCGGCAGAAATTCCAAAGAAACACTTCTTCTGATTTAGCATCATATTGATTTTTTGTAGGCTAGCAAATGTTTCCTCCAAGTTGGAAATTAAAGTTCCCTTCTTTTTGGACATATCTGCTATGTGATCTATATATACATGGACATTGCGTCCGATTTGGTCGTTGAGACAACATTGCATAGTACGTTGATATGTTGCTCCTACGTTATTTAAGCCAAAAGGCGTAGTTTGTAGCAGAATGTTCCGAAAGGAGTGAAGAAATACGTCTTAATTTGATCCGAGTTTTTCATCGGTATTTGGTGACATCCGGAATATGCATCGAGAAAACAGAGTAATTCTGACCCTGCCATTGAGTCGATAACTTGATCGATTCTTGGCAAGGGGAACGAGTCTTTTGGGAATGCCTTGTTCAAAGCTGTATAATCAACACACATCCTTAAATCAATAGTGTCCTTTTTAGGGACGAATGCACGATTTGACACCCAAACTATATGGATGACCTCTATTATGAATTCGGCTAATTCTAGTCGGGCCAATTCCTTGGCTATTGCTTTGCACTTTTCATCACCAAACCGTCGTAAGGACTGTTTGACGGGTTTATCGTCAGGGTACACATTAAGAGAGTGCTTGGCAATTTCCCTAGGTACTCTGGTCATGTTAGAAGGATACCATGCAAAGATATCACTATTAGCTTTGAGGAAATCGACGAGCACACTTTCCTATGCGAGGTCTAAGACTACCCCTATGTTCCTCGTCTTGGGGGGATCATCTTCCTTCAACGACGTTTTCTTTGTGTCTTCGGACACCTTGAATTGTATGCTTGGCTTTAGCACCTCGTTCTTCATGGCGGGCATCTCAGACGGGTCGATGGTCTTCTTAATCTCCTGGTACTCCTGGGCGTGTAGCACGGCTTTGGCAAAGGCAACAGATCCTTCGTCGCACTCTCACGCTTTCCTCGGATTTCCCTGAATGGTGATGACGCCCTTTGGACCTATAACTTTTATTATATTGTTAATGTAGCAGGGACGAGCCATGAACGCCCAATAAGCTGGACGCCCGAAGATGGCGTTGTAAGCACTTTTGAACGGTACCACCTCAAACGATAGTGGCTCGATCCGGTAATTTTCTTCGGTACTGAATGTCACATCCAGAGTAATCTCACCTAGAGAATCCACATGTTTCCCTGGTACAATGCCATGGAAAGTTACACTACTGTAACTCAACTGTCTTTCGTGGATCTTCATGCGGTGGAGCATTTCAATTTAGAGGATGTTGATGTTGCTACCATCGTCCATGAGGGTTTTAGAGAACTCATTGCCATCAATAAGAAGATTGACGACCAGAGGATATTTTCCCCGACGATGTGTTTTCCTCGGGTGATTTGAGCGACCAAAGATGATAGTTACATCCGACCAATCCAGAAATTGTGGAACAGCCGGAACCGTGGCATTGAGCTCACGGAGAACCTCCTTCTTGGATTTAGCCGGTTGGGATCCAAGGATGCAGATGTATGTGTCTTTCTAACTCGGAAAAACCTTCTTTCCATCCAACTTGGTCTGTGCGGAATCCACTTCTTCCATGTCGGAATCTTCCTTGGGTTCTTTCCTTTCTTGGAATTTTTCTTTCCTTTTCGTCGCTTGGCTCTATAGCCAGTGAATTCATCTTTTTTGATGTCCTCATTGAAACGACACACGGAATTTGTGTGGGTAGATCCTCTGTTACTATCCAAGTGGTGGACACATGGATTGTTGGCAATGCCGACCCAGGTATAGGTTCTTCCGGGTTGCTGTTCTCCTCTGCCCTAGATTTGGGAAGTTCTGCGGCCTTGACCTGGCTGCCTCTGCGCCCTCCTCGTCCTCCGGATGTGAACATTGCATTAACAACTGCGTTGTCTGGAGCCGGTTTATCTTCCGAGGTGTTCTTGCGCTTTTGAGCTTATTGTTTTGGCTGTTTGGCCGCATTGGGATTGGCCAGAATATTTAGAAGCCCTTCTGAATTGTCATCGGCATCAACATATTTGCTTGCTGTTTCTATCATTTCTCCCAAATCTGTGACGTGGTCAGAATAAAAGCGTGGTTCCCTGCAAAATTGGCTACTCTCTCCTTGTTGTGCCACTTTTCGTACTGAATTAATTAAAAATACAAAAATACAGTGAACCTCAGCCGACCGGCGCGCACTAAGTAAAAGCGCGTAAGAGCACCACTAATTTCTCAGGTCTTCATCGTCTTACGAAAACGCCAACCCGAGCCCCATCGCTGAGTCGCTTCTGACGGTTTTTTTAACCAACACATCTCACATCCATCCCACAACACCTCGCAACGGGTCCTCCCTCGAGATAGCGACTTAACGAAATGACTAATTACCACTCTCCGGGGACTGTCCGGGAAAAGGAAAATAGAAGCAAGAGGACTGCAGGCTCAGCCCGGCCACGACCGAACGACGAGGCGAGCAGGGCGACGCCACACACAAACGCCGCTGACACTCAAAGTGGCTCGAAGCAAGTACCACAACTCGAGACTTTGCCTTACCCCGTTCCCGTACCGTGGGTCGGAGACCCGGACCAGGACCCGTTTCAATTCAAGGAGTCGCCATGCGACCGGAGCGCCCAGCCGCCAAATTAACAAAATCACGCTTCAATCTGTGGCGCAAACTTCGACTGGGAGTCCTGCAATGAAAGCTTCAATTGCAGTTTTCTTGTTTACTCCTTCACATGAGTTCTTTGTGTCAATCCAGCGTCCGAGGTAATCCTAGCAAGTTTCTCCATGTCTCTGGGTGCAACGCTGCAAGTCTCCGACTATGCAGGGCCTCCTGTATGTTCCCTCAAAGTTTGAAAAGAACCACTTTGCATATCGTACCAATTATGAATTGAATTTTCTGGCAGTTTATTGAGCCATGATCGAGCCATCTTCCTCAGCATAAGCGGGACATATCGGACTGCGACCAGGATGTTTCCTCCTTTGGCGATGCAGCAGGCCTGGAAAAAATCCTGGAGCTAGGTATCTGGCCGAGCCGCTCCGTCGTAGGGCTGGATGTGTTTGGCAATACCAAAATCAACAGGAAATTTTGTTTGACGTTTGCGTGGGCCAAAGCATGTGGGTCCCACGTATGCATCTTCTTCCTCATACCACCGTGCCTCTATGTTTGATTCAATGTGGTGGCGAGCGTCGTTTGGCGAGAGAGATCTGCGCCTTGGAGGCTCGCTGCTTCTGCGCGGCGGAGTCGGATTTCTGCTTCCAGCCGTAGGTGCCTCTACATGCACTTTGGGCCTTCTCCCCTGCGGCTCCCAATGCTATGGTGGGATACTTCATGGTCGCTGCCTGGAGGTGATGGTGGCCCTGGTGGATTGTTTTCGGCTGGGTTACACGGTGGTGGTGGTGGATCCCCATTATGATGTCTTCGGGCTCCGTCCCTACTTGATTCAGGACGATCCGGATCATCTCTTCGTCCAGCGTTACCAGCCGGACGGCTTGGTATTGGCATTCTTAGCTGATCCTTCTCTCGCTGGCGGCACACTTCTGAGTCTTCTCTATAGCGGACATTTTTTCGATGATGGCCCTGATGGGGAACCATTGTCCTGATGGCATCTTCGGACGCAGCCGACCCTTGAATTATCTTCTTCTCCCTAGGGATGATAGCGTTGATCTGTATCCCTGCGGGGTCTTTCATCAGCACTTTGGTCGGCGCCAATGTGGAAAAATTCTGAATTTGAGCCCATCTTGCCACTGAATGACGTGGCCGTTATCTGCTACTTTAATCCTTTGTCTAGCAACGCAACACACTATCGGAACTGCTTGGGAGACAGATTGTTGGCGAGGATCGCTCGAGCTGCTGCAGCGTTTTCCAACAGCGTGCTATAGACTCAGATCTTCTCTCCAGTTTTTACCAACGAATAGATCTCTTTGGATATCCGGGTTCTTATTAGAAAGAACCAGACCTCCTCTTGTCTTGTTTGGTAGTCGCTTGAAATCTGATTGACATTTGGCAGGATAACTGTATAACTGTTGTTTAAGCTCGACGATACACGCGGCTTGTTCGAGTAAAAACAAACGGTGTTTTTCTAGTTTCTCAGCCCTTTTCTCTAGCACATCCGGACTAAGATTCGAAGCCGTTGGGATTGGAATTGTGAGAGCATCTCCGTAAATTTCTCGTGCACCCTTGGTGATGACATGTCCATCCATGGGAGGGTCGATCGGCGTGGTATTAGTCGGATCTCCATCCTGATTCTCCATCTCGATTTCTTCATCAACTTTTTCTTCATTGGTTTCCTCGACGTCCAGCTCTGCTGGTGTCGGATTATTGTTCTTCGTTTTCTTCTTTGACCGCCCAGTAGCCTTGACGTGCGTACCGGTGGCAAAGACGGCTTTCGGTCCTATAACGGAGGATAAACTTTCGTCAGTACTTTCCATAGTAGTTGGCTTGTGGACCTCGGATGAATCTCCGGTGTCCATATCATCCTGCGAGGTGTAGCTTTCATCCATGCTATCATATGGACTGGGTGGATTTTCTGGCTCACCTTGCGTTGGTTTGGAGGCGTTCTCTTCTTCGTACTCCTCCATCTCCTTCTCGAAGTCCCTAAGTTCCTGTGACATTATTGACTCCTGAGGGGATCCAGGTAATTCGGTGTTTTCTTCGATTGCGTCGAGGACTGAATCGCTACCGGCTCTAGCATCGACAGAGTCAGATCCAGAGCTTACGAGGTATACGAAGCAATGCCTCTTCTTCATCCTATGCTTCAATAGTACTTTTTCTTCTACGGAATCGGTAGGTCTGGATCCATAGTTAATATATTCCTCGTCCGTGTATCTAACCTCGACGAGGAGATCAAATCCTGACTTTTCTTCCACCGTTTCTTCAACTACAGGAGTGGGCCAGGTGGGTTCAATTTTTTCCGGGATCTTGTACTCTTCCGCCTTTGCGAACAGAGCAAATACGGATATTTCTTCCGCCATGGTCATCACCTCAAGGGTGGATTGGGTGGGTTCAGCAAAACCAAGATAAATATCGATCTCGCCGATACACATGATCATGTAGGTTGTCATGGGTTTGCTAGCCATAATCTAGGTCTCGTCGAGAAGGATGAGAGGGACATCACTAGCATAGACCACGCGACCCATTGCAATTGTTTTGCGGATTCCTGCATGCGCAGATTCCGCCTAGAACAAAGCTCAAAAAGTCACCCGCCCCATGGTGGGTGCCAACTATCGTTGGATTATTGACAAGTACGCCATAGGGGGTCCTGAGAGCGTTGAGAAGATGGGGTGTGAGACGTTGGATGTTCCAGGAGCGGTGAACACAACTTTACCCAGGTTCAGATCCGACTGTCGGTGATCGGATCCTACTCCTGCTAGAAACCTAGTAATATGTCGGCGTAAGCCGGATGTTACAACGGATTACAAGAGAGGTTCGCCTATCCGAGTTGTGATTGAGGTTATTACTATGGTTGTGCCCTAAAGGCTCCCATAGGGCTGGTTTATATAGTCATCAGGGCCTAGGGTTACAGGAGAGACCTATCTAGCTATGTTACATAGTCGGTAACTAGATACAGCTTGGACTACAAGTAATACTATAGGCCTAATTCGGTAACTCTTCTGGGCCTTGGAGTAGCCGGAACTAGCTCCTCCTCTTTCTTTGACTGGCCCACCTGTGAAGCAAAGCTCTAACCAGTTGGTGGGCCACCCTAGTCAGCGAGTCCTGTGGGTATACCCAGAAAGTATATTGCCAACACTAAGTTATTATCTTCACATCTCTACAAACCTTTATGAATATTATGAATACAATGATTAAATGAAGTTCCATTAATAGAAAAATTCGTCCATGAACACTTCCATAATAATTTCAACATAATCAGCAAATATAGCAGTCATGCACCTTTGGAAGGTGGCAGGGGCATTGCAAATACCAAAATGCATATGAAGATCAACATATAACCCATAAGGGCAAGTGAAGGTTGTCTTTAGTTGATCATCAGAATGGACAACAATTTGAGAAAATCCGAAATAACCGTCTAGATAGCAGAAATGAGAATGCATAGCAAGCCTATCCAAAGTTTGATCTATAAATGGTAAAGGGTAATGATCCTTTCTACTTTCCTTATTAAGTTTTGTATAATCGATGCACATCCTATGACCAATAATGGTTCTCGTTGGTATCAACTCATTGTGTCATGGGAATGGCCACGACAGATGCTGCAATCGGCAACGAGTAGTAGAACGAGGGGCAAGGGCGACCATCCATCTGCGGTGCGAGATGAGGGGGAAGACACATGGGTTTACCCAAGTTTGCCCCCCAAAGGGTAAATACCTACTCCTGCTAGATTGTATTGCTGCGAGAGTACAAAGGCAAGCTCGACGACTAGGCGGCGAGTCGTAGGGGGTGTATGGTGCAACGTGAGTTCTATGCGTACCCTAGGGAGGTTTATATAGAGTCACCTCGCTAGGTTTTACAGATATACAACCAAGTTGGATAAGGACTCGAAGGGTGTTTGACCTAATCCGACTAGGCCTAGCTACCCTTCTGGGCCTCCAGCTTCCAGTCGCTTGGCTCCTTGTTGAGTCTCGATCCAGTCGTCGTCCTGCAGGCCCACTCGCTGGCAGTATGGGCCAATGGGAAACGTCCAGCTAGGTATACCCCACTTGGCATATCCCCATTAGTAGTCCCCGAGGCCGTCGTCGATTCGTCGCAGGTGTCCTTTGGCAGTCGGAGTATTCGGGTCCAATTTGGACGCCCAGTCGAATCGGCGGTGGAATCCTTCAATGAAAGAGAGAACATGTCATCTTAATCGCAATAATGGCGACCAGTCGAATCGCAGCCATGGCGAATGGGTCGGCGAGAAGTTGTGTCGCGGCTATGGCGAATGAATCGATGAGTAGTTGAATCGCGACTATGGCAAATGGGTCGGTGAGTAGTTGAGTCGCGGCTGCTGGCAAGTAGAATAGATGAATAGATAATATCGGCATAATCACCGCGCGATAACGGCTCCCCGAAAATGGCGGGTAGCAACCGCTATATAAGGAGACTGACGGGCGAGGGGTGATGATTCCCCACATTTCTTTCGATCTCGTGCGTCTCCCAATCTCCCATTCCTCTGTAGCGATCCAGAGCCATCTAGAGCAATCCAGAGCAACCCCGTGAGCCCAGACCCTCCGATCGATGGCGCCTCCAACAGATTCATGGGGAAGATCCAAATGCACCAAGACACTGCTAAAATCCTTCCAGGATGCGAGAATCCTCCGCGCTGGGAGATGGCGAATCCCCGTGGCCAGAGAGGTGGTACCGGATCCGCACAATGGGGAGTTCATCTGCTTCACCAGCCACTTGGAGAGGGGGCTCGGCTTCCCCACCTCCATCTTCTTTCGTCGTTTCTGCGCGTACTACGGCATCCAACCATCGGATCTGGGGCCACACAGCATCGAGCAACTCGCCATCTTCGTAGCATTTTGCGAATGCTATTTGGGATGCCGCCCGTACTTCTCCCTGTGGCAAGATCTGTTCCACAGGCGAGTCAGACGCGAAGGGGCAGGCGGCCCGATGCTAGCTATGGGTGGCCTCACCTTCCAGCTGATGTCCAAGGCCTCTTTCCTCCACCTGATGCCTCCGAAAAAGGCGGCGAACGAGGGGAATAAACATTGGTCTACGTGATCGAGTCGACATTGGATGACTAGGTGGCGCTTTCGATGTACTCCGCCGACCGGCCCGAGCCATGTCGTCTTCAAGTCTCCAAGCTCCCGCATGACCAGCGGATGGTGGTCGACAAAATGTTGATGACAATCCGCAACCTGAAGAAGAAGGGCCTCCAAACCATCAACTTGTACAACTGCTGGCTCGGGCGGCGGCTGGTGCATCTGGCCAGTCGCGCCCATTGGATGTATGAGTACACGCGCAAGGATGATGCGACCAAGTCCTGCACCACCGAGTTGATCGTCGACGACTACGCCCTCACGTTGAGCAAGATCACCGACGCGGAATATCTCGACTCGAAGGCTGGGATTCCCCCGTACACCGCGAAGCACAAAGCACCACCGGTGAGTCTACATTCCCCTGTTCATTTCGCAGTCGCATAATTGCAGTCACGGCTCTTATTGACCGTGTTTCATTTGTGTAGCTATTCCAAGTGGTGGAAGGTTGGCTTCCACCCGCCGACGATGAAGACTCAAGCGAGTCCACTGAGGACGAGAGCGAGTCATCCTCTGACAAGGGCAACATCGGAGGTGACGATGATGACGGTGAAGATGACAACGAGGCCATGGAGGTCGCCGCACCTATGGTCCGGAAGACCCGCGGGCAACGACAGCGAGAGCTCGAGGCTAGCAAGAGCCTCGAGGCTCAAGACTGGGGCGAAGGCGAGGGCCTCGAACAAACTTCTCGGTGCACGGCCATGCCGTCGAAGAAGAAGTTGCCATAGAAGAAGAAGGGCCCGGCCAAGGCGGTGTCGCCGCCTCGGTCTGCGAGTAGCTCTAAAGAGACCAGCACAACCAACAAGGCCAGGGCCAGTGTGTCGGCGCAGGCATCTGCGGCAGCGGTGGTGGAAGATGAAGTGCCATTGGCGTCACTGCCACCACCCTTATCCGCAGTCACTGGGATTGGGGCTGCCCCACCCGCGGGAGCATCGCCGCCATGGGAGGCACCCGTGTCGACCGCCGGGGAGCTTCCTGCCACGGCTTCATCCTCGAAGAAGGCGTCCGTGTCATGGGCGCCGAGCTTGTTTGAGACGGGCCTCGGCCGAAAGTTGGGGACAGAGTTGGAGAAATCGGCGAGTATCCGCACCGGTCTAAGCTTCATCCTAGTCGCTAAGTAAGTATTTTTTGGTGTACTCCTTTGGATGACTGGCTTGAACTTGTCTTGCGATCTTGCTGATAATGACGTTTTGCAGCACTGGTGTGAAGAAAAGCAGCCACCCCTCGGTGGCTAAGGTTCTAGTAGACACCGCTGGGGCAGAGGGCGACCCCTCGAAGAAGAGCAAGGGCGACGAGGTCGAGGCACCTACAGAAGGCACAAAGAGAGTGAAGGGCGACGAGGTCATCACGATCTTGGACGAGCCAGTCGACGGCCCCAGCGAGGCTCCAACTGGAGTGGATGCGGCCGTGAAGGCCGTAACGGACGCAGGGTCACAACAAGCGGAAGCTGCGGCATTCGTCGGGGAGACGGCCCCGTCGATGAGCACTGCAGGAGCAGCAGTGGAGACCTTCCCTCGCTTTGTGGCGAGGGCCTCCACTGCGAGCGCGTCGGCGTAGTCGGCCCAAGTACCTAAGGCTTTGGGCTCGGAAGTTGTGCAGCGTCGTGGGCGCACACCTCTCGTGCTCCCGTCAGTGGACGCGATCGAGCTGCACAGTATGCTGGTGCGGCCATCCAGTTATGTCCAGTCCCCGAGTATCTGGTCGCTGAGTTTCAGCGGGTATATTCTTACTTCTCTTTTTTTGTTTCAATATCCAGTCCCTGAGCGACTAGTCACTGAATTTCAGCAGCTAGGTGCCTAGGAACTTCTTCGTTGTCCAGTCCCCGAGTGGCTAGTCGCTGAATTTCAGCGGCTAGGCACTTAGGAAATTCTTCGCTGCCCAGTCCCTGTGTGGCTAGTCGCTGAATTTCAGTGGCTAGGTACTTAGGAATTTTTGTAAACTTCTGCTGATGTTTGCCGTATCTGTGTAGGGTCTCCAACGCGAGTCGTCGGAGCGGCTGGCCGCCAAGGATCGGCTGGAGAGGGAATTCCACTCCGTGCTGGAGTTGAACGAACAACTTCAAGCGGCTGCTGTAAGAACTTGAGATGCCCTTCTCCATGGGCGTTTTTTCTGATTTCGTACCCATGCTTGTGTTTGTGCAGAAGGTCATGCGGCCACGGTGGAGAAGGCTCGCGAGGGTTTGGTCCCTGTGAGTGACTTGACGACTGCCCAGTCGTCATTGTGTGCCGTGGAGAAGAGGGTGGCCGAGATGGAGCGAGAGCTCAAAGCCGCGAAGGCGGAGGTGAACTTGGCAGATGAGAGAGCTAAAGCGGTCATCACTGCTGCTTCCGAGGAGCGGAAGGTGTCGGATGCACTCGTCGCCGGGCTACAGACTGACTTCTAGAGTCTCCAGGACTTTGTTACGGGGATCTGCCGTCCGTTGATCGGTGATCTCCGTTGAATTTCGTGTGTTTGGTCTGGCGAGTCCCCGAGCGCACGGGTGGCCTTTGCGTTTTTTGCGCCCTTCTGATTGTGAACTTCTTGTGCTTTGTAGGGAAGATTCTGGACTACGAGGGCGAAGCGCAATCGTACGATGCGCGATAGTGTGTCACCATGTTGGTGGACTCTGCCGCTCTGTCAGCGACCTGCATTCGCGTGTACCTTCAGGAGATTTCGCTGACGGAGGTGATCCCCAGCGATCTCACTGAGGTCTGGCGCTACCTGGAGAAGGCTCCGGCGGTTGTGGAGTTCATATCACGGTCGGCTTTCCGCCGTGGGGCTTCGACTGCGCTGAGCCTTGGGCTCGCACACTTCCCCAATGATTTCGACTTCGACGACGTCACCAGCGGGTACCCTTCATCGACGGGAGAGGTCGAGATCTCTGATGTCCTAAAGCTGACCAACCGGGCTGCAGTCTACTCCGATCGGGTGTTGGCGATGGGTGATCTTCTTCCGTATCAGGAGACGATCGTTGCCCCGAACGACCCCGAGCCGGCGAACCGCAACTTCAAGGTGGAGCAACCGTTTCGGGCGGTGATGGCGGGTGCTTTGACGACGTAACCATCAAACCCGTGGGTTCCTTTCATCCGTGTTCATGGTGGCGGTGGCGCATCGTCGTCCAAACCTGCAGAGTAGACCAATGTGCTGATCAGCGTTAGTTGTAAAAAATTTGTTCCTGCCCTTGTAGGCGAACAAGATTTTGTTGCCATAAGGAATGCGTGGATGCTTTTGTCAGTGTGCATTTGATTATGAATTGTTGGGTTGTGCGAGTCCCCGAGCGCGTCCGCCGTTTTGTGGGGTTTACCTTGTTTCTTTGTGTGTACACTTGTTATTATACTGTTAGTTAGTTTAGGTCGACTCGCCGTGGCTTGGAAAGCCAGTCGCATGGCGACCCCAAGGGGTGCTCTATACTTAGCCGTTTTCCCAAGAACGAACGGGGTCGGTTGGCCGAGTCCCCGAGCGTGGTACTTAGGCGTTCTCGTAACATGCCCAAGGTAGGTGAGGATGAGGCACATTGTACTAGGCGCATCGCTACACCTGACTCGGAAAATCAGTCGCGTGGCGAGTCCAGGACTCGGAAAATCAGTCGCGTGGTCGCCGGCATCAGTCCCCGAGCATGGTACTTAACCATTCGAGTCGCTGCGCCAAGGATGTGGAGGACTGGGTCGCTGTGGGAAGCTAATGCGGTCGTCTTGTCTCGGAAAGCCAGTCGAGCGAGGCGACTTCGATGGGCCTCCGGGTTGGCATTCTCATGGACGATAAAAGGCACGAATCTTATCGGTGCACTGATATCGCACTACTTAGCCGTGTCGGTCGCGTAACCAAGGGTTGACTTTCGCGATTAGCGTAACGCTGTTTTTACGAGTTCGAGTGGCACAAGGTATGGAGAGTGGACACGAATTGTGCGAACCGATCTTCTTTATTGCATAGCGGGGGGAGTACATGTTGGAGTACTAGGTGTAGAACTTCCTTAGGAGGTTTATATTCCACGGCCGCTTGACGTCGAGTTGTCCGTCGCCTCGGACGTCGATGAGGTAGTAGGCATCTGTTCCTAGGACCCGTCCTATGGCGAATGGTCCCTCCCATGGGGGAGAGAGCTTGTGCATGCCCTTCTTGTCCTGGATCAGCCGGAGGACCAGGTCGCCTTCCTGGAAGGTGCGACTTTGGACTCGGCGGATGTGGTAGCGGCGGAGTCCTTGTTGGTAGATGGCGGTACGGGAGCGAGCCAGGTCGCGTGCTTTGTCGAGCTGGTCGACTCCGTCTTGGCGTGCGAGCTCGTTGTCGGCCACCGCATAGTTGACGACCCGAGGCGAGTCATGCTCGAGGTCGGTCGGCATGACAGCTTTAGTGCCGTATACCATGCAGAAGGGGGTGAACCCAGTCGACCTATTGATGGAGGTGCAGATGCCCCAGATGATGGAGGGGAGCTCTTCGACCCAGCACACCGGAGTTCGCTCGAGGGGAACTTGCAGTCGCGGCTTCAGGCCATGGAGGATGCTCTGGTTAGCGCGTTCCGCCTGGCCGTTGGACTTCGGGTGGGCGAATGAGGCGAGGTCGGGTCATATGTTGTGCTCCTCGCGGAATTCGGACATGGCTCCCTTGGCGAAGTTGGTGCCGTTATCCGTGATGATGCTGTGTGGGAACCCGTAGCGATAGATGAGCTCGCGTAGGAACTTGGTGGCGGTCTTCCTGTCGCACTTGCTGACTGGCTTGGCCTCCACCCACTTTGTGAAATTGTCGACTACGACTAGGAGGTGGGTGAAGCCGAAGGCGGCCTTCTTGAAAGGGCCTACCATTTCCATGCCTTATACGGCGAATGGCCAGGTGATGGGGATGGTCTTGAGCGTCGAGCTCGGTACGTGCGTCTGATTGGCGTAATTCTGACACCCAACGCAGTGTTGGACGATGTCGACCGTGTCGGCATGTGCGATGATCCAGTAGAATCCATGTCGCATGGCCTTGGCAACCAGAGACCGGGCGCCAGCATGGTGGCCGCAGTTTTTGGCATGGATATCTTGGAGGATCTTGCGACCTTCCACGGATTGTACGCAGTGTTGGAACACGCCGGTCATGCTGCGCTTGTGGAGCTCGTTGTTGATGATGACGAAGGACTTGTAGCGGCGTACTACCATCCATGCCTGCGTCTCGTTGGCGAGTAGGGTCCCTCCCTCTGGGTAGGCGACATATGGCGCGGTCCAGTCGCTTGGCTCCATGACCATGGTGACCAGAGACAGACAACTTGGTGATGTTGTCGAGGAAGACGCCATCGGGTGACATGAGGCGAGACGACCCGATGCGAGAGAGGGTGTCGGCTTCCTCGTTCTTGCACCGGTTGATCCACTCGATGGAGTAGCCGGCAAAGTGGCCCCCCATCTGGTCCACTGCTTGGCGGTACGCCGCCATGGTGGGGGAGACGTCATCACAGGTACCGGCGACCTGTGCCGCGACCAGGTCGGAGTCGCCATAGCAGCACATGCGATTGATGTTCATCTCCTTGGCTGCTCGCATGCCGTGAAGGAGGGCCTCGTACTCGGCCATGTTGTTGGTGCAGGGGGTGAAGTCGAGGTACAGGAAGTAGCGCAGCTTGTCGCCCTTAGGATACGTGAGGATGATCCCTGCCCCTGTGCCGTCTGCGTTCTTGGACCCGTCGAAGTGTAGCGATCAGTAGTGGAGGTACGGCAATTTCTCCGGCTGTTGCGCCTCCTCCCAATCGGCGAGGAAGTCCGCCAGGGCTTGCAACTTGATTGCCTTGCAGGGCTCGTACCTGATGTTGTGGACTCTGATCTCGACAGCCCACTTGGCAACTCGCCCAGTCACCTCGTGGTTGCGGATGATGTCCTGCAACGGCGCTGAGGAGAGGACCGTGATTGGGTGCTCCTGGAAGTAGTGCGGCAGTTGCCGCTGGGCTCTGAAGACCGCATATACCAGCTTCTAGTACTGCGGGTAGCGTTGGCGCGACTCGGTGAGGACTTTGCTGATGTAGTAGATAGGTCGCTGCACCGGGCGCTCCTTGCCCTCTTCTGGTCGCTCGACAACCATGACGGTGCTAACGACTCGTTCGGAAGCCGCGACGTAGACGAGCATGGGCTCCTTGTCGATGGGGGCCGTGAGTAGCACTTCATTGAGTGCGTGGAGCATGTTGTCTGCCTCCTTTTCCCACTGGAACGTGGGGTTCTTGCGCATCAGGCGGTAGAGGGAAATTGCCTTCTCGCCTAGTCGAGGGATAAAGCGACTGAGAGCTGACACTCGCCCGACCAGCTTCTGGACGTCGCGCAGGCCCTCGGGTTTGCCAAGCCGGGCGATTGTGTTGATCTTGGTGGGGTTCGCCTCGATGCATCGTTTCGACACTACGTACCCTAGCAGCTATCCAGTAGGTACACCAAAGGTGCACTTTCCTGGGTTTAGTTTGATCTTGTACCTCCGTAGATTCGCGAAGGTTTCAGCCAGGTCGGTGAGTAGATCGCCCTGGAGAGTAGAATTCACCACCATGTCGTAGATGTAGACGTGAATGTTGCGGCCAATTTGGCTCGCAAGGCACTCATGCATGCACTTCTGGTAGGTCGCTCCAGCGTTCTTGAGGCCGAATGTCATGGCGGTGTAGCAGAATGCTCCGGATGGCATGATGAATGTTGTCTTCTCCTCATCGTCGACTGCCATTTTGATCTTGTTGTAACCAGAGTAGGCGTCAAGGAAACATAGCGACTCTAAGCCCGCGGTCAAGTCGATGATTTGATCGATCCGCGGGAGGACGAACTGCTCCTTTGGGCAGGCGTTGTTGTAGTTTGTGTAATCGATACACATTCTCCAGGTCCCGTTCTTCTTCTGGACTAGGACTGGGTTTGCCAGCCATTTGGAGTATTTGATTGGCCGTATGAAGCCTGCAGCGAGTAGACGCTGCACCTCCTCGGTGATTGCTCGGCGGCACTCTTCATTGAAGGGCCACAGCGATTGCTTGATGGGTCGCGCTTTGGGGTCGGCGTTGAGTTTGTGCTCAGCGAGTTCCCTCGGGACACCAGGCATGTCGGATGGCTTCCATGCGAAGATGTCCCAATTCTCACGTAGGAACTCGATGAGCGTGCCTTCCTATGCTGGGCTCATGCCCGTCCCGATCGTCACCGTCTGGCTGGAGTCGCCTGGGACCAGCTCGATGGAGCGCGTGTGCGTGGTTGCCTCGAACGCGGTCGAGCTGCCGTTCTCTGAGTTGGGCTTCTTGAGTATTGTGGGGTCGTCGTTGTTGACCCCGCTCGTGTACTTGGCGAGATCTTCCGCATGGTTGTCTTCTGCGGAAATGGCGGCTTCGGCAAGCTCGGCGCCCTTGGCCTCGCAATCCGCGGCCATGTCGTGGTCACCGTGGACGGTGATGATACCGCATGACCCTGGGAGCTTCATTGCGTTGTACGCGTAATGTGGCGCTGCCATGAACTTGGCGAACGCTTGACGCCCCAAGACACAATGGTAGGGGCTGTTGAAGGGCACCAACTCGAAGACGATCTGCTCGGTGCGGAAGTTTGCTGGTGTGCCGAAGGTGAATGATAGCGTCACCTTGCCAATCGGGTACGCCTTCCAACCGGGGATGATGCCATGGAAGGTGGTGTAGGTTGTCTCAATCATCGACTGCGGGAGTCGCAGTCGCCTGAATGTGTCCAGGTAGAGGATGTTGATGGAGCTCCGGCCATCCTTTAGTGTCTTGGGGAGCCAGTATTTGCCTACTTTGGGCTTGACCACCAAGGAGACTCGCCCCAGATATTCGATCCGTGGCGAGTGGTCCTCGCGGCTCCAGGTCATCCGCTGCTCGGACCAGTTGAGGAAGCGAGGGACATCGACATGGGATACCACGTTGATGGCGACGGCGCCGACGATGACCTTCTTCTCACGCTTGGTGCTGAACCCGGTGAAGGTGTTGAGAGATCCCACGTCGTTGCCGAATGCACCGCCGTTTGGCGGGTGGTTGTTGGGGTCCTCCCGTGCATGCCGTTCCTTCTCGATCTCCTTCATGGAGTGGAAGTCGGAGGTCATGCGTGTGGCGGGCTTCCCCTTCCTGCTGTGGAACACACAGGGCTGTTTGAGGAGAGCCGCAGGGTCAAATTTCGGCCTCTCCTTGTAGTATCCACTGTCGTGGCGGAAGCTCTTGGGCTCGCGTGGCGTGTAGCCGGCGTTGGCGACGAAGTCGACTCGCCCGTCACCGCGGAGCTTGCCGGTGAGGCCAGTGTTGCTGTAGCGTAGCTCGGGTCGCCTCCCGTTGTCGTGGCCGCTTGGGTGGAGGTTTCCACCCGACTTGTCATCGGTTTCTTGGTTCGGGTCCTCCTCTGTGTACTGCTTGGAGATCTCGATGAGGTCTGGGATGTTGTCGAGTGTCTTGTACACCCGCTTGATCTTGGCGAAGAAGGGTTCATAGCGACACGAGGTCTTGAAGAAGTGTATCGCTGTGTCCGGGTGGATGCCGGCCACGTTGAACCACGGGTCCTGCCATCGTTGGACCCAGCTGCAGGTCGACTCGCGGGATACCTGGACCCAGCTACGAAGGCGTCGCGCATATCCTCCCAGGAGTCGATGCTGTCCGCGGGGAGGGTGCTGATCCATTGCCGGCTCGCTCCCTCCATCATCACGGGGAGGTAACGAGCGGCGAGTAGGTCGGTGTGGCTGGCAATTCCCATCGCCATGAGGTAAGTGTCTAGCCATACAGGCGGGTCGTACGAGGGATCGTAATTCTCGATCTCCTTTGGCGCTTCGAAGTTTGCCAGGTATTTTTTGCCTCAGATCATTGGTCTGAAGCACTGGGGGCCGACTCGACTGAGCGAGCCCCTTGGCTCGCGGTCGCATCAGTTCGTGAGGGTGTGCCTCGGGTCGTCGGGCTGGCGTGCGCACCAGCTCTGGTTGTTGATGATGTGGTTACGCGTGTCGACTGGCTGCCTATTGGCAGTGACCATGTTGTTCATCGGTCGTGGGTCGTTGGTGGAGAGTGCCACGTTCGTGGGTCGTGGTTGGAGCTGCAGGGGCTCGGGGGGTGGGCAATTGAGATTATTTGCCATAGTTGGGCGGCCACTCAAGGCCTCTCTGCTTCCTGAGGAGCGGGAGTACATGCGCCCCCGTGAATCAGTGCCTGCGGTTTGCTGGTCGGCGGCCTTGGCGAGTAGGGCCTTGGCATACTGGATCTGCAGCGCGCCTTCCACCGTCACATTGAGGCTACCGACCGCGGATTGGCTCACGATGACGTTGTCCTTTGGAGTGGAGAACAACGGGAGGCTGTTTGTGTCCCTCTCTTGCGGGAAGATCGTGATCCTTGGCTGGTCCGGGGGAGGCGTGCGACCGGGCGGTGGTGGGGAAGCACCGTTCACCGTTGCGCCCGGTGGCGACCGGGCCCTTCCTCCTGGTGGAGCATTTTCGCAGGACACGTGGTCGGCCATGCAGGCCGGGTCGTTCTCATCATTGAAGTTCAGGGCGAGGCCCTGAATGGTGGGGTTCAGGCGCGACCTGATGCGGCCCTGGTGGTAGAGCGAGAGTTCCTGCGCCGTTGCTTGCTTGAGGCGAAATTTTTCGCGCTCCGCATGTTCCTTGCGAACCGTCTCCTCCAGTCGCAGGCGGAGTTCCTCGACCTCCATCACCGTCGCGGTCGGCGAAATCGGCGTAGATAAGGGGTCTTGCGGGGCGATCGTGCCGCTCGCCATGTAGGTCGTGACGAAGGGACCCTATCCGGCGCGGAGGTCACCGGAGTTCTCCGACACGGAGTCGGAATCAAAGATCCTGAGGATGGATGGATCCTTGAACTCGCCCACGTTGGAGACTTGGGTGATGGTGCCCGCGGGTGACGCAGCGACAATGGATCCGGCGATTGACACGGGGTCGCCGAGTCGTTGTCGTCATTGAGGGCCGCGTCTTCCGCGGCCACGCTTGTCTTGGCCACGTTGTTGTTGGTCGAGCCATACTCGGAGGCGAGGCGGCGGATGGTGCAAACTGACTCTCGGAGATCCGATCACGCGGTGGCGACTCGCAGATGCGAGCCGAGTCCTCCGAGACGATGACGTCGGTGAAGCCGAGAAGAGGCTGATCATGCCGACCGGCATGATCATGATGTGCGTGACGGGGCATGCCGCCGGTATGTAGCTGCTCGGCAAGATCTGGAGGATCTCGCCGATGGAGTGCCGTCGGGACATAGCTGCTGGGAAAGATCGGTAGCGAGTAGTAGAACGAGGGGAAAGGGCGGCCATCCAACTGCGGTGCGATATGAGGGCGAAGACATAGGGGTTTACCCAGGTTCGGCCCCCCGGAGGGTAAAGACCTACTCCTGCTAGATTGTATTGTTGAGAGAGTACAAAGGCGAGCTCGACGACTCGGCGGCGAGTCGCAGGGGATGTATGGTGGAACGTGAGTTCTATGCATACCCTAGGGAGGTTTATATAGAGTCACCTCGCTAGGGTTTACAGATCTACAACCGAGTTGGATAAGGACTCGAAGGGTGTTTGACCTAATCTGACTGGGCCTAGCTACGCTTCTAGGCCTCCAGCTTACAGTCGCCTGGCTCCTTGTTGAGTCTCGATCCAGTCGCCGTCCTACAGGCCCACTCGCTGGCAGTATGGGCCAATGGGAAACATCCTGCTGGGTAATACCCCACTCGGCATATCCCCATCACATTGTGTTCATTTTGAATAATAGTAAACCCACCTTTCGTAGAAACACAATGAGAAGGACTTACCCATTCACTTTCCTCCACATGGAAGATCATTCCTACATCTAATAGATGTATTACCTCCTTCCTCGCCTCTTCTTTCATGTGAGGTTTTAGTCGCCTCTGGAAATCTGCAATCGGTTGAGCTCCTTCTTCCATAAATATTCTGTGAGTGGCAATCGAGGGACTAATCCCCTTCAAGTCACTCATCGAATACCCAAGACCATTCTGATGCATCCTAAGAACCATCACCAAATTTTCCTATTCTTTTTCTACAAGGTTAGAACTTATAATAACAGGGAAATTATTGGTTTATCAAGAAACCTATATTTTAATTCCTTGGGTAAGGTTTTGAGTGCAGGAGGTGTGGGTGCCTCGCTCCCTTTTCTTATAGGTTCCTCATTACTTTAATTCATCTTGGGATCCACCTCATGTGTGGAGTAAAGATAATCATCCATTTCAGTCTTATCTATACCTTGAGGCATATTATAATTAACAACTAAACTCCTTGCTAAATCATCATTGGGAGTTTCAATGACTACAAAGGCAACAATAATGATATTATCTTCCGTTTCTTTCCCAAGTTCATATTCTTCCAAATCCTCGATGGCCGGTTTATGGTGGAATTTAGAAAAATGAAAGTCTATTTTCTCATCACCAAACTTGAGAGATACTATTTCTTTCTTAGAGTCAATGTTTGCTCCTATAGTGTTCAAGAAAGTTCTTCGAAAAATAATTGTATAATAAACATTAGTAGGCATATCAATCAGTATATAATCAATGGTATATGTCGTTAGATTGTCGACAAGTATTCCATAGGGGGTCCTAGTGGCGTTGGAAATATGGGGTGTGACACGTCGGATGTTCCAGGAGCGGTGAGCACAAGTGCACCCAGGTTCAGATCCGAATGCGGTGATCGGATCCTACTCCTGCTAGCAACCCAGTAATATATCGGCGTAAGACGGATGTTACAATGGATTACAAGAGAGGTTCGCCTATGCGAGTTGGTTTTGGTTGTGTATCGAGTTGTGCCCTAAAGGCTCCCATAGGGCCGGTTTATATAGTCACCGGGGCCTAGGGTTACAGGGAGAGACCTATCCGGCTACGTTACAGAGTCGGTAACTATGTATATCTTGGACTATAAGTAATACTACAGGCCTAAGTCGGTAACTCTTCTGGGCCTTGTTGTAGCCGGAACTGGCTCCTCCTCCTTCTCTGATTGGGCCGCCCGTGAAGCAAATCTCTAACCCGTTGGTGGGCCACCCTGGTCAGCGAGTCCTGTGGGTATACCCGAAAAGTATATCCCCAACAGCAGCCCCCGGAAGTCTTCAAGATCTGAAGTCGGATAACTCATCTAGCTTGATGGTTTCTTTGTCTTGAGAATCTTGAAGGGTTCCCTAAAACTTCTTTCATCAATGTAGGATTCCGAGTCAGTTGAGTCGGATATATTCTATTCCGATGTTAATCTTTTCCCTTCTTGATTTGAAACATAAGCCGGATTTTATAGCTGTGTGCTGACTGACAACTTTATAGGTCAGGTCCCATCACTGACAGGATTTCCATCAGACCGACCGTTGGTGGGTCCGTTCCTTACGGAACAGAATGCTGTTTCAATGCCTGCGCGAAAATTGAGGGGGCGGAAGAGTCGCGAGGAAACTAACTCCCCCTCTCCTATAAGTGTGGCGATAATCGCGTGTCTCAACGCACGAATCTTGATGCAGAAACAAATAAGAGGAGAGGAAACCCTTCCTCTTAGATTCATCTATCTGTCGATTCATTCATTGCTTCCTCGTATTCCTCGAGCTTTCCTCACCCGTTCTAAGAACCATGGCGTCTACCTCGTCCTCAGGAGCGGCAGCGGCGGGTTCGTCGGCAGTGGACGAGAAGAAGATGCGGGGTCTTTGGATCCCAGCTCCATGGATAATGCGGAGCTCCAAGTCATGGAGGATGAAGTGTTCATCGTTGCTGGTGCGTGGCGAAGCACTTCAGGACACGCCATTCCCTTGCCGAAAGACGTCGAGAGGGTGTTGTTCGGCACTCATGTCGACCGCGGCCTTAGCTTTCCTCCGTCGGACTTCTTCATCGACGTCCTCAACCATTATGGTGTGCAACTCCATAATCTTCCTCCCAACTTTCTACTTGAACTTAGTGCTCACGCAGCTCTGTGCGAGGGGTTTCTTGGCATTAGGCCAAGCCTCACCCTTTTCCGGTACTATTATGGTACCCGAAAGAACTCCATCAGTGCCGGTGTGCCTTATGTCACCGACACTCTTAGCTTAGTCCTTAGGAGGAATCAGATTTATCCTAGGATTAATGCTAGTGAGTCCGTCAAACACTGGGACGGAACTTTCTTCTACCATAAGGATATTCCGGCTCCAGGAAAGGTGGAAGGTCTTCCAGCGTTCGCCAATGGCGCCGCTCCCCACCAAGATCCATGGGATGTGGAAGCGCTGGAGCTGTCAGATGTTTTGATTCTCGTCAAGAGGCAGATCGAATTTTTGATGAAGCACGAGGGTCTTCGTGGATCCGACTTGATCCACTGCTGGCTGGAGCGCCGGATTCAGCCTCTCCAGCACCACGGAGACCGCCTCATGCACCAAATCACCGGCGACAAGAAGGACAACATGAAGATCAGCCTGAACCGGCTTTCGCCGAAGGACTATAGGACCCTCATGCAATATTTAGTCAAGGAAAGAGTGGAACAAAAAGTTCCAGAAGTCTCCATGAAGATGTATACGTCCAACCGTCCTCTGACTCCGGTAAATATTTCGACTCTGCTTTCGCGTTTCGTCATTTTCTTTGGTTCTTTCTCCGACTCTATTTTCATCGAAGCTTTGCCGACTCTGTCAGCTCGAGAAACTCTCCGAGTCCGAGGTAGGTCCACTAGAGGGCTATGCTTCTGACGACCCGGAGGCGACAGAGGATGATGAGGTGCAAGAAGTTGCCGCCTCCGCCTACAAGAAACGTAGGGCGAAGGAAGTTGTTGCTGCTGGTAGCCAAGTGCTGCCAGTAGTTAAAAAGTAAGCACCTCACCTTCTATTTTTAGTACTCATGTACCTTTGTTATGTTTCCAGAGCACACCTAATATTTAGGATTTTCGTGTTCTAGAGTTAAATCATCGTTGAAGAGCAAGGTAAAGCCGGACAGCAAGCTGGGCAAGCAGATGCGTCAACAGAAGCTTGTAATTTCCCCTGTTGTGCTGCCGTCGACCCCATCCACTACTTCGTCAGGGCAGGGAGCTTCTGCATCTCCTAACGCTGGCAAGATCTCGAAAGCCCTTGTCACCGTTGATGACTAGGCAACTAACAAGGATGAACCCGTAAAGGGTAATGATCCCATGGTAATGACCACATGTACCATGGATAAGGTGCTTGACTCTGCTGTACCTGACCTCAAGAGGAAGGAGAAAGAAGAGATCCTCAAACTGGCTTAGTCTAGTCTTGAGAAAGAAATCTTGACCCTAGAAGAAACAAGCCAAGAAGAGGAGGACGTCAAGTTGGCTAGCCTCCTGGACCAAATTTTGGTCCGGGACGCTAAAGTCGCATCCGGCGAGCTTCCAGCGATGGATGTTCCTTCCCTCACCCTTACCGAGAAGGTGTTTCACAGCACCAAACTCGGATTTGAAAAGTTGCACCTGGAACACATTGTAAGTTTCCGATTCTAATTTGCATTTATTATCATATCCTCTAGCCCCAAGCATAAAGTCAGATAAACATTGCTGGATCCGGGTTGATGCTTTTATGCTGCAACAGAATGATATAGTGTAGCCCCAAGGCTCGTGCTGTAATTTTTCTTAGCTAAACTTGCAGGCCGAGTCTTACTAGTCGTCTGACGGTATTATGTCTCTAAACTTACAGGAAATTGCATCTTCTAACTAGGAATTTCTCAAGCATATTTCCAACAAGCGCAAAAAAATCAAAGCTTTGCGTTTTGAAAATTCAAAGGTAAAGGTTGAAAAAGATGAAGCAGAAGGTAAACATTTCTGGCTTCCTCTTTGTCAGTTAAAAGTTTTATCATAGTCGAATTTTGT
Source organism: Avena longiglumis (assembly GCA_030063025.1). NCBI lineage: Eukaryota > Viridiplantae > Streptophyta > Magnoliopsida > Poales > Poaceae > Avena > Avena longiglumis. Next base: position 309,076,194 of record CP125976.1, on the reverse strand, counting down.
TTTATTCGACTGATATTTTTGTCTTTACAGAATTGTTATGCCAATCCAGCAAGATGGTGGAGCAGGTCGAAAACTTCAAGGTCTTCAAGCAAAAAATGCTGAACTCCGGGAAAAGCATGAGAAGCTAACTTTAGAATCAGAGAAATTCGGAGCCGCTGTCCTGGAGTCAAGAAACCACGAGACCATGAGGCTCGAGAGGCTCCTAGACCTCTGAGATAAGGAACTTGCTGATCTCAGAAAGGATTTTGATATCCAGAAAGATCTTGCCCAGGCCTCAGCAAGTGAACTAGACAGCCTCCGCAAGGAGCATGCTGAATGGAATCACTCCGTGCTTGGTAAGATTTCTGAATCTTTTCTTTGTGTTGTTTTATTTTTGACATTCATTTCAGTCGAATCTTATCTTTTTGGTTCTTTCCCGCCCCCACTGAATCTTTCCGACTCCTCTACTTCTGAACCTCGCCTCGAGCGCATTAAGCTCGTCGGAGATGTCTTGTTCGACTTTTGCCAAACTCTAGAAGAGGCTAGCGAAGCCGTCAAGCTTTTCGACTTGCACACAATGTTAGTGCATGAGGTGAGGGACAAAGTTAAGGAGATTACGAAGCTAATGGAGGACTAGAAGATCTCCTATGCCCGGACTGCTGTGCAAACAGCTCTGACCATGGTGATGAGTAACCATAGCGAGATGGAAATCTGGCACGTCACCAAGGGCATTGCCGAGGAGGATGATAAGGGTAACCCGCAAGACATCAAGTCCATCCAAGACTCTTGTGCAGGTTACGCTTGTCGGGTGGCGGAGATGACCAACTACACGACGCCATTCTTCGAATCCGTCGTCGCACCTCCTTCGCCTGAAGAGCCAGAAATCAGCAATGCTTCCGAGTCTGAGATCGAGGGCGACACTGCTGTTGATTCTAGTGTTCCACCTGTTGCATCACTACCGCCTGTAGCATAAACAATTTTTATGCATTATCTTAAACTTATGGCAATGTAATGATGGCTACAATATTTATTTTGTGATGGTCTGTAAAAACTAATGCTTTTACTATCCTAGCACTTTTTGTTTATATATTTTCATGCTTTTTGCTTGAAAGTTTTTGAAGCACTCTCTTTTTATATTTATGTCTATACTTATCGGTTTATCTGGCTCTCTACATCATCCCTTTCATGGGTCGGCCAACCTTTAGCACGGAAACTTTGCCGAGCAACAGAGCGCAATTGCTAAACCAGTTTAAACTCGGAAATAAAGCCGGCTTCCAGTACCAACAACTCATTACTCGGAAACTACTCGCGTCTAAGAAATCAGATAAAGAATCAAAGTATAGCTAATAATTTAAACTTTGTACCCTAAGGTAACATTTTTAGATTGTTCAAAAATTGTAACCAAAATGAACATGAGCATAAAGTACTTTCGGGCATCCTGGGATTTTTGAAAAAATTACATGCTTTTTTGGAAATAAGATGGCAAAAACGTCTCAAAAATAACAATATTGTAACATCCCAATTTCAGAAACCCTGAACTGTTGTCCAAAAGGCAAAAATTAGGGGGAACAAAAACTTTTTCTTGTTACATGTGCAATGTTTGTTTACTTGCTATCTTGTGTTCTTGCAACTGTTTATGTATTAGATGCTATACTTCTTATCTCAACACTAGTTGACAAAAGCTATTTTACAAAAGAGATGTCTTGGCTCATCCTTCATATTCTCAAATGTTCTGGCATTTCAAAACCTGAGCCAAGATGACTTTGACAAAACAAAAGTATTCTTACTAGTTCTATTGCCAAAACTATGGAGACATATATATACTCTCCTTATGTTTTCAAGACAAAACATTCAAATAACCTTATCTCTAAGTTTTCCAAAAACCTTTATTAAAAACCCTTTTCATCTCAATCTTGGTAGAGATACCAAGATGGTACTTATCTCACTTCAAAGCAAAACCCTTTCAACATACCCCTCCTTAACTCACGCTAGGCTTGATGGTAACCCTACTAGTAGTTAGATAAGTGTTAAAATAAATTGCCTTGATCTGATGGTTGATGAATTGCCTTGATCCGTTGTCTGATGAATTGCCTTGATCTGCTGATTGCCTTTTTTGCTTAGGAAGTAGAGTGACCTAAGCTAGCATCCCATCCCTTAGGACCCAATCATTCCTAATGATCATCAGTCTCAAGCAAGCATCCAAGTCTGGATCCATCCTAAGCCACTCAAGTGACCCTCTCATCCCCAAATCAGCTCAATCCAAGGATAATCCCTCTGGATGGTTTCCAACTTAGTGGAGACCCAATACAATCATGGATCCCCTCCTTGCAATCTATACCTTAACATCAACCACTTGATGGGAAGGATAAACTATTGCCACCCTCTCAAATGTTTCCCCCTTGAACACTAGTCTAAAACCCTAAATCTGCCAAAATGGCTAAGTCTGGATTCCTTAGCTAGATTCAATCTTTGGAGCCCTACCTCTTCCAACCTATGTGCATTCTTGGGAATGAACTTGAACCATCTTGTAGTAAATAATTAGTACTACCAAAGCCCACTCTTTACCTTAGCTAAGCCATTCTATTTCCCACTCATCCAGGATGGTTTTGTAGCCAAGATAATAAGCTTTTCTGCAAATCTTATCATCTTGCCTACTTTGGAAGAAGCTCACATCTATATGCTACCTCCCCTTGACCAACTCTTTTCATGGTTATGATCTAAAAATAATGGACTATCAACCCCCACTCCCCTTGTTTCCATTGGATCCCTATGCTTCCTGAACCCACATGGTTTAGGAGGCTACCTGATGTATCTGTTATGGCAGCCTTATTTTCAACAAAGTTTGCCATCTCTTCTAGATCACCTCAAATGCAACCAAGCCCAACCCTTGCCTCCATGATCACCTATATGTCTTGGTCTATCCATCCATATACCCCTTGTACCAAGGTGAGCTCTGAGCTCCCTAACCCAACCCTGTTTAGCTCCTGTATCTAACTCTACTTCCCTCTTTGCCCAGGACCACCTCCCTCGCCGATGCCACGAAGCACCGAAGCGACCACCAAGGTCACGTCCGCGCGAGCGGGCCCCCATGCCCGAGCCACCCCCATGCCGCCCATCATTGGACTCCGCGCCAACCTCCGCCTTGCCCTGGAACCCCCGCGCTGCCTCTACCGCGCCCCCGTGATCTCCCCAGGCGCCGCCGGCATCGACTATGGTTTCCTCCCAGCTCTTCTGTTCGCAAGGAAAGGGACGAGCCCGCGCCGTCAATTGCCATCTGATCCAACGGCCGGGATCTCCAGATACCCCTTCGCAGGTGGCCTCTCGCTCACAGACGGGCCCCTCTTGTTAGCTTCAAACCTCGGTCCCGCCCAAGATCTGGCCTAGTTGGGACGACTGAGTGGCTGCGGCCCAGTGAGGTCCGGATTTGGCCCGTACACTCTCCCCCACTTTTTATTTTTCAATTATTTTAGATATGCTTATTAGCTGCTCAGTTTTAATGCAAATCAAAATGAAAAATTGCTCAAATTTGTCAGATCCAAATTTATTATGGTAACCACATGTTTTGTCAAACATGCAGTACCCTTAATTTTCCTATATCTTATCCATATTAAATAAGAAAAAATCAATTTCCTAAATGGACCCTTTTTGCTATTAAATACTTTCTGTAAGCTTCACATCCCCAAATGAAGTGAACCTTGTTTGCACAGAAAGGTATAAGTGATGACTTCCATTGCACCCTGGCCCCTTACCCATTTGCTTCCTAGATTGTTGGTAGCAAAAATAACAAAATCAGGCCAATTCTGCATTTAGGATTTTCTCTAAGTCAAACCAAATAAGTTTTTGACTTGATTCCAACTCCTAGTGGACGCACATAACTATATATTGCAAACCCCAATAAACCTTTATGAACCCCTGCTGAATTATGGTGAAGTAAACCTTTCTGTGCATGGTTTGTTCACCAATAAAATCACAAATTGAATTCTGTAAATTCAAAAAGGGTGATTCCAATTTCTTCAGAAATGTATTATCATTACCTACCCAGAATCCTTGGAATCACATCAAAAGCTTATGTAGGTTTAATCTGGTGAAAAAGACAAGTATCATCTAGTATTGTATTTGATAAGTTATCAAGGGCATTCTGGTAATTGTGTTTGGGTGATTCCAACACCTCTTTAATAAGTCCACCAAATACTAGCTAATCACCTAAGGAAATAATTTTTGGAGCTCCAGAAGTCTTCTGGTGAATTATTTCCTCAAACTAGAACTTTATTCACTACAAAATCCACTATAAATCATTGGAAATTGATAAAATAGTGAAACCACTTTTGTTGGCTTCATTTTATCAAAACCTATCTGAGGGTATCATGTTTATACAATGGTATCCCACAAATCAAGCCCTTGGTCAAAAACCCTCTCTTAGGTAGTTCCTAGACTACAAATCCAAAAGGATTCCCTTTCCCTATGCCCCAAATCTTCTCCCAATCCAAATCAAATCCTCATCCATCACCCTACTGAGGTATATCTTGTGTTGCATGATTTCTTTCTGTATGTATTGATGCTTGTAAGAATTGTATTTGATTGTAGTGTTGGTTGTTTGCATGTATGCTCAACAACGGCGATAGTTGTGATTGTGTGACGTCGAGAAGAAGGAAGCACTGGGTTATTCATATTACTGTTACCATTGGTATTCTGGTATTATAAGGAAGTCACGGGACATCTCGCTGGTCACAAGCAAGCCACCTTCTTGCTCGTACACCTTGTCCTATTACTTTACCTATGCATGATTTATCTACTCGTTTACACAAAGTGCATTGGTTTTTTCTGTATTACACTTGATATGGGGAATGTTTGGCTCCTCCAAATAATTACCCCTTAGTTCCATTAGGTATAGCCCATTTGTATAGTACCTACCTTCCCTTAGTATGGTAGATGGTGTTTAACACCATAACCCCTTGGAGACCCCGTTTTAGCCAAAGTAAAAACTATGGGATGGGACGACCCCGGGAAAATACATACAAAAATGTTTTATGCGAAAAACATGGTGAGGCTTGGCCTATCAAGTGGTTTGGAAAATGAGAAGTGTTTTGTTTTACAAAAGGTGGACAAAATATGGAGGAAAAAAATTTACTAAAACATGCCCGGCTGTACAGTTCCTAATGCTTGAGCAATTAACCCGTGTAACCACATTACTCTGGAATGGTACGGGGCTGGGCTGGAAGTTTGTCTAATCCGGTATAGGTGTCTCAAACTACTACGAGGAAGAACAAATTCCCGGAGGCTGGATTTTCCCCTGTAAAGGCCCATGTGAAACATCGGTCTGGGAAGGTAAATACCGTATAAATGGCAGCCAGACGATACTATGAGCCCCTCATTGAAAGCGAACACCCTGCAGGGTGCAAAACGCGCTCCAGTTGGCTTGTGACTATATAGGGCATCCCGGTTTTTAGGGGGTTAACCTCATAGGATAGGCACCTATATTGGAGAGGGCATTCAGAAGGACTTGACTGGTTATTCAACCCACGATCGGTGTAGATCAGGGACGAGTAATCGGATGGTGTGGGTCCAGTGTACAACCTCTACAGAGTGTAAATCTCTTCGAATAGCCGAGTCCTCGATCATGGACGGTTGTGATGGCTGTTGTACAGGGGTGATGGTTTTGTTTTCAAAAAGGACTTCGTAAAAGCAATGGCTCGAAAATGTTTTGACCATGGGATGGTCGGTGTTGGGGATATGCTATATGGGTATCCTCATAGCATGTCACCTATCCGGATAACCCGGGTGGCTCACAGTTGGTAGCATGGCCTATGGCCTGCTGGGCGGCCTAGCTAGATGGATCCATAAGGGAGGCCCACGCCGGATAAAGGAAGGCTACGGTGGAGTCACCAGCATACCCGGAGCCTTGCAGTGCAAGATACACAAGACTAGTAATAGACGGTGTAGGACTCTGTAACCTGTCCGGCTAGGACTTTCCCATGTAACCCTAGGACCTGGCGACTATATAAGTCGGGCCTATGGGAGCCTTTAGGGCACAACTTCAGACAACCTAGTGTCGACTACGACGCACCTCGCACAGCGAACTAGTCCCTATAACTCGGCGTATTGCCCTTATAGTGATTTATAGCAGGACTAGGATTCCGTCACCGTTGTGGGATCTGAACCTGGGTAAGCTGTGTTACCTCGTACCCGTCAACCGTCCGCCTTACCCCACGTATCTAAAAACGCACTGTGAGGACCCCTCCATGGCGTACTCGTCGGCAATACCACGACAGTTCGCGCCCACCGTGGGGCAAGAGGCGCTTCAGGATCTTCAGCGGGCGAGGACCAAGATCTTAGCAGGAATCGGCAAAACGTAGCCATCGGTCGCGTTCTCTTTTCCGGCAACGTTCTGATCGTCCCTCCTGACAAGTTCTGGATCCCGGCGAAGACGAACCCTACGCGGTGTTCGATCGTTCCTATCGGAGACATCCACCTCTTCATCGGCGAAACCGACTCGGGCAATAATTCCCTGGGAGTCGGCGGAGCATCAAGGACCGCACGGACCTCCTACGGGCTGGATACGTTCGCAGAAGGATCAATGTCGGATCTCTCCTCGGAGTTTGCCCGCAAATATAGGAAAAATCCAAGGCCCACCCAAACCGCCCCTGTGCAGGATATAAAGGTGGAAGATCACTGCAAATCCACCGGCTTCACCCGTGCGTCTGGACAGCAGAGATCCAAGTTCGTCAGCATGGTTACCATCTTCGATCTGGCGCGCTGCGTTCAGAGAGAAGGCGAAAACCCCCGCGATTACCTGGCATGGTGGCTCCGTATACAAGCCGATCTGGCCCACTACCCCGGTGATAACGCTTTGTACCACTTCGTGGAAGGACTGGACCGTGGCACGCTTCTGTGAAATTCTTTAAGATGGCAGCAGGCAACAGGGCGTCTTACCCTCGAAGAGATGGTGAGCACCGTCAAAAACTACGCGGAAGCTGACGCAGCAACCCAGATGGCGCTTGCGCTCAGGGACGGAGAACCTCCAATTCAGCAACCGCCACCACCACCTCCCGCCGCCATCGTTGCAGCAGCACCACCACCTCTAGTCATCGTCGAGGCCGTTGCACCTCCACCTCCTGTCATCGAGGAAGTCCTGGCACCCTCCGACTCTGTCATTGACGCGCTTTATGCTGATTTCAGTGCAGATTCAGAGGAGATAGATTTCAGTCCATAAGAGCTAGACTCCGCTATGCAGGAGATGGAGGAGGAGTACTCGCGCGACGAGCAAGCCAACAATGTCATCACATCTCGAGGGGTGTTCGTCACCATTGGGACGGCGATGGATGAAGATCAACCCGGACGAGCTCCGCCTACGGCGCTGGAAAAGGGGAAGGGGCCATTCATTGCTGCTAACGATGATCGCGTAGAGGTCATGCTTCCTCCGCCTAACCCAGTGTAGCAGGCGCAGGAACTCGGCACCGGCCCGAGCAATAAAAACACCGCAAGCTTGCCGCCTCCAGCATCTACATCTGTAGCATCCCAAGTTACTCCAGCTGATAGAGTGATGTACGGCAATATCCTCGTCGAGCCACTGACCATTGCTCATATCCAGAACGTGACCCAGCTTGACGAGAAGCGCCAGCAGCTGTTGGAGGAAGCACAAGCCATCGCAGAGCAAGGCGCTAAGCTAGATTGAGATCTGGTCAACGTGCATAAGTCCATAGAGAAAGCTAGAGCAATGGAGGTCGAGTACAAGACTTTACTGCAGCAGCAGAAGGCTAAGAAATCTCCAGCTCGCGTCATCAACGATCCTGGTGTGCGGCGTAACCTAGGATGGGCCCCCTCGAAGCCGGCACAAGCCAAGCCATACATTGACAGTGAAGGCAAGCAGGTGATGTCCACCCCACTCCTTAACCTCGCCGTCGCCAAGACCCTTCTGGAGCAGGATAGATCGCCTGAGGCAGTGGAACAGGTCTATGACCTAGTGGCCAAGGCGGTGAAGCAGTAGGAAAAGGCCACCTCTCAGAGGCTTGAGTCTGACCCAGCACTTTGCCAGTCTAGCCAGTACAAGCTGCCAAGGGACAGATATCCTCTTGATGTTGGGTCCTAGACGGGTTCATCAGAACGAAGAAGGAGGGACGCGCGCAACAGGAAGGATAACATCCCCATATCCTCCGACCACGGAGAAAAGGCCCGACCTCGTCGCCTGTCGCCACCGCCCCGATCTCCCCGGCATCGCGAAGATTACAAGGCTCACCATCGTATGGATATGCCCCCACCAAAGCAGTGTGGCATCGTCATCCGCGACAACACGGAGCAGACCCGTCATGACGGAGAGCGCAACCAAGGGCACAGGAGCAGGTCACACCACGACCCTCCACGTCCGACAAGCAACCGTGACAGGCGTGAGGCATCGCAGGAGGGTTACAGCACGAAGGCTAACCCACCGCCACCTCCGCCTCCGACACCACCAAGCACTCACCATGGCGGAGGAGGCCCGCGTCGTTCACGCTACCCATCCCCTGTTGACAAGAAGAAGAAGAACCCGGAGCCGTACGATGCACGTTCGCGGATCGATAAGATCCACGAGGCCCGGGAAGGACCATACCTGGTACCATGTTGCTTTGGACCTGCAATACGATCCGCAACTTACCCCAAAGGTTTCTGGATTGACAATACCATCAAGCCCTATGACGGCACCGCCAAGCGAGCCACATGGTTGCAGGACTACGGAAACGCGGTGGAGATTGCTAGATGCAACCCCAACGTCGTCGTCAAGTACCTCCCATTAATGTTGGCAGGCACGGCCCGTCAATGGATCGACGACTTGCCGGAGAAATCTATCTACAACTGGATGGACATGCAAGAAGCGTTCACCAAGAACTTTGAGGGTACATACAAGCGTCCCTGCGCTGTGGGCGATCTACAACGGTGCGTGCAAGAGAAATACGAGACATCTCGCGCCTACCTCTCTCGCTGGCTGGACATGAAGAATTCCTGCGCAGGAGTGCACTAGCGCCATGGTCTCCTTCATCGATGGGTTGGAAAGGGGCACGTTGCCCCGACATAAACTGAAGAGCTTGTAGGACAATCACCAGCTTGACTTGAACCAGATGATTCAGTTGGCTAGCGAGTTCGCATCTGCCAACGACGATTCTCGCGGCTCCTTGCCGGCAACAGCCGTTCCAACTCAAGATCGGAGGAACAACAGTACAAAGCGGAAAACCACTCCAGAAGAAAAGCAATCTATCGACATGGTCGCTATGACTTTTGCAGGACGAGGTGAAGGCAGACAACGTGGCCGAGGAAGGGGAGCTGGTCGTGGGCAGCATCGAGGAAGTGAAACCACCTCGGCGTCACTCTGCGTTCCCCAAACCTACAAGGAGTACCGCGATATGTCGTGCCTCGTACACCTCGATGCCAACGGCAAGGCCACCCATACCAATCGACACTGCAAGTTCGTCAACGACCTCAAGGAAGACCCGGAGTCCGGCTACAAGCAAAGTCAGAAGAACAGACTGCGAGGCAAGGGCAAGGGGAAGAAGAAGGAGGAGGAGTCCATGGATTCAAGTGACATGGAAGAAGACGTTGACCCCAAACATGCCGCTAAGAGCGACGACAAGGGCAAGAACCCCTTCGCAAAGAAGGCTCCAGTCTACCACACTTTCCTTGTCACCCCCACCATCCAACAACAGAAGACCTCTCTGAGGATCCTGATGGCCACTCTCCCCCCAGTTCCCCAGTACATGTGCTGGTCGGAGTTTCCAATAACTTGGGACAGGAAGGACCACCCAGACCTTATACCCATGGAGAACCAGTACGCCATGGTCATCAACCCCTTGATTGACCACGTGGAGTTCACCAAGTGTATGGTGGATAGTGGAAGTAGCATCAACATCATGTACTTGGATACACTGCAGAAGATGAACTTTACGGAGGCAAACCTAAGGCGGACCAACACCATCTTCCACGCCGTAGTTCCTGGTCGGGAGGCTCGGTCCCTTGGGTGCATTACACTTCAGTTTGCCTTTGGCGATGTTAATAATTACCGCCAAGAGCGTATGACCTTCGAGGTGGTCCCCTTCAAGAGTGTGTACCACGTCATATTCGGCCGCGACATATTCCACACATTCATGGCCAAGCCATGCTTCATCTACAACAAACTCAAGATACCCGGACCAAACGGCACCGTATCCGGAAGCTTTACCAAGGCAAGGGACTGCGAGATCAATGAAGCAGCCGTTGCAGAAGCTGTCCTCTAGAGCGAAGAATTCAAAGAGATCCAGAGCATGGTCGATGACTCAGAGATGCCCGCGTCAAAGAAGCGGATCTCTGACTCCACTCCTGCGTTCAAGGCCGCCATCGAGACCAAGCCGGTGGAACTTGTGGTAGGCGATGCCTCCAAGGTCACCGCCATAAGGACGAACCTGGATCCCAAATAGGAAAGCGCGCTCATCGAGTTCCTCTGTGAGAATAGGGGCATCTTTGTCTGGCAACCTGCCGACATGAAAGGTGTACCTAGGGAACTTGCCGAGCAAATCTTAAACATTGATCCAAAATGCAAACCAGTGAAACAACCACTACGATGCTGTGGAGATGAGAAGAGACGCGCCATTGGCAAAGACATAGCTAGGTTACTTAATGCTAGATTTATCCGATAAGTCCTTCACACCCGATGGGTGGCCAATCCTGTACTTGTCCCCAAAAAGGGAACCAATGAATTAAGAATGTGCGTTGATTACACCGGCTTGAACAAAGCATCTCCCAAAGATCTGTTTGCTTTGCCTCGCATTGACCAAGTCATTGACTCGACGGCTGGCTCGGAACTTTTGTGTTTTCTCGATGCATACTCAGGATACCACCAGATCAAGATGAGGAAGTCGGACCAATTGGCCACTTTGTTCACTACCCCATACGTCATGTTTTGCTATGTCACAATGCCCTTTGGGCTGAAAAACGCAGGTGCCACGTACCAGCCGACAATGCAACGTTGCCTCCACGACCAAATTGGTCGGAACGTTCACGCCTATGTGGACGATATCGCGGTGATGTCTAAAAAGTCAAATGACTTAACCTCCGACTTAAAAGAAACCTTTCATAATCTCCGGAAATACAACAGGATGCTTAACCCTAAGAAGTGCGTCTTCGGGGTTCCAGCTGGCAAAATTGTTGGGATTCATTGTTTCCCAGCGTGGAATCGAGGTCAACCCAGAGAAAATCATGTCCATCTTAAACATAAACCGTCCGACATGCCTAAAGGACATTCAACGACTAACAGGTTGTGTTGCAGCAGTTAGTCGGTTTGTCAGCCGACTTGGAGAGAAGGCCCTGCCGCTGTACAAGTTGCTGAAGAAGGTGGACAAATTTACATGGACGGACGAAGCAGATGAAACATTGAAACAGCTCAAGGAGATTCTTTCCTCAGCGCCCATCCTTGCAGCACCCGAACCTGGAGAGCCCCTTTTAATCTACATGGCGGCAACCAACCGGGTAATTAGCATCATCGTCGTGGTAGAGCGGAAGGAACCAGGCTATGAGCACGGAGTTCAACGACCAGTTTACTATGTGAGCGAGGTCTTGACGGAGTCCAAGCAGCGTTACCCGCACTACCAGAAGATAGCTAATGGAGTATTCCTTGCTTCTCGCAAGCTGAGGCATTACTTTCAGGAGCACCCAATCACAGTGGCGAGCAAGACTCCACTGTCTGACATTATCAATAACAACGACGCTACAGGAAGGGTCGCGAAGTGGGGCATTGAACTTTCCGCCTTCGATATCACCTGCAAGAGACGCGACGCTATCAAGTCACAAGCCTTGGCGGATTTTATTGCAGATTGGACGGAGATGCCAGATGCTACTCTGTTGCCGGAACCAGAATATTGGGTGATGCACTTTGACGGATCAAAGCTGCTCAACGGCTAGGGGGCTGGTGTATTGCTACAGTCACCAACAGGAGACAAGCTATACTACATTCTGCAAATCCACTTCGAGGCTACAAACAACATGGCGGAGTATGAAGAACTCATTCACGGACTACTTGTAGCCAAGGATATTGGCATCAAGCGCATAGTTTGCTGTGGAGATCCCGACTTGGCTGCCCAGCAGGTGGCTGGCACCTAGAATGCGCAGAACCCTATGATGGCGGCATATCGAGAAGAAGTGGACGAGATAGCCAAGAGCTTCTTGGGATACGAAGTCAAGTATGTACCTAGGGAGCAAAACGATGCGGCTAATCTTCTGTCTAAACTTGGATCAGCGCGCAAGCAAATTCCGCCAGGAATTTTCCTAGAGCATCTACGCACACCATCTGTGAAGGGGTCCGACATCGACAACCCAGATAGAGATAAATCTTTCATCAATATGGTGACTAAGGTCCCTCCGGCTTGGACAAAACCGTTCATGGAATATCTCGAACACAGAACTTTGCCTGACGACGAAGTCGAAAGACAACAAATAGTACGACGAGCAAAGGGTTATACCATAATTAATGGGCAACTCTAAAAAAGGAGCACTACTGGTGTATACCTAAAGTATGTTTCCCAGATAGAAGGTATGGAAATCCTACGTGAAATCCATCACGGCGATTGCGGGCATCACTCCGCTCCTCGATCGTTGGTCGCGAAAGGCTTCTGGCAAGGATTCTACTGGCTGACCGCGAAGGCGGACCCTGACAAGCTAGTTGAGACATGCATGGGATGCCAGTATTATGCCCGACAACCATATGTTCCTGCTGAAGAACTGTGAACAATACCAATAACTTGGCCGTTTGCAGTCTGGGGGCCGGACATGGTGGGACCATTACAGACGGCACCTTGTGGGTTTACGCATCTGCTTGTAGCAGTTGACAAATTCACTAAATGGATAGAAGCTAAACCCATTAGAAAGCTTGATGGGGCAACTTCCCTCAAGTTTGTCCGAGATCTAGTGGTGAGATTTGTTCTCCCACACAGCATTATCACCGACAACGGCAACAATTTATCACTCGGAGAAGTGGAGGATTATTGCTGGGAGAAAGGCATCCGACTTGACCTTGTATCTGTGGCACACCCACAATCCAATGGTCAGGTTGAGCGAGCTAATGGATTAATTCTGCAGGGAATCAAGCCACGTCTTGAGGCACCGCTACATAGAGCAGCTGGAGCCTAGGCGGAAGAATTGCCATCTGTGCTGTGGAGTTTACGAACTACACCCAACAGATCCACCGGCTACACCCCTTACTTCATGGTATATGGAGCAGAAGCCATCCTGCCTTCCGACATACTTCACGATGCACCAAGAGTTGCCGCCTACGACAAAGATGACGCTGAAGAATCCAGACGCCTAGATGTGGACCTTCTCGAGGAGGAGCACGTTTTGGCATGCCAAAGATCCACCATCTACCATCAGAAGCTACGTAGCTACCATAGTCGCCGTGTTCGGCATCGCTCGTTTAAAGAGGGGGGTTTCATGCTCCGACTTAAGCAGAAGAAGTCACACAAATTATCCCTTCCATGGGAAGGACCATTCATCATAAGCAAGGCGCTGCTCAATGGGTCTTACTACCTCGTTGACAATCGTGAACTGAAGGATAGACCCAACGAAGATCATAAGCGTAAGCGACGTGACCCGGATGATGACTACCCAGAGCTTGATCGGCCATGGAACATAGCATAGCTACGTCCTTTTTACACTTAGCATTTTTTATCTAATTGTGTACCTCTTATATGATCAATGAAATAAAGCTCTCTGGTTCACTCATATTTTTGAGTCTTTTACCTCCTTTAGTGTTCATTTTTGGATCATGTAAAACCTTTATGCACAAGCCTTGTGTTTACACTTGTGAAAATTCCGCCTACGGGCGTTAGCTTAAGTTTTGTAGTCTACACGTTCTTTGTCATTTTTATGTAGATTCTGGAGTAGTGACTTTTGGCACTTATAGTCGGCGATTTTGTGCTTAGGTTATTGACGGTGCCATTGGGCATCATCACCTGAGCGCATGGTTCCGACAACGAGTCTTCCGACTCACGAAAGGTCAAGCATAAAAACCAAAGTAATGGATAAGCCAGCACTTGCTTAAAAAATATATACATGCTGGAAACTAGTTCTTAAGTAGCAGGAAATAACAACCATTGTTTTTCTCCTTAAGTTACATCAATAAGTTTTTTCCGCACATGCATCAAAGGTGAAACAAATAATACAAAGTTGTTCTTCATTCCTTTGGCAAAGGAGACTTAGACGCAGCGTCGTCACCAGCCGGAGAGCCACCCTCGAAGTCGGCTATGTGGTGGGACTCAGAAGAATCTTGGTTACCGCTGTCGATGGTGTTCATGGGCACGAAGACGTCGATGTCCACCAACTCAGCAACTCTGATGTCATAGCCCGCGAGTGACGACAAGATGGCTTTGTGATTAATTTGTTTGCCATCATCATCGACGTCGGGGATACCAGAGGTCACCGTGTCGATGTCGGCATCTTCATAGTGTGCCTTCACCATTGAAAGCACCATCCTCGCGCCAGCCCGTGCACATGAAGCTTTCCAGCTTGTGACACGCTCGGGGGCTCGGCGCAAAATCTCCGAGTACTTCGCCACGGAGTTTGATGCCTTGATGTTTATCTGGAGGGGCTTGGCAATCTCCTTAGCTTGTGTGATGGCGGTGTTGATAAAGTTGCTGGCAAGAACCATGCATTCCTTGTCTGAAGGAGGCGATCGGGTTAAACCCATAGGAGTTGCAAGTTCCGACAAGGAGCGCATGAGTTCAGTAAATTCAAAGTATCCAGACTACAGAAATACAAGGCGGAGAAAATTACTGAAGATGCTGGCCTTAGCCTGCTAGAGGGTTTCCGCCAGGGATTATTTCTCTTGTTGGAGGAGCTTATACGCCTCGCTATGGCTTTGATTCTGCTCATCGGCAGCTTTCTTTTGATCTTTTAAGATCGCAATCTCCTCCTTCAAGCGAGACATTTCCGCGGAGGCGGAGTCCTGCAGGGCCTTCATTGAATCCTCATGCATTTTTAGCATATCTTTCCTCTCCTCTTTAAGGATCTTGTTCTCGCTATCCAGCTATTGAATATGCTTGGACTGCTCGACAATGTCCTTGGCCTTGGCAACAAAACCAAGAAGGAATGCACAAAAATAAAACAGACTCTTGTTTTTTATGATCTGTTCCTTCAAGATGGCAGTTTTACCCTTTTCGGCTTCAAGATCTGCACGCATTTTCTTGTACTTGTCATTGGCCATTCCCCTCCGAGCATTCTTGTTCTGTGGAAAAAAGGACAAAGTTAAAACGTTGATTGGTCTGCTTGGAGCATCTAGCCGGAAATCCTCCACCTAGACGCTCGGGGGCTATAGCGAGAGTTTTTGACTTAACAATATGCATAGCTTTCTTTAAGCATCTAGTCAGACCTAATTCAGTTACAACTAGAAGCTTGGGGGCTACTGTATAAAGTTTTCAACTCAGATATATACTTAGCTTTCTTTAAGCATCTAGTCAGAACTAATTCAGTTGCAACTAGAAGCTTGGGGGATACAGTACCAAAATTTATGAATACTACGTTTGCTACTCTTAAAGCATTT
This sequence comes from Avena longiglumis, assembly GCA_030063025.1. Taxonomy (NCBI): domain Eukaryota; kingdom Viridiplantae; phylum Streptophyta; class Magnoliopsida; order Poales; family Poaceae; genus Avena; species Avena longiglumis. The sequence goes on along the minus strand of CP125976.1, from coordinate 309,060,686 downwards.
AGTCGTAATAATTCATTCCATCTACATGCTTGGGGGCTACAGTGAGAAGTTTTCTAGCTTAGTCACTCTTAGAGCATCTAGACGCAAAAGCCTATGGTTTTCTGTCTACATCCTCGGGGGCTACAGTGGGATACTCATATGAAATGCAAAAGGCAAGTAAAACTTACAAGTGCAATGATCTTGAGGTTTGTAGAGCTCTCGGCTAGCAGCTTGCCAAAGGAGATGTTATTTCCTCGCAATATTTCTGCTTGTCGGAGGAGCTCCTCAAGACCGCACGTCGGAGATGTCGGTGCTGCTCCAGGAACCAGAGTTGTGCTGTTCGGCGTAAGCGTCGGGTAGACTATCTTGGGGAACTCAAAAGGTTTCTGGGGAGCAAGGGCGCCGCCTTCGGCAAAAGTACCAGCTTCCACCACCGCCTTGCTGCCATCGATGGCATCCTTAGCCGGAGCTTCAGCCATTTGTTGAGCGGTGCTCTCCTGCGTTGCCTGCTTGCCGACAACAGCGAGTTCAGTAGAGGCGCCAGAATCCACTTCCATGGCGGAAGGGCCTGATGCCTCCTTAGCTTGTGAGCTTGTCTGATCAGACGAGGGCTTGACGACAGGAGTAGCAGTGGCAATGGTGGGGGAGGCGTCATGATGCAGCATGTCCTTGATATTTCGAGAAGCCCCCGATGTTTTGCAGGTCTTCTTGAGGCTGGTCGTGGCTTTCTTCCTGAAACGTGCGAAATGCATAAGTACAGGAGCAAGACAGATAAATAGACAATGTCGGAAAATGATAAGCTTACACAAGTGGGGGTGCTTTGGCAAAGGGGATCCCGGTAACTTTTCTCTTTTCCGCCTCTAGGGCGGCGGTAGTCTTCTTGGAGGCTCCACCCTCCGTCTTCTTCTTCTTGCCTCCATCGGCAGGGTCAGAGGTGGAGCTCTTCCGCTTCCGCGCCAACGGAACCTCGTCGTCGGACTCGACCGTGACTTCCTTCATCTTTGGATCGTAGATTTGGACAGCCAGGTTTCCCTCCTCTAGATTGCTAAACTGTTAAGTGAGAAATAACCTTGTTAGATAGGATGGTATTTGCAAGACGGAAGAACTGGAGCATATGTCGTACACGGAAAATGAATACCTACCTTTGGGCACTTCACGTCTACGAACATGTCGTAGGATGGTGAAGCCACGCTTCTTATCCTTCACCTTGACGATGTCCTTAAGGCGGATCTTGACGGAGTCGCTCGAGAAGTTGTCCACGGAGATGCGGAGACTATCCCTTCTGTCGCTGGTTTACTCGTGCATGAGCTTCACGCGGTGCTGTAGAGGTTGTATTCGCCTGATGAACCAGCACATGGCTAGGTCCAAGCCAGTCAGACCCGTCTCTACGAACCACTCGATCCGCCTTATGGCCCGAGAAGCATCGAGGTCGGAGGGAAGAGAGGCTTGGGATCTCCATGACGATGCTTCAACGGCAGCTCCGTTAATGAAGTCCGGGTACGTAACTTGTCAGCCAACCAGAGGGATGTCTGGGCCATAAAAGTACGTATGTTGCCAATTCTTGTAGGACTCGTGGCCGACGATGTCGGGGAACCGCCGGCCAGGTCGAATCTTGAAGCTTATGGTGCCACAGTTCCTAAGATCTTCCTTGATGTGTCCGGCTTCACGTTTGACGGTGAAGAAGTACACAAAAAGATCTAACTTAGGCTTTATCCCTAGATATCCCTCGCAAAGTGCCGCGTAGTTGCTAAGCACTAAGATACTATTGGGGGAAAGGTTCTGGGGCTGGACCCTGTAATGGTTTAAGACGGAGAGGAAGAAGTTGGAGATGGGCAGGGAGACGCCACGTACCAGTTGAGCTTTTAGGTACACCTTTTCTCCGGCTTGGGGAGAAGGTGTCACCTCGCCGGCCGGCGCTGCCCGCCAGGCAAGTCCCTCTGTCGCGGGGAGGTAGCCATCGGCGATCATCTCTTGGATATCACGGTCTGTGATATCCGAGCCGCGCCAGTCGCCTTTGTGCGAGTCTGGTTCCTCCTCCAGTGGCTCTAGCGCCGCCAAATTTAGGTCACCGCCGGTGGACTCGATCACCGCCGACGCGGGATGACCAAACCTTCTGGGGGCACGATGACGGAGCTCGCCGGCTTCGCCGCGGCTTCGCTAGACGCCGCCATTGATGGAGAAGTGCTGCTGCTAGCCATGGAGTGTGGATTGGGTGTGACTGGTGCAGATTGGAGCTAGGGTTTTTTCGAGAGTTCTCGCGGAGAGCTCGAGGAGACACGCGGCTGGAGGAAGAAGATGATGCGAGGAGAATGAGGTAAAAAGTGGAAATTTCCCCACGGTTACTATTTATCATCCTCGGCGTCAAGGTTCGTGCAGCTTGATCGGACGGTTGCCGCATAGACGACGTGTTCACGAACGTGCGCGGAATTTTCGCCACGTCTCCAACTGTCGCCGCCAACGGTTCGTATCGCTCGCGCGGGAAAATCGGACATGATTGTGTTCTTTGCATGTGTGAGTTACGAGGCGTCGCTGACCTAAGACTACATCGTCCTAGCTGACTTGGGTAGATGAGCCGTCACATCGAAGATTCCGACATAGACGGATTTAATCCGACTACGGAAGTGTACGATGGAAGATTCTGCATTTATCCGGCTTACAAGTTAAAGACGGAGAAAGTTTTGCAGGGTTCTTTGGGAGGACTACAAGATATTGCTCGACGATTTGCCGACATCCAACTGGACGGAGCATTCATCTGAAAAGGCAAGACGGCGGAAGATCTCGGAGTTCTCCGGGGGCTACTGTTGGGGATATGCTATATGGGTATCCTCATAGCATGTCACCTATGCGGATAACCCGGGTGGTCCATAGTTGGTAGCATGGCCTATGGCCTGCTGGGCGACCCAGTTAGATGGAACCAGAAGGGAGGCCCATGACGGATAAAGGAAGGCTACGGTGGAGTCACCAGCGTACCCGGAGCCTTGGAGTGCAAGATACACAGGACTAGTAATAGACGGTGTAGGACTCTGTAACCTGTCCGGCTAGGACTTTTCCATGTAACCCTAGGACCTGGCGACTATATAAGTCGGGCCTATGGGATCCTTTAGGGCACAACTTCAGACAACCTAGTGTCGACTACGACGCACCTCGCACAGCGAACCAGTCCCTGTAACTCGGCGTATTGCCCTTATAGTGATTTATAGCAGGAGTAGGATTCTGCCACCGTTGTGGGATCTGAACCTGGGTAAGCTATGTTACCTCGTACCCGTCAACCGTCCGCCTTACCCCACGTCTCTAAACACGCACTGTGAGAACCCCTCCATGGCGTACTCGTCGGCAATACCACGACAGTCGGGAAAATGGAGGAAGGAGTTTGGTCATGAGATGACCGGAAGGAGAAACAAATGGGTGACTCAATCCTAGTGTTTTTCTTAAAAAATTTCAAAAAGGTTTCCAAAATGTTTTCCAAAATATTTTCAACAAAGATTTAGAGACATGCTATATCTACAAGAGAAAGTGGTTTATAAAAGAACCTCTGTTGGAGCCATCCTACCACAGCCATATTGCATATCCGTTATTATTATTATCTTAAGGTGGTTTGCGAGTACATTCGAAGTACTCACTGGCATTGTCCCTGGTTATTTACTTGGCCAGATTGCAGATTTTAAGAAGTGACAAAGGTGTTGACGTCTATGCGAGCTCGGCCGTCTTTCCAGTCAGTTGCCTGTAGGTTAAGGCACGGGCTCTGTGCTGAAGACTTCCGCTATTTGTGTTGTATTCGCCATAATGGCCATTTTATAAGTTTTTGTAATCGTTACTTTGTGGATGTTGTAATGATACTAGTCGGTTATGCTCATGGCTCACTGATCATGGGGACGTGAATTGTATGCATAACGTTTATTCTCGGACCGTAAATCCCCGGTGCCACAGACATGGTATCAGAGCCATCCTGAATGTAGGAGACCTTAGTTAGCATGGATGTTAGACAGGACAACTGTAACACCCTCAGAATCGACCCTATGCAAGTTCAGCGCTTCCCGCCAAACCCGCATAGAAACGATTCAAAGGTGCCCACCAGGCACTTTCGTGCGGGTGGAAAACGAAGTAATAACATTACACAACAGTCCTCGATGGGACCCACAGAACAGATATATATACAACAACGACTACATGAGTCAAGAATACAGATATATTATACGAAGATCCAAATCACCTTGAAAATGATAAGCGTCCGTCTACGGACAAGATGCAAATGGGGCTAAGAGCCCTGAAGAATAACCAATGGCGTCCATAACCCTGCCCAGGCCAAGCCGGAAGGGTAACCCTGCTAACGACGTCGCATCTCAAAACCTGCTTAAACAAAAGGGGTGCCGACAAAAGGGCAAAGGAAAAAGAGGCGTCGATCGAGGCGATGCAGCGAGACTAGAATTCGGCGGTCCTCGCCTACATAGGTATGGTGGACTGCAGCGGCAGCGCAGCATGCACTAAACAACCTATAGAGACTCGATACAACTAGCGGCGATCAGAGAGGGGGAAGAGAGACCTAATCGGAACCATCCTGATACTACCATCAAACAAACCCATCCTGGCGTTTCCCCCTCGAGACCAAACGAGGAAGTCAACCGAGGAACTCACACCGTTGGCAGTTTTACTTATTCAGTTATCGTTGCAGCAATTACTAGTCAGGTTTAGATAATCATCCTGATAAAGTAAGCAGTGGGCACTTTTAGTTAACCATTCCGTTATAGTTACAACACTTACTAATCGGTCTGAGATAGCATGAGATAACCCAAAAACCCAGCAGTTGTTGGTACTTTTATTTAGCCATTCCATTGTAGTTGCAATACTTACTAGTCAGATACAATTGTCGCAAGCGACAAACCAAACAAGCAATTGTGGGCAGTTTTAGTTAGCCATTCCATTATAGTGAAGCTGATTACTAGTCATTATAAAGTCAAATTTATAGCACTACTTTAGTTATGCTTGTCTATGATCGAGATATTGTGCTCCAAGTCGTCCATAACCGCGGACACGGCTTTCAGAAAGTTTTACCCGGCCGGGGTGCACCAATAGCAACACACGCTCGATCAACCTCGGAAAAACCAAATCAAAACCCAACGAGGCCTTCACGACAAAGCAATCACAGGATTTAGAAATATTTCAGGGGGCCACCCCTTGGAGTACACCCGCAACAAAGTTAGCTAACTCCAAGACGGACCCGAGGTTTGGGTGGACGGCTGTGAACGACTGGGAACCCAAAACTGGGCTTGTCGACACCGCGAAAACGTGTCCCGATCCTAAACAGTACAGTGTGCTCCTCGCACAATCGTAAATAAAGCAGTAAAGCATGGCATAAGTACAGGATAGTAAATAAAACCTCAAACTAGTTTGTGGCCCCAAGAAATAAGACTGAATCAAGCTCTGGCTCAGGGGGGTCCCATAATCCTCCCGGATGTGGATAGCGCGATAAATCAAGGAACATGTATCAAGTACTCGGGGTCCTACGGGACACAAGTGGGCGGTCGGAAACCAAATATTATCTATCACCCACCGATGCCTCTGCTTACTTACTTCAATTTTAGTTGTTAAACAGGAATTAAAGTGAACGATAAGTAAAGCCATGACCATCTCCAACATCAAACATGCGGCATTACTCCAACAACTGTGGCACTTGACGACACGCAACAACACTTGAGCAAGCGACTACGACGCGCAAGTCCAACTATCTACCAAACCACAGGTAATAGGATGTGTTCAAGGCAATATAGGGCTGCAAGGGATATCACGGATTCGGAAACTAGAGCATCGCAACACAGATAGCAATAGATCAACAAGAGGGAAATAAATACTATAAAGTAAGATAGGTAGAAAGGGGGAGATGCTCGCCTGAAAACATTGTCGAAGGTTTAACCGAAGATCAGGGCGAAGCTCACATCAACTCAACGGCCTTATCCGCGAAGAAGCAAAACACTAGAATGAACACCGGATGCACTATTTAATACAACGGCAGAAGATCGGCATGATGCATGTATGATGTATGACATGGCAAAGGTGCGATGCAATTAGGCCATATTAAGCGGAACCGGGTCCCGACAATTAATTAGGTGGTTCATGTTATTTATCTACCCCGCAAATTAAATGTTGCATTGTCAAGACAAAAGATAGCACCGGTTCGCTACACAAATTTAAATGAGGCCAATATGAGACTAGATTTGCCCGCATATGGACCCCATATTTAGTTATGAGGTGAATCGGCATAAGGCCCCCAAACCACAGACAAGGATGCATGCATGAACAATTATTATGCGACAAGTTGTATTATATTATAAAATAGGGTTTCGGGAAGGGGTTCACACATTAAGGGGTCTCGACGAACTTGGGGTTCCGGGGTTCGGGGTTCGATCTCGGGGTTCAGGGTTCGATGGGATCGGCGGGAGCGGATACAAAACGGAGAACTCGTCGTGCCGTGCCGGAGATCTTGGTTCCAAGCGGTCGATCTTGTCGGACCCACGGATCGGCCTGTCTTGGCGTCCGGGAAGAAGGACTTGTCGTCCTCGCGGCGATCTTGGTGTTCTTCAGGTTCTGGTCCTGGAACTTCGGGTCGGTCTTCGGAATCTCGACTCCTTTGAATCCGGGGACTCGGCGTTCGTGAAGGGGAACTTGGCGTGTAGGGTTCAGGAAGTAGTACTTGGCGTGGCGCCGGGTTCGGGATCGGTCTTCGGATCCGTGAAGGAGAACTCGGCGCCTGTGCACAGGCGTCTTCGGATCCAACTTGACGATCTTGTTGTCCGTGATGAAGAACTTGTGACTTCGGTCGCGGTTGTCGAGGACACACTTGGATCGTCATGAGGGGCGAAGTAGCCGCTGCAATCGACAATACGCGTTCCCTATCTTCACATGGTCTTCATATTCATAACCCCACACCACTAATCCATCTCATATCATTTGAAGACCAACCAAGGTTTGCCATGTACAAGCTTTGTGCTGGGCTCGACATGGTTCAGGTGATTACTGAAACACCTTATGCGCAGGGGGAGCTTCGTCGAGCTAACGGGGGAAGGCACAAGCAGGACTCAGGCGTGACCGAACGTGGCATGAAGGCGGCCTGGTGGCCAGCGCAGCGGCGGACAGCCGGCGGATGGCGGGCTCTACGGCAGCTCCATGGAGCACAAAGAGGAGGGCGGCGACACCTGTGGTGCAGCAGCACCTAGCGCAGGGGCTTGGAGGCCGCGCTTGGCGAGGCCAGCGACGTCCCTGGCGACTGTCGGCGCGTGTACTGTCGGTGCTGGCCATAGAGGGGAGCACGGGAGGCGTCCGCGTGGAGGAGTGCACGGGGGAGGACGGGGAACGACAGAGAGGCAAGGAGGCGCAGACGGCCGGAGGGGCGGTCGAGGAGCAGGCAGCCAGCGCAGATGAAGCGGCAGGCGGCGCCGGGCGGAGGAGCGGAGCGCGTCCGGCGGTGGCGGGGCACGTGAGGAGAGGAGGGGGAGGAGGACGGTCCGGCGGCGGCGGATGCGGGCCGGAGGCGGCGGACGCGGCCGGAGGCGAGGGTGGGGAGTTGGGAGCGGCGGCGGGGTGAGCCGGCGAGGAGAGCCAGAGGAGGGAGCAGGAGGTGGGCGAGCGCGCGGGAGGCGCGGAGGCGAGTGGCGGAGGGAGAAGAAGGAGGGAGGCGGGCGGTGCGCGTCGGGGGAGGAAGGAGAGAGGGAGGGAGAGGAGGAAGAAGAACAGGGCACGGGGCAGGTGGTGGGGAGGTGTGCGTCGGGTGTGTGGCTAGGGGAGTGGGGAGAGAGGGAGAGAGGCCAGGTGGCTGCGTGGGATAGGGAGTGGGGGGTTGATGTGGCGGGTTGGGGTTGGTTAGAGGGAAGGGGCAGGGTGACGTGGCGACCAGGGATTGGAGGGGGTGAGGTGGAGAGGGGCTGGGTAGAATAGGTTGGGTAGACTAGGTATTTTGGGGTGGACCGATTTTATTTCTGGGGGTGGTCGTTCGGGTCGAATCGGCCCGTTCGACTGCCCCCACTAAAATAATTTAATATTTTATTCATTTTAAACGGACCATTTGCAAACCGTGGTTGGTCAAAACAAAATATTCCGGAGACCCGGTTTTGGTTTTGAATTAAAGACGGGGCGTTTAGAAAACAAAACCAGGCTTTTCAAAAATAGTTTTATGCGAACAGATGCAAGATGATGATGATGCTAAAATGCAATGTGGCATGATGACATGAGCATGCTGTCATGACGATGCAATGCACAAAAACAACGCGATTTTCTAGTAGTGATTTTGCGGGATGCCACAACAACCCTATTTCTGAAAACACCGGCTTTCAAAAAATATTTCTCAAAAGCTTTTCAAAATATTTCTTATCTTATCTTCTCCGATTTAAAAGAATCGAAAATGAATTACTCTATATCTCGTCTACCTCAAAATGTCCCTCTCAAAAACAAAGTCCGACCTGGAGAGTATGAAGACGGAGATCCCGGAATGAAGAGAAACCAAGACAAGCAAAACAAAGGAGCTACCAACAACGAAAGTCACTACAAGATCGCCCTACCAACGGAGTCCTTCATCGCCCCCAAATTAATCAAGTACGACACCGACGACAACCAATGGCAAAACAGATGTCAAGACCCCGTAGCGTCCGTAGTTAGGATTAGCATCCCTAATATAGGATTCCCTTATGGCGTGTACTCAGCCCCTTAGTACCTATGGTACGCCATGTTTGTTTGTCATCTGTGTGTATGATGCTTGGAATGTGTTGCTTGTCTGCCTCGGATCACTCGATCCTATTAGGTGACCTCCTTTGTTGGCGTATCTTGACGCTAACTTCCGCAACCCCATAGCTAGAAACTCTCCTCAGCAGGATGGCCGCGTAAAGAAATCCCTGACAACTCTCGCTCATGCCTTTGTTCTAATCGCCCCAAAGGAGCAACGACCTAGTCAACTCTCTGCCAAATCAACGGGAAGTCCTCACCATAAAACAAATGCCCCGGGATTACGGAATATAAGGAGGCCCAAGGACAACGAGTCTACTCCGTCATCAACACAAAGCAGCACAAAATAGCTCGAGCTACGACCACCACTCTGAAGCTAACATGCCTCCACCCCGACGAAGGACTAAGAAGAATAGTCGCTAACCACTAAAACAACCCCGAGTTAACCTTTACAGCTTCTCTAAGTAACCACCATAGGAAGGTAGTCGCAATAAGGCGTCACTCAAGGATCTCAACTCAAGCGTCACGCCTTGCTCCAAGATGAAGGATCTACCCCCAACCTCGACGACCCCAAGTAAAGTTCTAAGGTGGAAAGACTGCGTCCTTCCACTCCAAGCCAGAAGACCGCCTACGAGAAGACAATATCAGAAGATCTGCAATCCAAGAACCTGCCCGAATCCCCCACCTCGAGAGTCGTCAGAAGAACAAAAATCATACCTCGGCAACAATCTTCAAAAGACTGCTCGATCCTCAACACCGAGACATTCAGAATTAAGACAATAAGACTACCCAACGTCGCCAATACTACTCTCCAAGGAGTAGAAACAAACCCAAAAGATAAAGTTTCTCTGAAAACGTCGCGAAGCCCTTCTCTGCTTCTGCAACTAACAACCCACCAAAATAGAGACCTCCGAATCGACAAGCCCCGAGATGGGGGTATCAACCCCTTTTCAAATCACCAACCCCGGAAGATCCATTCATCAAAGCAAACACAGAGAAGACACGCCCCTCACCGCTGAAGAGCTGAATGTCCCTCCTGCCCTCGAGGAAATGCAGTAACCCAAGTTGGTACCCAACCCAAGGACGACTACCAGATTCAAGGAGCACTCTCGACATAGTCCTTCGTACCCTACCAACCCACTCTCCCTACCAATAGAAAGAGGTGGATTGTCTCGAAACCTGTTCATTAAGCATCCAGTACCCTCGCTGTTAGCCAATGCAAATCTTCTAAAACCTGGAGGCACCATGCTGGATGTTATGCAAGAATGATGTCGTTCCTTGCATGTTTTACCCACGATGTTGCATCAGACCGAACCTGAAACAAACCCCTTTCTACAGGACTGCGTTCCTAGATCGCCGACCTCCAACGCCATCCTCCATTTGTTGCCGGACCAAAAACCCCTAATTTTCCTCCAACCCGTCGGACCCGTAACCCTCTCACAACTAACTACCCGGAAGCTAGTAGACGCCCTTTCCGGTAGACCTTCCATATCATGAAGCAGTTTCGACGATGTCGACAGAACATAACTACCCCGAAGAATAGGGTAGCGCCTTACCCCGACATCAGCATACGACTCCAATCAAGAAAGTCAGTGACTTCACCAAGAACCCCTAATTTTGCTCTAAGGGGGAAAGACTGTGTCTTTCACGCCCAAAAACCCTATAGACCCCTGGAGTCGACCACTAACAGCACTAAGTGATGACCACCCCTCCAAGCCCGAATCATCGACCCTGCAAGAAGAACGACAATCGACACTTCTCCACAGAATCAGAAGGAACTTCAGGAAAGTCCTCCACTCCAAGGTCGAACGTCTAGTCAACACTCCGGTATATCAAGACCTCGAAGATAGAAACGTCGACCATGAGGCGAAGGAATAAAGAAGACTCAACTCGCCATCCCGCCTCAAGAAGAAAGTACCCCCACCAACGTTAAACTCATCTAGACTTGTCCTAAGGGGAAAAGACTACGTATTTTCCAGTTGTTTAAATCTAAACAGCTCAATCTGAAGCCACTCAGCTCTGACCCGTAACTGACCACGCATGTTCGATTGTAAAGCCCGATAGCATCTAATAATTCCACCCTGAAATTGCCAAGCAGATGTTATTACCCAACCCTACTCCTTCCTAATCTCGGGACGAGATTATTTTAAGGGGTAAAGGTTTGTAGCATCCCAATTTCAGCAACCCTGAACTGTTGTCCAAAAGGCAAAAATCATGGGGAATAAAAACTTTTTCTTGTTACATGTGCAATGTTTGTTTACTTGCTTGATTGTGTTGTTGCAACTGTTTATGTATTAGATGCTATACTTCTTATCTCAACACTAATTGACAAAAGCTATTTTACAAAAGAGATGTCTTGGCTCATCCTTCATATTCTCAAATGTTCTGGCATTTCAAAACCTGAGCCAAGATGACTTTAAAAAAACAAAACTATTATTAATAGTTCTATTGCCAAAACTATGGAGACATATATATATTCTCCTTATGTTTTCAAGACAGAATCTTCAAATACCCTTATCTCTAAGTTTTCCAAAAACCTTTATTAAAAACCCTTTTCATCTCAATCTTGGTAGAGATACCAAGATGGTACTTATCTCACTTCCAAGCAAAACCCCTTTCAATATACCCATCCTTAACTCAAGCTAGGATTGATGGTAACCCTAGTAGTAGTTAGATAAGTGTTAAAATAAATTGCCTTGATATGCTGGTTGATGAATTGCCTTGATCCGCTGTCTGATGAATTGCCTTGATATAATGACTGCCTTGTTTTCTTAGGAACTAGAGTGAGCTAACCTAGCATCCCATCCCTTAGGACCCAATCATTCCTAATGATCATGAGTCTCAAGCAAGCATCTAAGTGTGGATCCATCCTAAGCCACTCAAGTGACCCTCTCATCCCCAAATCAGCTCAATCCAAGGATAATCCCTCTAGATGGTTTCCAACTTAGTGGATACCCAATCCAAGCATGGATGCCCTCCTTGCAATCTATACCATAACATCATCCACTTGATGGGAAGGATAAAATCTTGCCATCCTCTCAAATGTTTCCCCCTTGAACACTAGTCTAAAACCCTAAATCTGCCAAAATGGCTAAGTCTGGATTCCTTATCTAGATTCAATCTTTGGATCCCTACCTCTTCCAACATATGTGCATTCTTGGGAATGCACTTGAACCGTATTTTAGTACATCATTAGTACTACCAAAGCACACTCTTGACCTTAGCTAATCCATTCTATTTCCCATTCATCCAGGATGGTTTTGTAGCCAAGAAAATAATCTTTTCTGCATCTCTTATCATCTTGCCTACTTTGGCAGAAGCTCACATCTATGTGCTACCTCTCCTTGAACAACTATTTGCATGGTTATGATCTAATAATCATGGCCTATCAACCCCCACTCCCATTGTTTCCATTGGAGCCCTGTGCTTCCTGAACCCACATGGTTTAGGAGGCTACCTGATGTATCTGTTATGCTAGCCTTATTTTTAACAAAGTTTGCCATCTCTTCTAGATCACCTCAAATGCAACCAAGCCCAAACCTTGCCTCCATGATCATCTATATGACTTAGTCTATCCATCCATATACCCCTTGTACCAAGGTGAGCTCTGAGCTCCCTAATCCAACCCTGTTTAGGTGGCATCAGTATAACCAAACGCTAGATCCTCCCATATCTAGTTTCCATCCTTTTTTACCACCTTTCTTCAAAACTCAAGGTTGCCTTTGATGCATATATCAGGGTTACATCATCTACCTTGGATATGATGTTTCCCCAAATAATTCCCATAATTATTTGGACCCCAAAACTATTTAAATTCCACTTTTCCCAAAACCCTAAAAACTTGGTTTATGAAGGCAAGTTTGTTCTTCTCCAAACCACTTGGCAAACTCAAGGCATATATAAGCTCTATACATAAAACCCCACCTTCCCATCTCAAAAATAAATATTTTTGAGACTCTTTATTATTTCTTTTTGCCCTTTTTCTTAAATGGCAGAAACAAGAAATAATTCCTTAAAAATACTTCCCCATCTCAATAAATTCCAAATAAATTATCCAATGTGTAATATGGTATTTAGGACCATATCACATCAAAAACCAAGCTTGTCCTCTGTAAAATTATCAAATAATCATCTAGAAACTAGTTCTTGACTATTTGAATATTTAAGTTTAAGTGCACCTTTAATCATTAGAAAAATCCCAAATAAATCTTGGAGGTGTACAAGGACCTTATCCATCTACCGGCAGCCTTTCCCATCTTGGACAATGTAAATTTTTGGACTTCATTCATAACCCAAGCTTTGATCAAATATGGCAAACAAATCAAAACCATTAAACCAACCCCATCAAAGCTTGTCTCATACACCACTCCAGCACTCATCACTCCCCTGGTAGACACCACTGTAGCACAACAGAACCCTACCACCTTTCCTCTTGTCCTTTGTGCTTGTTTATAAGAGGGACACGGGTCATGTCCCTTCAAGCCATTCAAAACTCTTGCATCTGCTACACCCCATCACTCCACCCCTTCTGCACGACCAGAGCACACTAGCAGGACCCACTCCATCGCCCCTCTAGCCCTATCCTAGCCTAGCACCTTGCCCATGTCCAAATTGAACCTTGTCCACCATGGACCCCTATTTCCTTGCATATAAGTCCAGAGGACAGTACCACCCTCCCATCTGGCTCATTTCCACCCACCTACTACTTCCATCTCTCCTCTCCAGAACCAGAATACTATCCCCTCTCTGCTGCCATGGAGAAGGAGGAAACTCCATTTTCGGGCTTCGTCAAGATCTGGCCGGTGAGCCCTCTTCTCTGCTCCCCTACCGTTGCATGCCAGCTTGTTGAGCTCCCCTGAACCCTGTGTATCTAACCCTACTTCCCTCTTTGCCCATGACCATGTCCCTCGCAGTCGCCATGAAGCACCAAAGCGACCACCAAGGTCGCATCCGCGCGAGCGGGCCCCCGTACCCGAGCCACACCCATGCTGCCCATCATTGGACTCCCCGCCGACCTCCGCCTTGCCCTGGAACCCCCACGCCGCCTCTACCGTGCCCCCGTGAGCTCCCCAGGAGCCGCCGGCATTGACTATGGTTTCCTCCCAGCTCTTCTGTACGCAAGGAAGGAGACGAGCCCGCGCCGTCAATCGCCATCTGATCCAACGGCCGGGATCTCTAGATACCCCTTCACAGGTGGCCTCTCGCCGACAGACGGTCCCCTCTCGTCATCTTCAAACCTCTCTCCCGCCTAGGATCTGGCCTAGTTGGGCCGACTGAGTGTCTGCGGCCCAGTGAGGTCCGGATCTGGCCCATACCCTCTCCTCCTCCTTTTTCTTTTTCGATTATTTTAGATATGCTTATTAGCTGCTCAGTTTTAATGCAAATCAAAATGAAAAATGGCTCAAATTTTTAGATCCAAATTTATTATGGTAACCACATGGTTTGTCAAACATGCAGTACCCTTAATTTTCCTATATCTTATCCATATTAAATAAGAAAAAATCAATTTCCTAAATGGACCCTTTTTGCTATTAAATACTTTCTGTAAGCTTCACATCCCCAAATGAAGTGAACCTTGTTTGCACAGAAAGGTATAAGTGATTACTTCCATTGCACCCTGGCCCCTTCCCATTTGCTTCCTAGATTGTTGGTAGCAAAAATAACAAAATCAGGCCAATTCTTCCTTGAGGATTTTCTCTAAGTCAAAACAAATAATTTTTTGACCTGATTCCAACTCCTAGTGGATGCACATAACTATATGTTGCAAACCCCAGTAGATCATAATTTTATGAACCCCTGCTCAATTATGGTGAAGTAAACCTTTCTGTGCATGGTTTGTTCACCAATAAATTCACCAATTGAATTCTTTAAATTCAAAAAGGGTGATTCCGATTTCTTCTGAAAGGTATTATCATTACCTAGCCAGAACCCTTGGAATCACATCAAAATCTTGTGTAGGTTTAATTTGGAGAAAAATACAAGTTCCATCCAGTACTGTCTTTGATAATTTCTCAAGGGCATTCTGGTAATTGTTTTTGGGTGATTCCAACACCTGTTGAATCAGTCCACGAAATACTACCTAATCACCAAAGGAAATAATTTTTGGATCTCCAGAACTCTTCTAGTTAATTATTTCCTCAAACTAGAATTTTATTCACTACAAAATCGACTATAACTCATTGGAAATTGATAAAATAGTGAAACCACTTTTGTTGGCTTCATTTTATCAAAACCTATCTGAGGGTATCATGTTTATACAATGGTATCCCACAAATCAAGCCCTTGGTCAAAAACCCTCTCTTAGGTAGTTCCTAGACTACAAATCCAAAAGGATTCCCTTTCCCTATGCCCCAAATCTTCTCACAATCCAAATCAAATCCTTATCCAGCACCCTACTGTGGTATATCTTGTGTTGCATGATTTCTTGCTGTATGTATTGATGCTTGTAAGAATTGTATTTGATTGTAGTGTTGATTGTTTGCATGTATGCTCAACAATGGCGATAGTTGCGATTGTGTGACGCCGAGAAGAAGGAAGCACCATTAGCGTAACACCCTCGGAATCGACCCTATGTAGGTTTCAGCGATTCCCGCCAAACCCGCATAGAAACGATTCAAAGGTGCCCACCAGGCACTTTCATGCGGGTGGAAAACGAAGTAATACCATTACACAATAGTCCACGATGGAACCCACAGAACAGATATAAACAACAGCGACTCGATGAGTCAAGAATAAAGATATACAATACAAAGATCCAAATCACCTTGAAGACGATACAACGTCCGAGTACGGACAAGATGAAAATCGAGCTAAGAGCCCTGAAGAATAACCAATGGCGTCCATAACCCTGCCCAGGCCAAGCCGGAAGAGTAACCCTGCTAACGACGTCGATCTCAAAACCTGCTAAAACAAAAGGGGTGCCGACAAAGGGCAAAGGAAAATGAGAGAGCGGTCAGTACACGACGAGACTAGAATTCCGCGGTCCTCGCCTACATAGGTATGGTGGACTGAAGCGGCAGCGCAGCATGCACTAGACAACCTATAGAGACTCGATACAACTGTCGGCTATCAGAGAGAGATAAGAAAGACCTATTCGAAACCAGCCTGATACTACCACCAAACATACCCATCCTGGTATTTCCCCCTCGAGACCAAACGCGGAAGTCAACCGAGGAAATCACATAGTTGGCAATTTTATTTATTCAGTTATCGTTGTAGCAATTACTAGTCAGGTATAGATAGTCGTCCGGATATAATAGGCAGTGGGCACTTTTAATTAACCATTCCGTTGTAGTTGCGACACTTACTTGTCAGATACAATTAGCATGAGATACCCCAAACCCAGCAGTTGTTGGTACTTTTATTTAGCCATTCCGTTGTAGTGAAGCTGATTACTAGTCATATCGGATACAAGTCAAATTATAACTTTAGTTATAGTTGTCTATGATCGAGAACTGTGCTCCAAGTCGTCCATAACCGCGGACACGGCTTCTCGAAAAGATTTAACCCTGCAGGGGTGCACCAAAGTTTCCACACGCACCTACACCCTTGTTGTCAGATCAGGTAGGTACAAGATCACAAAACATACACCAACGGTATGTCGATGGGGTTTCGGACACGACGTTTCCCAGACCCAAAGTAAGCACATGGGGGCCACCCCACTAAGCTACCCGTAACGAAGTCAGCCGATCTCCGAGACGGGCCCAGAGGTTTGTGACAATGGCTGTAAACGACCGGGAACCCGAAAGTGTGACTGGGCTTGTCGATACCGCGAAAACATTCCACATTGGTTCCAAAATAGTACAGGTTCTCCACGCGCAATCGTAAATAAAGCAGTAAAGCATGGCATAAGTACAGGATAGTAATAAATCCCCAAACTACTTTGTGGCCCCCGGTACAGTACTTTGAAATCAGGTACTAATTGATGGGGGTGCCCATACACCCCACCTGTGGTTAGCGCGCTCGATCTCGGAACAGGTGTCAAGAACTCGGGGTCCTACGGGACACCAGTGAGCGGTTAAAACCAAATATTGTCTATTACCCACCAGTGCCTCTACATTAACCTACTTTCAATTTTAGTTATTATACAGTAATTAAAGCCATGATCATCTCTAACATTAAACATAAGGCATTACTCCAACAACTATGGTACTTGACGACACGCAACATCACTTGAGCAAGCGACTACGACACGCAAGTCCAACTATCTACCAAGCAACAGGTAATATGATGTGTCCAAGGCAATATAGGCTGCAAGGGATATCACGGGTACGAAAACTAGAGCATAACAACACAGATAGCAATAGATCAACAGGAAGAAATAAAGACTAGAAAGGTAAAATAGGTAGAAAGGGGGAGAATGCTCGCCTGGAAACATTGTCGAAGGTTCATTCGAAGATTGGGTCGACTCTCGCATCAACTCATTGGCCTAATTCGTGAAGAAGCAAAGCACTAGAAGAAACACCGGATGCACTATTTAATACTATGGCAAAAGATCGGGCATGATGCATGTATGATGTATGGCATGGCAAGGATGCGATGCAATTAGGCAATATTAAGAGGAACCGGGGTCTCGACAATTAATTAGGTGGTTCATATTGTTTAGATACCCTGCAATTTAAATGTTGTCTTAACAAGGCAAAATTATATCACTGATTTGATGCACAAATTTAAATGGGCCAATATTGGACTAGATTCGCCCACATATGGGCTCTATATTTAATTTAGGTGAATCATCTAGATACCCCCAAACACCCACAATATGTATGCAAACATGTTCATTTAATATGCAATAAGATCAATAACATATATTACAAAAATATGAGGGGTCTCGGATAGGGGTCACACATCGAATGGCGATCTTGGGGTTCACCGAGGGTTCGGGTTTTTGGATCGGGCTTCAGGGGTTCGACGGGGTTCGGTCTTTGGACGTCGGGATCGGTACGGTCTTCAGGGTTTAGCTTCTCGCGTCGGTCTCCAAAGTAGTCCAACACCACACCGCAATATCACCATCGCCAATCATAAAACTAGAGTCAACCCACACATGCATCTAAGGAAAAACCAGAAGCTCGGGATTGAAGTAGAGGTTGTCTTTGTTGCATACGAGTCGCTGGCCTTGTGCTGAGAACAAAAGTCAGGAGAAGCTCTCAGGAAAACATACTCTTGCGCACATACAAGCACACATGTACAGCAAGCGAGCGAGAGATCAGGGAACAGGGTACCCGCACCAAAAACATGGTGGATACGCGATGGCCTCGTGCTGGCCGAGCAGGGCGTGGCCGGAGGGTAGGCCTGGGCTCGCGCGCGCGAAGGCGAGGCTGGAGACGAAGGCAGCGGTAGAGGCCAAGGGCGGCGCTCAGGATGGTTGCAGAGGGGGGCGCAGCGCTGCAGGTCCGAGGCCGGGGAAGCGGACGGGGTGCTGGGGAGGAGCGAGGCGGCGGCGGAGGGGTCCGGTGGCGTGCAGAAGGAGGCCTCGAGGAGGCGGCCTGGTGCGAGATGGCGGTGGAGCCTGGGGGTCGGGGGAGGGAGAGCGGAGGCCGACGAAGCAAGGAGGAAGGAGCGGCAGACGGCAGGGTTGGCGGAGAGCAGGGGCACCGAGGGAGCTCTGCCGGTGGCGGCGACGGGGGGCACCTGAGGGGAAGAGGGAGATGGAGGCGGGGCGAGCGCGTTGGGTGGGGAGTAATCGGGGGCTCTCGGGGTGGGTCGCAAGAGCAAGGAACGAGGTGGGGACGCGGTCGGTGGAGCGAGACTAGGTTGGGCCGCTCGCGACAGAGAGAGAGGAAGCGGGACAGGGGCACGTGTGTGGAGATGTGTCGCGCGGGTTGTCGTGTTGGGTGGGAAGGTGGGTTGACCAGGTGAGTGCTGGGTCTGGTGGGCGGAGAGAGGGAGTTTGGCGGCAGGGTGAGGGAGGAAGGAGGTGGCGGTGCCTGCAGGTAAGGGAGAGAGGCGGTTGTTGATCAAAGAAGTAGAGGAGGGAGCACAGGGCGGCGGCGGCAGTTAGCGAGATGCAGGGGAGATGGGGTCGCGGGGGGAAGAGGTGGACGCGAGCGAGGCTCAGTCTTCGGGGAGGTGGGGCCAGCAGGGTGGGGATCGGTGGGGTAGGACCGAGATCGAATAGAGAGGGGAGAGAGGGCGGCCTGCATGAGTCGCGCGGCTGCGCATGCGTGAGTGGTGTGCGTGATTGACCGCGGTGGGTTCTGTGTGTGGCGGCGGGTTAGGTCTAGGTAGGGATGGGAATAGGATAGGTTAGGGTTTCCAGATAGGTTAGGGTTTGCAAAGGTGGGGTGGTAGGTGGCTACCTGTTAGGCCTTTTGGGCCTATCCTGCGGCTGCCTACCTCGGACAAAATATTTATGTTTAATATTTTTCTGTTTTTTTATGAGGCCTTTTATAAATAATTTTAGACAAAACAAAATATTGAGAAAAGACCGAGATTTCAATTTTAAATAGAGAAGGGGATAATTAGAAAATAATATAGGCTTTTGGGGAATAGGTTTAGTCAAACACATGCATGATGATGTCATGAGGATGCGCAACATACAAACAACCGCGATTTTCTAGTACTGGTTTTACCCGGGGTGCTACAATTAGGTACATCCCATTTGTATAGTACCTACCTTCCCTTAGTATGGTAGATGGTGTTTAACACCATAACCCCTTGGAGACCCCGTTTTAGCCAAAGTAAAAACTATGGGATGGGAAGACCCCGGGAAAATACTTAAAAAAATGGTTTATGCGAAAACCTTGGTGAGGCTTGGCCAATCAAGTGGTTTGGAAAATATAAGTGTTTTGTTTTACAAAAGGTGGACAAAAGATGGAGGAAAAATATTTATGAAAACACGCTCGGTTGTACAGTTCCTAATGCTTGAGCAATTAACCCGTGCAACCACATTACTCTGGAATGGGACAGGGCTCGGCTAGAAGTTTGTCTAATCCGGTATAGGTGTCTCAAAATACTACGGGGAAGAACAAATTCCCGGAGGCTGGGTTTTCCCCTGTAAAGGCCCATGTGAAACATCGGTCTGGGAAGGTAAATACCATTTAAATGGCGTCCAGACGATACTATGAGCCCCTCATTGAAAGCGAACACCATGCATGGTGCAAAACGCGCTCCGGTTGGCTTGTGACTATATAGGGTGTCCCGGTTTTGAGGGGGTTAACCTCATAGGGTAGGCACCTGTATCGGAGAGCGCATTCAGAAGGTCTTGACCGGTTATTCGACCCATGATCTGTGTAGATCAGAGACGGGTAATCGGATGGTGTGGGTACAGTGTACAACCTCTACAGAGTGTAAATCTATTCGAATAGCCGAGTCCTCGGTCATGGACGGTTGTGATGCCTGTTGTACGGGGGTGATGGTTTTGTTTTCAAAAAGGACTTCGTAAAAGCAATGGCTCGAAAATGTTTTGACCATGGGATGGTCAGGAAAATGGAGGAAGGATTTTAGTCATGAGATGACCGGAAGGAGAAAAAATGGGTGACTCAATCCTAGTATTTTCCTTAAAACTTTTCAAAAAGGTTTCCAACATGTTTTACAAAAGCTTTTCAACAAAGATATAGAGACATGCTATATCTACAAGAGAAACTGGTTTATAAAAGAACCTCTGCTGGAGCCATCCTACCACAGCCATATTGCATATCCGTTATTATTGTTATCTTAAGGTGGTTTGCGAGTACATTCAAAGTACTCACCGGAATTTTCCCTGGCTATTTACTTGGCCAAATTGCAGATTTTAAGAAGTGACGAAGGTGTTGACGTCTATGCGATATAGGCCGTCTTCCTAGTCAGTTGCATGTTGGTTAAGGCACGGGCTCTACGCTGAAGACTTCCGCTATTTGTGTTGTATTCGCCATAATGGCCATTTTGTAAGTTTTTGTAATCTTTACTTTATGGATTTTGTAATGATACTAGTCGGTTATGCTCACAGCTCACTGATCATGTGAACATGAATTGTATGCATAACGGGTATTCTCGGACCGTAAATCTAGGGTGCCACAAATATGAGGAAACCAATACTTTATTTCAATTTTAACATGTACATATATGATTACAAGGAAATATAACTAAGCATAGAAGGGAAGTAGCTGTGCAATATATCATGGACGGTCTATTTCATCCGGGTCTCTGTTGTCGCCAGCTCGCTCCCTTTTTCGAGTGTCAGGTCTTTCCTTGACTGGTCTCATGTCGGTTAAATAATATGACCCATTATGCAGAACTCTGCTAACCATAAAAGGTACCTTCCAAATTGGGGAAAGTTTGTTCTTTCTCTTTTGCACAAGTCGGAGAACCAAATCGCCTTTTCTGAAAGAACTGTTTTGTACTCTCTAACTATGATACTTGCGTAACTTCTGTTGATTTGTTGTAGATCTCTGCTTAGCAACGATGCGTACTTCTTCGATTATATGGAGATCATCTTGCCGAGAAACTTCTGCATCTTCTTCGATATACGCTTTGACTCGTGGAGCTTGATGTATCAGATCACTCGGAAGAACTGCTTTTGCACCGTAGACCAAGAAGAATGGGGTATAGCCTGTTGACTTGTTAGGAGTTGTACGCAAGCTCCATATCACAGATGGTAATTCTTCTGCCCAAGCCCCCACAGCCCGACAAAGCGGTGCTTCGAGGCGAGGTCGGATTCCTTGTAGAATGAGGCCATTAGTTCTTTCGACTTGTCAATTGGCTTGTGGATGTGCGACTGATGCAATATCAAGTCGGATCCCTTGTTCTATGCAGAATTCAGCAAGTTATCCCATGGAAAAGTTGCTCCCATTGTCAGTAATTATACTGTGTGGATATCCGAATCTGATAATTACATCCTCGATGAATCTTCTGGCTGTGGCTCCATCGCAACTTGATACGGGTTTAGCCTCAATCCATTTTGTAAATTTATCCACCATAACTAGTAGGTGAGTAAATCCACATTTTGCCATGCGAAACGGCCCTACCATATCAAGCCTCCAAACCGCGAACGACCATGTAATAGGGATTGTTCGCAGCTGTTCACCCGGAACATGTGTCTGATGAGCGTACTTTTGGCAGCCCTTGCATGTTTTGACCAGTTTGTCGGCATCCGCCTTAGCTGTAAGCCAAAAGAATCCGTGTCGATAAGATTTTGCCACTAAGGATCTGGCCGCAGCGTGGCGACCATACTCGCCTTCGTGGATTTCTCTTAAGATTCCCACTGCTTCTTCCGAAGAAATACATCTCCGAAACACGCCAGAAACACTCCTCTTATAGAGCTCACCATTTATTATAGTATATGCTTTTGCTCGTCGGACAATCTGCAGGCTCAAGACTTCGTCTTCGGGTAATTTTCCGTCTATCAGGAAATCCAGATAGGGTTTTGTCCAGCTGAGAATTACAACCAGAACTGCTATTAAAGGTGAGTCGGATTTCGTCGGATTGTCCTCATCAACTCCTACTATGGAGGGGACCCTTAAATTCTCTAGAAAAGCTCCATCCGGTACTTGTTTCCGTGCAGGGCCTATCCTGGATAGTGCTTCTGCTTCCTCATTTTCTTCTTGAGGGATGTGTTGAACCTCAAAACCCTCGAACGATTTAGATAATTCATCCACGACAGCTTTATATGATGCCATGTGCTTGATTGCTTTGCAGATATCTAATACTTTTTGAGTAACTAAATCCGAGTCTCCGTAACACATGAGTCTTGATATGCCAATGTTTTTGTCCATGCGTATTCCATGTAGCAGTGCTTCGTACTCGGCAATATTATTGGTTGTTGTGAAGTGTATTTGCAACAAATAGAACAACTTATCTCCTTGGGGTGATTTGAGCACCACGCTAGCCCCCAAGCCTCCTCGTGCTTTTGACCCGTCAAAGTGAAGGGTCCAAAATTACGAGTCTGGAAGGCCTGAGTTTTCTGCTATTTCTGTCCAATCAACGACAAAGTCGGCGAGAATTTGGGACTTGATTGTTGTACGTGGTTTATACTCAATGTCGAAAGATTCAAGCTCTATTCCCCACTTTGCGACACGTCATGTGGCATCGTGGTTGTTGATTATATCTCGCATAGGAGCTGTTCTCACTACTGTGATCTTGTGCTCTTGAAAATAGTGGCGTAGCTTTCTGGATGCAAAGAACACTCCATAGGCTAGTTTTTTATGGTGTGGATACCGTTGATTTGATTCTGTCAGGACCTCACTTAGATAATAAGTTGGCTGTTGCACCTTATGCTCGTGGCCTTCTTCCTCGCGCTCAACTACCGTTACCATGCTTATGACTTTGTTGGTCATTGTGATGTAGAGTAACATAGGTTCCTGAGATTCTGGCGCTGTGAGAACTGGTGGATTTGAAAGTAGGACTTTCAAACTTTGCAGGGCAGTTTTGGTTTCTGGGGTCTAGAAAAATTGCTCGGTTTTCTTCAAGAGTTTGTATAAAGGTGCGGCTCTTTCGCCGAGCCGGCTGACGAACCAACTCACTAGTGCAATGCAACCAGTGAGACGTTGTATGTCCTTTAGGCGAGTCGGCCTGGTAATGTTTAGGATAGACTTTATTTTGTCCCGGTTCACCTTGATGCCTTGCTCAGAGACGATGAAACCTAACAATTTTCCGGCTGGAATTCCAAAGAAACACATCTTCGTATTTAGCATCATGTTAAATTTTCGTAGACTAGCAAACATTTCATCCAAGTCAGAAATTAAAGTTTCCTTCTTTTTGGACATAACTACTATATCATCTACGTATATGTGGATGTTGCATCCGATTTGGTTGTTTAGAAAACGTTGAATGGTATGTTGATATGTTGCTCATGAGTTCTTTAAGACAAAAGGCATAGTTTTGTAGCAGAAGGTTCCAAAAGGAGTGACGAAAGACGTCTTAATTTTATCTGACTTTTTCATCGGTATATGGTGATATACGGAATATGCATCGAGAAAACAGAGTAATTCAGAACCTGACGTTGAGTCGATAACTTAATCGATTCTTGGCAAAGGAAACGGATCTTTTGGGCATGCCTTGTTCAAAGTGGTATAATCAACACACATCCTTAAATCAATGGTGTCCTTTTTAGGGACGAGTACAGGATTTGCCACCCAATCTTTATGGATGACCTCTGTTATGAAATCCACTAGCTCTAAGCAGGCTAATTCCTTGGCTATTGCTTTGCGCTTTTCATCACCAAACCGTCGTAAGTACTGTTTGACGGGTTTAGCATCTGGGTACACATGAAGAGAGTGCTCGGCAAGTTCCTTAGGTACTCTGGTCAGGTCAGATGGCTCCCATGCAAAGATATCACTATTATCTTTGAGGAACTCGACGAGCGCGCTTTCCTATGCGTGGCCTAAGCCTACCCCTATGTTTGTCGTCTTGGAGGGATCATCTTCCTTCAACGACGTCTTCTTCGTCTCTTCCGACGCCTTGAACTGCAAACTTTCCTTCAGCACCTCATTCTTCATAGCGGGAATCTCGGACGGATTGATAGTCTTCTTGATCTCCTCGTACTCCTGGGTGTGGCATCCCGCAAAACCACTACTAGAAAATCGCGTCGAATTTGTGCATTGCATCGTCATCATCATGCATTGTTTGCCAAAACTATTTTTGAAAACCCCGATTTGTTTTCCAAACGCCCCACCTTGCTCAAACTCCAAAACCCGGTCCCCGGAATATTTTGTTTTGGCCGCTATCGGTTTGCATGCGGGCCGTTTAAATCAAATAAAAGTTTAATTGTTTTTAGCGGGGCAGTCGAACGGGCCGCGTTTAGCCAACGACCACCCCATATTTTAAAATCGGTCCAACCTGTTCCGCCCCCCCCTAAATTCTAAACCCACCCACTACTCTACCCACACACACCTCCACCTCACTCCCCCTAATCAGAACTTGCCACATCCTCTCACCCTCCCCCCCCTAACCAATAAAAACCTGCCACATCACCTAACCCCTCCTCCACTCAACCTGCTTCCACTAAACCCACCCCACCGACCGCCCACCAGCCTACCCACGCGGTCACCCCCCCTATGACACGCGGGACCCACCTAACCCACCAACCCCCTCTCTCTCTCTCCTCCCACCTCACCCACCGCCGACTCCACTCCCCTGTCCCTGACCGCCCCACGCCTGGGCCCCACCTCGCCTGCCACGCCTGTGCTTCTTCCTCCTCTCACACCCCTTGCCACGCCCCTAGCTTCTCCCAACCTCCGCTCAGCCTCAGCTCCTCCTTCCTCCCTGTGCTCTGCGCCCCACCTCCGGCCCTTCCTCTCCCGGCAACCACCCTCCGCCTCCTCCCTTTCCTGCAGACACCACAGCTGACCAACCTCCTCCGGCTCGGTCCCGGCTCGACCAGCCACGGGCTGGCCTCCACCATGAGCTCAAGAATCAGCCCAAGGCTGCCGCCAAGCAGCCATCGCCCAACCTCCGCTGCCGCCTCGGCCGGAACTCCGCCTCCCATGCCTTCCCCTCCGCTGACGGCCAGCTCACGCGCCGCTTCCTGGCTGCGCCGTCCCTCCCGCCACGACCGCCCAGGCCGCTTCGAGGTCCGCCGCTGCCGCTGCTCGCCAGCTGTCGTCGCCGCCGCTCGCCTGCTCCGCCATCGAGCCTGCGGTCGCAGGGCCACCGCCAGCCTCGCCGTCCCTTCGGTCTCCGGCGCCCCCGCCTGCACCGAGCCGACCGTCGTTCGCCTCTCCGGCCTCGCCCCGGGCGCCACCGCCTGCCTCGGCCTCGCCTCCCAGCGCCCCCGGGCCTTGCAGCGTCGCCGACCTGAGCACCCCCGCTGGCCCCGAGGCCGACCCTTGCCTCTGCCATGTACGCGATGCCAGGACCTACCATCAACATGAACGTCTTCTTGGAACGCGTGGCTCGTCCTCTTCGGAATCCAAGACCGCTCCCGACGCCCGATCCCGGATGCACCAAGTTATCCTTCGAGGACCACACAAGACCACGGGCGTCGAGATCCCGAGCATCCGAAGACCGATCCTCGAAGACCGAAATCTAGGCACGCCAAGACCCGAACCCCGGAATCCGAGTCCGACCGACCGACAACTAGAACTGGGACCGACAAGGTCGACCTCACCGACGCCATGATCTCCCTCACGGAATCCGAAGCACGGACCCGCCAAGACTCTCGCAACGGCAAGAACGCCCCCGTGGGACCCGACAAGGTCTTCCCGACGACAAGAACGACACCGCCCCGGAAGGACCCGATGCGCCCCCGACGCCAGGCCAAGTACTTCTTCATGGAACGCCGAGTGCTTCACCGGACACCGAGAACATCCCCCTGAAACGCCATGACCATCGACATGACCCCAAGTTCCGCACCCGGAGGCGCCAAGACCTACCCCCGTACCGAGAACGAGAGAACGATCCCGCCGGAAACGACCTCGCCGAACCCTGGACCCTGTCGAACCCCGAACCCCGGAACCCCAAGATCGTCGACCCCCCCTAAATGTGTGACCCTTTTCCCTCGATACCCTATTTTATAAATGCATAATAACAACTTGATTGCATATTAAATTGTCATTTCCGCATGCATAGCATTGGTTTGGGGGCCTTATGCCGATTCACCTAATAATTAAATATGGGGCCCATATGCGGGCAAATCTAGTCTCATATTGGCCTCATTTAAACTTGTGTAGCGAACCGGTGAAGCTTTCTGCCTTGATAAACAACATTTAATTTGCGGGGTATCTAAACAACTTGAACCACCTAATATTTGTCGGGACCCCGGTTCCGCTTAATCTTGACCTAATTGCATCGCACCTTGCCCTGCCATGCATCATACATGCATCATGCCGATCTTCTGCCAAGTATTAAATATTGCATCCGGTGTTTCTTCTAGTGTTTTGCTTCTTCGCGGATAAGGCCGTTGAGTTGATGTGAGCTTCGCCCCGATCTTCGGGGAAAACCTTCGACAATGTTTTCAGGCGAGCATCTCCCCCTTTCTACCTATCTTACTTTATAGTATTTACTTCCCTCCTGTTGATCTATTGCTATCTGTGTTGCGATGCTTTAGTTTCCGTACCTGTGATATACCGTGCAGCCCTATATTGCCTTGGACACATCCTATTCCCTGTTGTTTGGTAGATAGTTGGACTTGCGCGTCGTAGTTGCTTGCTCAAGTGCTGATGTGGGTCGTCATATGCCACAGTTGTTGATGTATTGCCACATGTTGTTATTGGAGATGATCCTAGTTTTACTTATCGTCACTTTAATTTCTGTTAACAACTAAAATTGAATAAGCAGAGGCATCGGTGGGTGATAGATAATATTTGGTTTCCGAACGCCCACTTGTGTCCCGTAAGACCCCGAGTACTTGATATACTGTTCCTTGATTTTGCGCGCTATCCACATCCGGAGGTATATGGGACCCCCGAGCGAGCTTGATTCATTCTTATTTCTTGGGGCCACAAACTAGTTTGAGGTTTTATTTACGATCCTGTACTTATGCCATGCTTTACCGCTTTATTTACGATTCTGCGAGGTACTGCACACTGTACTATTTAGGTTCGGACCACGATTTCGCGGTGTCGACAAGCCCCGTTTGGGGTTCCCAGTCGTTCACAGCCGTCTAGCCAAACCTTGAGGCCGTCTGAGCTTGCTTACTCCGCTATGGATTCTACTCTAAGGGTGGCCCCTGAAATATTTCGAATCCTGTGATTGTTCACCGTGAAAGCCTCGTTGGGTTTTGATTTGGTTTTTCCGAGGTTGATCGAGCGTGTGTTGCTATTGGTGCACCCGCCGGGTTAAAACTTTCAAAGCCGTGTCCGGATATGGACGACTTGGAGCACAGTATCTCGATCATAGACAAGCATAACTAAAGTTTACTGCTATAAATTTGACTTATAATGACTAGTAATTAGCTCTACTATAATGGAATGGCTAATTAATACTGCCCACCATTGCTTGTTGGTTGTCGCTTGCGACAAATGTATCTGACTAGTAAGTATTGCAACTACAACGAATTGGCTGAATAAAAGTACCAACAACTGCTGGGTTTTGGGTTTATCTCATGATATCTGTATCTGATTAGTAATTGTTGCAACTACAACGGAATGATTAAATAAAAGTGCCCACTGCTTACTTTATCCGGACGATTATCTTAATCTGACTAGTAAAGTGCCGCAACTATAACTGAATGAGTAAAACTGCCAACTGTGTGAGTTCCTCGGTTGACTTCCTCGTTTGGTCTCGAGGAGGAAACACTGTGGATGGGTTTGTTTGGTGTTAGTCTCAGGACGGATCCGGATAGGTCATTCTTACCCCTCTCTGATAAGCGCCGGTGTATCGAGTCCCTATAGGTTGTTTAGTGCATGCTGCCGCTGCCGCTCAGTCCACCATACCTATGTAGGCGAGGACCGCCGAATTCTAGCCTCGCCGTGTACTGGCCTCAGTACTGACGCTCCTTCTTTGTTTTCTGCTTTGCCCTTTTTGGCACCCCTTTTGTTAAGCAGGTTTGAGATCGACGCCAAGAAGGTGGTTACTCACGGCTTGGCCTCAGGCAGGTTATGGACGCCATTGGTTATTCTCAGGGCTCTTAGCCCCATTTGCATCTTGTCCGTAGTCGGACGCTCGATCATTTTCAAGGTGATTTGGATCTTTGTATATTACATTTGTATTCTTGACTCTTTGAGTCGTTATATATATCTGCTCATGGGTCCCATCGAGGACTGTTGTGTAATGTTATTACTTCGTTTTCCACCCGCACGAAAGTGCCTGGTGGGCACCTTTGAATCGTTTCTATGCGGGTTTGGCGAATTTTGCTCAAACTTGCATAGGTCCGATTCTGAGGGTGTTACAGAGTGGTATCAGAGCTCAGCAGTTGCGATACCCCACAAGTCCAGCCTGTAGGATAACTTAGCTAACGGCCGAAGTAGAAGTGTCAAAACTATTTTTGAAAATCGGTTGGATAGTTCTGATTAGGTCTGATTTTACTCCTTACCCCTCTGCTGTTCTCCTCTCACCTCTACGTGTTTTGAATCCGCTCTCTTCTCTCTCTTCGAGTCCAGGATTTCTCGTGGTTGGGTATCCGTCGTACCTTCAGGGTTTCGCGTTCTTCCTTTTGAGACGGAGGTGCTACGTTCATCAATCTGCAACTTGTCTGTTGTACCCTTCCTCCAACCTTCTGTCCTTGAGCTCTTTATCCATATGTGCTCCTTGCTGGATATCAGTGTCGTGAAAAACATATGAGAAGGACGAGCTTTGGTGAAGTTGGGGTTAACCTTGAGCATGTGTTGTTCATGCCAATGGAACCACCGCGAAACCTAATCAGTGTGTCTTTCATACGATTTCTGCTGGCAACACTCCCTTGTTTCCGAGCCTCGCTTGTCGAGATCTTCAGTCTGATTCCGAGAGTTGGATGCTTAATCCGCTTATTCGTGTGCAGAGTAATGGTTTGAGTGTGGGATGGAGTAGCTACCCTACCACTGCTCTTATCATTCGCTCTTGTACGTCGAATCAGTGGATCCAGCGGTTTTACTCCCCATGGAAGTTAGAGGTAGCCTTATCGTTTGATACCTCTACCTTCGTCCTTTGTTTCTCCGGAGTGTTCTCTCGACGATCAGGAGTAAAGACCCTTTGTTGGTGGTGCCGCCGATTTCAAGATGGAGAATGAACCCTCGTTAGTGGTGTCGCGAGGATTTACACGAAGCGAGAAGACGCAGATCGCCGACCTTTCTTCCGGTGCCATGAGGCGGATCTCGAGGGCGAGATCCCTTGTTAGTGGTGTCGAATTGTGGCATCCCGCAAAACCACTACTAGAAAATCGCGTCGAATTTGTGCATTGCATCGTCATCATCATGCATTGTTTGCCAAAACTATTTTTGAAAACCCCGATTTGTTTTCCAAACGCCCCACCTTGCTCAAACTCCAAAACCCGGTCCCCGGAATATTTTGTTTTGGCCGCTATCGGTTTGCATGCGGGCCGTTTAAATCAAATAAAAGTTTAATTGTTTTTAGCGGGGCAGTCGAACGGGCCGTTTTAGCCCGAACGACCACCCCATATTTTAAAATCGGTCCAACCTGTTCCGCCCCCCCTAAATTCTAAACCCACCCACTACTCTACCCACACACACCTCCACCTCACTCCCCCCAATCAGAACTTGCCACATCCTCTCACCCTCCCCCCCCTAACCAATAAAAACCTGCCACATCACCTAACCCCCTCCCTCAACCTGCTTCCACTAAACCCACCCCACTGCACCCCACCAGCCTACCCACGGTCACCCCTATGACACGGGACCCACCTAACCCACCAACCCCTCTCTCGCTCTCTCTCTCATCCCACCTCACCCACCGCCGACCCACTCCCGTCCCCTGACCGCCCCCACGCTGGGCCCCACCTCGCCCAGTGCTTCTTCCTCCTCACACCCGCCCGCGCCTCCCTAGCTTCTCCCAACCTCCGCCAGCCCTCACTGCTCCTCCTTCCTCCCTGTGCTCTCCCCACCTCCGGCCCTTCCTCTCCCACGGCAACCACCCTCCGCCTCCTCCCTTTCCTGCACCCCAGCCGACCAACCTCCTCCGCTCGGTCCCTGGCCGGCGCCGCCTCCACCATGAGCCGCCTGGCCCCTGGCTCCGCCAGCCATCGTCCCAACCTCCGCCGCCTCGACGCCAGAACTCCGTCGCCTCCCCAGCCTTCCTCCGTCTGACAGCCCGGCCCGCCCGCCGCCTTCGCTTCGCGGTCCCCTCCGCCACGACCGCCCAGTTACCAAGGCCAGGCCGCCCTTCGAGGTCCCGCCGCCTGCTCGCCCGCCTCGCCGCCGCCTCGCCCGCCCGCTCCGCCACCGAGCCTGTGGCCACGCAGGCCACCGCCAGCCGCTGGGTCTTCGGTCTCCGGCGCCCAGACCGAGCCGACCGTCGTTCGCCTCTCGCTCGCCCGGGCGCCACCGCCTCGCCTCCCAGCGCCCCCGGGCCTTGCAGCGTCGCCGACCTGAGCACCCCCGCTGGCCCCGAGGCCGACCCTTGCCTCTGCCATGTACGCGATGCCAGGACCTACCATCAACATGAACGTCTTCTTGGAACGCGTGGCTCGTCCTCTTCGGAATCCAAGACCGCTCCCGACGCCCGATCCCGGATGCACCAAGTTATCCTTCGAGGACCACACAAGACCACGGGCGTCGAGATCCCGAGCATCCGAAGACCGATCCTCGAAGACCGAAATCTAGGCACGCCAAGACCCGAACCCCGGAATCCGAGTCCGACACCGACAACTAGAACCGTGGGACCGACAAGGTCGACCTCACCGACGCCATGATCTCCCTCACGGAATCCGAAGCACGGACCCGCCAAGACCCTCGCAACGGCAAGAACGCCCCCGTGGGACCCGACAAGGTCTTCCCGACGACAAGAACGACACCGCCCCGGAAGGACCCGATGCGCCCCCGACGCCAGGCCAAGTACTTCTTCATGGAACGCCGAGTGCTTCACCGGACACCGAGAACATCCCCCTGAAACGCCATGACCATCGACATGACCCCAAGTTCCGCACCCGGAGGCGCCAAGACCTACCCCCGTACCGAGAACGAGAGAACGATCCCGCCGGAAACGACCTCGCCGAACCCTGGACCCTGTCGAACCCCGAACCCCGGAACCCCAAGATCGTCGACCCCCCCTAAATGTGTGACCCTTTTCCCTCGATACCCTATTTTATAAATGCATAATAACAACTTGATTGCATATTAAATTGTCATTTCCGCATGCATAGCATTGGTTTGGGGGCCTTATGCCGATTCACCTAATAATTAAATATGGGGCCCATATGCGGGCAAATCTAGTCTCATATTGGCCTCATTTAAACTTGTGTAGCGAACCGGTGAAGCTTCGCCTTGATAAACAACATTTAATTTGCGGGGTATCTAAACAACTTGAACCACCTAATATTTGTCGGGACCCCGGTTCCGCTTAATCTTGACCTAATTGCATCGCACCTTGCCCTGCCATGCATCATACATGCATCATGCCGATCTTCTGCCAAGTATTAAATATTGCATCCGGTGTTTCTTCTAGTGTTTTGCTTCTTCGCGGATAAGGCCGTTGAGTTGATGTGAGCTTCGCCCCGATCTTCGGGGAAAACCTTCGACAATGTTTTCAGGCGAGCATCTCCCCCTTTCTACCTATCTTACTTTATAGTATTTACTTCCCTCCTGTTGATCTATTGCTATCTGTGTTGCGATGCTTTAGTTTCCGTACCTGTGATATACCGTGCAGCCCTATATTGCCTTGGACACATCCTATTCCCTGTTGTTTGGTAGATAGTTGGACTTGCGCGTCGTAGTTGCTTGCTCAAGTGCTGATGTGGGTCGTCATATGCCACAGTTGTTGATGTATTGCCACATGTTGTTATTGGAGATGATCCTAGTTTTACTTATCGTCACTTTAATTTCTGTTAACAACTAAAATTGAATAAGCAGAGGCATCGGTGGGTGATAGATAATATTTGGTTTCCGAACGCCCACTTGTGTCCCGTAAGACCCCGAGTACTTGATACCTGTTCCTTGATTTTGCGCGCTATCCACATCCGGGAGGTATATGGGACCCCCCTGAGCCAGAGCTTGATTCATTCTTATTTCTTGGGGCCACAAACTAGTTTGAGGTTTTATTTACGATCCTGTACTTATGCCATGCTTTACCGCTTTATTTACGATTCTGCGAGGTACTGCACACTGTACTATTTAGGTTCGGACCACGATTTCGCGGTGTCGACAAGCCCCGTTTGGGGTTCCCAGTCGTTCACAGCCGTCTAGCCAAACCTTGAGGCCGTCTCGGAGCTTGCTTACTCGCTATGGATTCTACTCTAAGGGTGGCCCCGAAATATTTCCGAATCCTGTGATTGTTCACCGTGAAAGCCTCGTTGGGTTTTGATTTGGTTTTTCCGAGGTTGATCGGCGTGTGTTGCTATTGGTGCACCCGGCGGGTTAAAACTTTCTCGAAAGCCGTGTCCGGATATGGACGACTTGGAGCACAAGATTCTCGATCATAGACAAGCATAACTAAAGTTTACTGCTATAAATTTGACTTATAACGACTAGTAATTAGCTCTACTATAATGGAATGGCTAATTAATACTGCCCACCATTGCTTGTTGGTTGTCGCTTGCGACAAATGTATCTGACTAGTAAGTATTGCAACTACAACGAATTGGCTGAATAAAAGTACCAACAACTGCTGGGTTTTGGGTTTATCTCATGATATCTGTATCTGATTAGTAATTGTTGCAACTACAACGGAATGATTAAATAAAAGTGCCCACTGCTTACTTTATCCGGACGATTATCTTAATCTGACTAGTAAAGTGCCGCAACTATAACTGAATGAGTAAAACTGCCAACTGTGTGAGTTCCTCGGTTGACTTCCTCGTTTGGTCTCGAGGGGGAAACACCAGGATGGGTTTGTTTGGTGTTAGTCTCAGGACGGATCCGGATAGGTCATTCTTACCCCTCTCTGATAAGCGCCGGTGTATCGAGTCCCTATAGGTTGTTTAGTGCATGCTGCCGCTGCCGCTCAGTCCACCATACCTATGTAGGCGAGGACCGCCGAATTCTAGCCTCGCCGTGTACTGGCCTCGATCGACGCTCCTTCTTTGTTTTCGCTTTGCCTTGTCGGCACCCTTTTGTTAAGCAGGTTTTGAGATCGACGCCGTTAGCGAGGTTACTCACGGCTTGGCACAGGGTTATGGACGCCATTGGTTATTCTCAGGGCTCTTAGCCCCATTTGCATCTTGTCCGTAGTCGGACGCTCGATCATTTTCAAGGTGATTTGGATCTTTGTATATTACATTTGTATTCTTGACTCTTTGAGTCGCTGTTATATATATCTGTTCTGTGGGTCCCATCGAGGACTGTTGTGTAATGTTATTACTTCGTTTTCCACCCGCACGAAAGTGCCTGGTGGGCACCTTTGAATCGTTTCTATGCGGGTTTGGCGAATTTTGCTCAAACTTGCATAGGTCCGATTCTGAGGGTGTTACACTGGGCGTGTAGCACAGCTTCGACAAAGGCAGCAGATCCTTCGTCGCACTCTCGCACCTTCCTCGGATTTCCTCGTACGGTGATTACGCCCTTTGGACCTGGAAGTTTAATCATGTTGTAGATGTAACAGGGATGGGCCATGAACGCCCAGTAAGCCGGATGTCCGAAGATGGCATGGTAAGCACTTTTGAACGGTACCACCTCAAAAGAGAGTGGATCGGTCCAGTAATTATCTCGGGTTTCGAATGTCACGTCCAGAGTAATATCACCTAGAGAATTTGCCTGTCTCCCTGGTCCAATGCCATGGAAAGTTACACTGTTGTAACTCAACTGGCTCTTGTGTAGCTTCATGCGGTGGAGTGTCTCGATGTAGAAGATATTGATACTGCTCCCACCGTACATGAGTGTTTTTTAGAACTCATAGCCATCAATAAGAGGATTGACGACCAAAGGGTACTTTCCCCGATGATGTGTTTTCCTCGGGTGATCTAAACGATCAAAGGTGATAGTCACCTCTAAGCAGTCTAGTAATTGGGGGACAGTCGTAACCGTGGAATTGAGCTCAAGAATAACCGCCTTTTTGTCCTTAGCTGGTTGGGATCCAAGGAAGAAAACGTATGCGTCTTTCTTAGTCGAAAAAGTTTTCTTTTCGTCCGACTTGGGCTCTGCAGTGGCTTCCGCTTCTTCTATGTCGGAATCTTCCTTGGGCTCCTTTCCTTTCTCGGAATTTTTCTTTCCTTTTCGTCGCTTGGCTCTGTAGCCAGCGGATTCGTCTTTCTTGATTTCGTCATTGAAATGACACTCGGCATTTGTATGGGTAGATCCTCCGTTACTATCCAAGTGGTGGACACAGGGATTATTGGCAGTGTCAGTCCAGGTATAGGTTCTTCCGGGTTGTTGGTCTCCTCTGCCCTGGTTTCGGAAAGTTCCTCAGCCTCTACCACGGACGCCTCCGCGCCCTCCTCGTCCTCCATATCCGAACGTTGCGTTGACAGCTGCGTTGTCCGGAGCCAACTTTTCGTCTGAGGTGTTCTTGCGCTTCTGAGTTTGCTTTGGTTGTTTGGCCGTATTGGCATTGGGCATAATATTTAGCAGCCCTTCTGAATCATCATCGGCACCAGTGGATTTGCTTGCCATCTCTATCATTTTTCCCAAATCTATGACATGGTCACGCTTCAGCCTGTGACATAAAAGTCCGACTGGAAGTCCTGCAATAAAAGCTTCTATCGCAGTTTTCTCATTTACTACTTCGCAGGAGTTCTTCATATCGATCCAGCATCCGAGGTAATCCCGGCAGGTTTCTCTGGGTCTTTGGGTGCAACGCTGCAAGTCTCCGACTGTGCAGGGCCTCCTGTATGTTCCCTCGAAGTATGAAAAGAACGCAGTTTGCATATCATACCAGTTATGAATTGAATTCTCTGGCAGTTCATTGATCCATGATCGAGTTGTCTTCCTCAACATCAGTGGGAGATATCGGGCTGCAACCAGGTTGTTTCCTCCTCTGGCAATGCAACAAGCCTGGAAAATATCCTGGAGCCAAGTATCTGGCCGAGTTGCACCGTCATAGGGCTGAATATGTTTGCCGATGCCAAAGTCAACCGGAAATTTTGTCTGACGTATACATGGACCAAAGAACTTAGGTCCTATGTACACATCCTCTTGCTCGTACCGCCGCACTTCTATGTTTGATTTGATGCGATGGAGAGCTTTGTTTGGCGAGAGAGATCTGCGCCTTGGAGGCTCGCGGATTCTGCGCGGTGGAATTGGATTTCTGCTTCTTCTGTCACCATTGCCGCCTCCGCCCCTGCGGCGTCTGGGGCTACAAAGTGATCCCTCATGGACGCTGCTGGGGGCGATGGTGGCCCTGGTGGATTATTTCCGGTTGTGTTTCTTGGTGGTGGCGGTGGAGCCTCATTATGCTGACTCTGATGTTAGTTTATCCGGGCAATGTCCCTACTAGATTTAGGACGGTCCGGATCATCTCTTCATCTAGCATTGCCATCCGGACGGCTTGGTGGTGGCATCCTTAACCGATCTTGCTCCTCTCGCTGGAAGCGTGTTTCTGGGTCTTCTCTGTAGCGATTGTTTTTCCGACGATGATCCTGATGAGGAACCATTGCCCTGATGGCATCTTCGGCCATAGCCGGATTAACTCTTGCCTAGTCACGTGCTGGCCAGCGAGAGTGGCTATTGGAGTCGGTCTTGGAATTTTCTTCTTCTCCACGGGGACGATAGCACTGAGCCGTATCCCTGCGGAGCCTTACATCAGCGCTTTGGTCAGCGTCAGTGTGGCAAAACTCGGATTTTCAGGCCAGCTTGCCACAAAATGACGCGGCCGTATTTTGCTGCTTTAATCCTTTGTCTAGCAATGCGACGCACTGCTGGACCTGCTGCGGATACGGATTCTTGGCGAGGATGGCTCGAGCTACAACAGCGTTTTCCACCGGCGTGCTGTAGATTCGGATCTTCTCTCCGTCTTTTCCGTCGAATAGATCTTTGTGGATATCCGGATTCTTGTTTGCAAGAAATGGACCTCCCCTCGTTTTGTTTGGATGTCGCTTGAAATCTGACTGGTATCTGGCAGGATCGTTGTCTAACTGTTGTCTCATCTCGACGAGGCGCGCGACCTCTTCAAGTAGAAGCAGGTGGTTCTTTTCCAGGTCCTCAGCCCTTTTCTCCAGTGCCTCTGGCGTAAGATCCGAAGCTGTTGGGATTGGAATTGTGATAGCATCTCTATAAATTTCACGTGCACCCTTGGTGACAACGTGTCCATCCACAGGAGGATCGATTGGGGTGGGATTAATCGGATCTCCGTCTTGATTCTCCATCTCGATCTCTTCATCAACTTTTTCTTCGTTGGTTTCCTCGATGTCCGGCTCCGCCGGAGTCGGATTCTTTTTCTTTTTTGTTCTTCTTCTTTGACCGCCCAGTAGCCTTAACGTGCGTACCAGTGGCAAAGACGGCTTTTGGTCTGGTACCAAGGGATAAACTTCCATCGGTACTTTCCGTCATGGTTGGCTTGTAGACCTTGGAGGAATCTCTGGTGTCCATGTCGTCCTTCAAGGTGTAGCTTTCATCCATGCTATCATATGGACTAGGAGGAGTTTATGGATCACCTGGTGTTTTTCTGGAGACGTACTCTTGCTCGTACTCCTCTATATCTTTGTCGAAGTCTCGAAGTTCCTGAGACGTTATTGACTCCGCTAGGGATCCAGGTAAGTCGGTGTTTTCTTCGATTGCATCTAGGACCGAGTCGCTACCAGCTCCAGCATCGACAAAGTCAGATCCAGTGATTATGTGGTACATGAAAAAGTGTTTCTTCTTATTCATGGTCTTGAAGTAGTGGCACATCTGGGTTTCTGCCTCCTCCATCTCAAAGTTCTCCGTGATACCGGCGATTTCTTTGTAATCAATGTAGGGGTTCTTCATCAACTCCTTCATCATGTGCTTCAAGGGTAATTTTCCTGCTACGACGTCCAGTATGGCGGAGCCGTAGTGAATATATTCCTCATCGGTGTATCCAATATCATCTGAGAGATCAGATCCGGATTCTTCTTCCACCTCTTCCTCCACTATAGGAGTAGGTTGGGTGGGTTCGATTTTCTCCGGGACCTTGAACTCTTCCGCCTCTACGGACAAAGTAGATCCGGATGTTTCTTCCGCCATGGTCATCACCTCAAGGGTGGGATGGGCGGGTTCAGCGAAGCCGACATAGATATCGATCTCGCTGATAGACATGATCGTGTAGGTCGTCACGGGTTTTGAAGACGGAATCCAAGTCTCATCAAGGATGATGAGAGGGACATCACTGGCGTAGACCACGCGACCCATGGCAATTGTTTCACCGATTCCTGCATGCACAGATTGCGCCTGGAACAATGCTCCAAAGGTTACCTGCCCCACGGTGGACGCCAACTATCGTCGGATTGTCGAAAAGTACGCCATCGGGGGTCCTAGTGGCGTTGGAAAGATGGGGTGTGAGACGTCGGATGTTCTAGGAGCGGTGATCACAAGTTTACCCAGGTTTAGATTCAACTGTGGTGATCGGATCCTACTCCTGCTAGCAACCCAATAATAAATCGGCGTAAGCCGGATGTTATAATGGATTACAAGAGAGGTTCGCCTGTGCGAGTTGGTTGTGGTTGTGTATCGAGTTGTCCCCTAAAGGCTCCCATAGGGCCGGTTTATATAGTCACCGGGGTCTAGGGTTACAGGGAGAGACCTATCCGGCTATGTTACAGAGTCGGTAACTACGTACAGCTTGGACTACAAGTAATATTGCAGGCCTAAGTCGGTAACTCTTCTGGGCCTTGTCGTAGCCGGAACTGGCTCCTCCTTTTTCTCTGACTGGGCCGACCATGAAGCAAAGCTCTAACCCATTGGTGGGCCACCCTAGTCAGCGAGTCCTGTAGGTATACCCGAAAAGTATATCCCCAACAGTATACTTATAAGGTCTAATAAAAATTGGACATCCCTAATTATTCTCATAGGAACTCTGAGCGTTTTATCTACAAGCATTATTTTCATATCAGTATCCTCTAATTCGTCTAGGGCTAGTTCATTTTGGATTTTAGATAAAAATTATAGGGGATTACATTAACAACTGTTCCTATATCATAGAGACCATAATAAGAATATCCACCAAAAGTGCAAAGGAGAATATGTTTACCAACTTCTTTATCTTTTACCTTTCCTTCAACAAACTGCGAAGCTTCGGTATCTAGCTCTACAATGTTGCAATGTGAAAACATGGTTCAGATGTCTTCTTTCATTGGTTCCCCAGTCTCTTGCATACTTACCCTGTTAGTTTTTCTTGCTTGTTCCTCCTTTTCTAGCATCTTGAGGAACACTCTTTCTTCTTCACGTTGATCTTCGATTTGTTGAGCCATCATATTTTTCCTTACGGTCCTTGGAAAAGGAAGAGGTTCAACATACGGGGGCATCTCCCTCAATGGATCCATATGAGCTGCAGTTATTATATCAACGTCTTCAACTAGCTCAGGTGGGGGAGTATATTGAAACCAGTCTTTCTTGGGATCTTCAATGTGTTCTGTAAACAACTTAAGGATTTGAAAAATAATATCATGATTAAGTTGAAGCTCAATAGTATTTTATTTTAGCTTGCTAGATTATTTATAAGGATTGAGACGG
Organism: Avena longiglumis; assembly: GCA_030063025.1. Lineage (NCBI taxonomy): Eukaryota > Viridiplantae > Streptophyta > Magnoliopsida > Poales > Poaceae > Avena > Avena longiglumis. The sequence continues at coordinate 309,021,939 of CP125976.1, read as the reverse complement.
TTATATTCAATTTCTACACCCTGTTCACCTCCTAAATTGAAACCCCAAGTTTCTCTATTACGACGAATACATTCTAGGAGTTCCCAAGATTTAGTTATAGTTAGATCCATAAAAGAGCCTCCGGAATTTGTATCAAGCTCATGTTTAATTTCTTGATTAAGTCCCCCATAGAAAATATGTGAAACATACAATTCATGTAAATCATAGTGGGGACATTTATTAAGGATAGACTTATTCCTTTTGAAGGCCCTTACCAAGCCTTCACCTGGGCGGTTCTGGAAGTTCGTGATTGCCCTTCTTACCTTAGCAGTCTTTACGTTGGGAAAGGGTCGAAATAAGAATTCTGCTTTGACCTTTTCACAAGTGTCAATTTTTTTAGCAGGGCAAATTCTATACCAAGCTAAGGCATTGTTGGTTAGATATTGGCTAGCAAATTAAAGTTTTAGTTCATCATCATAATAGCCTCTCAATTCAAGTGTCCAACATAACTAAGTAAAATGTATTAAATTAGTGTAGGGATCCTCATCTAGATCATCTCCTACAAGAAGTTTTCTCTTTAATAATAGCGAAAAATGAGGGTTGACGTCATATTTTGGTTCGCTCCCACTCAGGAATTCTTCGACAAGGTTTCTATTGAACTTCCTGTGGTGTTTAGCTACATCGAGCTGATTCATCAGTCCGAGTGTAGTCATGGTGTTTACCTAAAACTAATAAACAACTTTACTACAACAAATAGTAAAATTAGCAACTAAGAACAAAAACTAAAAGCACTTAGCTCCTCGGCAACAGCACCTTAAAATAGCTTGACGACTGCAAGTGCACTAATCGATTATAGCTAGTTTTGAAATAAGAGTATCGAACCCACAAAGAGCTATTTGGTTAAGGTCTTTATGCCCCTCATCACTATCTACCAAAGGATACTTGTAAGCTTCCTTTGATTTCAAGTAATGGTTGTTTGACAGGTTTTTGGGTTGAATGCAGAAAAGTAATTAAAACAAGTAAAGGGAAACAAGTAACAAAAGCGTTTGGAATGTTGGTTGAACTCAATAGGGATAAAGAGTTCTCAGGGATGTAGGATACACCACTAGCATGTTGTAATTAACCATAATTAGGATAACCTATTTCTTATGTCATGATATGTGTGGAGAGAGTTCCATAATAATATGTTCACAACGAGGCTTGTAGGCAGTCACTTTGTTGATATAGGAATGAGGTCATCTCTAAATAACCACCGCATTGTCTAAGAGCAGTCACCCATACATACCACTACAATTAAGGGTCTCATCATGGATATTTTTATTATCTTATTGAATCTCTCTTTGTTCTTTCTTCGACTATGCAGGTTGCTAGCCGTTCTTCTAGTCACAATAGCTCTAGGCACGCTTCTAAGCATGTCCAAAGGATTTCAACGTCTTCTTTTACCCAAAGGAAAATAATATGTGCCCAACTACACATATCATCTAAAGAGAGAGATCAAACACAGATCATTGGTCAATAGATCATAGACACAAGTAATAGATCATCTTTATTTCATTTCATAATAATTCTAGGGTTTGTCCATCTCCCCAAGAAAGAAGGAAACTACTCACACATGTATGCAATGAACAACATCATTATAATCAAATGAATAGATAAAATTACAGGAATTAATCTAGTGCAAACCACAATTGAATCTAGAACTACAATAAGATCTAATGGATGGTAGATTGGGGTATAGATGGTGATGGTGATGGAGTAGTTATTGATGACGGCGATGATGCGTTGTCCTCCAATGATCCGTGGAGAAGCAAGGATTTTCCCTTCTCCAAGTTCCTCCTTCAGATCCCTTTTTGGTGTGGTTTTTCATGGCTAGAGGTTTCTGTGAATGTCGGATCTCAGATCTGTCTTTGCGAAGTGGAAGTATTTGACGAGGCGGTCATGCTGTGACCTCATAGGGCGGGCTCCACCGGTACCAGTGGTCGTTAAGTGCCATGTGACATCCCATGCACAAGAAATTCCTCTATGTGCAAAGATAAATCAAATAAATGACTTCTATCACTTAAAAATATCATATTATAGTATAATATGATAGTTTCGATCGATATGTCCATAAGATACTTAGTAATTTGGGATCCTGTTGAAACAAGGAAAAAAGGTGCGCACAAACGTGGTAAAATACTAAAAACTATACTCTACTTATGAAAAAAAGGTAAAAATGCTCCAATTTTGGACTCATCAAGAACCATAACAACAAACATCATATTCTCCTTTGATATAATCCCATCTATCGTCTTCACGGATCCCACATGCAAACACACAAGGCCACAATCAATACAAGGAATATAAACACCAATACAATAAAAAAATTAGCAAGGCATCAACATACTTCAGTAGGGTTTGATTGATTGGGTTTATAGTAATTGGAATCACTTTATTTGCATTTGCAGAATTTATTTTATGATTAAAGGACAAAACCAACTTAGTTAAGGGGGTTGTTTTCAAGGCCAAGTTCCTTAGTATACCAATGTACAAAAATGATATCATGAGATAGGTATTGACAAAACAAATCCACCAAAGGTGGTTTCACTATTTTACCAATTTTCTTTAATTAGCTATAGATTTTCTGGTGAAATTAACCCTAGTTTTAAGGAATAAATCCCCAGAAAGATCTATAGCTCAATTTAATTTGTCCTCATAGGCTATAGTAGATCTTGGAGTTCAAGATTTTTGAGAGTTTTCTTCACTTCATAATAATTACCAGAATGCCCTTCGGAAAATTCCAAAGTTAGTTTTGAACACATTTTTTTCTTTTTCACCATATTTATTCTACATTCTCTTTTGATATAAATACAAAGACACATGGTAGGTATTTGAAATACTTTCTGTAGAAATTGGGTTCACAATTTGTGGAGTTGTAGAACTACTATAAGGATTTATCTATTGAAAGCACACTAAGCAGAAGTGTTGTATTCCCTATAAATCATTAATAGATCAAAAAAACTAGATCACCTTGGGTTTGGTATGGTCTAAAGTATCAAAACACTGAGAGTTGGAATCAAGTCAGTACATGCTATAGTTTGTCCTAATGAATTTTCTAAAGGCATAAATGAATAGTTTTTGTTATTTTTATAATAGGTACAACATAGCTATATTTGGAATGAGACCAAGGCCAAGCCATGGATACTTCAAATACCTACTAGGGGAGGTTGGTTTCATTTCATTTGGAGAAGTGAACTTCGTGAGAAATTTAATGATTGAAATTGATAGATTTTAGTAGGTTTAATACCAGAAAATAATCATATTTATTTTCGGCATGAGGCTTGCTTTGCATGTTTTAGAAAATCCTAGAGAATATGAAGATAACTATATCTGGGCAAACTCATGTATTTTTCATTTTTTTTTTGCCTTTAAATCTATCAGTAATTCTATTGATCTTGAAAACAAATTTAAAAGAAAAGGGAAACAACACTACTTGGACTTGGTTGACACGGAACTAGGCCGTGCAGAGGAGATCTGGCCCACCCGGTGGGGTTGTGCACGCGAGAAGGCCGAGATTTCAAAAGACAGGGTGGGGCCTGCCAGTTAGTGGCCCAGGAGGCCGAATCAATATGAACGATTGTCATCTATTTGATCAAAGGTTGATTGACGTTCGAGGCTCGCCGTCGACCTCTCGCCTCCTGTGACTTGGCAAAACCCTAACGAAGGGCAGGGAGGCACATGGGTGCACCTAGGAAGGATCTCTGACGGCTTGAAGATCACAGGAGAGCTTGGTATGCCATGGCGATTCCGACTAGGTGCGTGACGAGGCATCTTGGAGATGAAGGTTGGCTCATGCGAAGGCCCTTGCAAGATGTGCTCGTGAGCTTGCCAGCCTTGGTACCTGTGATGACTCAGAGTCAAGGAAGAGGGTAGGGTTAGGTAGTAGAGAGCTAGCAGAGGGCATTCATGCATGCATGGGAAATAGAGGGGCAAGGAGATGACTACCACTTGAAGATCTTGCAGGATAACGAGGGGAGGAGGTCTTCCTCTCTACAATGATCCAGTCCTTGGGTTTAGTTCTAGATCTCGGTGGAGATAAGTAGAGAGGTATGGTAGGAAATGTGGCAAGGCATATTTATTAGGGAGGGATAGGTCCATGATGGTCTAAGTCCATGGGGAGCTTGGGGAAGGGAGGTGGCGGCTCTTGGGTAGTAGGGGCGGTGAGAGTAGGGTGGTGGGGCTCTGGTAGTGTAGAGAGGGCTGGTGGTGGCTACTTCTGTAACTACCTCGGTGAATTACGCTCCTAGATACAAGCCTGGATGAGCGGAAATGGTTGAAATAGTACGGTGGGGCCCAAATGCCACTCACAGGTAGACCTTTCGGCCGTCCCAACCATTTCCAATCATCGGGACAAGTACGGGCGGCATAATCGGCAGGCGAAGGGATCAACTACATACACAAATGAGTATGTAAGCAAGTCACCATACAATAGTACATCAGAGCCATTCCATCTAAAAAGAAAGGAAATATAGCAACGCCATACGGCAAGATTCAAATGTCCTAGATAGATATAATAGTTTAGGATATCTCCTCATACATCGACATCGAGTATCAAAGGAAGCAAACAAGATCCGAGTACGGATAAGAAGCAAATCGGCATAAGATGCCCCATAAATAAGCACATCCGCCCACAGATCTCACGGATCCTGCTCCTAATCTCTACACCGAACGATCGTTGCCCACATCATCACCTCCTCCACCCAAAGATCCATCTTGTGAGTGTACCTGCTCATCCGAACCAAATAATTTATCGTGTGAGACCCTAGGGTACTCAAAGAAGTCTTTATGCCTCTAAAGGGGACACAACCGGGTGACGAATTGTAGCAAAAGATAAACCCTAACAGTTCTATAGATACTGCTAACCAACCGCCTAACCAAAGATAGACGAATGTCCGTGAATTAATGACAACAGCTATAATAAAGAATATCAATGATCCATCCTCCTCCTCGCTTACCAACGAGGAAGCGGACGAACAACCCCCCATCCGTTGGCAATTTTATTAACCATTCCATGAATGTTGCGCTAATTACTAGTCAGTTACTTAGTCAAATTAAAAGCGGTACTTTAGTTATGCTTGTCTATGATTGAGAAACTGTGCTCCAAGTCGTCCATAACCGCGGACACGGCTTTCAGAAAGTTTTCCCCTGCAAGGGTGCACAAATAGCAACACACACTCGATCAACCTCGGAAAAACCAAATCAAAACCCAACGAGGCCTTCACGACAAAGCAATCACAGGATTCAGAAATATTTCAGGGGGCCACCCCATTGAGTACACCCGCAACGAAGATAGCTGACTCCGAGACGGACTCAAGGTTTGCGCCAGTGGTTGTAAACGACTGGGAACCCAAAACTGGGCTTGTCGACACCGCGAAAACACTCCGCTTACCTAAACAGTACAGGTGCTCCTCGCACAATCGTAATTAAGCAGTAAAGCATGGCATAAGTACAAGATAGTAAATAAAACCTCAAACTAGTTTGTGGCCCCAAGAAATAAGAATGAATCAAGCTCTGGCTCAGGGTGGTCCCATAAGCCTCCCGGATGTGGATAGCGCGAATAATCAAGGAACAGGAATCAAGTACTCGGGGTCCTACGGGACACAAGTGAGCAGGAAAAACCAAATAGAAGATATTGCTCACCGGTGCCACTTTCATTAGTTATCCCATTACTACTCAGGTTAAGTTGTTTAGGTACCTCGTGATCCAACAGACACTTACATACCCTACACATGTTGTTCTACGACTCGCGTGGCTCAAACAACTCCTGTAGTAATGGCTCATGGGATGGAGGAACAAGCTTGGTGGGGTTTAAAAGTAAAGGCTATGCAATACTTGGGATTCAGTTTAATGCAATCGCGACTCCATGATGCAAGAATAAGATAGAGGCAATAGGTACTGTATGTATGCAAGCATGTGGTAGTGCTTGCCTGGCAGCTCAGTTGAAGCGAGAGAAGGATCTGGGTAGTGCTCCTGGTTCTCTTGATATATCCCCTGCTCAGTGTATATTCGAATAAGAACCAAACAAACAAGGACCAACATAAATAAAGTGCACAAGCATATGAATAAAATGCGACAAGCAAACAATCATGCCATGATGAATGATGCACAATTTGCATGGCAATAAAGTAGCATGGCATGGGCGAGGTGTGGAATACAAGAATAAGTCATTTTATTGAGTTTTGGCCATAATTTATTCTCATATTAGTTGCTGTATACTTTATATTTATATGATGCATTCTGCAATTTAAGTCATGGATAGCATAAGCAGAAAGGTCTCGTCGAGCTGATCATTTTAGACATATCATTTGTTAAATTCAGAGTTATAAAACAAAAGTTATTAATTATTTAAGGCAAATGGCATTTTATTGTAATTTAAACCAACTCCAAATTAAAGTGTTCAAATTATATTTTGGATGGCCTATTTGGAATCCTCACATTTTTCTGATTCAAAAACATATATTATATGTATTATTTGGATTTGTATTTTCAAAGTTATTTAAAACAGAAAAGAAATTTGAATTTTAAAACTAATTTGAATAGTTTGAATTTGAACAGAAATGCAGAAATCCTATTGACACCCAGACAGACCCAGCCACGCCCAATGACGGGTGGGGCCAGAGCTGGCTTAGGGCCACACGCGCACAGAGAAACCTTCTCTCACTGCATGCCCACCGAGGCCGACGTGGGGTCACGGCTCATGCCCACGTGCCAGGAAACTACAGAGGCCGGCAGGAGGGGGTATGGTACCTGGCTGAGGAGTAAGAACTCCGGAGCCTTTTCACAAAAGTGCCACCGCAATGACAAAGCGGGACCAGAAGGGTCGCGGTTGACGGAAAAACAAAAGCGGGGATCTGCAAAGGTGCTCGCTTGTTCTTCTTCGCGTGCAGAAAGCGGTGCATGGCGTGGCGAGGTGGGGGTCGAACGCGGGACCTGGCGTGCACGCTGCGAGGCGCGAGCCAGTGCGGTAGGTAGGGGGTTGTTGGAAGGAAGCAGCGAGGCGGCTAGATCTACCTAGGCGTCGACCTGGTCTGGAAATGAACGCGGTCACCGGTGCGCACAGAGCGTTCGATGGAACGTCCGGCGCGACCAGGGCACGTCCGTGACGGAGAGGGTGTCTGGGAGGGTAGGATGCTCACCAGGAGTGTGCCAGCGGCGGTGGATCGGGTCGGGGTGCAGGGGATCGACGGCGAGGCAGGCGCCGGGGAGCTAGGGTTTTCGCGTCGGCTCGTCGGTGCTCCTCGGCCTTGGCGTTCTCCTCCTCCGTTGGCAGGGACAGGGCGACGCAGGGGAGGCTCGGGGTCTTCCTCTACAGCCCTAACACCTCGCCCGCCTCCTGGATCAACGTAGACGAGAGGGAGCCGACGGTGGTGGCCGGCGTCGGAGGATGGGTGGCGGTGGAGAAAGAGAGAGGAGAGGGGAGCGAGGGCAGGGCCCTGGGGTGGATCTGGCGAGGCAGAGAGGGGGTGAGGCAATAGATAAGGACGGGGGAGAGGGTGGATGGCGTGGGGGAGGGGAAGGTGGCTTCGGTCACCTTTGTCCTCTCCCTCACGTGCTTGGTCGGGGCAGAAGCAAGGGGAGGGGGATGGAGGCTGCCAGGTGGGTCATGGCGAGGCTAGGAGGCAAAGGTGCTCGGGCCACAGGTGGAGAGAGAAGAGAGGAGAAAGGAGAGGGCTCGGGCTAGGTTAGCTTGGGCAGGTGAGGTGACCAGGGGAGAGGGTGGTGGGGTCGGCTAGGTGAGAGGGAGAGTAGATGGGGTAGATCAAGGTGGGGTAGGGTTTAGAGATAGAACTAGAGAGGGGTTTGGTTAGGGTTTTGGTTTAGGTGAGGGGTAGAGGGGGTATGGTGATTAGGGGGTAGGGTTTAGGGTTAGATGGGGGGAAGAGAGATGGTCTCCTATTGGCAAGCTCAAGCAAGACAAGATCATACCAAAGCTAGACCAAGAAGAGGGAGAGGTGGGGATATGGTTTGAAGCAAGATCAACTAAGACCAAGCCAAAAGGAGTGATAGGGAGAGATAGATGATCCAAGCAAAACGTGGAGTAAGGCATGGGCCATGCATAAATAATTAAGACCATGCTTATTTTGGTGATAACAAGATTATATACATGGCATTGTGCTTATGCATTCCAAAATGTGGAGTAAGGCCCAAGCAAAAGAATTTAAAAGGAAGCCCCAAGTGGACTAGATGGAGGTGAGCATATTTGATTAAAATTGGGGATTGCTAGTGTGTTTATTCCACTAGATGTTTATTAGTCCCAAAAATATCCCACATGAACATAATTCCATAATAATCCATATGGAAGCTAGGAGAAAGGGTCCCACTCACAGGGCATGCAAAGGTGGCCATGTGGCTCTCATATATCAATAATGTGAAAACATAATGATGCCAAGATGAGAGCATGTGGAAAAGAATTGGATCCATCCCAACCCACATGAGCTAGAGGTAAACTCAATTAAAATGCAAAGCTCATATTAATTGGATGGTGGAATTTTAAAGTGGTGAAAGAAAGGGTGGTGGAGTCAATAAAAGATATGCCCCCAACTCAACTTGGGCATTTAACCATATATCAAGAACCAAATACAATATCAAGAGGCAAATACAATTTACCATGCCTATGAGAGAAGAACCAAATTACAAGGTTTTATCTGATGCTCAAATGCAAGGTGGCATGATGACATGAGCATGATATGATGATGATGCAACAATTATATGTAGGAAGTAGCCATTTTATTACTAAACCAAGTAGCATTACAGTTGTTAGACAAATGGGATGCTACAACTCTCCCCCACTAAACAGGAATCTCGCCCCGAGATTCTAGGAAGAAGAAGAAGACACAAAGAGGGTAGGATAGTTGGCACGGACCTCATCTTCGCGCTCCCAAGTGGCTTCATCAACGGAATGGTGCGACCACTGCACCTTGCAGAACTTGATGGACTTGTTGCGAGTCCTTCTTTCTGCGGTCTCAAGGATTTTTGTGGGGTGTTCTTGATAAGACAAGTCTTCTTGGAGATCGATAAGCTCATGATCCACGGTCCTGCCGGGATCTTTGAAGCACTTCTTGAGTTGAGAAATGTGGAAAACATCATGGACTTTGAGTTTTTCCGGGAGCTCAAGAGCATAAGCAACTTCTCCTCTTCTACCACGAATTTTGAAAGGACCGATGTATCTAGGAGCCAGCTTTCCTTTGATACCAAAACGGTGTGTGCCTTTCATGGGAGTGACATGAAGGTAAACGAGATCACCATGAGCATACACCATGTCCGTGTGCTTCCTGTCATAATTGCTCTTCTGGCGACTTTGAGCAATCTTCAGATTTTCAAGAATGACATGCACCTTCTCCTCCGCTTGAGTTACAATGTCAGTGCCAAACCAAATTCTTTCTCCTGCACCCGACCAACCAATCGGAGTTCTGCACTTGCGACCATAGAGAGCCTCAAATGGTGCCATCTTCAGACTTTTCTGGAAGCTGTTGTTGTAGGAGAATTCAACATAAGGAAGACATTCCTCCCACTTCATGCCAAAAGAGATGACGCAAGCACGAAGCATATCCTCCAGAATCTGATTGATCCTTTCAACTTGTCCTTGCGACTGAGGGTGGTAAGTTGTGCTGAAGTTCAACTTTGTTCCCAAAGCATTTTGGAAACTTTCCCAGAACTTTGAAGTGAAGATGCTCCCACGGTCTGAACTGATCTCAAGCGGAACCCCATACAGAGAGACAATTCTGTTGATATAGAGCTCAGCCAACTGAATTCCAGAAATTGTTTCCTTGACGGGAAAGAAGTGAGCCAGTTTAGAAAGCCTGTCAATGACAACAAAGATTGCATTGTTGCCCTTCTGCGACCTTGGAAAACCAGTGATGAAGTCCATCTCTACTTTCTCCAATTTCCATTCCGGGGGTTTCAATGGCTGTAGAAGACCGAAAGGTTTCTGATGGACAGCTTTCACTCTGCGGCAGACATCACACTCCGAGACATACTTGGCACAATATCATTTCAAACCCGGGCACCAATATTGTGTTTTCAAGTCCATGTACATCTTTGTGCTGCCAGTATGGATAGAAAGAACAGAATCATGCGCCTCCTTGAGAACTTTCCCTCTCAAACCCGGGTAGTTTGGAACAAACATCCGGTGTTCAAAGAAAAGCGTGCCTTGATCATCGACGTGGAAGGACTCATACTTCGGAAGCTGAAGTTTGGAGATGATCTTTTTGGTGTGCGGATCACCAAGCTGACGAGAGCGAATCTTTTCTTCCAAGAGAGGAGTAGCCAGAAGGTTCAGGAGATGCCCTTGTTCCACAACTTCAAGGTTGAGCTGACGGAATTCCTCGCACAAGAGAGGCTGTTGTTCTTCCATCATGAGGTTGTTGACATAAGCTTTGCGGCTGAGAGCATCGACCATGACATTAGCTTTGCCCGGAGTGTAGTTGATGGTCAAATCAAAATCATTGATTGCTTCAATCCATCTCCTCTGCCGAAGGTTGAGGTCAGGCTGAGTGAAGATATACTTCAGACTCTTGTGATCAGAAAAGATTTCACAACGGTTGCCAAGCAAGTAGTTCCTCCATAGCTTCAAAGCAAAGACAACTGCTGCGAGCTCGAGGTCATGTGTAGGATAGTTGATCTCATGCGTCTTCAACTGTCGAGAGGCATAAGCAACCACTTGTTTTTCTTGCATAAGGACCGCACCCAATCCTTGCAAAGAGGCGTCACGGAATATCTGGAAAGGCTTGGATGTATCCGTAGGAACCAAGACTGGCGTGGAAGTGAGCTTCTCTTTGAGTGTCTCAAAGCTTGCTTGACATGCAGGTGTCCAAAGGTATTTCTTGCCTTTCTTGAGGAGATCGGTAAGAGGCTTCGCTATCTTCAAAAAGTTCTGAACGAAGCGACGACAATAACTAGCCAAACCAAGGAAACTCCGCACTTCTTTGACATTAACAGGAGGAAGCCATTCAACAATTGTCTTCACAGTTTCCGGGTTGACTGCAATGCCCTTGGCAGAGATAACGTGACCAAGATAGGTTACTTGAGGCAGCCAAAACTCACACTCGGAGAACTTTGCATACAAGCGGTTCTCACGAAGCTTGTTTAGGACACACCGAAGGTGTTCTTCATGCTCTTCCTTTGTCTTAGAATAGACTAGGATGTCATCCAGATAGACCACAACGAACTTATCAAGGTACTCCATGAAAACCGAGTTCATAAGCCTCGAGAAGGTAGCAGGTGCGTTGGTGAGACCGAAAGACATGACCGTGTACTCATACAGCCATAGCGGGTGGTGAAGGCTTTTAGGAACATCTTCCTTGCGAATCTTGATTTGGTGATAACCACTTCTCAAGTCAAGCTTAGATAACACAGCCCAACTAGGCGATCAAGAGATCATTAATCTGCGAAGGGGATATTTATTCTTGATGGTTTTAGCATTGAGAGCCCGATAGTCAACACAAAGTCTATCACCCTGTCACGCTTCTTCACAAAGATTGTTGGGCTACCCCAAGAAGAAGTATCTTGTTGAATGAAACCCAACTTCTCTTGTCCATCAAGCTGACGTTTGAGTTCAGCCAACTCAGCAGGACCCATTTTATAAGGCCGCTTGGACATAGGAGCCGTTCCAGGTTCAAGCTCAATTACAAACTCAACCTCACGATCCGGAGGCATACCCGGCAACTCTTCAGGAAAGACATCTGGGAACTCACAGACCACCGGAACACTCTGAATAGCTTCCATAGCATCATCATTCAGAGCTGCCAAAGAGAAAAGCTGGATAGCAGGAGTCAAACTTGGAGAGAAGACTATATGGCCTTCAGGAATCTTCAGAGAAACTGAGCGTTCAGCACAATCAATCACAGCTGCATTTGCTATCAACCAATCCATGCCCAAGATGACATCAATGTCAGAATTGCCCAGAACAATTTAGGAAGCTGAGAACGAAGAGCCACCAATCTCAATTTGATTGCCATGGCTGATTTTAGAAGCTGCCATATTTGCTCCAGGAGAAAGGACCATTAACCGCTTGAGGAGAGGAACCAATGCTAACCCATTCTCATATGCAAACTTGATAGAAACAAAAGAATGCGATGCACCAGAATCAAACAAAACTCGTGCGAATGGCGAGTTAACGGATAGCATACCCATCACAACTCGGTGCATGCTCGGCTTGAGCGGGCGTTGACACGCTTGGCACAAGCAACGAGACCGGGCTTGGTGTTGATGTTGAGATCCCGTGGTGGTGCACGAACCAAAGGAGAGCTTGCCGCAGATCTTGGAGGGTGGAGGAAAAGCTTTGTTTTTCAACGGACAGCCAGTTTAGATGTCGAGTCTCCACACGTGAAACAAGCACAGTGGACATGGAGCAACGTAGCTGGGGACTCGCCAGCGCCTCGAGTAGTGGTGGTTGTAGCCCTGGAGCAGCGGTGATGAAGTTTGGTGGCCTTGCCACGTAGCTTGCGTGTCTTGGTGGAGCCGAGGCGGCGGTGGGGTGTTAGGAACCCAGACACGCTTAGAAGGAGCCGACATAGTCAAGAGCTTGGTGCATCACGGTTGTGTTTCTTTGACTCCTCAAACACTTGCCTACTTGCTTCCTCCGCAGAGTCAGATGCTGAAGTTCCAAAAGACGTCGGCCTTGCATGTGTGATTGCATATTTAATCGATGCATTGAGCCCTTTCCGGAACCTCTTTTGCTTCTTCTTGTCATCGGAGATCTCATCGCCACCATAACGAGAAAGGTTCATGAAGTTCCTGATGTACGTGTTGACATTATCATTTCCCTGCTTGAGGTTGAGAAACACTTCATTCATCCTTTCCATGACAATTTCTCAGAATCTTGCTCTTTGAATGCTCCAAAGGAACCGTTCCCAAGTAGGCTGAAAACCAAAGGCTTTGCCTTCGTGTAATTCTCCCACCGAGAGCTGCATCTCCCTTCGTAAGGTGAGTAGCACACTTTACCCATTCTTGCTCAGAACATCAGCCTCGAGTAGCCTTGACATCTCACGCAACCAATCATCAAGATCAAGTGGTTGATCGAAACATCAAATTGGCGAGGTTGAACTTGGAAGCTTTTGATGTCTCCTCGCTTGGGAGGTGGAGGTAGTGGAGCAAACTCATTCCTCCGAACACTTTCCTCAAAGCGCTGGTTACTCCGCATTGCTGCCAAGGCATTGGCGATGTTTGACAACGCAGATCCCAGTTCGTGGTATGTCCTCATCGAGCAGCGTGGTGGAGCCATCCTGTGATTGATATAAAACAAGTCAAGTACTATAATGGAGAATAATAATAATCCAAAATAGTACCAAGATGGAATTAACCAAGATTAAAGGATACAATTTACTAAGATGATATTAAAATATCAACAAAGTTCAAAGCACCTAGAAGATATTAAGCATATCGCACACGACTGAAAAGGAGTGTGGTACACAAATATATCAAAGAAAAATTTTCCACAAATTTTGGCATTAAAATACCAATAGATGCGCAAAACCCTTTAACGAATCAAGATTAGTGACTCTACCAATTCAATATACAAAAGCTAATGATAAGAGTAGTGGTATGGTCGCGACTCCATCCCGCACTCAAATCATTACTCCGCACATGAATAAGTGGAACACATATCCTAACCCCTTCTTCTCACGTTGAACCTAAAGATTGGTAACTACGGAAACGAACACCCCAAACAAGATAACGTCGGATAACAAAGAGTAAGACAGATCGCGTCGGTATACAATGAATCAGATAGATCGCGTCGGTTTGCAAAAACCTGTCGGTATGGAATGTACCAACAGTTGATAACCAAAAGGCTGATTATGATAACAACTTGGATGCAACAGATAGACAAGGAATTACACACACACACACACAACCTATGGTACTACGGAAAACCCAGAACACATGAATCCTAGTTTGAATTTTAAGAAGAGGATTGAAAACGTTACACTTCCTTACCAGAAAAGGGTGGGTGGGTGGGTAAGAAGAAAAGTGGAAGCAGTCCTACTCTCACGTTTTGTTTTTCCCTAGTATACATAACTACCAAAAATATTTGCAAGACTGACAACGACCATTTGGCTGAGACCCTGAAGGGCGGGATGGCTCTGATACCAATTGTAACTACCTCGGTGAATTACGCTCCTAGATACAAGCCTGGATGAGCGGAAATGGTTGAAATAGTACGGTGGGGCCCAAATGCCACTCACAGGTAGACCTTTCGGCCGTCCCAACTATTTCCAATCATCGGGACAAGTACAGGCGTAATCGGCAAGCGAAGGATCAACTACATACACAAGTGAGTATGTATGCAAGCCACCATACAACAGTACATCAGAGCCATTCCATCTAAAAGAAAGGAAATATAGCAACGCCATACGGCAAGATTCAAATGTCCTAGATAGATATAATAGTTTAGGATATCTCCTCATACATCACACATCAGAGTATCAGGCGAAAGCGGCAAACAAGATCCGAGTACGGATAAGAAGCAAATCGGCATAAGATGCCCCATAAATAAGCACATCCCACAGATCTCACGGATCCCGTTCCTAATCTCTACACCGAACGATCGTTGCCCACATCATCAGCCTCCTCCACCCAGTATCCATCTTGTGAGTGTACCTGTTCATCTGAACCAAATAATTTATCGTGTGAGACCCTAGGGGTACTCAGCAAGTCTTTATGCCTCTAAAGGGGACACAACCTGGGGTGACGCAATTGCAGCAAAAGATAAACCCTAACAGTTCTATAGATACTCGCTAACCATCCGCCTAACCAAAGATAGACGGATGTCCGTGAATTAATGACAACAGTTATAACAGTAATATCAACAGATCCATCCTCCTCCTCGCTTACCAACGAGGAAGCAGACGAACAACCCCCCATCCGTTGGCAATTTTATTAACCATTCCATGAATGTTGCGCTAACTACTAGTCAGTTACTTAGTCAAATTAAAAGCGGTACTTTAGTTATGCTTGTCTATGATCGATAAACTGTGCTCCAAGTCGTCCATAACCGCGGACACGGCTTTCAGAAAGTTTTACCCTGTAGGGGTGCACAAATAGCAACACACACTCGATCAACCTCGGAAAAACCAAATCAAAACCCAACGAGGCCTTCACGACAAAGCAATCACAGGATTCAGAAATATTTCAGGGGGGCACCCCATTGAGTACACCCGCAACGAAGATAGCTGACTCCGAGACGGACTCAAGGTTTGCGCCAGTGGCTGTAAATGACTGGGAACCCAAAACTGGTCTTGTCGATACCGCGAAAACACTCCGCTTACCTAAACAGTACAGGTGCTCCTCACACAATCGTAATTAAGCAGTAAAGCATGGCATAAGTACAGGATAGTAAATAAAACCTCAAACTAGTTTGTGGCCCCAAGAAATAAGAATGAATCAAGCTCTGGCTCAGGGGGGTCCCATAAGCCTCCCGGATGTGTATAGCGTGAATAATCAAGGAACAGGAATCAAGTACTCGGGGTCCTACGAGACACAAGTGAGCAGGAAAAACCAAATAGCAGATATTGCTCACCGGTGCCACTTTCATTAGTTATCCCATTACTACTCAGGTTAAGTTGTTTAGGTACCTCGTTATCCAACAGACACTCACATACCCTGCACATGCTGTTCTACGACTCGCATGGCTCAAACAACTCCTGTAGTAATGGCTCATGGGATGGAGGAACAAGCTTGGTGGGGTTTAAAAGTAAAGGCTATGCAATACTTGGGATTCAGTTTAATGCAATCGCGACTCCATGATGCAAGAATAAGATAGAGGCAATAGGTACTGTATGTATGCAATCATGTGGTAGTGCTTGCCTAGCAGCTCAGTTGAAGCGAGAGAAGGATCTGGGTAGTGCTCCTGGTTCTCTTGATATATCCCCTGCTCAGTGTCTATTCGAAGAAGAACCAAACAAACAAGGACCAACATAAATAAAGTGCACAAGCATATGAATAAAATGCGACAATCAAACAATCATGCCATGATGAATGATGCACAATTTGCATGGCAATAAAGTAGCATGGCATGGGCGAGGTGTGGAATACAAGAATAAGTCATTTTATTGAGTTTTGGCCACAATTTATTCTCATATTAGTTGATGTATACTTTATATTTATATGATGCGTGCTGCAATTTAAGTCATGGATAGCATAAACAGAAAGGTCTCGTCGAGCTGATCATTTTAGACATATCATTTGTTAAATTCGGAGTTATAAAACAAAAGTTATTAATTATTTAAGGCAAATGGCATTTTACTGTAATTTAAACCAACTCCAAATTAAAGTGTTCAAATTATATTTTGGATGGACTATTTGGAATCCTCACATTTTTCTGATTCAAAAACATATATTATATGTATTATTTGGATTTGTATTTTCAAAGTTATTTAAAACAGAAAAGAAATTTGAATTTTAAAACTAATTTGAATAGTTTGAATTTGAACAGAAATGCAGAAATCCTATTGACACCCAGACAGACCCAGCCACGCCCAATGACGGGTGGGCCTGGCTCAGGCCACACGCAGAGAAACCTTCTCACCATGCCGCCGCCACCGAGGCCGACGAGGGGTCGGCTGTCATGCCCACGTGCCAGCGGGGAAACGGCAGAGGCCGACAGGAGGGGGGTATGGGACATGGGCTGAGGAGTAAGAACTCAGGAGCCTTTTCACAACATGCCACCATGGCCGACAAAGGACCGGAAGGGTCGCGGTTGTGGAAAAACAAAAGCGGGGATCTACAAAGGTGCTCGCATCATGCTTCTTCCGCTGCGTAGAAATAGACAGTGCAGCCTGCGAGGTGGGGTCGAACGCAGGACTGGCGTGCATCTTGAGGCGCGAGCCAGTGCGGTAGGTAGGGGGTTGTTGGCAGGAAGCAGCGAGGCGGCTAGATCTACCTAGGCGTCGACCTGGTATGGAAACGAACGCGGTCACCAGCGCGCACAGAGCGTTCGATGGAACGTCCGGCGCGACCAGGGTACGTCCGCGACGGAGAGGGTGTCTGGGAGGGTAGGATGCTCACCAGGAGTGTGCCAGCGGCGGTGGATTGGGTCGGGGTGCAGGGGATCGACGGCGAGGCGGGCGCCGGGGAGCTAGGGTTTTCGCGTCGGCTCGTCGGTGCTCCTCGGCCTTGGCGTTCTCCTCCTCCGTTGGCAGGGACAGGGCGACGCAGGGGAGGCTCGGGGTCTTCCTCGACAGCCCTAACACCTCGCCCGCCTCCTGGATCGACGTAGACGAGAGGGAGCCGACGGTGGTGGCCGGCGTCGGAGGATGGGTGGCGGTGGAGAAAGAGAGAGGGGAGGGGAGAGAGGGCAGGGCCCTGGGGTGGATCTGGCGAGGCAGAGAGGGGGGTGAGGCAATAGATAAGGACGGGGGAGAGGGTGGATGGCGTGGGGGAGGGGAAGGTGGCGTCGGTCACCTTTGTCCTCTCCCTCACGTGCTTGGTCGGGGCAGAAGCAGGGGGAGGGGGATGGAGGCTGCCAGGTGGGTCATGGCGAGGCCAGGGAGGCAGGCAGGCTCGGGCTAGGGCCACAGGGCAGGGAGAGAAGAGAGGGAGAAAGGAGAGGGGGTCGGCTCGGGCTAGGTTAGCTAGGGCAGGGGTGAGGTGACCAGGGGGAGAGGGTGGCCGGTGGGGCCAGCTAGGTGAGAGGGAGGGAGAGTAGATGGGGTAGATCAAGGTGGTGTAGGGTTTAGAGATAGAACTAGAGAGGGGTTTGGTTAGGGTTTTGGTTTAGGTGAGGGGTAGAGGGGGGGTATGGTGATT
Organism: Avena longiglumis; assembly: GCA_030063025.1. NCBI lineage: Eukaryota > Viridiplantae > Streptophyta > Magnoliopsida > Poales > Poaceae > Avena > Avena longiglumis. The sequence continues at coordinate 309,004,176 of CP125976.1, read as the reverse complement.
AGGGGGTAGGGTTTAGGGTTAGATGGGGGGAAGAGAGATGGTCTCCTATTGGCAAGCTCAAGCAAGACAAGATCATACCAAAGCTAGACCAAGAAGAGGGAGAGGTGGGGATATGGTTTGAAGCAAGATCAACTAAGACCAAGCCAAAAGGAGTGATAGGGAGAGATAGATGATCCAAGCAAAACTCAAATAAAAATCCAAATGACAAGCAAAAGGTGGTACTTGCATGGGCCATGCATAAATAATTAAGACCATGCTTATTTTGGTGATAACAAGATTATATACATGGCATTGTGCTTATGCATTCCAAAATGTGGAGTAAGGCCCAAGCAAAAGAATTTAAAAGGAAGCCCCAAGTGGACTAGATGGAGGTGAGCATATTTGATTAAAATTGGGGCTTGCTAGTGTGTTTATTCCACTAGATGTTTATTAGTCCCAAAAATATCCCACATGAACATAATTCCATAATAATCCATATGGAAGCTAGGAGAAAGGGTCCCACTCACAGGGCATGCAAAGGTGGCCATGTGGCTCTCATATATCAATAATGTGAAAACATAATGATGCCAAGATGAGAGCATGTGGAAAATAATTGGATCCATCCCAACCCACATGAGCTAGAGGTAAACTCGATTAAAATGCAAAGCTCATATTAATTGGATGGTGGAATTATAAAGTGGTGAAAGAAAGGGTGGTGGAGTCAATAAAAGATATGCCCCCAACTCAAGTTGGGCATTTAACCATATATCAAGAACCAAATACAATATCAAGAGGCAAATACAATTTACCATGCCTATGAGAGAAGAACCAAATCACAAGGTTTTATCTAATGCTCAAATGCAAGGTGGCATGATGACATGAGCATGATATGATGATGATGCAACAATTATATGTAGGAAGTAGCCATTTTATTACTAAACCAAGTAGCATTACAGTTGTTAGACAAATGGGATGCTATAACTTCCTTGACACGAAAGATCTAGCAAGGGTGGGCTTGCGTCTCTCTAGATCGACTTCCAAGTGCTAGAGGACAAGGGGGAGGTGTGCTACAGTATGATGATACAGTACATGTCGACCAGGGCAGAGGGGGTGGTGTTGTGGTGGTGGTCTGGGGTGGGGGTGGATGATGGTTTGCGAGAGGTACAGTTCATTGTTTTTTACAAATCCAAAATTTCCCTATTTAATGGTCATGAGGTAATTCTTAGAACTTGATCTTGGCATGGTGGTGTAATGGTGCTGGTAGATGGGTATGGTCAAGGTGTACCCTAGGGAATTGTTTTGGATTTTTCATAAGCATAACAATAAACATCCTCTTCTCCTTTGATAAGAGGAAAAAATGCTTCAATTTTGGACTCCTCAAGAACCATAACAATAAACCTCCTCTTCTCCTTTGATATAATCATATATATCGTCATCACGGATCCCACATGCAAACACACAAGGCCACAATCTATACAAGGCATAAAAACACCAATATAATACAACAACAAAAATGATCAAGGCGTCAACATACTTAAGTATGGTTTGATTGATTGGGTTTATAGTAATTGGAATCACTTTATTTGCATTTGAAAAATTTACTTTATGAAATAAAGGCCAAAAACAACTTAGTTAAGGGTTTTTTTTGAAACGCCAAGTTCCGTAGGATACCAATTTACAAAAATGATATCATGAGATATGTATTGGCAAAACAAATCCACCAAAGGTGGTTTCACTATTTTATCAATTTTCGTTAATTAACTATAGATTTTATGGTGGAATAAACTCTAGTTTTATGGAATAAAACCCCGAAAACATTTGTAGATCAATTAAATTTGTCCTTATAGGTTTTAGTAGATATTGGATTTTATGATTTTTGAGAGTTGTCTTCACTTTATAATAATTACCAAAATGCCCTTGGGAAAATGCCAAAGTTAATTTTGAACACATTTTGTCGTTTTCACCATATTTATTGCTCCAACAGCTTCCTGGGTAGCCTCACATGGACTAATCCATAAATATTATGTGAGTGGCTATTCGAAGCTCGGTAAGCTTCCATTACGCTTTGTGCATTTTCAGCCGTTTCCGTACGACCACGCCGTACGGGAACATCTGCCCGTATGGAAGTTCATTGTCTACCCTGTGTTCTCATGTTTGTTTGGCCTTTTAATTACCAGATCATTTGATTTTAAAAACTCTCGAAGACAGTAACCACCAGTACGGTCAGACCGTACAAGTGTAGGGGTTCGTAGCATGGAAAATAAAAAAATTCTACCGCATACAAACAAACAAGCCAAGATCTATCTACTAGATTGTAGCAACGAGTCGATGGAATAACTCACCCTCGAAGATTCCAAAGTGTTTAACGAGAGCGGATTCTCGTGGGTGATGTAGTCGTACTCTTGCCGATCTCAAGATCGCGTAGACGATCCTTCCGGCAAGGCTCCTGGCGCTTCCACAATCGGTCACACGTTCGTACTGACGAAGACCTTCCTCTCCTTGTTCCAGAAAGGCCGGAGGTTGTAGCACTCTCCTCGCGATTCCGAAGACAACGGGCGTGGTACCTAAGTAGAGGGGAGATCTCGCAGGGCTTCGCCTTAAGCCGGAGCGAGTATGGTGGACTATGAGAGAGAGCCTCGGCGATCTAGGGTTTAGACGCACCAAGGAGGATCAAGGCCGGAGGCTAGGGTTTTCCTAGGCGGCGGCGGCTTTCCCTAGGCGGCGGCAGCAGGAGGTGGCGGAGCCGGCGGCTAGGATTAGGGTTTGCGGGGCGTGGTGTTGTGTGCTTGGAGGGGCAGCCCTGCCCCTCCTTATATAGGTGGAGGGGGCGCGCCAAGGGGAGGGGAGTCCCTCCCCAACTCGGTCTCCAAGTGGGCCGGCGATGGAGGGAGGGAACTCCTCCCTAAGTAGGTTTCCTACTCTCCCTCCACCTCATAAAATAGTCGTTTGACTTTTCAAATTGGCGTTTGACTTTTCAAACTAGGATTTGATTAAACCCTTTATTTTGTTCAGCGATGACACCTAGTACATGATGCAATCATTCCAACTTGTTATGACACATTCATGTACCCTTCCCCTCCGGAGTGCCGGACATTCCGGAACCTTCTAAAACATTCCCGATGAAAACACCGGAACCATTCTCCAACCCCGAAACAGGACTTTCCTTATATGAATCTTATTCTCCGGACCATTCCGGATCTCCTCGTGATATCCCGGATCCCATACGAGACTCCGAACAACATTCGGTCTCTTATTCATCATTCCATAACTACTCAAACAATGTCGATGTCTCCCTACGGTTCGTGAATTATGCGGACATGATCGAGACACTTCTCCGAACAATAACCAATAGAGGAATCTGGAAATTCATATGGCTCCCACATATTTCTACGATTACTTTGCGATCGAATGAACCACTTACATACGATACCAATTTCCCTTTATCTCACGATAGTTTACTTATCTGAGGTTTTGATCGGTATCTCCGCATACCTAGTTCAACCTCGCATCGATAAGTACTCTTTTCTCGTTCCCGTGATATGTGATCCCTTGTGAGCCAGTCACATGCTTGCAAGATAATTGGATGACATTCCACCGAGAGGGCCCGAAGTATATCTATCCGTCATATGGATGGACAAATCCCACTCTTGATCCATGTGTCTCAACCAATACTTTCCGAACACTCAATGCCACCTTTATAGCCACCCAGTTACGGTGTGGTGTTTGATGTCATCAAAGCATCCTTCCGGTGAAGGTGATATGCATGATCTCATGGTCGAAGGAATTAGGTTACTATGTATCAGAAAGCATATAGCAATTGAACTATTAAAATGACTTGATATTTTATGCTACGCTTATCTATAGGAGTATGTTCACCATATCATTCTCCTAATGATATGATCTTGTTGTTAATAACATCTCAATGTTCATGATAGGGAAACCACAATCATTTATTAACCAACAAGCTAGTATTTATAAAGAGGCTTTACTAGGGACTCTATTTTAGTTTACAAATCACAAAAGTATTAATGTTTCCTTGTTAATACTATTATAGCATGAATGTAAACATTTATCATAAACACAAATATATAATAATAACTACATTTATTATTGCCTCTAGGGCATATCTCCAACAGTCTCCCACTTGCACTAGAGTCAACTAATTTAGATTACATGGTAATATATCGAACACCCATGGCAGTTTGGTGTTGGTCATGTTTTGCCCTCGGGAGAGATTTAGTCAACGGATCCTCCACATTCAGATCTGTGTGTACTTTGCAAATCTTTATGTCACCATCTTGGACATGTTCTCGAATAGCGTGAAAACGTAGCTTGATGTGCTTCAGCTTCTTGTATGACCTTGGTTCTTGCGCATTGGCTATGGCGCCCATGTTATCACAGTAGATAGACATTGGGTCCAGCGCACTTGGAACCACACTAAGCTCTTGAATGAACTCTTTCATCCATACCGCTTCTTGTGAAGCCTCCGAAGCAGCCATGTATTCTGATTCAGTTGAAGATCTCGCCACAACGCTTTGCTTTCCACTCCTCCAGCTAACTGCTGCACCATTCAAAGTAAATACGTATCCAGATTGTGTCGTAGTATTGCACGGCAGATGCTACTGGGGGTAGCTTACGTAGAGGGAGCAAGACGACGTAGGAGAATCCGGGAGCGAGATTGGCACACGATGTACCCAGGTTCACGTCCCCTCGGTGGGGGATCGCTACGTCCTGCTATCAATCCAGTATATGATCATAGATTGGTTTACATGGGATCCGCCGTAGGCGGAGGGGGAGACTAGATCTAATATGACGTACCCCTTGGGGGTGCCCTTGGTGGCTTTATATATGCAGCCAGTTAGGGTTTACAAGTGCTTTGGTGGGCTTTCTATTGGAGTCGCCGTCTTGGGCCTCCAGTCGGCGCCATTGCTCGTCCAAGACGCACGGCCGCCGTATCCGAGTCGACCGCTACGTTTGGCGATACAGCTGGCAAATCCGCCGTGGGTATACCCGATTGGTATTCCCCATCGAGTCCCCGAGCGCGTTGTTGATTCGACGCGGGCTTGAGGCAGGGCGCGGAGAGTATTGACGATGGGTCGTGGTGAATCGGCGACGAGCTCCTGAATAGAGAAAAGAACCGTGAAGCGGGAGGCGGTCGGCGTGAGCCAGTCGGTGATGGCCAGTTGACGAAATACGCAGGGCGTCGGTGAAGCTGCCCGTTGCGGCGAGTCCTCGAACGTGGAGCCTGCCGAGTCCCCGAGCGCAGCGAGTGGCAAGGTCGAGCGACCGGCGAGTCCTCGAACATGGAGCCTGCCGAGTCTCCGAGCGCGGCAAGTGGCAAGGTCGAGCGACCGGCGAGTCCTCGAACGTGGAGCCTGCCGAGTCCCCGAGCGCGGCGAGTGGCAAGGTCGGCGACCGCAAGTCTGGCGGCGTGTGGCGTCTGTGAGGGCGAGTCCGCTGTAGCGAGTCCCAACGTGTGGCGTATCTGCGAAGTAGTCGCGGTGGCGAGTCCCCGAGAGTGTCGAGTACGCGAGGGCGAGACCGCGGTGGCGAGTCCCCGAGCGTGTTGAGTACGCGAGGGCGAATCCGCGATGATGGCGAGTCGCCGGACGTGGCGAGTCCATGGAAGGAGGATCCACGAGCGTGATGAGTCCGTGGCGGGAGGACCCACGAGCGTGTTGAGTACGCGAGGGCGAATCCACGGCGGCGAGTCGACGAGCGCGTTGAGCACGCGATGGCGAGTGTCCTCGGCGGCGAATCGACGAGCGCGTTGAGCACGCGAGGGCGAGTGTCCGCGGCGGTGAGTCGACGAGCGTGTTGAGTACACGAGGACGAGTCCGCGGTGGCGAGTCCCGAGCGTGTTGAGTACGCGAGGGCGAGTTCGCGGTGGCGAGTCCCGAGCGTGTTGAGTACGCGAGGCGAGTTCGCTGGAGAGTCCCCGGCGTGTTGAGTACGCGAGGCGAGTCCATGTGGCGAGTCCCGGCGTGTTGAGTACGTGAGGGCGAGTTCGCTGGAGAGTCCCCGAGCGTTGAGTACGCGAGGGCGAGTCCGCGTGGCGAGTCCCAGCGTGTTGAGTTCACTGGAGAGTCCCCGGCGTGTTGAGTACGCGAGGGAGAGTGCACGATGGCCGACGAGGGCGAGCCGCGGTCGTGGAACCACGCATACACACCGCATGCCTAGGAGTAGTCCCGAGGCTCGAGTTGGCTTGAGGCGACTTGAGGCTCTTTAGAGATGCATATTTTGAAAATATTAGTGGTTGCGAGCGCCATGAGTGGCGAGTCGAGCGACGGCGAGTGCCGCATCTCAGAAGCGCCCGAGTCCCCAGGAGAGTCCGCGAGTGTGGCGAGTCGCGATGATTGCGAGTCCGGGGAGAGTCCCAGTGTGGCGAGTCCGCGATGATTGCGAGTCCGAGGGGAGAGTCCCCGAGTGTGGCGAGTCCGCGATGATTGCGAGTCCGCGAGGGGAGAGTCCCCGAGTGTGGCGAGTCCGCGATGATTGCGAGTCCGCGAGGGGGAGAGTCCCCGAGTGTGGCGAGTCCGCGATGATTGCGAGTCCGCGAGGGGGAGAGTCCCCGAGTGTGGCGAGTCCGCGATGATTGCGAGTCCGCGAGGGGGAGAGTCCCCGATGATGTTGATTGCGCTGTTTTTTAGCGAGTCTCTCGTCTTGGCCCGGGGGGCCAGTCGCATGGCGACTCCAAAGATGGCTCTCGACTTGGCGTTCTTCCTGGACGATCCGAGGCTCGGTTTGCGAGTCCTCGTCCGCAGTACTTAGCCGTGCGAGTCGCACTGTCTAAGGTTGAGGAGGACATGGTGCTGTTTGTGTAGCACTACCATTTGTCTTGGCCCGGAAGGCCAGTCGAGCAAGGCGACTCCAATGATGGCTCTCGGTTAGCGTTTTTCGTGGACGATCCGAGGCTCGATTTGCGAGTCCTCGTCTGCACTACTTGGCCATTGCGAGTCGCTCTTTCAAAGGTTGACAAAGGCGAAAAGATTTGTTCCGAGGGAAAGAGACGCCCAGTGGTGAGTCCATGCAGCGTGGCAAGCGACCCTCTCTGGCGACTCGGACGATGAAGGTCCCTTAGCAGGTGCGGCGTACACATTTGTCATAGCGGACAGGGTCGCACGACGTTTAGCCGGAAAAAGTCGACGCGGCGGACACGGAGTCGACGCGGCGGACGGAGGTCGCTCTATGGTGAAGTCGACGCGGCGGACACGGGGTCGACGCGGCGGACGGAGGTCGCGCTATGGCGAAGTCGACGCGGCGGACACGGAGTCGACGCGGTGGACGGAGGTCGCGCTATGGCGAAGTCGACACGGCGGACACGGAGTCGACGCGGCGGACGGAGGTCGCGCTATGGCGAAGTCGACGCGGCGGACACGGAGTCGACGCGGACGGAGGTCGCTATGGCGAGATTGACGCGGACGGAGACCGCGCTATGGCGATGTCGGCGCGGGCGAAGTCTGCAACGGCAAGTCCCGAGCCTAGCGAGTCCGCGTTTAAGCGTGTCCGTTTAGGCGAGTCCGAGCATGTCGAGTCCGCGATGAACGAGTCGCCGGACGTGGCGAGTCCATGGAAGGAGGATCCACAGCGTGATGAGTCCGTGGCGGGAGGACCCACGGCGTGATGAGTCCGCAGCGGGAGGACCCACGAGCGTGGCAGTCCGAGGGGCAAATCGCGAGAGGCAAGGCGTCTCCCGAGCTGGTCGGACGGTCATTGGCGGTGTTAACCGGATTTTGTCGAGTCGATGAGGCAGAATTTTGCCAATTTCAGCGACATGTACAGGTCAAGGGGCACGAGTGAGATTAGAGCCAAATAATGAATTGTCAAAAAATCATTATCAAGAGAGAGATTTGTGTGATTGGATTAGAAAAAACGAGTCAAGCGTATGGGTATGGGACCGAGTCGTGTTGATCCAGAGCTGATTCCTTCCTCCAAACCACTTAGATAACCCCGCCTTGGTTCATTAGTCGTAGTACCGTAGGATTGAATCTTTGCAGTCGTGCGAAGCAAAAGGAAAAACACAAAAGTATTAGAAGATTAGATCTAAGTAGAATATTTTGACAGAGAAGGTTGAGATGGAATCTGTAGGTCACGGTCATGTGAAATCGAGTACGCATGCTGACACGCGCAAAGACCACGGAATCAACCAGCGCCGCCGGATAGCTTTCCATGCTCTTGGTCAATTTTGAAGACGCGCGCGGCGGAATCTGTTCACATGAGCACCGCTGAGATCAATGGTTTCTGCATGCATAGATTGATTTCTTCCAATGATGTGTATCAGTCGTTAATTAGGTAAAACAATCAATTGAATAAATAATCAACTAGCAGGAGAAGATATTAGATCAAGTAGAAACAGATTAGACGTATAGTCCTGATCCTTTCCCGAGTGTAGGAACAGGTTTAGCTGAAGCAATCTCCCGCTTGAATCATCGATCGGCAAAAAGGACATGCACGCGCCTGGAATTTTCTGAGTCGGCTGCATGGGGCGGCAACCGGACCTAGTCGACCGGTCTTTTTCAGACTGCGCGCCAGATGCAATCTAGCCACCGGCGATGGTGAGGGATCCCGCCCGGATTATCACCCTCCAAGCACCGCTTGCCCCACGGTGGGCGCCAACTGTCGTAGTATTGCACGGCAGATGCTACTGGGGGTAGCTTACGTAGAGGGAGCAAGACGACGTAGGAGAATCCGGGAGCGAGATTGGCACACGATGTACCCAGGTTCACGTCCCCTCGGTGGGGGATCGCTACGTCCTGCTATCAATCCAGTATATGATCATAGATTGGTTTACATGGGAGCCGCCGTAGGCGGAGGGGGAGACTAGATCTAATATGACGTACCCCTTGGGGGTGCCCTTGGTGGCTTTATATATGCAGCCAGTTAGGGTTTACAAGTGCTTTGGTGGGCTTTCTATTGGAGTCGCCGTCTTGGGCCTCCAGTCGGCGCCAGTCGTTCGGGTCCAGCACGCACCAGTCGCCGTATCCGGCGAGTCGACCCGCTCTACGTTTGGCGATACAGCTGGCAAATCCGCTTCGTGGGTATACCCCGATTGGTATTCCCCCATCAGATTGTGATTTAGAATCATCCGGATCGGTGTTCCAACTAGCATCGGTGTAACCATTAACAACGAGCTGTTCATCACCTCCATAAGAAAGAACCATATCCTTAGTTCTTCTCAAGTACTTAAGGATGTTTTTGACCGCTGTCCAATGATCCACTCCTGGATCACTTTGATATCTGCTAGTCAAACTAATAGCATATGCAATGTCGGGTCTAGTACATAGCATGGCATACATTAAAGATCCTATGGCTTAGGCATAGGGAGTCTTACTCACCCTCTCTCTATCTTCTGCCGTTTTCGGACTTTGAGTTTTACTCAAGGTCGTATTGGGCAACATGGGCAAGAACCCTTTCTTGTTATCTTCCATTCCAAATCTCTTTAGAACTTTGTCCAAATATGTACTTTGTGACAATGATATTAGGCGTCTCGATCTATCTCTATAAATCCTTATGCCTAATATGTAAGCTGGTTCGCCAAGATCTTTCATTGAAAAACTATTATTCAAATATTCCTTAACACTATTAAGAAGGTCTACATCATTCCCAATCAACAATATGTCATCTACATATAGTATTAAGAATGCTACAGAGCTCCCACTCACTTTCTTGTAAATACAAGTTTCTCCATAAGTTTGTATAAAACCGAAACTTTTGATTACTTTATCAAAACGTTGATTCCAACTTCGGGATGCTTGCTTCAATCCATAGATGAACCGTTGAAGTTTGCATACCTTGTTAGCATCTTTAGGATCGACAAAACCTTTGGGTTGCATCATATAAAACTCTTCATCAATGTCTACATTGAGGAATGTTGTTTTGACAACCATCTGCCATATCTCATAATCATAATATGCAGCGATTGCTAACATAATCCTCACAGACTTTAGCTTCGCTACAGGTGATAAAGTCTCATCATAGTCAACTCCTTGAATTTGTCGAAACCCTTTTGCGACAAGTCGAGCTTTATAGACAGTAACATTACCATCAACATTTGTTTTCTTCTTGAAAATCCATTTGTTCTCGACAGCCTTCCGGCCATCTGGTAAGTCCACCAAAGTCCATACTTGGTTTTAGTACATGGATCCAATCTCGGATTTCATGGCTTCTTGCCATTTATTGGAATCTGGGCTCATCATTGCTTCCTCATATGTCGCAGGGTCATCGGTGTTGTCCACCAACATGACATTCATAACGGGATCATACCAATCAGGAGTTGTATGAGTTCTCGTTGACCTGCGAGGCTCTGTAGCAACTACAACCGAAGTTTCATGATCATTATCATTAGCTTCCTCTCTTATTGGTGTAGGCGCCACAGGAACTACTTCCGTTGTTGCGCTACTCGCAAGTTCGAGAGAAGGTTCAACAACCTCGTCGAATTCTACTTTCCTTCCAGTCACTTCTTTCGAGAGAAATTCCTTCTCTAGAAAGGATCCATTCTTGGCAACGAAGATTTTGCCTTCGGATCTATGATAGAAGGTATACCCAATAGTTTCCTTCGGGTATCCTATGAAGACGCATTTTTCCGCTTTGGGTTCAAGCTTGTCCGGCTGTAACTTCTTTACATAGGCTTCGCAATCCCAAACTTTAAGGAACGACAATTTAGGTTTCTTCCCAAACCATAATTCATACGGTGTCGCTTCAATGGATTCAGATGGTGCCCTATTTAAAGTAAATGCGGCTGTTTCTAATGCATAACCCCAAAATGATAGCGGTAAATCTGTAAGTGACATCATAGAATGAACCATATCCAAGAGAGTTCGATTACGACGTTCGGACACACCATTACGCTATGGTGTTCCCGGCGGTGTCAATCGTGAAAGTATTCCGCATTTCTTCAAATGCTCGCTGAACTCATAACTTAGATATTCACCTCCACGATCAGAACGTAGAAATTTAATCTTCTTGTTACGTTGATTCTCCACCTCACTTTGAAATTCCTTAAACTTCTCGAAAGTTTCGGACTTATGTTTCATGAAATAGATATACCCATATCTACTCAAGTCATCCGTGAAGGTAAGAACATAACGATAACCACCGCGCGATGCTACACTCATTGGACCACACACATCGGTATGTATGACACTACAAGAAGCTAGTCACCTAAAGACGTTATTTATAAGATGCATTTTATCTTCGTCTCTACATAAATAATAAGCGCTTTATAAGGATGTTTTATGAGACGTTATACAAGTCGTCTCAAAATACACTCTTGCGAATTATATTCCACAACTGACTCCCACGATTGGCCATCCGATCAGTTCTCTCTCCCTTACGCTCCTTAACTTAGAAAAGAAACCATGTAAAACCTAGCCGCCGCCGTATCTTCATTGTGCCGTCTCCCTGCTACCAACTGCGCGCATACATCAGTCCGACAATGCAGGACACAACAAGAACCGAACAAAGGCGGCGCAGCATGCGACGATGCCCCCTCCTAATCTCCAGGTCTAATGGTTCCCCGATGGCGATGATCTAACCCCACGCAGGTCGTGGGCGGCGCCTCCATGACATCCCCAGCGAAGGTTCCACGGCAAAATCCACCGCGGCTAGGCGGAGGTTGTATCGATCAAGCCCGACCTCAAAGGGACTCTGCCGTTCCCCAACAATGAATTCTGCATCAGCCACCTCTCGCCGTTCTGACAATTGCCATCCTTTTCCGTGCACACAAGCTCCAGGTCAAGTCCCTCCATCCCTACCCGGCCTTCACCAGCTATACTTGATTTGCTTCAACCAGAACAAGGTTTGCCCACGAGCTATGTTTCTCATTATTTTTTACTTAAAATTAGTGGTCCTATGAATGATTAAAAAGGTATTTGAGTTACATTCCACTCTGCTTTCATAGCTTTGGACAAACAGAAATCTCTTCTGAGCTGGAACCTGAGCGTATGATCAAGGCATGAGGTTGCCATCATTTTTCCATTCCTTCAGAACAGGGAACATATGGTATTTTACACTGATGCAGCACATCAGACCTATATCAGAGAACCTAGTAACCCATGCATATTTAAAATTTCCATACAAGCATGAAAGACAGAAGTTACATACTAGTACTGGATAGAGGATACCTTGATTGGTTACAGGTTTATTGTATGCATTGATTATGTGATTATTGCATTGTGTAGTTTTGCATCAATTGCAAAGATATGCACGGTTCATACTGGCATCATCCTTACTATTAAGTTACTCGATCTGATATTCTAAGTTGAAATTTGATTTTCTTGGTTTGGGTTCATTTACATACTGGAGCACATGGTCATGGCTGGAACTAATGGCATCATAGATCGATCTATTTTAAGTGGAACAAATATCTTCCATCTGTTGGAAAATATCTCCAGAGCCATCCTCGTTTGGGGATTCTTGGTATATTTTCAATAAAATAGTTTGATATTTTGATTATTTTTATGCTGAAATTTTCAACTAATTGTCATGGAACCATTATTTGTCTTGTAGAGTTCTTGGAGCAGAATCAGCGAAATTGGCCGCTGGAGCAGCAAGTATGTTGTCATGTATCAGGTGCGATCCATACATATTTCTTTTTCCTAGTCACTTGACTTCCTGTCTGTCCTTGCTCTAAAATTTGGTGTGATGGTAGAATTTGCATTTTAATTGGTCTGATGCATTGTTTGAGGACCTTATTCCCTGTTAAATTTTTTGAATGCTTGGCAGGGTATCGGATGACTGCAAAGGACATGTACAAATGTAATGATCGGACACTAAAGATATTGGATGACTGCAAATTAAAAGGACATGTACAGATGTAACAAACGGATGAAAATATTGGATACTTGTAAATAAAAAGTTCATAGATAGCGCTCTTATTATTTGGAGACAAAGTGTGTATGTAAATACGTATTATTTTCCAGGTGTACTTCAGATTCTGGGTGCTTTAAATTCTTGTATGCTTAATTACAGTTCCACGATCTACTATTTTTTCTTGACTTCATATATGTATAATACAATTTTGTATACACAATACCTTAATCAAGAAGAATCGACACATTTTTAATTATTATGCTGTGAACATGTCAAACTACAATAGTATTTCAATGGAAAACAAAATTCTGGTGTCAAGTCTCAACTATTTGAGACGTGATATTGCGTCACTACGGATGGTAGAGACGACATGAAAATCCATATAAGAAAACGTCCTTAGAGTTGATTGAGACGTGATATTAACGTCTCATCTCTTTGTAGACACGCTCACCAAAGCGTCGCTACGGTCTTTGAGACGGTGCATCGGAAGACGCTTATAAGACGTTTTATAGGTGCGACTCTACGGTGACTTAGAGATGATATAATATGTCTCTAGTCCATATATTTTGTGTCTCTACATGACTAGTTTCTTGTAGTGTGATTTCCAATAAGTCCGTAGCTCGCTCCATCGTACCAGAAAATGGAGTCTTAGTCATTTTACCCATCAGACATGCTTCGCTTCTTTCAAGTGATTCGAAATCAAGTGATTCAAGAAGTCCATCGGAATGGAGTTTCTTCATACGCTTCACTCCAATGTGACCAAGACGACAGTGCCACATATAGGTCGAGTTATCGCTCGATTCAAACGTTTAGCTTCAATGTTATTAATATGTGTATTTCCACTATCGAGATTCAATAAGAATAGACCATCTATCAAAGGTGCATGTGCATAAAACATATTACTCATATAAATCGAACAACCATTATTCTCGGACTTAAATAAGTAACCGTCTCGCAATAAACAAGATCCCGATATAATGTTCATGCTTAACGCAGGCACCAAATAACAATTATTTAAGTATAAAACTAATCCCGATGGTAGATGAATAGGTAGCGTGCCGACCGCGATCACATCAACCTTTGATCCGTTTCCCACGCGCATCGTCACATCGTTCTTCGCTAGCTTCCGTTTATTCTGCAGCACCTATTTCGAGTTACAGATATGAGCAACCGAACCAGTATCAAATACCCAGGCACTACTACGAGTACTAGTGATATACACATCAATAACATGTATATCAGATATACCTTTCTTCTTGATGTTGCCGTTCTTCAAATCCGCCAAGTACTTTGGGCAATTCCGCTTCCAGTGACCTTCTCCCTTGCAGTAAAAGCACTAAGTATCAGGCTTAGGTCCAGCCTTGGTCTTCTTCGTCGGCGCGGTAACTTTCTTACCACCCTTCTTGAAGTGTCCCTTTTGCTTAGACTTGCCTTTCTTGAATTTGGTGGTCTTATTGACCATCAACACTTGGTGCTCTTTCTTGATCTCCACTTCTGCAGATTTTAACATGGCGAAGAGTTCTGGCAACTGCTTGTTCATGTTTTGCATATTGTAGTTCATCCCAAAGTTCTTGTAACTTGGTGGTAGTGATTGGAGGACACGATAAATCCCCAAAGCATTAGGAATCACTATACCCAAGCTTTGAAGTTTGTTTGCGTGCCCAGACATCTTAAGCACATGCTCACTGACAGAGCTGCCCTCTTCCATCTTGCAGTTAAAGAACTTTTCAGAAGCCTCATAGCTCTCAATTGCCGCGTGAGTCTCAAAGATCAATTTGAGATCACGGATAATATCATGTGGGTCTGAATTCTCAAACCTTTTCTGAAGCTCCGATTCTAAACCATACAAGATAGCACACTGAACTGTGGAGTACTGAGTCTTCCAAGCGAGGTAAACATTCTTTACTTCATCGGTAGCAGTAGCTGCAGGTGGGTCACCCAGCGGTGCATCCAGCACATAGGTCAAATTACCAGCAGTTGTCAGAATTATGCCCTAGAGGCAATAATAAAGATGTTATTATTATAATTCTTGTTCATGATAATGTTTATATTCCATGCTAGAATTGTATTAAGCAAAAACTATAATACTTGTGTGGTTTGTGAATAACACCGTGTCCCTAGTACGCCTCTATGGACTAGCTCATTGATTAATCATGGTTAAGGTTTACTAATCATGGACATGAGTTGTCGATTAATAATGAGATCATATCATTGGGAGAATGATATGATGGACAGACCCAAACTAAGCGAAGCAATTAGATCGTGTCATCGTGTTCATCTTTGCGAAGCTTTTCTTATGTCAAATATTGTATTCCTTAGACCATGAGATAATACAACTCCCTGGTAACGGAAGAAATCTTTGAGGTCATCAAACGTCATCCTATGAGAGGGTGATCATAAAGGTGTCTCTCAGGTGTTCGGAAAGTATCTGTTGGGTTGTATGTATCGAGATGGGATTTGTCCCTCCCAAGTCGGAGAGATATACTTCGGGCCCACTCGGTAATCGATATCAACACCGCTTGCAAGCATGTGATTAAGGAGTTAATCACAAAGTGATATCGGATTACGGAACGAGTAAAGTACTTGCTGTGAACAAGATTGAACTAGGTATGACGGTACCGACGATCAAATCTCGGGCAAGTAAAATATCGCGAGACGAAGGGAATATATATACGGGATTGATTGAATCCTGGCATCGTGGTTCATCCGATATGATCATCGATAAATGTGTGGGAGTCAATATGGGTTTCCGCACTACTGTTGATTATTGATAGAAGATCATGTCTGCATATTCTCGAACCCGTAGGGTCACACACTTAACGTGTCTCGACGCTAGGATAGATTGGATAATTGGTTTATGAGTTTTTGTTCGGAGTCTCGGATGGGATCCGGGACATCACGAGAGGTTCCGGAGTGGCCCGGGTCATAAGATTCATATAAGGCAGTGCAGTTTTTGGAGTTCGGAATTGTTCCGGGTTAATTGGTATTGTACCGGAAGCTTCTAGAACCTTCCGAAAGGGGACCAACGTGGCCACACCTTCCGGGAGGGCATGGTCCTATGAGGGAGTGCCTGGCCGATTGGTCCAGGGGCACAAGGCCCCATAGGGCCCAGGCCAAGAGGGTTTAAACCCTAGATAGAGCTTCTAGAAGGGGTTTCCTTGCCCCCACTCCTCCTCCTTGGCCGGGCCTTGGCTTGGGGAGGGGCTGGGTTGCCGCCCACCCTCTATATAAAGAGGGCTGAGCGCACACCCCCCACACCTTCCTCCAACCCTAGCCGCCTGCCCCTCCTCTCTCCTCCCAACTGTTTGTAGTAAGCCCTGCCGCAAAATTCTCCACCATATACACCACGCCGTGTTGTAGATCCAATCCATCTCTCCACCATACTTGCTGGTCCAAGGAAGGAGGAGACGCCGAGGTGCACGTGTGCATCTCACGGAGGCACCGCCACTTGTGGTGCTAGATCGGATCGGATCGCGAGGAGGAGAAGCGAAACGACTACATCACCCACGCCCGTTTAACGTTCACTGTGCGAATCTTCAAGGGTATGAAGATCTAATCCAATCTCTCTCGTTGTTTGCATCTTCTAGATTAGATCTTGGCTTCCCTCTGTTCGCATCCGTAGAAAATTTTGATTTACTACCCTTCAGTGGTATCAGAGCTAGATCTATGCGTAGATGTCTTTCACGAGTAGAACGCAACATGGTTGTTGCGGGCGTTGATGTTTTCTGTTGCAAGACTCTTGTTTGTGTTCTTCTTATGACGCGGGATAGTGAGATTGAAGCGGTCCAGGCCAACCTTACGCGACGTCGTCATGAGACCCGCACTTGACGTGTGGCTTGTTCCACACATGCGGCTGGTGGATGCCAGTTTCTCTCACTATAGTTGTCATGGGATTAACACCGGAGTTTGGCAACCATAATATCACCGTTGTGGCTTTCCGTAGGTAAGAATCGTTCTTAGCATCTACTCCCATAAGCCACGTAAAACATGCAACAACAAAGTAGAGGCGTCTAACTTGTTTTTGCAGGGAGTGTTTTCTGTGATATGGTATGGACCAAGATGTGATGTGTATAATGTATGCGATGATCATGTTTTGTAATATTTCACGACTTGCATGTCGATGAGTACACAACCGGCAAGAGCCATATGGTTGTCTTTATAATTGTGTATGACCTGTGTGTCAACTTCTTATACGCCATGTAATAGTTTCACTTTATCGCTAAGTAGTTAGCAATAGTTGTAGTTGCTATTCGTGGTGGAGGCAATCATGGTGGAGTGATGGAGATCATGCCGACACGCACAAGATGGAGATCATTGCGCGAAGATTGGCTATACCATGTCACATAAATTTATATGCATGTGATGTTTATCCTTTTATGTATCTTATTATGCTTAGATCGCGACGGTAACATTATAAGATGATTCCTCACTTAAAGATCAAGATAAAAACTGTGTTCTCCCCAAGTATGCACCGTTGCGAAAGTTCGTCGTGTCCAAGCATCACGTGATGATCGGGTGCTATAGACTCTACGTTCACATACAAGCCAGTGCTTTTCACACGGAAATACTTGGGTCTAACTTGACGAGCCTGGCATGTCTGAGACATGGCCTCGAACACATGAACCGAAAGGTTAAGCATGAGTCATATGAATGATATGATCGACACTTCGTTGTCCACCATTGAAACCACATCTCTTCTCGTGAAGATCGGATTAGGTGTGGTGAATTTGGATCGTGTTCACTAAACAACTTGAGGGATGTTGAATTTAGTGGGAGTTCATCTAGTAATTTGATTAAAAGTTGAACTAGTTATCATGAACATAGTCTAATTTGTACTTGCAAATATTGTAGATCAAATGGCTAAATCCAACTTCAACTTCAACGTTTTACCGAGAAGGAAAAGCTTAGAAACAATGGGTCTAACTTCACCAATTGGTTCCGCAATCTAAGAATCATTCTCTCAAGGCGGTCAAAAGGACTATGTCCTTGGGAAAGCGTTAGGTGACCCCCGCAATCGCTACGGATGATGAGAAAGTCTGTCGATCACAAGAAAGATGATTATGGTGTGATTAAGAGCACCATGTTGTTTGCTATGGAACCGAACTTCAAAATCGTTTTGAAGACTATCCTGCCCTTTGAGATTCTCAAGAGCTGAAAACCATGTTTCGGACTCAGCCCGCTCGAGAGATATGAGATCTCCGAGAAGTTCTTTAACCGCAAGATGGAGGAAGGAGTTACATAGTGAGCACGCCATTAAGATGACGGGCTACACTCAACGCCTTGAGCAACCGGAATGCACGATTCCAGAGGAGCTCAAGATTGACAGGTTCTGCAATCACTCCCTCCCGGCTACAAAAGTTTTGTAGTGACTCATAATCGATTGGTTCCATCGATACGATCACCGAGCTCTTCGCAAAGTCAAGGCCGGAAGTGGACATCAAAAGGATAATCATGTGTTGATGGTCAACAAGCCCACCTTTAAGAAAGGTAAGGGTGCAAAGAAGCCCTTCAAGAAAGGTGGCGGCTGCGTTGCTCCGAGAAGAAGCTCAGTCCGGTCCTAAGCCGGACATCGAGTGCTTCTATTGCAAGGACAAGGTTCATCGAAGCAATCGTCCGAAGTACTTAGCGGACAAGAAGGTGGCACCATCACGGTATATTTGATATAAATGTTATTGATGTTTTCCTTACTAGCCCTCATTGTAGTGCACGGGTATTTGATACCGTTCGTTGCTAATATTTGTAACTCAAACAGAGCTACTACGGAATAGACGGCGGCTTGCGAGGGATGAGGTGACGATGCGCGTTGGCAGCGGATCAAGAGTTGATGTGATGGCCGTCACGCTCTCCTTAGTTTTACCTTCGGGATTAGTTTTAAACCTTAATAAGTGTTATTATGTGCCTGCGTTGAGCATGAACATTATTTCTGGATCTTGTTTATTGCAAGATGGTTATTCATTTAAATCGGAGAATAATGGTTGTTCTATTTATATGAGTAACATCTTTTATGGTCATGCACCTATTGTGAATGGTTTATTTCTTCTAAATCTCGAAAGGGATGAAACACACATCCATAACATTGAGGCTAAGAGATGCAAAGTAGATAGTGATAATACTACTTATTTGTGGCACTGTCGTCTAGGTCATATTGGTGTAAAGAGCATGAAGAAACTCCATTCTGATGGACTTTTGGATTCTCTTGATTTTGAATCATTTGACACATGCGAACCATGCATCATGGGCAAAATGATCAAAACCCCGTTCTCCGGTATGATGGAGCGAGCAACGGACTTATTGGAAATCATACATACCGATGTATGCGGACCGATGAGTGTTTCGACGCGCGGTGGATTTCGCTATTTTCTCACTTTTACCGATGACTTAAGTAGATATGGGTATATCTATTTAATGAAACATAAATCTGAAACATTTGAAAAGTTCAAGGAATTTCAGAATGAAGTGGAGAACCATCATAACAGAAAGATTAAGTTCTACGATTCGATCGTGCGGGCGAATGTTTGAGTTATGATTTTCTCACGCATCTTAAAGCAAGCGGAATTGTTTCGCAATTCACGCCACCCGGAACACCACAACGCAATGGTGTGTCTGAACGCCGGAACCGAACCCTATTAGATATGGTCCGATCGATGATGTCTCTTACTGATTTGCCGTTATCATTTTGGGGTTATGCATTAGAAACCGCTGCATTCACTTTAAACAGGGCACCATCCAAATCCGTTGAGACGACACCGTATGAACTGTGGTTTGGTGCTAAACCTAAGTTGTCGTTTCTTAAAGTTTGGGGATGCGAAGATTATGTCAAGAAGTTGATGCCGGACAAGCTCGAACCTAAAGTGGAGAAATGCGTCTTCATAGGATACCCTAAGGAAACTATTGGGTATACCTTCTATCACAGAACCGAAGGCAAAGTGTTTGTCGCAAAGAACGGTTCCTTTCTTGAGAAGGAGTTTCTCTCGAAAGAAGTGAGTGGGAGGAAAGTAGAGCTAGACGAGGTTATTGAACCTTCTCTTGAATTGGAGAATAGCGCAGCACCTGAAATTGTTCCAGTGCCGCCTGCACCAACAATAGAGGAAGCTAATGACAAGGATCATGAAGCTTCGGACGATGCTGCTACTGAACGTCGCAGGTCGACAAGGTCGCGTGCCCCTCCTGAGTGGTACGGCAACCCTGTCTTGACTGTCTTTTTAGTAGAAGACAGTGAACCTACGAGCTATGAGGAAGCGATGATGAGCCCAGACTCTGAGAAATGGCTAGAAGCCATGAAATCCGAATTGGGATCCATGAGCGAAAACCAAGTATGGACTTTGGTGGACCCTCCTAGCGACCGAAAGGCCGTTGAGTGCAAATTGATCTTCAAGAAGAAAACGGACGCGGATGGTAATGTTACCGTCTATAAAGCACGGCTTGTCGCGAAAGGTTTTCGACAAGTTCAAGGCGTTGACTATGATGAGACTTTCTCTCCCGTAGCGATGTTTAAGTCCATTCGGATTTTATTAGCAATTGTTGCGTTTCATGATTATGAAATATGGCAGATGGATGTCAAGACTGCGTTCCTCAATGGCAACATTGATGAAGAGTTGTATATGATGCAACCCGAAGGTTTTGTCGATCCTAAGGATGCTGATAAAGTATGCAAACTTCAGGGTTCCATTTATGGACTGAAGCAAGCATCTCGGAGTTGGAACCTTCGTTTTGATCAAGTGATCAAGAGCTTTGGATTTGTTCCAAATTGCTACGAAGCTTGTATCTACAAGAAAGTGAGTGGGAGCTCGGTGACATTTCTGGTACCATATGTAGATGACATATTGATTATCGGAAATGACATTAACATGCTTAACGATGTGAAGAGTTATTTGAACAAGTGTTTTTCAATGAATGACCTAGGTGAAGTTGCTTATATAATGGGCATCAAAATCTATAGAGATAGACAAAGACGCCTGATAGCTTTAAGCCAGAGTACATACCTAGACAAAGTTCTGAAAAGGTTCAGAATGGATAAAGCAAATAAAGGTTCAGTGTGTATGTTGTCAGGTGAGATATTGAGCAAGGCTCAGTGTCCAGCTATGGTAAATGATAGGGAAGCTATGAGCAAAGTGCCTTATGCCTCGGCCATAGGTTCCATCATGTATGCCATGTTGTGTACTAGACCAGATGTGTCCAATGCTCTTAGTTTGACGAGCAGATATCAAAGTGATCCAGGAGTGGAACACTAGACAGCCGTGAATAACATCCTAAAGTACCTAAATAGGACTAAAGAAATGTTCTTAGTCTATGGGGGTGATGAACAGCTCGTCGTAAAAGGTTACGTCGATGCTAGTTTTGACAATCACAAGGATGATTCTAAATCTCGAGACGGGATACGTTTATATTTTGAATGGAGGAGCTGGAGTGGAGAAGCTGCAAGCAAAGCGTGATCGCAGGATCTACGATGAAGCGGAATACATGGCTGCTGCAGAAGCGTCAAGTGAAGGAGTTTGGATCAGGAACTTCATCACTGAGCTTGGCGTGGTTCCAAGTGCATTGGACCCACTGGAGATATTGTGTGACAACATTGGCGCCATAGCACTCGCTAAGGAACCAAGATATCATCCAAAGACCAAGCATATCAACCGCAAGTTTCATATAATCCGATATTATATAGCAGATGGAGATCTGAAGATTAGCAAAGTACATACAGATCTGAATGTCGCAGATCCATTGAATAAACCTCTTCCACGTGTAAAACATGATCAGCACCTCAGTGCCATGGGTGTGAGATTGTTGCCAAATGTAAACTAGATTATTGACTCTAGTGCAAGTGGGAGACTGTTGGAATTGTGCCCTAGAGGCAATAATATAGATGTTATTATTATAATTCTTTTCATGATAATGTTTATATTCCATGCTAGAATTGTATTAAGCGGAAACTTTAATACTTGTGTGGTTTGTGAACAACACCGTGTCCCTAGTACACCTCTATGGACTAGCTCATTGATTAATGATGGTTAAGGTTTCCTAATCATGGACATGAGTTGTCGATTAATAATGAGATCATATCATTGGGAGAATGATATGATGGACAGACCCAAACTAAGCGAAGCAATTAGATCGTGTCATCGTGTTCATCTTTGCGAAGCTTTTCTTATGTCAAATATTGTATTCCTTAGACCATGAGATAATACAACTCCCTGGTATTGGAAGAAAGCTTTGAGGTCATCAAACGTCATCCTATGAGAGGGTGATCATAAAGGTGTCTCTCAGGTGATCGGAAAGTATCTGTTGGGTTGTATGTATCGAGATGGGATTTGTCCCTCCCAAGTCGGAGATATATACTTCGGGCCCACTCGGTAATCGATATCAACACCGCTTGCAAGCATGTGATTAAGGAGTTAATCACAAAGTGATATCGGATTACGGAACGAGTAAAGTACTTGCTGTGAACAAGATTGAACTAGGTATGACGATACCGATGATCAAATCTCGGGCAAGTAAAATATCGCGAGACGAAGGGAATATATATATGGTATTGATTGAATCCTGGCATCGTGGTTCATCCGATATGATCATCGATGAATGTGTGGGAGTCAATATGGGTTTCAAGACCCCGCTGTTGATTATTGATAGAAGATCATGTCTGCATATTCTCGAACCCGCAGGGTCACACACTTAACGTGTCTCGACGCTAGGATAGATTGGATAATTGGTTTATGAGTTTTTTTCGGAGTCTCGGATGGGATCCGGGACATCACGAGAGGTTCCGGAGTGGTTCGGAGAATAAGATTCATATAAGGCAGTGCAGTTTTTGGAGTTCGGAATTGTTCCGAGTTAATCGATATTGTACCGGAAGCTTCTAGAACCTTCCGGAAGGGGACCAACGTGGCCACACCTTCCGGGAGGGGGCATGGGCCTATGAGGGAGTGCCCTGGCCGCGTTGGGATAGGGGCACAAGGCCCCATAGGGCCCAGCCGTCCAAGAGGGTTTAAACCCTAGATAGAGCTTCTAGAAGGGGGGGGTTTCCTTGCCCCCCACTCCTCCTCCTTGGGCGCCGGCCTTGGCTTGGGGGAGGGGGCTAGGGTTGCCTCCCCACCCCTCTATATAAAGAGGGCTGGGGGCGCACCCCCCCCCACACCTTCCCCTCCAACCCTAGCCGCCCTGCTGCCCCTCCTCTCCCCCTCCTGATTGTTTGTAAGGCGAAGCCCTACTGCAGAAATTCTCCACCATATACACCACGCCGTCGTGTTGTAGATCCAATCGTCTCTCCACCATACTTGCTGGTCCGAGGAAGGAGGAGACGTCGAGGTGCTGCACGTGTGCATCTCACGGAGGCACCGCCACTTGTGGTGCTAGATCGGATCGGATCGCGAGGAGGAGAAGCGAGTACGACTACATCACCCACGCCCGTTTAACGCTCATGGCGAATCTTCAAGGGTATGAAGATCTAATCCAATCTCTCTCGTTGTTTGCATCTCCTAGATTAGATCTTGGCTTTCCCTCTGTTCGCATCCGTAGAAAATTTTGATTTACTATGCCGCGAAACCCTTCAGCAGTGAGGACAATCCTCAAATTGCGGAACCAATCCGCGAAGTTTCTTCCATTGTTTTTCAACTTTTCTTTCTCTAGGAACGCATTAAAATTGATGGTAGGGGCCGCCATTGATCTACAACATATTTGCAATAGTTTAGACTAAGTTTATGACAAATTGAGTTCTAATTAATAGTTAAATTAATCTAGGTGAACTCCCACTCAAAACAATATCCCTCACATTGTTTTAGTGATCACACGAACCAAATCCACCACATCAAAACCGATCATCACAAGAGTTGATGTAGCTTCAATGGTGAATAATCGACATGTTCATCATATCTAACTATATGATTCATGCTTTACCTTTCGGTGATCCGTGTTCCGAGACCATGTCTGTACATGCTAGGCTCGTCAAGATCAAACCTTAGCTTCCGCATGAGCAAATCTGGCTTGCTCACGTTGTATACACTTGCGGAATCTAACACACCCGATCATCACGTGGTGCTTCGAAACAACAAGCTTTAGCAACGGTGCTTACTAAGAGTGAACACTTTAGAACTTGATATTCATGTGCATGAGGGATCATCTTATAATGCTACCGTCGTTAACTAAGCAATACAAGATGCATAAAGGATTAACATCACATGCAATTCATAATATGTGATATGATATGGCATTTCTTCTTTGTGCTTCCAATCTCCATCTTCAAGCACGAACATGATCTCCATCATCACCGGCATTGCATCAAGGTCAATGATGCCGCTCCATGGTTACCGTCCACCAGCTTCAACTATTACAACTACTTTGAATAGACACGTAGGTCTTAACAGAAATTAAAGACAACCATATGGCTCCTGCCGGTTGCCAACTTACAATAAGGAACATTGTATACATCAAATATAATCACAATCATGGCCATATCACATCACAGCACACCCCTGCAGAACAAAGTTAGACGCCTCTACTTTCTTTGCATGTTTTACGTGGTTTGGGGCTTTCAATAAGTGTCGTTCTAACTTATGAACAAGAACCACAGCATTGATACTAGTATTGTCAATCACCCGTTGTAAATTGAATCTTAACTATGTTGGGAGAAACAGGCACCCGCAAAGCCACTTATGCAATACAAGTTGCATGTCAAGCGTGGAGCAAGTCTCATGAATGATGTCATGTAAGGTTAGCCCAGGCCGATTCATCCCACCATCCTGCAAGATGCAAAGTACACAAGAAGCAATCGACAACAAAAGCATCAATGCCCACAATGACCATTGTGTTCTACTCATGCAACAGATCTACATATAGACACGGCTCTGATACCACTGTAGGGGTTCGTAGCATGGAAAACAAAAATTTTCTACCGCATACAAACAAACAAGCCAAGATCTATCTACTAGATTGTAGCAACAAGTCAATGGAATAACTCACCCTCGAAGATTCCAAAGTGTTTAACGAGAGCGGGTTCTCATGGGTGATGTAGTCGTACTCTTGCCGATCTCAAGATCGCGTAGATGATCCTTCCGTAGGCTCCGTTAGCGGCTCAGCAATCGGTCACACGTCGCAGATCGACGAAGACCTTCCTCTCCCTTGTTCCAGCAGGCAGCGGAGGTTGTAGCACTCTCCTCGCAATTCCGGCAGCACAACGGCGTGGTACCGAAAGTAGAGGGGAGATCTTGTAGGGCTTCGCCTTAAGCCGGAGCGAGTATGGTGGACTATGAGAGAGACCCTCGGCGATCTAGGGTTTAGACGCACCGAGGAGGAGCAAGACCGGCGGCTAGGGTTTGCCTAGGCTGCGGCTTTCCCTAGGCGGCGGCGGCAGCAGGAGGTGGCGGCGCCGGCGGCTAGGATTAGGGTTTGCGGGGCGTGGTGTTGTGTGCTTGGAGGGGCAGCCCTGCCCCTCCTTATATAGGTGGAGGGGGCGCGCCAAGGGGAGGGGAGTCCCTTCCCAACTCGATCTCAAGTGGGCGGTGGAGGAGGAACTCCTCCCTAAGTAGGTTTCCTACTCTCCCTCCACCTCACAAAATAGCCGTTTGACTTTTCAAATTGGCGTTTGACTTTTCAAACTAGGATTTGATTAAACCCTTTATTTTGTTCAGCGATGACACCTAGTACATGATGCAATCATTCCAACTTGTTATGACACATTCATGTACCCTTCCCCTCCGGAGTGCCGGACATTCCGGAACCTTCTAGAACATTCCCGATGAAAACACCAGAACCATTCTCCAACCCCGAAACAGGACTTTCCTTATATGAATCTTATTCTCCGAACCATTCCGGATCTCCTCGTGATATCCCGGATCCCATCCGAGACTCCGAATAACATTCGGTCTCTTACTCATCATTCCATAACTACTTAAACAACGTCGAATCCTTAAGTGTGTCTCCCTACGGTTCGTGAATTATGCGGACATGATCGAGACACTTCTCCGAACAATAACCAATAGAGGAATCTGGAAATTCATATGGCTCCCACATATTTCTACTCCCTCCATCCCATATTAGGTTGCGCATAATTTTGCGTGCTAGTCAAACTATGCAAAGTTTGACCAAGATTACACAAAATAATATAAATTTATAAAATACAAAAATAATATTATTAAAATTGGCTTAGTTTATACTTTCATATTGTATAAATTTTATATCATACAAATTTATATTATTTTGTATAATCTTGGTCAAACTTTGTATAGTTTGACTAGCACGCAAAATTATGCGCAACCTAATATGGGATGGAGGGAGTACGATTACTTTGCGATCGAATGAACCACTTACATACGATACCAATTTCCCTTTGTCTCACGATAGTTTACTTATCCGAGGTTTTGATCGCCGATATCTCTGCATACCTAGTTCAACCTCGATCGAAGTACTCTTTTCGTTCCCGTGATATGTGATCCCTTGTGAGCCGTCACATGCTTGCAAGCTAATTGGATGACATTCCACCGAAAGGGCCCAGAGTATATCTATCCGTCATATGGATGGACAAATCCCACTCTTGATCCATGTGTCTCCACCAATCATTTCCGCACACTCGATGCCACCTTTATAGCCACCCGATTCACGGTGGTGTTTGATGTCATCAAAGCATCCTTCCGGTGAAGGTGATATGCATGATCTCATGGTCGAAGGAATTAGGTTACTATGTATCAGAAAGCATATAGCAATTGAACTATTAAAATGACTTGATCTTTTATGCTACGCTTATCTATAGGAGTATGTCCACCATATCATTCTCCTAATGATATTATCTTGTTGTTAATAACATCTCAATGTTCATGATAGGGAAACCACAATCATTTATTAACCAACAAGCTAGTATTTATAAAGAGGCTTTACTAGGGACTCTATTTTAGTTTACAAATCACACAAGTATTAATGTTTCCTTGTTAATACTATTATAGCATGAATGTAAACATTTATCATAAACACAAAGATATAACAATAACTACATTTATTATTGCCTCTAGGGCATATCTCCAACAACAAGAGGGTCCTGCCCGTACCACTTGGTTGGTTGATTTCTTAACGATGTTGGAGAGTTGAGATTTTGGAAAAAAGACCTAGTACGGGCGCGCCATACGGGCGTCCTACCGTACTAGTGGTCGTTACGATTTCATTTTCTTCATTTTCTGCTATCTCCTTCCTTATTTGTAGGGATTCTTTTCGTGGCTGACCCATTTTCTTTTAGTATGAGTTTTACCTGTTTCTAACCCTTATTAAGCCTCCCTAGAGGTCTTCCTCCCTATTATATCAACAAGTCCAATCGTCTTGGTGCACTACCCAGTTCCAGTCAAAGGAAAACCTCTTGGCCTCATGGCTCCTTTGTGGGATAGCTTCCAGACTTCCTCCATTGAATCCTATGATTGCGAAGCTCAAGGCCTAAGCCTGAAGAACAAGAGTTATGCTTATGACTCCGATGTTGAGGAATTCGAGATCTTCATGGAGCAAACAAAAAGAGGGTGGATGTAGCCAGAATATCTGGCTATGGTGAGGCATAAATATGTAGAATAAGCAAAGAAAACCCATGGGAAGGGATGCACAGATTCTCTCAAGTTCATCTCCACCAACTACTCTTCACCTAAGCATAAGAAAGCTAACCGAGCTGATGCAGGAACTTATTGGGAGATCACGAAGAATATAACCATGAATGAGTGCATGAGCGTGAAGCCCCAAGAATATTGGGTGTTCAAACTTATGGACGTGCCCATCCTTCTTCATGTTCCAAAAATTAAACCACGTCTTCACGAGATAGAGAAGGATCAGAAGGAAGAACTCATCCATCGGGAGATTATGCACAAGCATCTCTTAGATATTGAAAGCAAGAAGGAACTCCATGATGTGCTAAGTAGGGTCGCTGAAGGGATGTCCGCTTGTGTTTAGATCTACAAAAGAGTCTTCATCACATATCTGCCCTGGAGGAGACAAACAAGAAATTTCATGCGGCTGTCTCCAACAACACTTCTTCTCTTGAAGGGCATGACAGTATGGAATAATTGCAAGGGATTATTTGATCTCACCGGCTTGATCTCAATCTTGGGGGAGATCTATAACACTTTATAATCTATCTTCCAGTTTTAGCATGTTTACTTTACCACACGCATGTTAGTTTTTTATTCAAGAGTTTCCATTAGTTTCATCATCTTCAAGTCTCCCTTTGTTCAAGAGAAGAATTATATCCCTTGAGTTTTGATACTTTATGATATTTGAAGTTATCTTTTGATTCATGAATATTGTATTATATGATTGAACTAGGTTGAGTGTTATGATATTTGTACAACTATTATGATTTTGGTATTTCTATTTTCGTGTCTCTGGTTCGTTAGTTGTACTTACTTTTCCCCACCCGCTTAAATTTTACTCACTTTTTCCCAGCTCCTTGTCCGAAACTGTCACATCGGTCTGAAACTCGCTCTCCCTCATGTCCCGTGAGTGGACCCTCGTTGTTACGTGCTGACAAGTGGGGCCGCATTCAGGTGGGTCCCGTAGTGGACCCTCGCCGTTACGTGCTGACAATTAGGACCCCCCCCCGTGCTGATAGGTGGGGCCACATTCAGTCGGGTCTCATAGTAGGACCCCCCCATGTTGGACTGCGTGGGGCCGGCTTGTTGGGAACGCGTTTTGGGGATGTGGTGTGGGACCATGTAGCGCACGTTTGGTAGTTACGTGTGCCCTGTCACCTAAATTGGAAGATTTATTTTTGTTATTTTTATGATTGGCCTTTCTAAGAGCGTCTTTCCCCTTTATGTCGCTAACAGTTGTTATTTTTTCCTAAAAAAGCAGCAAATCTAGAGCAGCTTCTCTCTTCATTCATGGTTCCTTTTGGTCCTCGTATTTTCCCAATCTGATAGCAAATCTAACCAACACCATAAATATATAGATAAACAAAGAACATGTAGATAAAGTAGCTAATATAGGATTATATATAGTGCGGTACTTAAACGAAGTTCGACAATTAGGCTGCTCAGCAGTAGCAGCTTACAAGTTCAACACAGACAACAAAACAAAAGAAGCTGCTTTACAGTAGAAGCATCAGCACAAGATCAGTGGCCCCTCATGGCCTCCGCTAGGAGGGTGTAGCACCCGGATAAAACCACTACTAGAAAATCGTTTGTTTTTTGAATTTTTTTTGCATCATCATAACATCATCATGCTACATTGCATGGAACATAATTTAAGTTGCTACATTTAAACTATTGCCCTTGTTTTTGGTTCTTGGTAAGTGTATTTGATCTTGCTATGTTCCTCTCTCTCTGTGTGTTTTAATATCTAGATCGTTCCAAGCTTTAATGTCCAAATTATATGTATTTGAGTCTTGCTAGTTAAACTCGTCAAAATGCCCAAATTAAGTTGGGGGCATAATCTTTTAAATTCCTTTCTATCCCTAACTTGCCAATGTATCTTGCCATATGCTCTTATTCAAATTCTACCACATATGACACATGGGTTCTATTTTATTGCTTTTATGGTTTTTAAATCAAGTCCATTTGTATTTTGTATGGATCCATCCAAATATTGGCATTCTTCCAATGCTAGTGTCTATCCTCCTTTTCTCTTAAACATGCATGTGCGACTTGCTTTCTCTCTATTCCTAGAGCACATGCACTAATAACCACTATCTCTAGTCACATAAAATGACAACACCCATCATATGATAATATTCCTATTTAAAATCCTTGTGAGCTTTTGCTAGTATTTGAATTTGTTCAAACCTCCAAACCATCGAACCTAACCCTCTTCCTCTTCTATTTATATAAAATTATTTTCTAATGATCAATTGCAATTTGATTTACAAAAATCTTGCAGGTTTTCAATTTATTTCAAATGTTTTCCCTCTTCTATCTATTTTTTTGTCCTAAAAGTCTATGGAAAATAGGTTGCAGAATTGAGAAGAAAAGGAAAAGAAGAATTCCCCCGTATACCTCCTGGCCTCTTTCTTTGCAGCCCAATGGACAGCCCATTTATCTGATCGTGAGTACGCTTTCCTGCTTGTCTTCTTCCTCGCACGTAGAGTATGACCCTCCTCTGTCGTCACAGCGCACCACCCCCACATCCTCCTTTTCCCCTCCACAAATCCCCATTCCGAGGCCCCTCTCCAACCCTAGCCTTCTCCCTTGCGCCGCCACCGTTTTTCCTCTCCTCTTCCTCCTCCCTTGCCCTCTATTTCCTCTCCACAAAATTCGACCGAGAGATACCACTAGAAAGGAAGGTCGAGACGACGCTAGGGCCAACGCTGACCTCACCTGAGCATGGGAACGGAACCGCAGCATCAAGGATGCCCTCCTCGCTGAATAACTAGGACCAGAGCCGTACCACGTCGACGTATACCTCGAGGTCTCCTCCAGGTGGGCTGTCCGCGACTCTGCGATCGCGGTCACCAGCCGCTTCACCACGTCGACGTTCTCCTCCCTGACCTCTTCCAGCTTGTCGTCGACCCTAGGTGAGACACTACATCTCCTCTCCCCTTTTACCTCGCTCTTCTCTGTTCCGGTGCTACAGCGTTGCTCTGCTCGAGCCATGTCTGCAGTTGTACGAACTCGTCTTGTTTCACCGGCACACCATAACGCTCCGAGGGCACGGCCTCTGTTTGGTCATTGTTGCTGGCTTGATCCTCCGATAAAACCACTCAGACATGATATGTTCTCTGAACAGGTTCAGTTAAAACCGTCGAGGCTTCCTTGCAAATTCAATCTATCACAGCTGGATGTAAGTGCCCAGCCAATCCTTGCACGAGATCCTGAGAGCGATTCTCTGCTAATCCCTTTATATTAATTTTTCACCGCAGGTTCCCACCTCAACTTTAATTACGTTTCCACTGTTTCCATATCTGGCTTGCAGTATAAATGGTCCAACGACTTGTGCAGTTTCCTGATACATCTTGAGATCAAGTCTCTCCGGCTCAAAATAAATCAACTCCTTTTCCTTGTTCTTTGAATTTATGTTGTACTGACTCTGAAACTAGAACGAAGAAATTCAGATAACTCAGACAGTTTCAGCTCCGTTGGATCTTGTTATTTCTTTTGTTTCTCGCAACTTGAGCGAGGTCCTAGATCAAATTCAAAAGAAATCATATTTCCTTTTTACAACAGCAGCAGTGGCTAGTCCCAGTTTTCCCCCATCGTTGGACCTCAAATTCAAATCACGTCCAGCCCATTGATTTTCACCTCTGACTATTTCCTTTTTATGCAAATATGATGTATTTTGTATCTTTTAAACTACAACTCCTTTGAAAATAAATTATATATGGAATTTGATCAGAAAAATATGAAGAACATGAATATGCCATTCTTACATCTGTTTGCATCTTTTGTCATGTGGTTTGAGAATAATTTTGAAAATCGCCTAACAAATAACATATGGAGTAATTTGGGAAGTGCTAATTATAAATCCCCAACTTTACTTAAATTTAAGTATCTCATCTATACCATGATTTTCTTGTTAATAACATTTAATTTTGATGGTTAGAAAAATAATATAACTTCTGATTAATTATCGGGATTCCGAATTCCGCCTAATCTTGATAGGTTGCATTGTGTCTTGCATTGTCATGCATCATATCATCATCATGCTGTATCTTTTGCCATAGTATTAAATAGTGCAATAGTATTAAATAGTGCATCCGGTGTATTTTTTAGTGTTTGACTTCATGGACTAGCCGATGAGTTGATGCGAGTGTCGACCCGATCTTCGGATGTACCTTCAGCAGTATTTTCCATACGAGCATTCTCTCCCTTTCTACATATTTTATATTTATAGTCTTTACTTCCTCCTGTTTATCTATCTCTATCTGTGTTACGATGCTTTAGATTCCGTTCCACTTTATATTCCATGCAACCTTTATATTGCCTTGGACACCTTCTATTACCTGTTGTTTGGTAGTCAGTCGGCCCTGCAAGTCGTAGTTGCTTGCTCAGGTGCTGCTTCGTGTCATGGATGTTCCACTATTCATAAAGGTTGAGATGATCGTGGTTTTAATTATAACAGGTCAATTAAATATTAAATGGATATAATTAATGAAGAGGCACCGATGGGTAATAGTTGAGATTTGGTTATTAACTGCCCACTTGTGTCCACCTAGGACCCGAGTTTTTGACACCTGTTTCGAGACTGAGCGCGCTAACCACATGTGGGTGTATAAACACTCTCGGCTTAGTAAGTGATTTCAAAGTACTGAACTGGGGGCCACAAACTAGTTTGAAGTTTTTATGCCACGTTACGCCATGTTATGCCATGTTTATTACCTGTTGCTCGATGTGCGTTTATTACTGTTGCGTAGGAGTGGCACTCTGTCACGGGAATATTTTGTCTAGGACCTCAGCTCCCGTGCAAGTGTACGCAACTCCAGGTTCCGCGTACGAGGAGGATTAGCTATACCTCGTACGGGTAGCTCTTTCGGGTGGCCCCCATGTACATGTTTTTGGTCATGGAGAGCGTCGTGTCCTACACCCCGCCGACATATCGATGGAAGTATGTTAATTGATCTGGAAATAAGGGCCAAAGTGACCGTGGAAACTTTGGTGCACCCCTGCAGGGTTAAATATTTTTAAAAAGCCGTATCCACGGTTATGAACGACTTGGAGCACAGTATCTCGATCATAGATAACTATAACTAAAGTTTACTCTTATAAATTTGACTTGTATCTGATATGACTAGTAAGTTGGATAACCATCATGGAAAAATGATTAAAACCGCCAACCGTGTGAGTTTCCTCGGCTTGACTTCCTCGTTTGGTCTCAAGGGGGAGATACTAGGATGGGTATATTTGGTGGTAGTATCAGGTGGGTTCCGCATAGGTCTTTCTTATCTCTCTCTGATAACCGACAGTTGTATTGACTCTCTATATATAGGTTGTTTAGTGCTTATTGCGGTGCCGCTTCAGTCCA
Source organism: Avena longiglumis (assembly GCA_030063025.1). NCBI lineage: Eukaryota > Viridiplantae > Streptophyta > Magnoliopsida > Poales > Poaceae > Avena > Avena longiglumis. Next base: position 308,971,485 of record CP125976.1, on the reverse strand, counting down.
CCATACCTATGTAGGCGAGGACCGCCGAATCGTAAGACTCGTCGTGTACTGGCCTCAGTACAGACCGCTCTCTTTTTCATTTTCCCTTTGTCGGCACCCCTTTTGTTTTAGCAGGTTTTGAGATCGACGTCGTTAGTAGGGTTAAGTTTTTGGCTTGAGCTGGGCAGGGTTATGGACGCCATTTTTCGTGGTGGTGGCACGGCAGATGCCATGGGTAGGCTTAAGTTGGGCGCCAAATGGGTGCTTGTGGTCACCGGGGAGGGAGTGCACGATCGAGCCATGCACGAAGAACAAGAAGAACTCTCCAGACTTGACAATTTGATTGATACCCCAAAGATTACAAGTGCTCCTTGAGCTGTGTAGGCATGAGTACACACCACTAGTTCCCTACTTGGTCCAACCTCCCTCTGCTACTGCTATGCCCTCTCTTATATAGGCAGTGCTAGCTTGCTAATACCGCTTTGGGTTCTAGGGTTTACTGTTTGGATCTTGGTCCCTAAAATATGGGCCGGGTCATGGGGTTGCCCTAAGCCTAGTGGCCCGGTCCATAAAGCTTGACAGCTAACGGTCTTCTGGTACGCTGCTCCTTGTTCTTTTTGGCGTCATGATGTTACTTTGTACATCAGCGCATGCTTTGGGCGTCACCCGGCTCCTTTTGTGTCACCCGGGATCGCCCTTCTCTTTTGACCATGATTTACCATGATCCCTTCTGAACCTTACTCGGAAAGGTGCCACGTGTCCTTCTTAACTCGGCCCTTCCTCGGTTGACTCGGCTCGTTGGTTCCTACAAGGGTTACAACTTGGTCCTATGTGGGCCGACATAGTTTATATGTCGACTTTCTTGTTTATCTTAACCTGCCGTTCTTACTCGACCGGGTTCTTTCTTTACTCGGAGCCAACCAAGTTGCGCTATGTTTTTCCTCTCGTGACCCTACCGGGGGTCATCCCCCGGACATTAGTCCCCGAAGCTGGTGAGGTCTAGCAGTTCAAGCTGTTAGGCGTCTCCAGGTTCCTTTTGTGTGAATGGAACTTAGTTTTTGTCTTTATATGTTGCAACTTCGCATCTTGCCGGGTTAGTCTAAAATTTTTGAGTCGATTCTTTGACTTCTTGGCTCATTCTTGCCTCGAGCCGAGTTACTTTGGCCAATTCCGAGTCATTTTTGGCGCACTTCAGTCACTGACAGCTGGTAATCATGATTACTTGCCTCAATTTTTGTTCCAAGCTCGCGGCAAGATGATGGTCGCTGTGATTATTCCCGTCACATCGTGGTCCCATCGACCTGCGCCTCTTGCCCTTCTAGTCATGACGTGGCACGAGATTTTTCGTGTATCCTTGGATACGTGGCGCTCGCTGACTGGTTCTCCCGGCCTGGTACACGGCCACACGCTGGCCGCACGGCATAGGTAGATCCCACGACGGGTTTTTTTACTGCCCTTAAGTAGGGGTTGGGGGTTTCCACTTCCCCCGCGCCCGTTCAGTTTTCCCTTTGCCTTTCTTCTTCCTACCGCAAAAATCGAATCGCCTTTGCGGTTCCTTCTTCCTCTTGTTCTTGTGCTGCGATTGTCCCTGTCCTCTTTCCATCCCAGCACGGGTCCTCGCTGTTCCAAGCCTCTCCTTTCCGTGGAGGAGACAGACTCTGACGATCTCATGGACGCTCGCGACGGCGCTGACGGTGCTGAGGAGCAGGAGATTTCCGCCAGCGAGCGCGACGGCTAGGAAGGCTCGGAGGTCTCCACCGAAGAGGTGGAGTGGCTCCGCTCCACCAGACGCATCCCACTGCAAGTGGATTGCCGTCTCCCCTGATGTGAGATTTCTCCCAAACCTCAAGCTTGAGAGCGGGTGGTTTTCCTTTCCCACTTTGAACGTGGTTTCGCTCTTCCTGTGAGCACTTTCTTTTCTTCGTTTCTTTCTACCTTCCATCTGCAGACCCACCATCTTCCTGCCAATGCGATTGGCTCTCTTTCTTGTTTCATCTCTGCCTGCGAGGCCTATCTTGGAATTTGGCCCACGGTTCCTTTGTGGGCCAAATATTTTGGCTTTAAGGTTCAGGTGGTTCCCCAGCCTGGTGCTCCTCGTTCTGAGAATAGGCCGACCTAGTGCGGTGCTGCTAGCATCACGCCCAGGAGGGATTCTATCTTTCCTCAGGTCACTGGCATTGACTCCTGCAAGAAGTGGCATAGAACCTTTTTCTATGTTAAAAACAGCGGGTCCACTGATAACATCCGGCTCCCTCTTTTCTCGGATGAGGTCCCCAACAAGAAACACTGGCAGCTTGACCCGCGCGACCAAGACGCCGCGGTAAACGAGGCTAACGCAATCTTGGAAAGGTTGCTGTCGCCGGATGAAAACTTTCATCTCACCGACTCCGACCTCATGTGCACCTTTGTCTCACGCCGGGTTAGCCCCATCCAAGCGAGGAGCCACAAGATGTGCTTTATGAGTGGCTCTCACGATCCCACTCGGCACTCCACTATGGAGCTCTCCCAAGACTCCATTGCCCGCCGAGTAAGCTCAATCTTTAAATTGAACTTGGCGGATGATTGGGCTTGGAGTTGCCCGCCGTTCACCGGTCCGTGCCCGCCTCCCGGTAAGTTTTCCGAGTTACTTTCACGAGTAGGCTTTAGCTCTTTGCCACTTTTAGTTTAGTTTTTAGTTTCTCATTCATTTGTCCTCAGAATCTCCTTCACCGTTGATGATGATCTTGTCCCTCCCGGCTATCATGGGGACCGCTTGATGAGGTCGAGTATGACTGGAGTGCTTCATGCCGATCCGCACCGCGCTTGCCGGGTAAGAGTCAATCTCGCAATCCCTTACAAGATTGGTCTGACGATGATGAGGATGATGATTGTACGCTTTTGGATGTATATGCCTTGTGACCTTAATCTCCTTGCTTATCTGAGTAAGCCCGTTATTTACTTATGCAGCTGGCCAGGTACATGACACTCCTCCTCTCGCCATGGGTGGAGTCGGCAAGATCATCATCGCCAAGCCAAAGCGACGCGGAGCCTCCTCCAGCACTCAGCCGGCCAAGAAGAACAAGCCCTTCTCCGGCAGCTCCTGCTGCCCCTGCTGCTACCAGCCTGGGCGAGACTCTCCAAGCTGCTGGGCGCCGAGTCACACGCCGAGTCGTCCGTGACCCGGTTGTCACCGGGTAAGTTTTTGTACTTTGCCTTCTCTGTTCTTTTATTTTTCCTCCTTGATGTTCTCTTATATATGTCTTGTTGTTTTCAATGTTGCACCTTTGACGACGAATCAGGCTGCTTCTAGCATTGCCTCGCCGCTTAGGCATGTACCTCCTCCAGCTGACTTGGCGGCGCCGAGTCCCATCCGGGTTGAGGCTCGCACGGTTGAGGCTCACGCTTCTCAGTGTTAGTCGACCCGGGTCATCGCTCGGCGGCCTTTACCGCCAGAAAACTTCCTGATCTTGGTGCCCGCAAGTCTGGCGCTGAGAAACACTCTGCCACCAGTTCCTCTGGCATCAGCCCTCAAGCTGATGTGAATGAACAACTTCCTGATCTTGGAGCCAGCAAAATCGATGAGCCCAGTTAGGCGGCTCCGCGATCTTCTCCAAATCCTTCTGCTCGCTCTCAAATTCTGTCAAAGGGCCAGACCTATCCCAAGGCTTCTGGTTCTACTCGCCCCTCATCTGGCAAGTCCACCTCTTCCAAGCAAAATACGCTAGTCCGCGCTCTGGGTTCTGATCCTCAGATCCGGCCTTCAACGTCGGCGACAATGATCACTTCAACGGGTAAGGGGGACAAATCTACCACCGGTCGGTGGCGACTCGGTACACCCTCCATACTGCCACGACCGTGCCCTTGGGAACCGCCGAAACGGGTCGACTTCTCACTCGGACGCTCAGTGGCAAGAGCCTTGGTTCGGCTAAGGCTTACGCCGTGGCATGGAATGCAAGAAAGTGACGGAGGTCGAGACTCGTGGCCGAAGAAGTCAAGTTGGGCCCCAAGGCCATCTCCGTCATGACCCAGCAGGCCATTACTCTGATGGCCTGTGCCGACGAAGTAAATGAGGTAAAGTAATTTCTTACTCTTTCGTATTATTGAGTATTTCCTTTATACATATCACTTAGTCCCCGAGGTTACAGTCGAGTAAGAAACTTAATCGGCTGTAAGCTCTTCAATAGTTACTTAGTCTTTAAATCCTTTACTCCAAGCTTTTATGTTAGAGCTTCGATCCCTAGCCCTCGAGGTTACTGCCGAGTAAGGATCTTACTCGATTGTAAACTCTTAAGCCCTTTGATTTCTTTATGCCAAACTTATGTTAGAGTTTCAATCCCTAGCCCTCGAGGTTAATGGCGAGTAAGAAACTTACTTGGCTGTAAACTCTTAAGCTTGATTTATTTATGCCAAACTTATGTTAGAGCTTCAATCCCTAGCCCTCGAGGTTACTGGCGAGTAAGGAACTTACTCGGTTGTAAACTCTTAAGCTTTTTTATTTGGCAGGTTGCCTAACTTGACTCTTCCTTATTGTCTGTTCTTTGATTATCTCACGCATAACGAGCGCACCAAGGTGCACCAAGCTCTCGTCCTGGCGCATCGCAAGCTCGAACTTGCGTATGAGAAGCTACAGACTGACACCCACGGCCAAGGTAATATCTTTGCTCTTCCATTTTTCTATTCGGCTTAACTTTCCTTGGTTTATCTTCTCATTTCTTCTCTCGCTCTTGTTCCACAGCCACTGCTCAGTCTACCATCAATGATCTTCACTCGCAAATCAGCGAGGTCGAGAGTAAATTTCTTGCCTCCATAAGTCAATAGCTGAAATTTTTCTGTTGGTACTGACAAATATTTGTTCTGAATAAGCAGAGAAGCACCAAGCCGAACTCTAGAAGGAGCGCGATGAGGTGACTCGGCTGAAGAAACTGATGGCCGAGACGGAGCAGAAGCACTTGGCCGAGGTGAAGGGGCTGAGGTAAGAGCTTGGTGAGAAGAACGAGCAATAGGCTGCCAGCGCCGAGAAGACCAAGAAGCTGCTCGACGAGGATGAATCATCGGTCGAGTCGGCAAATTTTAACTTGGATGCCCTTCAAGCCAAGGCCAAGACTTGGCATAGAAAACTCGCCGCCATCAACTTCTTTCTCGGTAGTGAGTTCTTACTCTTTACGCATTTGTCCAAGTCCTTCTGGACTTCTTTCATCTGCCCTTGTTATTTGCTAACTTTCTCTTTTTGCTTGCAGAGAATTTTCCTAAGGCCAACATGTTTGCCATCCGAGCCATGAAGAAAGTGAGAGCCGAAGCTGGTGCTCCCGCTGACGGCGAGGTGTCTATGGAAGAGCTCCTCGCAGCGGTGTCTGAACGGGTCAAGACCCTCAGATCTTGCGGTGTGGACTTGCTCAAGTCGGCTATCCATGCGTTTCACATGCTCTGGCCGGATGAAGACCCAACCGAACTCATCGAGCCACTCGCTGACATATTACTCCTTACTGAAGACCGGCTGGATCAATGGCGTGAGTCAGCAGGCCGAGCCGCAGCGGACAAGGCTCTCTCCTTCGTGCTTTCATGGTACGAGGACATCAACCTCGACGTTCTTGCTCGCATAAGGGAAGATGGCAAATGGCTGAATGACCCGGAGCTGATCAAGAAGTGCCAGGAGCGAGCTTATGCCATGATCGAGTACACCATGGTGCACGCTTGGTGTGAAGGGCCCAGCTTCATTGACCTTGGCGACCCGCTCGTCGAAGTTGCTGCTGAAGAGGGTGGCGACAGCGAGGCAACCGAGTCAGATGATCCAGATGACCCGGCCACAGATGCCTCTCACCTGGCCGATGCTCCAAGCACTATTCCTGGCTCCGAGAGTGCTCCTCTGAGTTCTTCTGCTCCTTAGGCCAACAAATACTCGAACTTTTATTAGATCCCAGATGTCTGCATGTATGTAACATACATTGCACTTGAAGTTTGACTATGTTCCTTTTGATAGGATTTATATGTTTGCGTTATTCTCTAAGTGCGAATCATTCAAGGGCAAGTACCCGAGTTTCATTTTGCCGTGTCACCTTTCCTTGCCTCTGGCCCTTGTCTACCTTTTTCGGTGTTCGACATTAGGGTCTCAAAGTACAAAGGATATAGTTAGTGGGTATGAAACTTGGATAACTTGGCCGATATTACTCGGCACGTAGTATAACACGACCTGCAGAGAGTTAGGCAAAAACTAAAGCCGACTCGCGTTTCTCCCTTGTACTTATCCGGCGTTCGTATTTACCCGTCTTACATCTTTTTCTCTTGCTTGCCATGAAGCCGTGTTTTCGAACAACAGCGAAGTCAAAGAGTTGATTTCTTCTGAGTACACACTACTTGTTCCTAGATAAATTTCGGGTACCACGCCAGCCGACGTAAAATAATTGAAATGGAAAACTTAGGGGGTAGTCCCCGAGTTAGTTTTTCGAATCATACCACTTTATTATTAGCACATAGCCGGCAAACATGTCCGACGTATGAGAATCCGAGTAATACATGCACTGCTTCTCCTAAGTATAGAAGGGACGAAGCAGTGCCACATTCCATGGCCTTTTGGTTTCATCTCCTGGCCTGTCCGCCTTGTTCTTTTGTGCTTCACGAGCGTCTATGAGATAGTAGGAATCATTGTGCAATGCTTTGCTTACAATGAACGGACCATCCCATGGAGGTGATAATTTATGCATTCCTGCTGTGCGCTTCACCAGCCTTAGAACCATATCTCCTTCTCGAAAAACACGAGGTTGCACTTTCCGGCTATGGTAGCGTTAGAGATTTTGTTGATATATAGCGGATCTGGAAAATTCCAGTTCTCTTGCTTCTTCGAGTAAGTCTACTTGTCATTGTATTGCCGATAAGTACGCCATGGAGGGGTCCTCACAGTGCGTGTTTAGAGACGTGGGGTAAGGCGGACGGTTGACGGGTACATGTAAGACTCAACATTTTTCTGGCTTACAAGTTAAAGACGGAGAAAGTTTTGCAGGTTTCTTTGGGAGGACTACAAGATATTGCTTGACGATTTGCCGACATCCAACTAGACGGAGCATTCATCTGAAAAGGCAAGACGGTGCAAGATCTCAGAGTTCTCCGAGGGCTACTGTTGGGGATATGCTATATGGGTATCCTCATAGCATGTCACTTATCCGGATAACCCGGGTGGGCCATAGTCGGTAGCATGGCCTATGGCCTGCTGGGCGGCCCAGTTAGATGGATCCAGAAGGGAGGCCCATGCCGGATAAAGGAAGGCTACGGTGGAGTCACCAACGTACCCGGAGCCTTGGAGTGCAAGATACACAAGACTAGTAATAGACAGTGTAGGACTCTGTAACCTGTCCGGCTAGGACTTTTCCCTGTAACCCCAAGACCTGGCGACTATATAAGTCGGGCCTATGGGAGCCTTTAGGGCACGATAACTTGACAACTTCACACAACCTCGCATAGCGAACCAATCCCTGTAACTCGGCGTATTGCCCTTATAGTGATTTATAGCAGGAGTAGGATTCCACCACCGTTGTGGGATCTGAACCTAGAGAGAGGAGCGAATGAACCGTAGTGGAGCACGCGGAGACACGGGAATTTGTTTTACTGCAGTTCCTTCCTTGTTAAGTGAAGTACATCTGCGTTGGAGGGGTGGGAGGTTCTAAGACCACCACGCCACAATAGGCCTCACCCTATTCTCTGATGGATCTCTCCACAAGAGGCCTGATCCACCTTCTCCACTATTGGATCCCTTCGAGGCGGGAACCGGTGCCTTTTACAACACTATCGGGGCACACACCCACAACCGAATTGGGGGCTCCCGAGATGACAACAAGCTGCCACAAGAACAAGGTTTATCAATATAAACAAAAACAAGGATCTAGGTATTTGCAAGAAATACTAGATCGGTGGTTCTCCAAATGAATGGATAGGAGATGAAGCGCTTGATTGCCGATGATGAAGATCGAGTTCTCCTCCTTTGAGTCCCCAAGGGACGGGGCCTTTGGGTGGATCTAGGTGGAGCTCTCTTGGATGAAGGTTGCAGATCAGATCTCAACCTTTTCAAATGAATCAAGAGATCTGGCAAGAGGGGGAAGGCTGGCTTAAATACCCCTTCCCCAGATCTAGCCGTTGCACAACTTTGGGGGCGCATTATCCGCCCCCCACTTGGGGCGGATTATCCGCCCCTGGGAAAACTCCGCCCCAAGGGCGGATTCTCCGGGGGAAACTCCGCCCCCTCTCTGTGGCTGGCGCCTGAGAAACTTGGTGAAGATCTTGGGGCGACTGAAAGTCCGCCAACACTCCGCCTCTCTGGGCTTGCATGGCGATGAGCAAGGGGGGTGGACTATCCGGCCCCCCTGAGGGGCGGATTATCCGGCGGGCCGAAAACCGTCAAAACTCGCCTTTCCGGGCTTGCTGCTGGGAAGAGGGGCGGATTATCCGCCCAAAGCGAGCGTAATCCTTTTTTTTTTTTCAAAGAAAGCTTCAACACTTCAACACACATTAAAATAATCCTTGATATTGTTATCTAACACACAAAACACTAGGGATTATAAAATGTTCTTTCAATCTCCCCCTTTTTGGTGTTAGATGACAATATTAGGATTTGTAATGAAACCGGCTAATGCCACCTTAAATAATGAAAGACGCTCCCCCTAGATGTGTGCATATTTAAAATTTGCATTTGAATACAAATACACACACTAGAGAGAACACAACTTCCATAATAAAGATAATTGAAACAAGGTGGTTTGGGAAACAAGGTCATATCACCGGGATGAGAATATAACCAAAGAATATAGTTTGTTTGATAGCCTCCAAGCACATCCCAACCATACCAGCAATATTGATGCGTACATTAGATAGGCCCATGATTCCATATGCCATCAAATATGCCTCCATAGATAAATCTAGAATTCCATGAGATCCACAATAGATAAATCCAGAAATTCATGAATCCCACACAAAGTACCTAACTTAGTGAAACACGACAAAGTCTTACATAATCAAACACAAATAGCAAATAAGTTCACGCTAAAAAGGCACACGCAAGCAAATAAAACGACTGAAAGAAAGATGCTTGCGCCCGACCCTTGCAAATCCACGAGACCTAATAGAACTACTTCTCCCCCTTTGGCATCGAAACGCCAAAAAGGAAGAAGAGCGATGCTAACGCCCCTGAAGATCACTCTTCCTCATCCTCGTCGTAGTCATTCCCGTCCCCTTCCTCTTCATTATACTCATCATCATCATCGTCATCAGCTGGAGGAGTGGGTGCCCTCGGTGAAGGAGGAAAGAGGCAACTCTCGAGCTCGCCATAGTTGATCCTTGAGGTGTTCCACTGAGCATACGGATCCGGAGCAGTGGGAGGAGGTGGATGGCCAGTGGCACCTGAGACATGGTGGAGAATAAGCTGCTGCGTGTGATCCCTCTCATGATCCCTGCGGTAAGCCTCATATTGGCCCTTGTGAGTGTCAATGCCCATGCAAAGAATGTGCCGCTGGAACCAAGTGAGCTGCTTAACCTCGCGTGCCATTGGGGACACCGTGGAACGATGACCACTAGCCTGAGCATCACGCATGAAGGACTCCGGGGCAGTGGAAGGGTGATGGGTCTTCTGAGCCTTGTTGTAGATTTTCTTGGGCTTGTGAATTCTATCCAGAGCAGTGCCAAAATCCTCATGTGGAAACATATGCTTGACGAGCATCATTATGAAAGGAGCATAAGGAATAGATAGCCTGTTGATCATAGCATCCATCATCTCATGATAAATATAGTCCATGACATCCAGTTTGTAACCTGTGGCTGATCCAGAGTTAGTGGCACACTCGTGAGCAAAGGCAAGGAGTGGAACCAGGTGGCCACGGATTCTGTCATTGTTGCCACCACTAGGAGAGATGAATATGCCAACAAGGCAGGCATACAAGGGAGAGAGACCAGCGAAAGTACCAGCAACACCATCAGAAGAAAGGCAAGGAGCAAGTGCAGTATCCTTGGATGGCTCCAGAGGATAAATGATACAGTGGCCAGAAGGAGTGTCACGGCCATGGAATGCATAACCAAGAACCTACCCAAAGGTGCGAAAGTCTGACTGAATCATGGTGGTCCCTTTCATCAACTTCATAGTACGACGCTCATCACCGCAAATCACCAGAGTCGAGAAGAACTGCCGCACCATAGAGGAATCATAGTTGCATTGGATAGTCATGAGGTGGTGCAGCCCCATCTTGTTGGTCACATGTAATACCTCAATGATCCTTGTCTTGGATTGAGCCTCAGTCAAATTGATGGGACGCATGGGGAGAAGCTTGAGAGTAGCATAGACATCATCATGAATAGCCCGAAAGTGGGCATTCCAAAACATAGAGTCCTCGGGGGGACCATCACTGTCAGCCTCATCATAATAATCAGTCTGGCGAATGGTGGCATACTGAAGACTGTCCATAGCCTTGTAATTGGGCCGAGACTATTTTCCCTTGCGATATGCGGTCCTCTTAGTTTTCATACTTGCATATGCCATCCGTTCAGCCTCTCTCGCTGCTCTGCAGACCTAGGTCTCGTCAATGAACTTCCCTTCTGCAGTAGGCTTGAGAAAACGGGCACGGGAACGACAGACGAAGGTCTTGGTCGGCTTGGAAAAACCTGTGAAAAGCATTAGAGGGATAGAATGGAGATAAGCATACACACAAGTCCAGGAGAAAGAAAGAAGAAAGAGTAGAAAAGCAACCCAGATCCAATGATGTGTATTGCAGGAGCAGGACCAAAACATACCAGAGTTCAGTCTCCAGGCCGTATTATCTGGCCCTGGAAGGGGTGGATAATGTGCCCCCCGCAGGAATTTTCTGGATTGGCTTAGATCTACCATGGCAAAACATATCGGGCACAAAGGGTGCAATTCTGCTGATTCTAGCATGAAAGGAACAACACCAAGGATCTTCTACAACGAGATTTCCACCAAATAAAATGCAACCCATACAAAATGAGAGAGATGAGGGAGTTACCCTCACTCATTGGAGGAAAATCGTGGAGGATAAGATACCCGGAGGCGAGGTGAAGAAGATCCAGGAAGAGCCCAGAGAATCCAGTGGTCGAATCGACTCCGGGATAGGCGGATGCTCCGGCGGCGGCTGGGGGGCAGAGGTAGGGTTGGGGGAGGACTGGCTGCTCTGTTTGAGCCTGCCCTCCCCGACCCAGCCTATAAGTGGACGATTTTGCCCGGGGCGGATAATCTGCCCCCACTTAAGGCGGATAGTCCCCCCCCCCACTGAAATTCTGCAAAACCCCTCGATGGTGTTTTAGAGGACTTGTGTGCAAGAATAGATGGTTCAAGGAGGGAGAGAAAGGCTTGGGTTGAGATCATCAAATTGAGATGGTACTACACACCCAGATTTGCAAGAATCAAATCAACCAAAATCCAAATTTGAGTGTGTTTTCCATAAGAACAAGAGATATGCAGGAAAAACCAAAGAGACCCATGAGAAACCAACTCTTCTGTAGGAAGAGGGCGGTGGCCGAAGCCACCATGTTGGAGCGCATGGCATGACACCACGGAGATTTATCTTGAGTTCAAAACCAATGCTCATCGATGACCCACATATCACAAAATGTGATGGGGATATGCCTACCGGGCTATACCCAGCAGGACGTTTACGACTGGCCCAGGTGCCAGCGAGTGGGCCTGCAAGATGGCGACTGGATCAAGACCTGGCGTGAACTCAAGCGACTGGAAGCTGAAGGCCCAGAACCGTAGATAGGCCCAGTCGGATTAGGTTAAACGATCGCTGAAACCTTAAATGATTCGGTTGATATCTGTAAACCCTAGGGGGGTGAGTCTATATAAACCTCCCTAGAGGTTGCATAGAGGATACGTTCCATCATACACCCAACCGACTCGCTGCCTAGCCGCCGAGCTCGCCCCATTGTACTCTCACCATAATACAATCTAGCAGGAGTAGGTCTTTACCCTCTGGGGGGGCGAACCTGGGTAAATCCTTGTGTCTCCGCCCTCATCTCGCTCCGCAGGTGGCTGGCCGCCCTTGCCCCATGTTCTACTACTCGCTGCCAATCGCAGCATCTGCCGTGGTCATTCCCACGATAGTGGAGCCCACCGTGGGGCCTTGCCGGTCAGGCCGGTGTTCTGCGGTGAGATCCAATCTACCCATCAACGAGTCGATCGCCACCGGCCGCATGATAGCGATCGGCGAGATGCTCTAGATCTTGCCGAGCAGCTACGTCCCGGCGGCGTGACCCGTCACGCATAGCATGATCCTGCCGGTCGGCATGATCGACCTCTTCATCGGCCTCACCGACGTCATCGTCTCGGAGGACTCGGCTCGCATCCGCGAGTCGCCACCACGCGACTGGCTCTCTGAGAGTCAGGTCCACACGATCCACCGCCTTCGAGTACGACTCGGCCACAACGACGTGGTCGAAACCACCGCATCCGCGGAAGACGTGGCCCTCAACGACGACGCCGACTCGGCGACCCCGTCGTCGCTCGCCAGATCCATTATCGCCGCGTCGCCGGCGGGCTCCATCACCCAGGTCTCCAACGTCGGAGACTTCGAGGATCCCTCTATCCTTGGGATCTTTGACTTCGACTCCGGGTCGGAGAACTCCGCCGACCTCCGCGACGGAACCGGCCGCCATGTCGCGACTTATATGGCGACTGGCGCCGACCCGCCGGAGGATCCATTCTCCACTCCGATCCCTCCCAACGCGACAGCAGCGGAGGTCGAGGAACTCACTTTGAAAGGCGGGCAGTCATAAGGAACAAGCCGATCGCGAAAAATTTCGCCTCGAGCAGGTGTGATGCAGAGCCGTCGGCGCTACCACCAGCTCCGAATCGGTCGCGCTGAACCCCGCCCATCCAGGCGCCACGAACCCGACGACAAGCGACCCGCGCGGCCGAGCGTGCGATCTGCGAGAACGCGCCACCAGGAGGAAGCGCTCGGCCCCCGCCAGGGTCAACGGCCAATGGCGCCCCGCCACCACCCAACCGCGCACCACCCAGGGACCATCCTAGGATCGTGGTATCCTCACGGGAGCGATACGCGAACGGCCTACCGCTGTTCTCCACCCCGATGGACAACCTCGTCTCGGGCCGAGATGCATTCGACAACATTGCGGCCACCGGTGACGGCGCCCTACAGATCCAGTATGCCAAGGCCTTGCTCACAAAAGCGGTCGAGCAACAAAACGCAGGCGTCGACTCGCAGGGTCGGATGTACTCGCGTTCATCGGGCAGCAGAGCGGCCTCAAGCGGCCGCCCCATGGTGGAAAACACCTTCAACTGCCTGCCACCCGAACCACTACAGCTCCAACACCGACCCGCGAACGCGGCACTCTCCACTAACTACCCCCGTCCAACGACCAACTTCGTCGCCGCCAACGGTGATGGGGATACGCCTACTGGGGTATACTCAGCAGGACGTTTCCGACTGGCCCTAGGGCTGGCGAGTGGGCCTGCAGAACGGCGAGTGGATTGAAGCCCAGCAAGGTACTGAGCGATCGAAGTCAAGGCCCGTAGTAGATAGGCCCGGTCGGATTGGGTTAAACGACCATCAAGTCAGAACCAATCGGTTGGGATATGTAAACCCTAGGGAGGTGAGCCTATATAAACCTCCCTATGGAGTAGAGACACGTTCCCTCATACATCTAAGCGACTCGCCGCCTAGCCTCGAGCTCGCCCCGTAACACCTCCTAATACAATCTAGCAGAGTAGGTCTTTACCCTCCGGCGAACATGGGTAAACCTGTGTCTTTGCCCTCATCTCGCACCAGATGGCTGGCCTTGCCCTCGTTCTACTACTCGCCGATTGCAGCATCTGCCGTGACCATTCCCACGACAGTGGCGCCCACCGTGGGGCCTGGCCGGTCTGGCCGGTGTTCTGCGGCGAGATCCAATCTGCCCATCAACGAGACGGTCGCCACCGGCCGCAAGATAGCGATCGCCGAGATGCTCCAGATCTTGCCGAGCAGCTACGTCCCGGCGGCGCGACCCGTCACGCACAGCGTGATCCTGCCAATCGGCACGATCAGCCTCTTCGTCGGCCTCACCGACGTCATCGTCTCGGAGGACTCGGCTCGCATCCGCGAGTCGCCGCCACGCGATCAGCTCTCCAAGAGCCAGGTTCGCACGATCCATCGCCTTGCCTCCGAGTACAACTCGGCCTACAACAACGTGGCCGGGAATTCAACGGCCGCAGAAGATGCGGACCTCACCGACGACGCCGACTCGGCGACCCCGGCGTCACTCACCGGATCCATCGCCGCGGCCTCATCCGCGGGCTCCATCGCCCAGGTCTCCAACGCGGGAGACTTCGAGGACCCCTCCATCCTCGGAATCTTCAAATTCGACTCCGGGTCGGAGAACTCCGCCGACCTAAGCGAAGGAGCCAGTCGCCACGCCGCGGCTTACATGGCCACCGGCACCGATCCGCCGGAGGATCCTTTCTCCACCCCAATCCCTCCTAACGCCACGGCAACGGAGGTCGAGGAACTCCGCTTGGCGGCGAGGCGGTATGCAAGGCGAGCGCGAAAAATTCCGCCTCGGCGGTGTGAGCCGCCACGCTACCACCAGCAGCGGATCAGTCACGTTTGAACCCCACCGTTCAAGGGCGTGCCACGAACTTCGGCAACAACGACCCGGCTCGCATAGCCGAGCGCGATGCGAACGCGCCACGGGAGAAGCGCCGGCCGCCAGATCGACGGCGATGGGTGCCCCACCACCCAACCGCACCCTCCTGTGGACCAGCGGATAGTCGTCTCCTCACGGAGCGAGGCAAACGGCCTCCATTCTCCACCCGATGGACAACCTCGTGGCGGGCGGCGGCCGATAGCATCACGGCCCGCGGCGGCGCCTTCAGATCCGAAGACGTCAAGGCCCCTTGCGAAGGCGTGGAGCAGCAAGAGCGGCGCCACCGCAAGGTCGAGTATACTGCATTCCTCGGAAGCGGGCGGCCTCCGGCCGCCAACGGCAAACACCCTCAATCGCCGCCACGAGCCACCGCAGCCTCCAACACCGACCAGCGACGCACTCTCCAACGATCCCGGCGGCGACCAACTTCGTCGCCGCTACGGACAACCCATCGGCGCGCACCCACATCGTCAACAACCAAAGCGGCGCACGCCCGGCCAAACTGCGGCACACCTAACTAATCGCGCGATGGCGAGCCTATGGGGTCGCTCAGTCGACTTGAGCCTAAGTGCTTTGGACCAATGATCCGAGGCGAGAAGTACCCGCCAAACTTCAAGGCGCCAAAGGAGATAGAAAAATACGACTCCTCGTACGACCCCTGCAAATGCTCGACACATACCTCATGGCAATGGGGATCGCGGGTCTGACCTACTCGCCGCCTTACCTCCCAATCGATGATGGAGGGGCGTGCGGGTAGTGGATCAACACTCTCCCCGGGCGATGTCGACTCACAGGAAATGCGCGACGCCGTTAGGCACTTCGAGTGCTCCTACACCGCGCCACCACCATTGAGGACCTCGAACGATCGTCCGGGACCGCGAGTCGACCCGCAATCGGGTCCAACGGTGGCAAGAGCTTTGGTACAGCGTCGGCATCCACCGGACACCGCGATCCATTGCTTCAAGACCTCGTGCGTTCTGAGCCTCTAGTCGCCAAGCTCAGCGACACTCCGCACTCGACAACATCCCGACCTCCTCGAGATCGCCAAACGACGCAGAGGAAGATCCAAACCAGGAAAACCGACGAGTCGGGAGGCAACGCCGCCGGGCGGCAACGACAAACGCCGAACCGATTTACGCTTACTGGCGGCACCCGCCTCATCGCAAGCGCCAAGCGGACGGGTAGTCGACTTAAATGCATGTGGCACGCCTGGCGAGCCAAGAGCTACCGCTGACGGAGGGCAGCGCGATGGCGGCAATTACAAGAACAAGCCAAGGTTCGATCCCGCCCTCCTTAACCAACCATGTGCGTTCCATAGCAGGAAGGAAGCCCGGCACACACCACCGCCGACCGCCACACCCTCGTGGAAATCGAGAAGGCACGGCAAGCGCGGGAGGACACGATAACGACCGCCAAATGGCGGAAAATTCGGAAAAGTAGCGGCTCGCTCCACACCTTCACGTGCTTCAACACGGCGAAAAGAAGGTCATCGCCAGCGTCGCCGCCACGGTGGCCCAACAGACGCCCCCGGTTCGAACTGGTCGAACAGCCCATCACCGGCCGCAAGACCACTCGCCACGCGCCAGTACCGGGGCGAGTTGCCTTGGTGGTCAAGCCCAAGGTTGGCGACTCATCGCTCCCCAAGACACCGATGGACGGCGGCTCCATCAACATCCTCTACATCGACACCTTCAGCGGCTGCGGCTCCGCAATCGATGATCGAGACAACACACACCACGTTCCACGGCATCGTCCCGGTCGGAAGGCGTATCCGATCGGCAAAGTCACGCCGTCACTTGTACTCGGCAAACTTCCGCCGGTGGATCGTCTTGAGCTGGTGCCCTTCGACAGCCTTACCATCGCTGCGTCTGGGCGCGGCGTTCGCTAAATTCATGGCGGCACCCACTACGCTGCATAACGCGATGAAGCTCCCGGGCGCGGCGTCATCACCATCAACGGCGACCCGACATGGGCCGAATCACGGCCAAAGGAGCGAACTCGTGGCCGTCATCGCAGCGAGACTAATCATGCCGACGAGCTCGCCAAATGCGGCGGGTCAACAATGACGACCCCACAATACTCAAGAAGCCCAACTCGGAGGCGCAAACACCTCAACCTTTGAGGCCACGACGCACACTTCGCCGTCGAGCTGGTCCTGTGCGACTCGGCCAGACGGTGACGATCGGATGCATGAGCCCAGCATAGGAAGGCGCTCATCGAGTTCCTACGTGAGAACAGGACATCTTCGCATGGAAACCCTCGACATGCCCGGTGTCCCTAGGGAGCTCGTGAGCACAAGCTAAACGCCGACCCCAAAGTGCGACACATCAAGCGGTCGCTACTGCCCTTCAATGAAGAACGCGTCGAGCAATCGAGGAAGTGCGGCGTTTACATGCCGGCTTCATCCGCCAATCAAATACTCAAGTGGCTGGCAAACCCAGTCTGGTCGAGAAAAAGCGGGACACGGAGAATGTGTATCGACTACACAAACTGAACAGCGCTTTGCCCAAAGGCGATTCGTCCTCCCGCGGATCGATCGGATAATCGATTCAACCGTGGGTTCGAGTCGCTATGTTTCCTCGGACGCCTACTCCGGTTACAACCAGATCAAAATGGCTGTCGAAGGCGAGGAGAAGACGGCGTTCATCACGCCATTCGAGCCTTCTACACACCGCCATGACCTTGGCCTCAAGAACACCGGGCAACCTACCCGGTGCATGCAAGAATGCCTCATGAGCCAAATTGGCGCAACATCCACGTCTACATCGACGGCGTGGTCGTGAAATCCGCCGCCAAGGCGACCTACGCCGACTGGCGGAAACCTTCGCCAATGCGAAGGTACAAGATAAAGCTCAACCCGAGCAAGTGCACCTTGATTGTACCGGACAACTCTTGGGTGCGTCGTCTCCAAGCGAGGGATCGAGGCGAACCCAACAAAGATCGACACGATCGCGGCTCGGCAAACCCGAGTGCTGCGTGGCGTCGAAGCTGGCGGGCGGTAGCGGCTCTCGATCGCTTCATCCCGCACTGGCGAAAGGCGATGCCCTATACGCGATGTGAAAGAACCCCACCTTAAGTGGGACAAGGAGGCGGACCACGCGCTCGCGACCTCAAAAAGTGCTACTCGCGCACCATTACTCGCCGCTCCCGGCTAAAGAACCTATGCTGGTTTACGTCGCGGCATCCAGCGCGTCGTCGGTGCTATGATGGTCGTCGAGCGACCGGAGGAAGGAAAGGCGCCGGTTCAGCCGTCCGTGTACTACATCGCGAGGTCCTCACCGAGTCGCGCCAGGTACCTGATACCAAAAGCTAGTATCTGCGGTCTTGAGGCTCGGCGCCTTTTACTTCGAGCACCGGTCACGGTCGTCTCCTCGGTATCACTGCAAGACATCATCCGCGACAGCGGGCGGACGGGTCTCCAAGTGGGCCGCCGAGATTGGCGTCCACAACATTAAATCTGAGCCACGAGGCGATTAAGTCGCGAGCAGCGGACTTCATCGCCGATCGGGGAAGAGGCCAGCGGAGAAGCTGCCGTACCTCCATTCTTGGAGCACGCCGACGGCTCCAAGAACACGGACGTGCGGGAGGGATAGTGTTGACTTCACCAAAGGCGACAAGCTCGCTACATCCTCCGCCTCAATTCACGCCTGCACCAACAACATGGCTGAATCGAGGCCCTACTCCTGACATGCGAGCCGCCAAGGAGATGAACGTCAATCGCCTTCGATGCTACGGAGATTCCGACCTCGTCGGGGCAAGTCGCCGACCGCGACGCCATCTCCCTACCATGGCGGCGTCGCCAAGAGGTGGACAAGTTGGGCGGCCACTTCACGGCTACTCATCGAGTGGATCGACAGCGAAAAAACGAGGAGGCGCCCTCTCCGCGTCGGGTCGGCTCGACTCGCACCACCCTCCGTGTTCCTCGACACAATCTCCAAACCATCAATCTCCCAGGGAGATCGACATCGGAGTCCCACTCCAACCGTAGGCAGCCTTGGTCGCTCATCGCCGAGCAGCACGGTCGACCAAGCCCTACATCGCCTACCGAAGCCGCACCTGCCGGCAGACGAGACAGACGCTTGAATGATCGCTCGATGCAAGTCTTACACCATCATCGACGGCGAGCTACACAAGCGCGATCACCGGCGTGTTCCAACGTTGCGTCCAACCGGTGAAGGACGCAAAATCCTCCACGACATTCACTCGGTGATTGCGCTACCACGCCGCCGCTCCTGGTCGCCAAGGCTATGCGACACGGCTTCTCTTGGCCACCGCACACGCCTGCCGACATCGTCCGATGCGGCGTGCCGGTACGTAATCGCCAATCAAACGCTGCTGCATCGAGCTCGGCGCTCAAAACGATCCCCATCACTGGCCATTCGCGTATGGGGCATGGACATGGTGGGCCCCTTCAAGAAAGCCCCCTCGGCTACACCCACTTGCTAGTCGCCGACAAATTCACCAAGTGGGTGGAGGCCAATCCGAAATGCGGCGGGAAGACCGCCACTAAATTCCAACGCGAGCTCATATATCGCTACGGGTTCCCAAATAGTATCATCACGGACAACGGCACAAACTTTGCCAAGGAGCAATGGCGGATTGCGAAGAGCACCACATCCGACTCGATCTCGCGTCGATCGCCCACCGAATCCAACGGCCAGCGGAACGATCCAACCAAAGCATCCTCCACGGCTGAAGCGCGACTCCAAGTACCACTTGAGCGCACTGAGTCTGGGTCAAGAGTTGCCCTCCGTTATCTGGGGAATCCGCACCTCGGTTAACAGATCGACGGGATTCACCCCCTTCTTCATGGTCTACAGCGCCGAAGCAGTCATACCCACCGACCTCGAACACGACTCGCCGCGGGTCGTCCATTATGGGCTCGACCAGCTCGACGAAGCACGCGACCTCGCTCGGTCACGCACCGCCATCTACCAACAAGGACTCCGCCGCTACCACAGCCGACGGGTGAAAACCCGCACCTTCCAGGAAGGCGACAGTGTTACGCCTCATCCAGACAAGAAGGGCATGCACAAGCTCTCCTCCGTGGGAGGGCCCATTCGCTATCGGCGCGTACTCGGCAACGACGCCTACTACCTCATCGACGTCCGCGGGGACGGCGAGCTCGACGTCAAGCGACCATGGAATGTAAACCTCCTCCGGAAGTTCTACTCCTAGAACCCCACACATGTACTCTCCAATCGCTATGAAATAAAAGAAACTGTTACCGCAAATTGCGCCTACTCTCCATGACTTGTGCCACTACTTTTCGTAATAACAATGCACGCTAAAATGCGAAGTCAACCTTTGGTACAGCGATCGACGGCTAAGTAGTGCGGTGTAAGAACCTTGAATCACTTCAGTCTTGCATCGTCCACGAAAAACGCCAACCCGGAGCCCCATTGGAGTCGCCTAGCTCGACTGGCTTTACGAGCCAAGACAATTGCCCTCGCTTCTCACAGCGACCTTGGTCCTCCGCATCCTCGGCTTAGCGACTCGAACGGCTAAGTACCACGCTCGGGGACTGAATACCAGTTCGTCGCGATCGGTCAGGGAAAACGCCAAGTAAGAGCATGCCCAGACTCGCCGCGGATCGACCCCACGGGCTGCGGGGAGTGACGCTCACAACAACGCTAAGTCCTCAACCACCCTCGAGTCGCGCCTAGAACTACCAAGTACCACGCTCGGGGACTCGGCCACCCGACCCCGTCCGCGTATGGGAAAACGGTAAAGTACAGAGCACTCAAGGGAGTCGCCTTGCGACTGGCTCTCCGAGCTCGGGCGAGTCGACCAAATCAACAACACATGATAACAACACACACCATATACGAGGTAAACCCCACAAAAGGCGGACGCTCGGGACTCGTCCAAAATCAATCAAAGCACACAAACGAATAGCAAAATGGATACGACGTCCCATTCAATCGCATCTTGCATTGTCTTATGTTACAAAATATGCCGCATGGCGTAAGCCGCTAACACTTCAAAGGCAAACCACCCTAATGCGAGCTTGGATGACGACTTCGCCAAAGATCACGGCGATTACGGATGAACGCGGTACGGGTTTGATGGATACGTCGTCGATTCACCGCCATCGCCGCGAAAAGGCTGCTCGACCTTGAAGTCACGATGCGGCTCGGGGTGCGTCGTCGGGCGACGACCGCCTCTCGATAGGGAAGGAGATCGCCCATCGCCCGGACACGCCCGAGTACATGGCAAGACGCTCACGCAACTTGAGAACCTCGGACAGATCCACCGCGATCGATGATGGATACCCACTTGTCACATCGTCAACGTCGAAATCTTCGGGAAGTGGGCGAGTCCGAGACTCGATCGTCGACGCTCACGCCAAACGCCGACTGTCATGAACTCGACAACGCGGGCGCCTTCTCCAAATATTCCCACACCTCAACCAGGTCACTGAATAACCTCGTGGGTGATATTTCTTGAAGGTAGGCGCGGATGCGTCGCCGACAGGTCGCCGAGTCGACGAGCATGCTTACGCATCGCCTCGTCAAGCGAGCTCGCTTCTTCTTGGCTACCAATAACGCGACCTGCGAAGGAGACAATGATGAGTACGACGACACCACAAAACTACAACTAACGTAACGGAAAGATGCACTTTCGCACCAACAGCGGGCGAGTCCGTGATGAAGCAGCGGCGTGTGGTCGTCCCGAAGCCCGACAATAAGGACTTCCGACACCTTGCGGTCCTCCTCCGCCGCAATGGCGGCCTTAGCTTCGCCGTCCGCCGAGCTCGCTTCTTCTCGCCTCCGATTCGCGCGCTCGTCGGCGACCCGCTGGCGAGACCAGAGCGGTCGCGCCGCCACCAACTCACCAGGGGACAAGCTCTGGCGAGCTTCCTCTGCCTTCGCAGCAACGACACAAGCTCTTTGTTCGCCTCTTGGATGGTGGCGGCTCCTTCTCGACGCTGTTTTCGCGGCAATCGGTCCGACTCAAGCCGCAGACCACGCATATCATCAAAAAGTCGGTAAAAGCAGAAATTCCTAAGTGCCCACCGCTAAATTTAGCGTGCGCACTTGGGACTGGCGATCAAGAAAATTCCTAAGTGCCCACCGCTAAATTTAGCGCTGCGCGCATTGGGCGATCAAGAAAATTCCTAAGTGCCCACCCGCTAAAATTTAGCGTGTCTCGGGACCGGATGCAAAGTAAAGGCGAAATTATAAGAATCAAGCCGCAAAGCACCGACCGATCCTCGGGACCGAGGTACCGGATGGCTGCACCAAGCATGCCATGGAGTTGTATTGCCCACGGACGCAAAGCGCTGGCGTGTGCCGCGACGCTTGTCGACTTCAGCATCGGTCCTCGAGCGAGGCTCGGGGCACGCCGCTCGTGCGCCTTGGTCACGGCGGGGAAGGTAGCGATCGAGGCACCCGCTCCAAGGAAGTCGCCTCGGTCTAGGCAAGGAACGCCCCAGCCGTGAGCGGTTGCTTCCACTGCTGGTCCCGGGTGCGACCTCCGTGTCGTCGAGATGGCGATGTCGCCCTTGGCCTTCTTGCGCCCTCCGAGGCGACGACCTCGTCGCTTTCCTCTTCGGGAAGGATCCTCCTAGCGGCGGAGGGTACCGAGCCATGGTCGGGTGGCCCATCTTTTCACTCCGTCCTGCATATCAATCGAATCAATAAAGACAATCGAAATAGTTATGAAAAGTAGGGAAGGGTGAACGCACTCACTTGGCGATCGATGAAACGTAGCCATTTAAGGCCGGCGGTTTTCTGTTCGGGGCCCATGGCGGAGCCCCAGTTCAGGCGTCGCGTGCCCAAGACACGGACGACTTCGTCGTTGGCCGGTGGCGCCTCTGGACCCTCGGCGGGCTTCCTCGCGGTGGAGTCGCTGGTGGAGCCTCGCGGGGACCGCCACACTCTAACCTCCTGCGAGGCGAAGTCGTCGCAATGGAGCCTTCCTAGCCGGTAGCGAATGGCGGAGGCATCGAGGCCAGCGCACTTCCGGTCGGCGTGTCTAGCGGTTGTCGCTGGGGCGCCGTCACCGTCGAGCCGGGAGCATCGGAGCTGCTTGTCGAGTCGTGGCGAGGCCATCCTTGAACCGTTTTCCTCTTCGGGGGCCCTCACTTCCTTTCCTTCTTCTTCTTCTTGAAGGTGGCACGCGGCGAGGTGGTTTCGGGAGCTCGTCGTCGTCATCATGACGCCGAGGCTTCGCTTCGATTTGGCCGACGTTGCCGGATTTTCGGACCAGGCGATTTCCTCTTCGGACTCGACCTCGTCGTCCTCATTGCCCTCGCGGGTGGCGATTCGCCACGCCCGGGCGGATCGCCCGGGCTCATCATCGAAGGTGGGAGCCACCTTCCACCACTTGGAATAGCCGCAATGAATACAAAACAGAATCGAATTACCGCATGCTGCACGCTGCGATCGCGAACAAGGTAAAGAAATTACCGTTGGGCCGGACGCTTTCGGTGTAAGGCGACCCGGCACAATGCATCCGGTACACCGCTGGGTGATCTTCTTCAACGCTGGAGATAATCCTCCGGCTTCCACTCGTCGAGGCGGGCCTTTCGAGTCTCCCGCCCGTCTTGATACATGTAGTGGTCGCGTTGGGAGTGGAGCCGAGCCGTCAAGCCAGCAATTTTACAAGTTTATCGTCTGAAGGCCCTTCTTTTCCAGACCACGGATGGCCTGGAGCATCTCGTCAACGACCATCCGCTGGTCGTCGGGGAGCTTGCCGACTTGGAGATGGCGTGGCTCGGAACGATTGGCCAAGTACCGCGGGATCGCCACCTCGTCTTCTGGGGTCGCCTCGGCCACGTAGAACCATGACTTCTTCTAGTCGCTCGCTGCCTTGGCGGGTAGCATCAGATCAAGAAAGAAGCCTTGGACTTGAGTGGAACGCTGCCGCCGCTGCTAGCATTGGGCCGCCTCCTCATGGTGATCCGTCCATGGAACAGATCCTGCCACAAGGGAAAGTAGGGCCGGCAGCCCAAGTAGCACTCGCAGAACGCCACGAAGATGGCGAGCTGCTCAATGCTGTGGGGACCCAGATCTGAAGGCTGGATCCCGTAGTAGGCGCAGAAACGCCGGAAGAACAAAGACGTGGGAAACCCTAGCCCCCGCTCGAGATGACTGGTGAAACAGACGAATTCCCTCTCTCGCGGGTTTGGGGTCGTTTCTCCGGCTGCGGGGATACGCCAACAACCGGCTCGCAGGATTCCAGCCTCCTCGAAAGAGGCCACCGCGCCCTGCACTTGGACACCTGCCATGGTTCAGTGGAAAGGGCCATGGCCGAGAGGTTGGTTGGATATCGGAGGATTTCGGGTCGATTGGATCGCGGAGCAAAGGAAGGAAAATGCGCGCACTCGGAAGAAGTGGTGGGCAGTTGGCTCTGCGATTGCCTACCATTCCTCTTATATAGCGGGAGTTACCCGCCAAATCAGGGGGCCGTTACCGCGCGATGATTACGCCAAAGTTACCGCTGGATTACCCCAACAGCTAGTTTGACCAGACTGCGGTCCAACTCAGTCATTCGCTCGCTAGGTCAATCACCACGACCGCGTTCGCCGACTCGCCTAAAACGCGACTTGGTTCACGGATTTTCTTCTTCATCAGAGCCCGCCGATTATTTGGATGCCTACTCAAGCCGTATACTCCGATCGCCACTTACGCCCAATCGACGACGGCCTCGGGGACTCTTGATGGGGATACGCCTCTTGGGGTATACTCGGCAGGACGTTCCGATCGCCCCTGGCTGGCGAGTGGGCTGCGAACGGCGAGTGGATTGAAGCCCAAAGAAGGTACCGCGATCGGAAGTCAAGGCCCAGCGGTAGATAGGCCCAGTCGGATTGGGTTAAACGACTCAAGTCGTCAGAATCGGTTGGGATATGTAAACCCTAGGGAGGTGAGCCTATATAAACCTCCCTATGGGAGTAGAGACACGTTCCCTCATACATCTAAGCAACTCGCCGCCTAGCCGAGCTCGCCCATTGTAACACCTCCTAATACAATCTAGCAGAGTAGGTCTTTACCCTCCGGGCTGAACACAGGTAAACCCCGTGTCTTTGCCCTCATCTCGCATCGCAGATGGCTGGCCCTTGCCCCTCGTTCTACTACTGTCTGCCGTGACCATTCCCGACAAACGGTCAGCCCGACGCCGCGCCCACATTATCAACAAATGAAGCAGCTGGCACGCCCGACAACCTGCGGCATACCCTAACCAACCATCGCGACGGCGAGCCGAGGGGGTCGCTAAGCCAACTCGGGCCCCAGTGCTTCGGACCGATGATCCGAGGCGAAAGATACCCGGCAAACTTCAAAGCGCCGAAGGAAATAGAGAAGTACGACCCCTCGTATGATCCCTCCGTGTGGCTGGATACCTACCTCATGGCAATGGGGATCGCCGGCCACACCGATCTCCTAGCCGCCCGCTACCTTCCCCTGATGATGGAGGGGGCGTGCAGGAAGTGGATCAACACTCTCCCCGCGGATAGCATCGACTCCTGGGAAGAGATGCGCAATGCTTTCGTCAGGCACTTCGAGGGCATACACCCGCGCCACCACCATCGAGGACCTGGAACGATGCGTCCAAGGACCTCGCGAGTCGACCCGCAGCTGGGTCCAATGGTGGCTAGACCTGTGGTACAACGCGGTCGGTATCCACCCAGACACCGCAATCCACTGCTTCAAGACCTCGTGCCGCTACGAGCCCCTGGTCGCCAAGCTCAAATGAGCATACCGCACACTCGACAACATACCGGATCTCCTGGAGATCGCCAAAAGATACGCGGAGGAAGACCCAAACCAAGAAACCGACGACGAGTCGGGAGGACAACGTCGCACGAGCGGCAAAGACATCGGAAGACGATCCGATCTACGCTACATCAACACTCTCCTCACCGGCAAGAGCCGCAGTGACGGGCGAGTCGACTTCGTCGCCAACGTTGGGTACACGCAGCGTGAGCCCAAGAGCTTCCGCCGCGACGGTGGCAACTACAAGGCGAAGCCGAGGTTCGACCCCGCGGCCCTTCTTAACCAACCTTGTGTATTTCACAGCAGGGAAGGAAAGCCCGCCACGCACACGACCGCCGACTGCCATTCTCTCAAGGAGATCGAGAAGGCATAGCATGCGCGGGAAGACCCCGACAACAACCCGCCAAACGGCGGAAAATTCGGCAGCATGGTCGGATCGCTCCACACCTTCACAGGATTCAACACGAGGCGCGAGAAGAAGGTCATCGCCCGCGCCGTCGCCATCAACGCGGTGGCCCAGGTGGACGTCCCCCAGTTCCTCAACTGGTCTGAGCAACCAATCACTTGGAGCCGCCAGGACCACTCGCCACGAATCGAGTACCCAGGCCGAGTCGCCCTGGTGGTCAAGCCCAAGGTGGGAGACTACTGGCTCCCCAAGACATTGATGGACGACGGCAGCTCCATCAACATCCTATACCTAGACACCTTCAGGCGATTGCGGCTCCTGCAGTCGATGGCCGAGACGACCTACACCACGTTCCACGGCATCGTCCCCGGTTGGAAGGCTTACCCGATCGGCAAGGTCACGCTGCCAGTCACCTTCGGCACACTGGAAAACTTCCGCACTGAGCGGATCGTCTTCGAGCTGGTGCCCTTCGACAGCCCCTACCACTACGTCCTAGGGCGCCAGGCGTTCGCCAAGTTCATGGCGGCGCCCCACTACGCGTACAACGCGATGAAGCTCCGCGGACCGTGTGGCGCACAATCCACGGCCACCCCGACATGGCCACCGAGTGCGAGGCCAAAGGAGCCGAACTCTCCTACGCCGTCATCGCGGCAGAGGCCAACCACGCCGACGAGATCGCCAAGTACGCGAGCAGGGTCAACAACGACGACCCCACCATACTCAAGAAGCCCAACTCGGAGGGCGGCAACACCTCAGCCTTCGAGGCAACGACCTTGAGCCCGCATACCGTCGAGCTGGTCCCGGCGACTCGGCCCAGACGGTGACGATCGAGGGGCATGAGCCCGGCATAGGAAAGGCGCATCGCCGAGTTCCTCCGTGAGCAGGGACATCTTCGCATGGAAGCCCTCGACATGCCTGGTGTCCCTAGGGAACTCGTGAGCACAAACTCAACGCCGACCCCAAAGTGCGACCCGTCAGCGATCATGCGACCCTTCATCAAGCGCCGAGCAATCTCCGAGGAAGTGCATCGTCTACTCGCTGTAGGCTTCATCCGGCCAATCAAGTACTCCAAGTGGCTGGCAAACCTAGTCCTGGTCGAGAAGAAAAATGGGACCTGGAGGATGTGTATCGATTACACAAACCTAAACAGCGCCTGCCCGAAGGAGCAATTCGTCCTCCCGCGGATCGACCAAATCATCGATTCCACCGCGGGCTTGGAGTCACTATGTTTCCTTGACGCCTACTCTAGGTACAACCAGATCAAAATGGCCGTTGAGGACGAAGATAAGACGGCGTTCATCACGCCTTTTGGAGCCTTCTGTTACACTACCATGACCTTCGGCCTCAAGAACGTCGGGGCAACCTACCAGCGGTGCATGCAGGAGTGCCTTGCAAGCCAAATTGGCCGCAATATCCACGTCTACATCGACGACGTGGTGGTGAAGTCCGCTCGCCAGAGCAACCTACTCGCCGACCTGGCGGAAACATTCGCCAACCTGCGGAAATACAAGATAAAGCTAAACCCAGGCAAATGCACCTTCGGTGTGCCAGCTGGGCAGCTACTGGGATACGTCGTCTCCAAGCGCGGGATCGAGGCGAACCCCACCAAGATCGACACGATCGCTCGACTCGGCAAACCCGAGTGCCTTCGTGACGTCCAGAAGCTGGCCCGGCGAGTCGCGGCTCTCAGTCGCTTCATCCCCCGATTGGGCGAAAAGGTGATGCTCCTCTACCGCCTGATACGCAAGAATCCCACCTTCTAGTGGGACAAGGAGGCGGATTATGCGCTCCGCGACCTCAAGAAGGTTCTACTCGCATCACCGCTACTCGCCGCTCCCATCGACAAGGAACCCATGCTGGTCTACGTCGCGGCTTCCGAGCGCGTCGTCAGCGCCGTCATGGTCGTCGAGCGACCAGAGGAGGGAAAGGAGCGCCCGGTGCAGCGACTAGTTTACTACATCAGCGAAGTCCTCACCGAGTCGCGCCAGCGCTACCCGCAATACCAGAAACTGGTATACACAGTCTTCAGAGCACAACGTCGACTGCCACACTACTTCCAGGAGCACCCGATAACGGTCGTCTCCTCCGCAACGTTGCAGGACATCATCCGCAACCGTGAGGCGACCGGGCGAGTTGCCAAGTGGGCCGTCGAGATCGGCGTACACAACATCAATTACGAGCCGTGCAATGCGATCAAGTCGCAGGCTCTCGCGGACTTCATCGCCGACTGGGAAGAGGCCCAGCAGCCAGAAAAGCTGCCGTACCTCCATTACTGGAGCCTACACTTCGACGGCTCCAAGAATGCGGATGGCACAGGAGCAGGGATCGTGCTAACTTCTCCAAAGGGCGACAAGCTCCGCTACGTCCTCTGCCTCGACTTCACCCCCTGCACCAACAACATGGTCGAGTACGAGGTACTACTCCACGGCATGCGAGCTGCCAAGGAGATGAACGTCAACCGCCTGCGCTGCTACGGAGACTCTGACCTCGTCGCCGGGCAAGTGACTGGCACCTGCGACGCCGTCTCCCCCACCATGGCAGCATACTGCCAAGCAGTGGACAAGCTAGGCGGACACTTCGCAGGCTACTCCGTCGAGTGGATTGACAGACGAAAGAACAAGGAGGCCGGCGCACTATCGCATCGGCTCGGCTCGACTCGCACCACCCGCCGGTGTCTTACTCGACACCATCACCAAGCCTTCCATATCTCCCCCAAGGGAGATCGACATCGGAATCCCGCTACAGCTAGAGGCAGCCCTGGTCGCACTCATCGCCGAGCCAAACGACTGGACCACGCCGTATGTTGCCTACCTGGAGGGAGGCACCTTGCCAGCAGACGAGACAAACGCCCGGATGATAGCACGTCGCTGCAAATCCTTCGTCATCATCAACGGCGAGCTCCATAAGAGCAGCATGACTGGCGTGTTCCAACGCTGCGTTCAACCCGCTGAAGGACGCAAAATCCTCCAAGACATCCACTCTAGCGACTGCGGCCACCATGCCGGCGCCCGCTCTCTGGTCGCAAAGGCTATGCGACACGGCTTCTACTGGCCCACCGCACACGCCGACGCTGTCGACATTGTCCAGCGGTGCGTCGGGTGCCAGAAATACGCCAACCAGACCCACGTGCCGAGCTCGGCGCTCAAGACAATCCCCATCACCTGGCTGTTCGCCGTGTGGGGTATGGACATGGTAGGCCCTTTCAAGAAGGCCCCCTCCGGCTTCACCCACCTCCTGGTCGACAAATCCACAAAATGGGTGGAGGCCAAGCCAGTCCGGAAATGCGACGGGAAGACCGCCACCAAGTTCCTACGTGAGCTAATCTATCGCTACGGGTTCCCAAACAGCATCATCACGGACAATGGCACCAACTTCGCCAAAGGAGCCATGGCCGAGTTCTGTGAGGAACATCACATCCGACTCGACCTCGCATCAGTCGCCCACCCGGAGTCCAACGGCCAGGCGGAACGAGCCAACTAGAGCATCCTCCATGGCACGGCCACGGCTCCAAATGCACTCGAGCGCCAGTCCGGGTCGAGGAGCTACCCTCCGTCATCTGGGGCATCCGCACATCCGTCAACAGGTCAACAGGCTTTACCCCCTTCTTCATGGTGTACGGCGCCGAGGCAGTCATGCCCACCGACCTAGAACACGACTTGCCCAGGGTGGTCAACTACACGGAGGTCGCGAACGAACTCGCACGCCAGGATGGAGTCGACCAGCTCAACGAGGCACGCGACCTAGCTCGCTCCCGCACCGCCATCTACCAGCAAGGGCTCCGCCGCTACCATAGCCGGCGAGTAAGGACTCGCACTTTCCAGGAAGGCGACAGTGCCCGCCTCATCCAGACAAGAAGGGCACGCAAGCTCTCCCCTTGAGGGACCATTCGCCATCGGGCGAGTTATAGGAAGCACGCCTACTACCTCACCGACGTCCGAGGAGGCGGAAGCTCGGCGTCAAGAGGCCATGGAATGTAAACCTCCTACGGAAGTTCTACTCCTAGAACTCCATACATGTACTCTCCACCGCTATGAAATAAAACATCGGTTACGAAAATCGTGTCTACTCTCCATGTCTTGTGCCACCCTTTTCGTAATAACAGTTATGCTACTCGCAAGTCAACCTCTGGTAAATTGACCGAACGGCCAAGTAGTGCGCACGAGGCCTTTGGAAAACTCGTGCCTCGTAACGTCCACGAAAAACGCCAACCCGGAGCCCCATTGGAGTCGCCTAGCCCGACTGGCTCACCGAGCCAAGAAAACTGCATTCGCTTCTTACAGAGACCAAGTCCTCCGCATCCTCGGCATAGCAACTCGAACGGCCAAGTACCACGCTCGGGGACCTTGATCAAATATATGAGCTGGGAAAAACGCCAAGATGTGAGCGTGCGGGACTCGCCATCGTGATCCTTGGTCAGGAGCGACGCGCCCAGTCTAACACGCTTAGTCCTCACCTACCTTGGAGTTGCGACTAGAACCAGCAAGTACCACACTCGGGGACTCGGCCACCCGACCTCGTTCGCGCACGGGAAAACAGTCAAGTACAGAGCACCCACGGGAGTCGCCCTGCGACTGGCTCTCCGAGCTCTGGCAAGTCGACCTCAACAACGAAACAATCGAAAAACATTCAAAATCGCAAACACATAACAAATGAGGTAAACCCCATAAAAAGGACGGACGCGCTCGGGGACTCGTCCAATCAACAATCAAAATCACAAAACAATCCAAAAAATAACACGAAGTCGCGTTACAGCAGAACAAAGTCATTCCAAAATACAAGTTAAGTCCAATGACTATTTACTACTACGCCCCAGGGCACAATGCTTTTACTCCGCAGGTCTCGACGCTGATTCGTCGCCACCCTTGCGGTTGCGAATGAAGGGCACGTACGGGTTTGACGGGTACGTCGTCAACTCACCCGCCATCGCCGCACGGAACGGCTGCTCGACCTTGAAGTCCCGATGCTTCGGTTCAGGATCGTTAGAAGCGGCGTCTCTCGGTAGGGAGGAGGTCGCCCATTGTAACTACCTCGGTGAACTACGCCCTAGATACAAGCACGGATGAGTGGTAGTGGTTGAAATAGTACGGGGCCCCAAAAGCCACTCCGGTAGTCCTTTGGACGTCCCAACCACTACCCTCTCAACGGGACTGTCAGATGCGGGCGTGGTCGGCGGAAGGATCAACTACGTACACAAGTGGGTATGTACGCAAGCCACCATACAAGAGTACATCGAGCCATACCATCTAGAAAGAAAGGAAATATAGCAACGCCCATACGGCAAGATTCAAATGACCTAGATAAATCTATATTTTAGGATAACTCCTCATACAACACACATCGAGTATCATGCGCGGCAAGCGAGAATCCGAGTACGGATAAGAAGCAAATCGGCATAAGATGCCATAGAAATAAGCACATCCCAACTACAGGTCTCACGGATCCCGTTCGGAATCTCTACACCGAGCGATCGTTGCCCACATCTTGGCTTCTTCCACCCGTAATCCGTCACGAGAAGGTACTGCTCATCTGAATCAAGAATTTATCGTGTGAGACCCTAAGGGTACTCGGCAAGTCTTAATGCCTCTAAAGGGGACACAACACAGGGTGACGAATTGCGTGAAAGATAAACCCTAGCAATTCTCTGAGATAACGCTAACCATCCGCCTAACCAATGATAGCGGATGTCCGTGAATTAAGTACAGCTTATAATGGTAATCTCATCCGATCCATCCTCCTCCCTGCTTACCAACAAGGAAGCAGACGAACAACCCCCCCATCCGTTGGCAATTTTATTAACCATTCCATGAGTATTGCACTATTTACTAGTCAAGTTACTTTGTCAAATTAAGGCGGTACTTTAGTTATGCTTGTCTATGATCGAGAAAGCTGCTCCAAGTCGTCCATATCCGCGGACACGGCTTTGAAAGTTTTACCGGGGGTGCACCAATAGTAACACGCCGATCAACCTCGGAAAAACCAAATCAAAACCCAACGAGGCTTTCACGATCGAACAATCACAAGATTCAGAATTATTTGAGGCCACCCTTAAGTAGATCCCATAGCAAGCCGTGACTCGAGCAGACTCAAGGTTTGGGTATACTACTGTTTGTGAGCTGGGAACCCGAAAGTGTGGCTGGGCTTGTCGACACCGCGGAATCGTGTCCCGATCCTAAACAGTACAGTGTGCTCCTCGCACAAATTAAATGCAGAAAGTAGCATGGCATAAGTACAGGATAGTAAATAAAACCTCAAACTAGTTTGTGGCCCCAAGAAATAAGACTAATCAAGCTCGGCCAGGGGGTCCCATATACCTCCGGATGTGGATAGCGCGATAAATCAAGGAACAGGAATCAAGTACTCGGGGTCTTACGGGACACAAGTGAGCAGGAAAAACCAAATAGCAGATGTTGCTCACCGGTGCCACTTTCTTTAGTTATCCCATACTACTCAGGTTAAGTTGTTTAGGTACCTCGTTATTCATCAGACACTCACATACCCTACACATCTTTGTTCTCGACTGCATGGCTCAAACAACTCCTATAGTAGTGGCTCATGGGATGGAGGAAACAAGCTTGGTGGGGTTTAAAAGTAAAGGCTATGCAT
Organism: Avena longiglumis; assembly: GCA_030063025.1. Taxonomy (NCBI): domain Eukaryota; kingdom Viridiplantae; phylum Streptophyta; class Magnoliopsida; order Poales; family Poaceae; genus Avena; species Avena longiglumis. The sequence continues at coordinate 308,939,172 of CP125976.1, read as the reverse complement.
ACTTGGGATTCAATTTAATGCAATCGCGACTCATTGATGCAAGAATAGATAGAGGCAATAGGTACTGTATGTATGCAAGCATGTGGAAGTGCTTGCCTGGTATCTCAGTTGAAGCGAGGGACGGATCTGGGTAGTGCTCCTGGTTCTCTTGATATAACCCACCTTTCAAAGTCTATCCGAGAAAAACCAAACAAACAAGGCCAACATGAATATAGAGAACAAGCATGTGAATAAGATGCGTCAAGCAAACAATCATGCCATGATGAATGATGCACAAGTTGCATGGCAATAAGTAGCATGGCATGGGTGAGGTGTGGAGGACAAGAAATAACAATTTAATGAGGATTTGGAGCACATTTGTTGTCATAACACTTGCTGTACCCTATATTTTTATATGATTCATGCTGCAATTGAAGTTATGGATAGCATAAACAGAAAGGTCTCGTCGAGCTGATCATTTTAGACATATCATTTGCTTAATTTGGAATTATAAAACACAAGTTATTAATTATTTAAATTCTAGTGGCATTAGTTGTAATTTAATTAAACTTGGAATTTTACTTATGCAAAAGGCAAATTGATGGCATATTTGAATTCGGCATTTTCTGATATCCAAACACATATCATTTGCATTATTTGGTAAAACAATGGAAAAGTTGTTTAAATCAATTGAATTTGGAATTTTGAAATTTATTTAACAGATTTGAAATTAAAACAGTCTCGAACGCTTCTACTCACCCTACTCACTCTGGTCGCAGACAGTGGGGACAGTTCTATGCCCACGCGCCAATGGGCCGAGGCAACCAAGGACCGCGGTTGAGATTTGAAAAGCTCAGAGCCTTTTTGCAAAACTCATCGACGCCGACAAGGGGCAATGGACCGCTGGTTGAGAAAAGAAAGCCGGGTTACGCGAAAAAGGCCGCCATTGTTGATCTTCTACCGACGACGAACCAACCATGCGCGATGAGGAAAAGGCGTCTTGGGCTCGATCTCGCGGCCGCAGCGCCAATGAGGCGGCTACCACCGGGCCTGGGAGATGCAAGGAGGGGCTAAGCGGCTAGGTGAGAGCTGGTGCGCGACGCAGAGGACGCTACAAGACGCAACGCACGCAGAGCGTTCGACGCTGGTTCCGGCGTGCACAGAGAACCACGGCGAGGGCGAAGGTGTCAGGGGGGTTCGTAGGCTCACCGCGAGGCTGTCGGTGACGGTGGCGAGGCTCGGTGCAGGCGATCAACGGGCAGGGCCGGGCGGGGGCTAGGGTTTCCGGCGTGGCGCGGATCTGGTGGCCCGCTCTCCTCCTCCGTGTACCGTGGCGACGCCGGAACCTCTGAGCCGCCTTAGACAATCGCACAACGCTGCCTCTGGATCGGCGCCGAGTGAGAGGCCGATCGCCGGCCGGGCACCGCGTGGAGAAGGGCAGGGGAGAGGCAAGCCTCTGGGGCGGATCTGGGGAGGCCAGAGAGGGGTGAGGGAGGATAAGAACGCTAGGAGGGATAAGGGGCTAGCGTGGGGGAGGGGTAGATGGCCAGGGTGGCGTCGGCCACCTTTCTCTTCACGTGCATGGCTCGGCCACGCCAGGGCAAGGCAGGGCACTTAGAGGCTGGCGGGTGGGAGTGGCGGCCGGTCGCAGTGTGGGCTGGGCGCCAGGCGGCAGAGAGAGAAGAAAAGAGGGGAGGGGAGAGGCTCGGCTAGGCTAGGGTTAGGGGTCCCTTGGGCGTGTGGGGGGTAGCTAGGTGGGTGCTGGGGTGGGGCCTGCATGGAAGAGAGCAAGGGCGAGCTGGGGTGGGGTGTAGGTGATCATGCAAGGAAGCTAGAAGGGGAGAGGTAGAAAGGTTTGTTTAGAGTAAAGGGTAGGTGTAGATTAGGGTTTAGTTTAGGGGAAGATGTAGATTAGGGGCATGCTAGCTAGGAAGGAGAGAGGGCATGGGGGAGGTTTAGGGTTTTTACTAAGAGAGGTAAGAAAGAGGGAGGTGGTACTAGGTTCTTTGCTTAGGGAGAAGATTTAGATTAGAGGGAAAGGTTGGCTTAGGGTTTTAGGTGAGATAGGGGTAGATAGCTTGAGGTGGTACTAGGTTGATCAAGCAAGCTCCAAGCAAGCCCTAAGCAAGATCAAGCAAGAAAAGAGGGAGAGGGAGAGAGAGATGGTCATGTGATGGTGGGTGCTCTTTGATCCATGCACGCTCCATACAAGACCAAGCAAGAACCAAGAGACAAGATGGTTATAGGTTGGGCATGCCACATTAGCACATGTGTGTGCATGGGGCATGGGGTAGGGGTTAAGCTAAAGGGGTAAGGTAGGGAGATGATTTGATGAAACAACTACAAGCCCAAAACAAGATTTAAGCAAAGGAAAAGATCCACTTAGAAAACACACAAAAACCAAATACTAGAAAAGGTGGCACTTGCATGGCCCATGCAACATAATTAATGCCAAATGGTTATATTGTGAAAACAACATTATTTCATGTGGCTTTAATCCTTGCATTCCCAAAAGGTGGGCAAAGGCCAAGCAAAGATTATGGGTGGGTTCCAACCAACTTATCCTGAGCCAGAGATAAATCAACAAAATGCCAAGCTCAGAATAGTTGGATGGTGGAATTTCAAGGTGGTGAAAGAAAAGGTAGTGGAGTCAAAAAGAGAGATGCCCCCAACTCAACTTGGGCATTTAACAATTTATTAAGACCCAAATACAATATCAAGAGGCAACTATAATTAATCATGCACATGAGGTAAGAACCAAACAAGAAAGGGTTTTATATGATGCTCAAATGCAAGGGGACATGATGACATGAGCATGATATGATGATGATGCAACAATTATATGTTGGAAGTGGCCCATTTTATTATTATAACCAGTAGCATTACAGGGTTGAACCGGGATGCTACAACTCTCCCCACTAAACAGAATCTCGCCCGAGATTCTAGGAAGAAGTAGAAGAAGACACAAAGAGAGAAGGGTGGTTGGCACGGAGTTCATCTTCACGCTCCCATGTGGCTTCATCAATGTAATGGTGTGACCATCGCACCTTGCAAAACTGATGGACTTGTTGCGAGTCCTTCGCTCTGCGGTCTCAAGGATTTTGGTGGGGTGTTCTTGATAAGACAGATCTTCTTGCGGTCGATTAGCTCATGATCCACGGTCTTGCGGGGTCTTTGAAGCACTTCTTGAGTCGAGAGATGTGGAAAACATCATGGACTTTGAGTTTTTCCTAAGCTCGAGTGCATAAGCAACTTCTCCTCTTCTACCACGTATCTTGAAAGGACCGATGTATCTAGGAGCCAACTTTCCTTTGATACCCAAGCGGTGTGTTCCTCTCATGGGAGTGACACGAAGGTAGACGAGATCACCAGGGCATATACCATATCGTGTGTTTCTGTCATAGTTGCTCTTCCGACGACTGAGCAATCTTGAGTTCTCGAATGATATGCACCTTCTCCTCTGCTTGGGTCACAATGTCGAGGCCAAACCAGATTCTTTCTCCTGCACCGACCAACCAATTGAGTTCTGCACTTGCGACCATAGAGAGCCTCGAATGGTGCCATCTTGGACTCTTCGGAAGCTGTTGTTGTAGGAGAATTCAGCATATGGAAGGCATTCTTCCCACTTCATGCCAAACGAGATGACGCAAGCTCTAAGCATATCCTCCGAATCGATTGATTCTTTCCACTTGTCCTTGAGACCGAGGGTGGTAAGCAGTCTTTGAAGTTCAACTTTGTTCCCAAAGATTTTGGAAACTCTCCCGAACTTTGAGGTGAAGGTGCTCCCAGTGCGAACTGATTTCAAGTGGAACCCCATACAGAGACAATTACTGATATAGAGCTCGAAGCTGAAGTCCGTAAATTGTTTCTTTGATCGGGAAGAAATGAGCCACTTTAGAAAGCACATCGATGACAACAAAAATTGCATTGTTGCCCTTCTGCGATCTTGGGAAGCCGTGATGAAGTCCATCTCAACTTTCTCCCATTTCCATTCGGAGGCTTCAATGGCTGTAGAAGACCAAATGGTTTCGATGGATGCCTTGACTCTGCAGACATCACATTCGAGACATACTTGGCACAATACCGTTTCAACCCAGGCCACCGGTATTGTGTTTTCAAGTCCATGTACATCTTTGTGCTACGGGATGGATAGAAAGAACCGAATCATGTGCCTCCTTGAGAACTTGGTCTCTCGGACCGGGTAGTTTGGAACAAACATCCGTGTTCAAAGAAGCGTGCCTTGATCATCAACATGAAAGGACTCATACTTGAAGGTCAAGCTTAGCGATGAGCTTCTTGGTGTGCGGATCACCAAGGCGACGAGAGAATCTGTTCTTCCAAGAGGAGTAGCCGAAGGTTCGAGATGCCCTTGTTCCACAATTTCGTGTTCGGTGGAATTCCTCGCACAAGAGAGGCTGCTGCTCTTCTACCATGAGGTTGTTGACATAAGCTTTACGGCTAAGCGCATCTGCCATGACATTTTCTTTGCCTGGAGTGTAGTTGATGGTCACATCGAAGTCATTGATTGCCTCAATCCATCTCCTCTGCCTAAGGTTGAGATCCGGTTGAGTGAAGATATACTTCAAACTCTTGTGGTCCGAGAAGATCTCACAACGGTTACCAAGCAAGTAGTGCCTCCATAGCTTCAAAGCAAAGACAACTGCTGCTAGCTCGAGGTCATGTGTGGGATAGTTGATCTCATGCGTCTTCAACTGACGAGAGGCATAAGCAACCGCCTGTCTCTCTTGCATAAGGACCGCACCCAATCCTTGCAACGAGGCATCGCAGAATATCTGGAAAGGCTTAGATGTATCCGGAGGAACCAAGACTGGTGTGGAAGTTAGCTTCTCTTTGAGTGTCTCAAAACTTTCTTGGCAAGCAGGAGTCCACAGGTACTTCTTGCCTTTCTTGAGGAGGTCGGTAAGAGGCTTTGCTATCTTCGAGAAGTTACGCACAAAGCGGCAATAGCTAAAGCCGAGAAAACTCCGCACTTCCTTGACATTAGCGGAGGAAACCATTCAACTATTGTCTTCACGGTTTCGGGTTGGTGCAATGCCCTTGGCGAGATAACATGGCCAGATATGTTACTTGCAACCAAAACTCACACTTTGAGAACTTTGCATACAAGCGGTTCTCATGAAGCTTGTTCAGACACCGCAGTGCTCTTCATGCTCCTCCTTGGACTTGGAATAGACGAATGTCATCCGGATATACCACCACAAACTTATCAAGGTACTCCATGAAAACGGAGTTCATCACCTCGAGAAGGTAGCAGTGCGTTGGTGAGACCGAAAGACATGACCGTGTACTCATACAGCCATAGCGGGTTGTGAAAGCTGTCTTGGGCACATCTTCTTTGCAATTTTGATTTGGTGATACCCACTTCTCAAGTCCAACTTAGAGAACACCACGGCTCTGCCGGTGATCAAATAGATCATTTATCCGAGGAAGAGGATATTTGTTCTTGATGGTTTTAACATTTAGAGCCCGGTAGTCAACACATAGCCTATCGGTTACACGCTTCTTCACAAAGATTGTTGGGCTACCCCAAGATGAAGTGCTATGTTGAATGAAACCCAATTTCTCTTGTTCATCAAGTTGTCGCTTGAGTTCGACCAACTCGGAAGGTCCCATTTTGTATGGCCTCTTGGAGATAGGAGCCGTTCGAGTTCAAGCTCAATCACGAATTCAACCTCGCGATCCGGAGGCATACAGCAACTCTTCAGAAAGACATCCGGAACTCACGGACCACGGTACCCTCTGAATAGCTTCCATAGCATCATTATTGAGCAGCCAAGGAATAGAGCCGACAAAGGAGTCGACTTGGAGAAAAGACTATGTGGCCTTGAATCTTCAAAGACACCGGCGTTCGCACAATCAATCACAGCTGCATTCGTCAACCAATCCATGCCTGTGATGACATCAATGTCGAGTTGCCCGAACAATCAAAGAATCCAAGAATGAAGAACCACCAATCTCGACTTGATTGCCATGGTGATCTTAGATGCTACCATATTTGCTCCAGTAAAGAACCATTAACCGCTTTTGGAGAGGACCATGACTAACTCGTTCTCATTTGCAAACTTGTGAGACACAAATGAATGCGATGCACCGTAATCAAAGAGAACTCGTGCGAGAACCGAGTTAATCGAAAGCATACCCATGACAACTCCAAAGTAGCTCGGCTTGAGAGGCGTTAGCCGATTGGCGAACAACCGAACCGGGCTTAGTGTTGATGTTGAGAGCCCGGCGGTGGTGCACGAACCCAAGGAGAGCTTGTTGCAGATCTTGGCGGGGTTGAGGAGAGCTTTGTTCTTCATTGGGCGTTCACTGGGATTCCATGATCTCCACATGTAACAAGCACCGTGAGGATGTGGAGCAGTAGCCAGGACTCCTTGAGCGCTCGAGTAAGGGTTGTTGTAGCCCACAGGGCAGATGGTGAAGTTTGGTGGCCTTGACGTGAAACTCGCAGGTCTTGGTGGAGAGGCGGCGGTGGGGTGTTAGGAACCCGGACACGCCGCTTAGAAGGAGCTGCCATAGCTGCGAGCTTGATGCATCCTGTTATGTTTCTTGGACTCCTCGAACATTTGCCTTGCCTCCTCTTGCAGTCTTGTGTCAGTAGCTCAGAAGGTTGCCGGTCTTGCATGCGTGATTGCATACTTGATCGACGCATTGAGCCCTTGCCTGAATCTTTTCTGCTTCTTCTTGTCATCAGATACCTCATCACCACCATAGCGAGACAGATTCATGAAGTTCCTGATATAGGTGTTGACGTTATCATTTCCCTGCTTCAGGTTGAGGAAAGCCTCCTTCATCCTTTCCATCACAATCTCTGAGAGAAATTGTTCTTTGAAAGCTGCAGTGAACCTCTCCCAAGTTGGCTGGAACCCAGTGCAGCTTGCCTTCAAGTAGTTTTCCCACCAAAGAGCTGCATCTCCCTTGAGAAGGTGGGTAGCACACTTGACCCACTCCTGTTCTGGAACATCAGCAGTCTCGAGCAACCTTGAGATATCACGCAGCCAATCATCCGCGTCCAGAGGTCGGTCAGAAACATCGAACTGACGAGGGTTGAACTTGAGGAAGCTCTTGATGTCACCACGCTTGGGAGGTGGAGGAAGTGGAGCAAACTCGTTCCTTCTGACGCTCTCCTCAAAGCGCTGTTGGTTCTCTTGCATTGCCGCCAAAGCATTAGCTATGCTTCGACAAATGAGACCGATTCCGGAGGAATGTCCTCCTCGGTCCCATGTGGGGAGCCATCCTGTCATTGATATAAAACTCAAGTCGATTACTATGATGGAGAATGATAATAATCCAAAATAGTACCAAGATGGAATTAACCAAGATTAAAGGATACAATTTCTTGAGATGATATTAAAATATCAACAAAGTTCATAGCACCTAAAAGATATTAAGCATATCGCACCACGGAAAAGGTGTGGTACACAATATATCAAAGAAAAATTTTCCACAAATTTCGGCATTAAAATACCAATAGATGCATAAAATTACTTAACGAATCAAGATTAGTGACTCTCGATTCAATATACAAAATCGAATGATACAAGTAGTGGTATGGTCGCGACTCCATCCGCACTCAAATCATTACTCCGCACATGAACAAGTGGAACACATATCCTAACCCCTTCTTCTCACGGAAACCTAAAGATTGGTAACTACGAGCGAACACCCCAAACAAGATAGCGTCGGACACAAAGAGGAAGATAGATTGCGTCGGTTTACAAAAGCACAGCCGGTATGGAATGTACCAACGATTGATAACCAAAGGCGGTAAGATAACAACTTGGATGCAAGATAGACAAGGGATTACACACACACACAACCTATGGTACTACGGAAACCGAACACGTGAATCCTAGTTTGAACTTTGAGAAGAGGATTGAAAACGTTGCACTTCCTTACCGTAAAAGGGTGGGTGGGAGGGTAAGAAAGAAAATGGAAGCAGTCCTACTCTCGCTTTTGTTTTCCCTAATATACATAACTACCAAAATATTTGCTAGGATCGACAACGACGTTTGGCTGAAACCACGAAGGTCGGGATGGCTCGATACCAATTGTAACTACCTCGGTGAACTACGCTCCTAGATACAAGCCTGGATGAGTGGTAGTGGTTGAAATAGTACTGCGGGCCCCAAAAGCCACTCACGGTAGTCCTTTCGACGTCCCAACCACTACCCTCTCAGGACTGTCAGACGGCGTGGTCGGCGAAGGGATCAACTACGTACACAAGTGGGTATGTACGCAAGCCACCATACAAGAGTACATCAGAGCCATACCATCTAGAAAGAAAGGAAATATAGCAACGCCATACGGCAAGATTCAAATGATCTAGATAAATCTATATTTTAGGATAACTCCTCATACAACACACATCAGAGTATCATGCGGAAGCGGCAAACAGAATCCGAGCACGGATAAGAAGCAAATCGGCATAAGATGCCATAGAAATAAGCACATCCCAACTACAGGTCTCACGGATCCCCGTTCCCGGAATCTCTACACCGAACGATCGTTGCCCACATCTTCGGCTTCTTCCACCCGATGTATCACGAGAAGGTACTGCTCATCTGAATCAAGAATTTATCGTGTGAGACCCTAAGGTACTCAAGAAGTCTTAATGCCTCTAAAGGGGACACAACAGGGTGACGAATTGCGCCGAAAGATAAACCCTAGCAATTCTCAGATAACGCTAACCATCCGCCTAACCAATGATAGACGGATGTCCGTGAATTAAGTACAACAATTATAATGGTAATCTCATCCGATCCATCCTCCTCCACTACCAACAAGGCGGACGAACAACCCCCATCCGTTGGCAATTTTATTAACCATTCCATGAGTATTGCACTATTTACTAGTCAAGTTACTTTGTCAAATTAAGCGGTACTTTAGTTATGCTTGTCTATGATCGAGAAACGTGCTCCAAGTCGTCCATATCCGCGGACACGGCTTTCGAAAGTTTTACCGGGGGTGCACCAATAGCAACACACGCCGATCAACCTCGGAAAAACCAAATCAAAACCCAACGAGGCTTTCACGACTAAACAATCACAAGATTCAGAATTATTTCGGGGCCACCTTAAGTAGATCCATAGCGAAAACGGTGACTCGAGACGGGCTCAAGGTTTGGGTATACTGTGAACGACCGGGAACCCGAAGTGTGGGCTTGTTGACACCGCGAATCGTGTCCCGATCCTAACAGATAAAGGTGCTCCTCGCAAATTAAATGCGTAAAGTAGCATGGCATAAGTACAGGATAGTAAATAAAACCTCAAACTAGTTTGTGGCCCCAAGAAATAAGACGGAATCAAGCTCGCCGGGGTCCCATATACCTCCCGGATGTGGATAGCGCGATAAATCAAGGAACAGGAATCAAGTACTCGGGGTCTTACGGGACACAAGTGAGCAGGAAAAACCAAATAGCAGATGTTGCTCACCGGTGCCACTTTCTTTAGTTATCCCATACTACTCAGGTTAAGTTGTTTAGGTACCTCGTTATTCATCAGACACTCACATACCCTACACATGCTGTTCTACGACTCGCATGGCTCAAACAACTCCTATAGTAGTGGCTCATGGGATGGAGGAAACAAGCTTGGTGGGGTTTAAAAGTAAAGGCTATGCATACTTGGGATTCAATTTAATGCAATCGCGACTCATTGATGCAAGAATAAGATAGAGGCAATAGGTACTGTATGTATGCAAGCATGTGGAAGTGCTTGCACAGTATCTCGATTGAAGCGAGGGACGGATCAGGTAGTGCTCCTGGTTCTCTTGATATAACCCCACCTTTCGGTGTCTATCCGAGAAAACCAAACAAACAAGGCCAACATGAATATAGAGCACAAGCATGTGAATAAGATGCGTCAAGCAAACAATCATGCCATGATGAATGATGCACAAGTTGCATGGCAATAAGTAGCATGGCATGGGTGAGGTGTGGAGGACAAGAAATAACAATTTAATGAGGATTTGGAGCACATTTGTTGTCATAACACTTGCTGTACCCTATATTTTTATATGATTCATGCTGCAATTGAAGTTATGGATAGCATAAACAGAAAGGTCTCGTCGAGCTGATCATTTTAGACATATCATTTGCTTAATTTGGAATTATAAAACACAAGTTATTAATTATTTAAATTCTAGTGGCATTAGTTGTAATTTAATTAAACTTGGAATTTTACTTATGCAAAAGGCAAATTGGATGGCATATTTGAATTCCTGGCATTTTTCTGATATCCAAACACATATCATTTGCATTATTTGGTAAAACAATGGAAAAGTTGTTTAAATCTGAATTGAATTTGGAATTTTGAAATTTATTTAACAGGATTTGAAATTAAAACAGTCTCTGAACGTTTTCTACTCACCCTACTCACTCTGTCGCAGACAGGTGGGGCAGGTTCTGCTACCAGCGCCAAGGCCGAGGCAACCAAGGACATGGTTGAGATTTGAAAAGCTCAGAGCCTTTTGCAAAACTCTTGTGACACGACAAGGGGCTGGACCGGGTTGAGAAAAGAAAGAAGCCAGGGGGTTACGCGCAAAAAGGCCAGGCCGTACTGTTGATCTTCTCTGCCTGACGACTGAACCAACCATGCGCGACAGAGAAAAGGCGGCCGGGCTCGATCTCGATCATGACGCGCCAGCGAGGGCGGCTACCACTGGGCTGGGCCTGGGGAGATGCAAGGAGGGGGCTAAGCGGCTAGGTGAGCTGGTGCGCGACGCGGCGACGCAGAGGACGCGCGCGCACGCAACGCACGCAGAGCGTTCGACGCTGGTTCCGGCGTGCACAGAGAACCACGGCGAGGGCGAAGGTGTCAGGGGGGTTCGTAGGCTCACCGCGAGGCTGTCGGTGACGGTGGCGAGGCTCGGGGTGCAGGCGATCAACGGCGAGGAGGAGGCCGGGGCTAGGGTTTCGGCGTGGCGCGGCAGATCTGTGGCTCCGGCCGTCTCCTTGCTCGTGTACCGTGGCGGCCTGGAACCTCTGAGCCCTAGACAATCAAGGCACAACGCTTGCCTCCTGGATCGAGCGCGCGAGTGAGAGGCCGACGATCGCCGGCGTCGGGGCACTGCGGTGGAGAAGGGGCAGAGGGGAGAGAGGCAAGCCTCTGGGGCGGATCTGGGGAGGCCAGAGAGGGGTGAGGGAGGATAAGAACGCTAGGAGGGATAAGGGGCTAGCGTGGGGGAGGGGTAGATGGCCAGGGTGGCGTCGGCCACCTTTCTCTTCACGTGCATGGCTCGGCCACGCAAGCAGGGAGCACTTAGAGGGCTGGCCGGGTGGGGTGGCGGCAGTGTGTGGGCACAGGGCGGCGGGTGGCGCAGAGAGAAGAAAAGAGGGGAGGGGAGAGGCTCGGCTAGGCTAGGGTTAGGGGTCCCTTGGGCGTGTGGGGGGTAGCTAGGTGGGTGCTGGGGTGGGGCCTGCATGGAAGAGAGCAAGGGCGAGCTGGGGTGGGGTGTAGGTGATCATGCAAGGAAGCTAGAAGGGGAGAGGTAGAAAGGTTTGTTTAGAGTAAAGGGTAGGTGTAGATTAGGGTTTAGTTTAGGGGAAGATGTAGATTAGGGGCATGCTAGCTAGGAAGGAGAGAGGGCATGGGGGAGGTTTAGGGTTTTTACTAAGAGAGGTAAGAAAGAGGGAGGTGGTACTAGGTTCTTTGCTTAGGGAGAAGATTTAGATTAGAGGGAAAGGTTGGCTTAGGGTTTTAGGTGAGATAGGGGTAGATAGCTTGAGGTGGTACTAGGTTGATCAAGCAAGCTCCAAGAAAGCCCTAAGCAAGATCAAGCAAGAAAAGAGGGAGAGGGAGAGAGAGATGGTCATGTGATGGTGGGTGCTCTTTGATCCATGCATGCTCCATACAAGACCAAGCAAGAACCAAGAGACAAGATGGTTATAGGTTGGGCATGCCACATTAGCACATGTGTGTGCATGGGGCATGGGGTAGGGGTTAAGCTAAAGGGGTAAGGTAGGGAGATGATTTGATGAAACAACTACAAGCCCAAAACAAGATTTAAGCAAAGGAAAAGATCCACTTAGAAAACACACAAAAACCAAATACTAGAAAAGGTGGCACTTGCATGGCCCATGCAACATAATTAATGCCAAATGGTTATATTGTGAAAACAACATTATTTCATGTGGCTTTAATCCTTGCATTCCCAAAAGGTGGGCAAAGGCCAAGCAAAGATTATGGGTTCCAACCAACTTATCCTGAGCCAGAGATAAATCAACAAAATGCCAAGCTCAGAATAGTTGGATGGTGGAATTTCAAGGTGGTGAAAGAAAAGGTAGTGGAGTCAAAAAGAGAGATGCCCCCAACTCCACTTGGGCATTTAACAATTTATTAAGACCCAAATACAATATCAAGAGGCAACTACAATTAATCATGCACATGAGGTAAGAACCAAACAAGAAAGGGTTTTATATGATGCTCAAATGCAAGGGGACATGATGACATGAGCATGATATGATGATGATGCAACAATTATATGTTGGAAGTGGCCCATTTTATTATTATAACCAGTAGCATTACAGGGGTTAGACAACTGGGATGCTACACCCATCGCCCAAACGCGATCGGCATACACCGCGGCCCGGTCCGTCAGCTTCAGCACCTCGGCAATCTCCACAGAGCCCGTCGATGAGGGGTAGCCACTCGTCACATCATCAAGGTCGAAGTCCTCCGGGAAATGGGAAAGCCCAAGGCTCAGAGCCGTCACCGCCCCGCGCCGGAAGGCTGACCGCGCCATGAATTCGACGACTGACAGAGCCTTCTCCAGATAACGCCATACCTCGACGAAGTCGCTGGGAATCACTTCCGTGGGCGATATTTCCTGAAGATATGCTCGAATGCAAGTCGCGGACAACATGGCCGAGTCGACCAGAGTGGTCACACAATGCCGCGCGTCGTATGACCGCGCCTCCTCCGAGCTGTCAATAATCCGGCCTGCAGACAGAGGTCGGCAGTGAGTACATCAACGACTCCATCACGACTCCACGCAGAGGAAGAAAAGTTTACCAATAAGCGGACGGCAGAGGCCCGTGATGAAGCTTTGAAGCGAGGAAAAGTCATTCTGCAGCCCAACAACGAGTGCGTCAGACACCTTCCGTTCTTCAGCGACAGTAGTGACAGCAGCTTTCGCTCGTCCCTCCGCCGAGCTCGCCTCCGCCGAGCTCGCCTCCGCCTTCGCTTCCTTGAGCTCACGCTCCAGGTCAGAGATCTGTTTTTCGGCCGCACTCAACGAAGATTGAGCCGCCGTCAGGTCACCCAAAGGGACAAGGCCCCGACGGACTTCCTCCACCTCGGCTGCAACGGATCGCAGCCCCTTGTTCGTCTCCTGGACGGCAACAAGTTCCTTCTCCATGTGACACTTTGCTGCAAGCCGATCGGCCGATTCGCGCTGCAGGCCCTGCGCACAAATTAAACCATCAACAACATCAAAAATCCAAAGTGCCCACCCGCTGAAATTCAGCGACTAGGCACTCGAGGACTGGAGATCAAAAATCCAAAGTGCCCACCCGCTGAAATTCAGCGACTAGGCACTCGGGGACTGAAGATCAAAAATTCAAAGTGCCCACCTGCTGAAATTCAGCGCCTAGGCACTCGGGGACTGGACGCTATAAAAACACTAAAGTATCCGACCACTGAAATTTAGTGGCCCGATCCTCGGGGACTGGACATACCTGGATGGCTGCGCCTAGCATGCCGTGGAGCTGCAGCGCGTCCACAGAAGCAAGCAGGACTGTAGTGTGTCCGCGACGCTGCTCGACCTCCGTCTCGGCGACCCCAGGCGTCTGGCTCATTGGCGCCGCGCCACTCGCTGTGGCCGCTTTGGGCATGAAGCGGGGGAAAGTCGCAACGGACGCCCCAACGCCACTAGGAGCCGGCTCGGCCACACCAGGCGAGGAAACAACCTCCTTGGTCTTCGAGGCCACTTCTGCCACAGTCGGAGGATCGCTTGGAGCAACTGCCATGTCGTCAGAGACCGCGACGACGTCGTCGCCTTTCGCCCTCTTAGCGTTGTCTGCGGGATCAGCGACTTCGTCAGCTTTCCTCTTCCGCGAGGGGTCCTCCTCGGTGACGAGTGGCGGAACCTTGGCCACGGAAGGATGGCCGATCTTTTTAACTCCAGTCCTGTGAAACAACGATATGAGTAAAAGCTGATTACACGGAAGGCAAGCGATGAACAAGACTTACTTGGCGATCGGTATGAACCAGACCCACTGCGGATCTTTGGGGCTTCTCCATCTCGGGACCCAACTTTTGACTGAGGCCCATCTCCAACACATCGTGTGCCCAAGACACAGAGGGCCTCTTCGAAGACGAGGCCGCGGCAGGAGCCTCCGTGATGACATCTGCGGGAGCTTTCCTGGGAGGCGAAGCTGCTGCGGCTGGAGTAGTGTAACACCCTCAGAATCGGCCCTATGCAAGTTTTAGCGAAACCCGCCAAACCCGCATAGAAACGATTCGAAGGTGCCCACAGCACTAATGCGGGTGGAAAAGCGGTAATAACATTACACAGTCCTCGATGGGACCCACGAGCAGATACATATACAACAATGACTCAAAGAGTCAAGAATACAAATATACGGTACAAAGATCCAAATCACCTTGAAAGCGATGGGCGTCCGACTACGGACAAGATGCAAATGGGGCTAAGAGCCACGAAGAATAACCAATGACGCCCATAACCTGCCGTGCCAAGCCGGAAGGGTAACCCTGCTAACGACATCGATCTCAAGACCTGCTTAAACAAAAGGGGTGCCGACAAAAGGGCAAAGGAAAAAGAGGAGCGTCAGTACTGAGGCCAGTACACGGCGAGGCTAGAATTCGGCGTTCCTCGCCTACATAGGTATGGTGGACTGAGCGGCAGCGGCAGCATGCACTAAACAACCTATAGAGACTCGATACAACGGGCGGCTATCAGAGAGGGGTGAGAAAGACCTATTCGGAACCAACCTGATACCACCAACAAACAGCCCATCCTGGCGTTTCCCCCCCTCGAGACCAAACGAGGAAGTCATCCGAGGAACTCACCACGATTGGCGCTTTACTCATTCGATTATAGTTGCGGCACTTTACTAGTCGGTTTAGATAATCGTCGATAAAGTAAGCAATGGGCACTTTAGTTGACCATTCCGTGATAGTTGCAAAGACTTACTAGTCGATACAATTAGCATGAGATAAACCCAAAACCCAAAGCTTGTTGTTACTTTTATTTAGCCATTCCGTTGTAGTGAAGCTGATTACTAATCATATCGGATACAAGTCAATTTATAACAAGAACTTTAGTTTTAGTTGTCTATGATCAAGCAACATGCTCCAAGTCGTCCATAACGCGGACACGGCTTCTAAGATTTAACCTGCAGGGTGCACCAAAGTATCCACAGACACTTGACCCTTTTGCGGATCGGTTAACATACACCCATCGGTATGTCGGCGGGGCCTATGTCATGACGTTCCCGCACCAAAGCAAGCACGGGCCACCCACTAAGTACACCCATAGCGAAGTCGGCCGGTCTCGAGACGGACTTAGGGTTTGGGTATACTGGTGAACGACAGAAATCCCAAACGGGACTGTCGACACCGCAAATCGTGTCCCGATCCTAAGATTACGTGCTATCTGTCGCACAATTTAAATAAAGCAGTAAGCATGGCATAAGTACAGGATAGTAAAAACACCTCAAACTAGTTGTGGCCCCCAGTACAATACTTTGAAATCAGGTCATCATCAATGGGGGGACCATATCTCCCCACCTGTGGTTAGCGCGCTCGATCTCGGAACAGGTGTCAAGAACTCGGGTCCTACGGGACACAAGTGGGCGTTCGGAAAACCAACATTACCTATCACCCACCGATGCCTCTGCTTAATTCAATTTTAGTTGTTAAACGGGAATTAAAGTGAAACAATAATAAAAGCCATGATCATCTCCAACGTCAACATGCGGCAATCCTCCAACAATTGTGGTACTTGACGACAAGCAAAACACTTGAGCAAGCGACTGCGACACGCGGTCCAACTATCTACCAAACAACAGGTAATAGGATGTGTCCAAGGCTATATATGGCTGCAAGGGTTATCACGGGTACGAAAAACTAGAGCATCGCAACACAGATAGCAAAGATCAACAGGAGGGAATAAATACTAGAAAAGTAAGATAGGTAGAAAGGGGAAGATGCTCGCCTGAAAACATGTCGAAGGGTTCAACCGGAGATCGGGGCGAAGCTCACATCAACTCAACGGCCTTATCCGCGAAGAAGCAAAACACTAGAAGAAGCACCGGGTGCAATATTTAATACACGGCAGAAGATCGGCATGATGCATGTATGATGTATGGCATGGCAAGGTGCGATGCAATTAGGTCATATTAAGCGGAACCGGGGTCCCGACAATTATTTAGATGGTTCAAGTTGTTTAGCTACCCCGCAATTTAACTGTTGGATTAACATGGCAAAAGATATGGTACCGGTTCGCTACACAAGTTTTAAATGAGGCCAATATGAGGCTAGATTTGCCCGCATATGGGCCCCATATTTAATTATTAGGTGAATCGGCATAAGGCCCCCAAACCGCATGAATATGCATGCAAGTATGGCCATTAATGTGCAACAGGTTTTATGTTTAGCATTTATAAAATAGGGCTCGGAAAAGGGGTCACACATTAGAGGGTCTCGACGAACTTGGTGTTCCGGGGTTCGGGGTTGGTCTCGGGGTCCAGGGTCCGACGGGATCGTTCTCGGACTCCGGGGTTTAGGGTCTCGGATCGGGGTAGATCTGGCGTTCCGGGAAGAAGGGCTTGGCTCGGTGCCGGTGCGCATCGGATTCTTCCGGGTCGGTGCCGTTCTTATTGTCGCGCCGATCTTGTCGGGTCCCACAGGGTCGATCTTCTTGGGTGCGAGTGGTCGGGCCCGTGCAATCGAGTCGGTCTTGGAATTCAGGATGAAGTACTTGTCGTTCCGATGGCGATCTTGGCGCTCGGTGTCCGGGTAGGCGAACTTGTCGGTGTCGGACTCGGTCTCGGCACTGGAAGATCTTGGTGCTCTATGCGGTCGATCCTGCCGTTCCGGAATGGAGAACTTGTCGCGCATGTGGTCTTCGGGTCCGGGGTCGTCTGTGAAGGAGAACCTGCTGGTCCAAGATGAAGTTCGACCTTCGGGTTCGGGGCCTCGGCCAGAGATCTTGGCATGCTATGGTAATGCAGGTTTGATCGTGTTCCGTGTGGTTCTTCGGACTCAGAAGAAGTTCTTGAGGTTTTCCATTAGTAACCCGTCGCCAATCCAAAATCTGCGATTCATCTTGCGGTCTTGGTGAGCCGAATGTTCTCGCTTAACGTCCGGTGGAAGACGCCCATTTGGTGGCGATTGACCAACCGACATGTGATACTTGACGACGACGGCGGCCCGGTGCTCGGAGAAGGTCCCTTCCCTAGCGATCTCGTCGAGCAGTCATCCTCCGCGGCAGAGCTCCATGACGGGGTAGAACTTGTCCGTGGGTAAGCTGCGCCAGCCAAAGTGCTGCCGAGGTGGTCGACGATGGGGCGTCGGAAGGCGGAAGCAAGCGGGCGAGCTTCATGGGACGTTTGGGCTCGAGGCAGAGGGGGTTGAGGGCGGCCGGCGAGGATGCGGGTCAGACGCGGGACGGGCGTGGAGGCGGGGCCGACCTGGC
Source organism: Avena longiglumis (assembly GCA_030063025.1). Lineage (NCBI taxonomy): Eukaryota > Viridiplantae > Streptophyta > Magnoliopsida > Poales > Poaceae > Avena > Avena longiglumis. The sequence continues at coordinate 308,921,511 of CP125976.1, read as the reverse complement.
GGCCTGGAGGCAGCGGCCTGGCGGAGGGCCCTTGGCGGAGAGCCGAGCCGGAGGCAAGTGAGGCCAGCGGAGGTCGCAGTGAGGCCGACGAGCTGGGTCGGGCGAGGGCACGCCTGGCCGGAGGGAAGGCCTGGCGAGGAGAGAGGGAGGCCGCCGTGGCTCGAGGAGGAAGGCGGTCATGGGCCAGCTGGCCGGAGGAGCTTGGAGGAGGTGGGTCTGGGAGGAGGCGATCATGGCTAGGCCGGGAGAGGAGGGCCATGGCCGGGAGCGGGCCACTGAGAGGATGGTGAGGGCGGAGGAGCCCATGAGGGAGGAAGGAGAGAGAAGGAAGAGGTGGGCGTGGTGGGGTGGGCCCTGGACAGGTGGGGTCCAGGGGTTGTGGGGAGACGCTGGTAGAGAGGGTGTGGTGGCGGGTAGTGGTGGCCTGGGTGGCGAGGAGAGTGGGAGGGTTGGGTCGGTGGTGAGGTGAAAGAAGAAGGTTTAGGTGGAGAGAGGGAGAGAGAGAGAGGAGTGGGGTAGCTAGGTGGCGATTTTGATAGGCTAGGGAGGGAGAGGGTGATGTGTCACTAGGGGATTGGGTGGGGTGATGTGGCCAAAGGTGTGGGTAGATAGTTTGGTAGGAATAGGAAATGGGTGGACCGATTTAAAACACAGGGGTGGTCGGGTCGATCTGGCCCGCTCATTGCCCACTAAAATAATATAATTTTTATTTGTTTTGTTAATACCGTTTGCAAACCGATAGCACTCAAACAAAATAATCCGAGACCGGCTTTGCATTTGAATTAAGATGGGGCGTTTTAGAAACAAAACGGGCTTGCGAAAATAGTTTTATGCGAACAATGCATGATGATGACGATGCAATGCACAAATTCAACGCGATTTTCTAGTAGTGGTTTTGCGGGATGCCACAAGTAGCCCCCAACCCAGAGAACGGGGCGAATGGGGGTGGAAGCGATGCTAGAGGTACCTCATCCAGGGGAGCGGAAGCATCCGGTGCTACTATCGTGCGCGTCGCTTCACCCTTAGCCGAGCTGGTGGCGTCGGAACTAGTCGCAGAACGGGGCAGAGACGCCTGCTTCGCCGGCTTCGTATTCCTCCTCGGCGGAGCCTTCACCTCCTTCTTCTTCTTCTTCTTCGACGGCGTGGCCTCACGACGTGAGGTGTGCTCGGGGAGCTCGTCGTCATCGCCATCGTGAGGTTCGAGGCTCCTACTCGCCTCGAGCTCGCGCTGATGTTGCCCGCGAGTTTTGCGAACCATCGGGGCGGCGTCTTCGACGGGATCATCTTCGTCGTCATCGTCGTCATCACCCGCGTCGCTCCCGACGTCGCCTTTGGTGGGTGGTGACTCGCTCCCGTCCTGGACGGACGAGCTCGAGTTCTCGTCGTCTGCGGGTGGGAGCCATCCTTCCACCACTTGGAACAACTACAATAAGCATGAGACAACGTTAGCATAACCACGAATGCATAATCTGCGACTGCGAATCTTTGGCGAAATGGCGACTTCACCGTCGAGCTCGCCTTGCGGTATAGGGGTGACCCGGCCTTGGCGTCAGTGCACGCTGGGTGATCTTCTTCAGGTCCAGGATGTAGTCTCCAAGTTTCCACACGACGAGGCAGGATTTAGTCGGGTCGTCCCTACCCTTATACTCGTACATGTAATGGTCGCGGCGAGCCAAAGGCACGAGCCACCGCCTGAGCCAGCAGTTGTAGAGGTTGATGGTTTGGAGGCCCTTGTTCTTCAGACTTTGGATGGTTTGCAACATTTCGTCGACAACCATCCGCTGATCCAGCGGGAGCTTGCCGACCTGGAGCCGACGCGGTTCGGGCCGGTCGACGGAGTACCTTGGAAGCGCCACCTCACCGTTTGGAGTCGACTCGGTGACGTAGAACCAGGATTTCTTCCATTCGCTTGCCTCCTTGGCGGGTAGCATCAGGTCGAAGAACGACACCTTCGACTTCAGTCGAAATGTCAGGCCACCCGTATCCAGCATCGGGCCGCCTAATTCTTCACGACTGATCCTCCCATGGAACAGATTTTGCCACAAGGGGAAGTAGGGCCAGCAGCCCAGATAGCACTCGGAGAACGCCACGAAAATGGCGAGCTGCTCGATGCTATGCGGGCCCAGGTCCGACGGCTGGATCCCGTAGTAGGCGCAGAAACGCCGGAAGAAGAGAGAAGTGGGAAACCCCAGCCCCCGCTCCAGGTGGCTGGTGAAGCAGACGAAATCTCCCTCGCGCGGTCCAGAGTCACTTCTCCGGCCGCGGGGATGCGCCATCTGCCGGCGCGCAGGATCCTAGCCTCCTCGAAGGACGCCAGTAGCGCCCTGGTGCACTTGGATCTGCCCCATGGTTTGGTGGAGGGGGACATTGGTTGGAAGATTCGTGGAGGTTGGGGCTCTCTGGATCGGTTGGATCGCGATGCGGAGTGGAAACGAAGATGGGCGAGATCGGAGGAAAGATGAAGGAGTGTTTCCCCGCTCGCCTGTCATTCTCCTTATATAGCGGTTGTTACCCGCCAATTTCAGGAGCCGTTACTACGCGGTGATTACGCCAAAAGTTACCGTAGGATTACCCCAACGGCTAGTTTTGACCCCACTTGATGGTCCAACTTCATCCAGTCGACTCGTCGCTCCGCACGACTTGACGATTCGCCGACCCGATCACTACAACAGTGATTGAATATTTGCCGACCCGTTCGCCGAGCTGTGACCTGATCGGTCGCCATTATTGCGACTAGAATAACTAGTTTTTCCTTTATTCAGGAGTCCGCCGCCGATTCGACTGGGCGTTTGCATTCGACCCATATACACCGACTGCCAACAACCACCTGCGACCAATCAACGACGGCCTCGGGGACTACTGATGGGGATATGCCTGCCGGGGTATACCCAGCAGGACGTTTCCGACTGGCCCAGGTGCCAGCGAGTGGGCCTGCGGGACGGCGACTTAATCAAGACCTGGCGTGGACTCAAGCGACTGGAAGCTGAATGTCCAGAAGCGCAGATAGGCCCAGTCGGATTAGGTGAAACGATCGCTAAAACCTTAACTGATTCGGTTGAGATCTGTAAACCCTAGGGGGGTGAGTCTATATAAACCTCCCTAGAGGATGCATAGAGGATACGTTCCATCATACACCCAAGTGACTCGCTGCCTAGCCGCCGAGCTCGCCCCATTGTACTCTCACCATAATAAAATCTAGCAGGAGTAGGTCTTTACCCTCCGGGGGGCCGAACCTGGGTAAATCCTTGTGTCTCCGCCCTCATCTCGCACCACAGATGGCTGGCCGCCCTTGCCCCATGTTCTACTACTCGCCGCCGATTGCAGCATCTACCGTGGTCATTCCCACGACAAAATGATATTAAGGGAAATGATTTTACTTGCTGTCGGCATTATGGGGGGAGGGTTGGCCCAATCAATTAGGACCACACTCCCCCTATGTCTATGCCCGCATCTAAACCAAATACATGAATAAGAGCAAGTGAGTGTGCAAGAGTAATCAAGCCAGGCTCCTTGAATCTATGATATTTAGCTCATTCCTCAAAAAACAAAATCTTGCTTCATCAAGAGGCTTTGTGAAAATATCAGCAAGTTGGTTCTTCGTGCTCACAAAGGATAGGGCAATATCACCACGAGCAACATGATCCCGAATAAAGTGGTTGCGAATATCTATATGTTTTGTTCTTGTATGTTGCAGGGGATTGTAAGCAATTTTGATAGAACTTTCATTGTCACATAATAGAGGCACTTTGTCACAATTGACACCATATTCCTTTAAAGTTTGCCTCATCCATAACAATTGTGTACAAGCACTTGCAGCAGCAACATATTCAGCTTCGGCAGTTGAGAGTGAAATACAATTCTGTTTCTTTGATGACCAACACACTAGAGACCTACCCAAGAATTGACATGCACCAGAGGTTGATTTCCTATCATCTTTGTCACCAGCCCAATCTGAATCAGTGTAACCACATAGAGAGAAACTTGAACCCTTCGGATACCATAACCCAAAATTTGGGGAATGAACCAAATATCGGAAGATTCGTTTGACCGCCACTAAGTGTCTTTCTTTAGGAGCGGCTTGGTACCTTGCACTCCTACACTTAACACGGTATCGGGCCTAGATGCGCAAAGGTAAAGGAGAGAGGCGATCATGGATTGGTATACCTTTTGATCCACGTCTTTACCCTTGGGATTGAGCTCAAGATGACACTTTGTTTGCATTGGGGTAGCAACGCCATTGAGATCCGTCATCTTGAACCTTTTGAGCATGTCTTGGATGTACTTAGCTTGATTAATAAAGGTTCCCTCTCTAAGTTGTTTGATCTCAAATCCAAGAAAGAACCTCAGCTCGCCCATCATGGACATCTCAAACTTGTCAGTCATAAGCTTTGAAAATTCATCGTTAAAATCTTGGTTAGTAGAGCCAAAAATAATGTCATCTACATAAAGTTGGCATAAAAAAAGCTCCCCATTAACCTTCTTAGTAAAAAGAGTGGGATCTATTTGCCCAACTTCGAATCCACGGTCTAGCAAAAGCTCTTTAAGGTTCTCATACCACGCACGTGGGGCTTGTTTAAGGCCATAGAGAGCCTTATCGAGTTTGTAGACATGGTTCGGAAATTTGGGGTCCTCAAACCCTGGGGGCTGCTTGACGTATACTAACTCATGTAGATGACCATTAAGGAAAGCGCTCTTAACATCCATTTGTTGTAATTTGAAATTATGATGGGCTGCATATGCAAGAAGGATACAGATGGACTCAAGACGAGCCATAGGAGCATAAGTCTCGCCAAAATCAATTCCTTCCACTTGAGAGAATCCTTGGGCCATGAGTCGTGCTTTATTCCTCACAACAATTCCATTTTCATCTTGTTTGTTCTTGAAGATCCACTTGGTGTCGATAACATTGCGGCAATCATTTGGTTTCTCTACGAGCTTCCAAACTTTGTTGCATTCGAAGATATTTAATTCTTCATGCATTACAACAACCCAATCGGGGTCTTCAAGAGCATCGAAAACCTTCTTCGGTTTAACCATGGAAATGTGAGCTTGATGATCATAGAAGCTTGAAAGTTCTATTCTAGTGGATACCCTTCGTCGTAGATCACCAACAAACTTGTAAAGAGTGTGACCCCTTAGTTCAAGGTTCCGATCAGCACGAGCCTTGCGACGAGCCTCAATGTCCTTATTGTTTCTAGAAGGAGTTGATTCAGTATTTGTATCCTTGTCTTGATCACTGCCTTTCCCTTGATCTTGTTCTGCGTTAACACCAGAAGATTGCTGCTGAGTTTGTTCTTCAGGGTCGGATAATCCGCCCCTTGGAGGTGCCGGACTATCCGGCCTAGGAGGTGAAGCACCAGAGCCTTCTTCCTGAGAGTGCCTGATAGGAGTTGGATACCCAGGGCCGGATAATCCGCCCTCGGGGGCCGGAGAATCCGGCCTAGGAGCTTCAGAGTTGTTGACTTCTCCTCCGGATCCTCTAGAACGAGTTGGAGTGCCAGGGGCGGATTGTCCGCCCCTTGGAGGGTGCGGATAGTCCGGCCTGGGACTACCAACTTGTCCAGGGGACAGATGATCTTCAGCAGATTGCGGTGTTGGTGTAGGATTTTCTCCAACAGTAGGAGCTTGTTGATCTTGTGTAGATGAGGGCTCCACATGTGTGGAGCATTGTCCTTCCCGATCCGCCACAAGGGGTTCCTCAATGGGGCGGAAAAATCCCACGCCCATTCTTCTTATGGCATCTTGGGGTATTTCAACATCTGCATCACAAACATCAACTTGCTCTACAAAGGAGCCATTATTTTCATCGAACTCCACACTACAAGGTTCTACAACAATCCCAGTGAGCTTGTTGTAGACTCTATAAGTGTGGGATTCGGCACCGTAAACAACAAAAATACCTTCTAAATCCTTGGACTCAAATTTTGACAAACGGACACCTTTAATTAGAAAGAAACACTTACACCCGAATACCCTGAAGTATGAATGTTGGGCTTGTTACCGGTAAGTATTTCATATGGAGTTTTGTCCAAAATATTTCGGAGGTAGAGCCGGTTCGATGAGTGACAAGCAGTGGATATGGCTTTAGCCCAAAAATTATAAGGAGACTTGAATTCAGCCAACATAGATCTTGCCATATCCATCAAAGTCCGATTCTTCCTCTCGGCTACACCATTTTGTTGAGGGGTGTACGTAGAGGAATAATGATGTCTAATCCCCTCTTCGCTTAGAAACTCATTCAAAGTGTAGTTCTTGAATTCGGAGCCGTTGTCACTTCTTATTGCCAAGATAGGAACATTGTGTTGACGTTGAACTTCATTGGCAAAGTCAATGATAGTTTGTTGAGTCTCACTTTTCAGCTTGAAGAAATATACCCATGTGTATCTTGAGTAATCATCGACAATGACCAAGCAATATTTCTTCCCACCAAGACTTGCATGAGAAGGAGGACCAAATAAATCCACATGAAGTAATTCCAAGATCCTCTTTGATGACACAATAGTCTTCCTCTTGTGGGGAGAGTCGTGCATTTTTCCTTCTACACAAGCCCTGCAAACACGATCTTTGGCAAAAGAGACATTGTCTTTTAGTCCAAGGATGTGGCCACCATTCTGGAGACTTTGCAAAGTTCTCATGTTGACATGGGCTAAACGGCGATGCCATAGCCAGCCCACGTCGGCCTTTCCGAATAGACACATCGGACCCGAAGTGGTTTTCCTCGAGAAGTCCACCACATACAGGTCATTTTCGACGTATCCAACGAAAGCGACCTTTAGAGACTTGCTCCACAAGAGTACCACCAAATCATCATCGATAAAAACAGAAAAACCCATCTTGCCGTGGCACGAATGAAAAAGAAGGTTGTAACCGAGGGTCTCAACAAGCATGACGTCCACGAGAGAGATATCGTGGGCAACCACAACCTTGCCAAGACCCAATACCTAAGATTTAGACTTATCACCATAGGATACTGTGATATTATCATGATTTGGACGCATCTCCATGATGATATGCTTTCTTCCGGTCATATGACTAGTGCAGCCACTATCCAGCACCCATTTCGACCCACCGGAAGCATAGCCCTGTAAGAAAATTACTTCTTGGTTTTAGGTACCCATTTTTCAATGGGTCCTTTCATGTTAGTAACAAGGGTCTTTCGGACCCAAATAGACCAAGCAATATATTCATCAAAGGGACCGACATAATAAGCATAAACATCGCCATAGTCATCACAAAAGAGTTCATAATTCGGATTGTGAGACCCTGCAAAACCAATATTGTTAGTCTTGTCTTTTGTGACATTCTTCTCAGCGGTGCATATCTTTGATTGCACATTCTTGGTCTTGTTCTTCTTGGTTTTCTTTTTCTTGGACTTGGTGACATACCCAAGTCCCTCTTTACCATGATTTGACCTTTGTTTGCCAAGGACTTCATCAAGCACACCTTTATCCTTGGGAGTGATGTCCTTGATCACTTCTTTTTCCACACTAGCATTTTCCTTGTTACTATATGTTGAGTTGGATGAGATAGGAGTATCATATTTAGCCAATTGACTTTGAAGCTGATCATGTGACTCACTGAGAATAGAGAACTCGTTTTTCAATGCCTTGTGAGCATTGTCAAGTTTCTCCAATTTCTCGGAGAGTCTATCATGAGCAGCCCCAAAGTTAATCTTTTCCTTCTTTAACTTCTTTGCTTTGGAGACAGCATTGTCACGTTCCTTAACAAGTTTAGTCACAATTTCATCATGTGACTCTTCAATAGACTCAAGCCTCTCTTCAAGAGAGACCCGAGCCTCTTCCTCTTCTTCAAGAGCATTTTTTAAGGATGCAATTTCCATTGCATCCTCCCTTTCAATTCTGCCCTTTTCTTCAAGGAGAGCTTCGTTTTGGGACAGCTGATCCATAAGAGCTTCAAAATGAACTTTGTGCTCACCTTGCAAGTTAGTATAGAAATAATCCAAAGCAATAATCTCTTCTTTAACCTTCAGACTAGTGGGATCATCCATGTCAATCATAGCCTTAGGAAAAGAAGAGTTAGAAGAAGTTACCTCGGAGCTTCTTGCCGTGAGACAAGTAGCATTCTTGTTGATGATGTTTTCGTTCGGAGAGTCGAAGAGGGAAGTTGATGTAGATGTGGTGGCTATAGCAGCCACCTCTTGAGAGCTATCGTCCTCGTCCTCATCTTCACTTCCCGATGAATAGTCTTCTTGAGCCACTAGAACAATCTTTGGTTGCTTCTTGAAAGGGGCATTCTTCTTTACAAACTGTTTCTTGCGTGGAGCCTTTGACTTATCCTTGAAAATGAGTCTTCCTCCATTATCTTCCCTACTTTGATATGGACACTCGGCTACGAAGTGCAGCCGGTCACCACAGTTGAAACATGTTCTCATCTTGGGACCATTTTCCTTTCTTCCATATGCTCCACTCTTGTGTTCCAGTTCAGCTTTAGCCTTGGCTGGATCTTTCCAGAAGTTTCTAGCATAAAGAGCCAAGTATTGTCCATGAATCCTTTTTATATCCTCAGGACAGTCCAGACCTTCTACCGCATATTCATCAGGATCAATCACACTAGTCTTCAAGGCCATGTTGACCCCCTTTTGCATCCCCATAGCTCGAGCACGAGCATCTTCGGCATTCTTGGGCCATTTCTTGCATTACCTCATTGGATGACATGAGGTGATAGTTATGCCTACCTTGGAGACTTTTCAAATCTGTGGGCTCAAATGGCATAAGAGCACTGACATACTTGCGCTTGATCCAAGCATCATCAACATGAGCTGCACCGTGGTTTCTGAAGGTTGTAGCTATTTCCTTGAGCCTCCTATACATGTCCTCGTGGTCTTCTCCATCCAGCATATAGAATCCTTCAGCTTCGTTGCTCAAAGCATCATATCTATTCCTTCTCATACTTTCATTTCCGATGAAGAGCTCAGTGAGTGCATCCCAAGCTTCTTTAGTTGTGCTAAGATGTTGAATGTGTGGCATGTCTTTGTCACCCACACCAAGCTGTATCATGTGTAGAGCTGTAGCGTTGAGTTGGATATCAACAATTTCTCTTCTTGTGATATTGTTGGGGTTTCCAACATGAAGACCATTTTATATGATTTTCCATAACTCAATGGAGGAACTACACACATGAGACTTCATCAAAACTTGCCATTGAGAAAAATTAGATGCAGAAAGTTTGGGTGGATCACCCCTATTATGTATATGTGGGTGAGGGATAGGTGGATCAGGGGAATACACATGAGAAACCTCATTGTATCCATCCTTACCGCTATCCTTTTTCGAGGAGGAGCTCATGCTAGTATCATCACCAACCACTTCGTTATCTTTAGAAACAGTTTTACCTGTTTCCTTGGATTGCGGAGTGGTATCCTCAGAGTTAGATGGAGGTGATGCTGCGGATGTGGAGAGACGCATTATCAATTGACGATATCTTCCATCTTAGCCTCCATTGAACTCACCAAGGTTGTTTCCAACGTCTTGAGATCGTTCATGGTGACTACCTCCGGAGCATCACTACCATCTACCTTGGAACCCATACTTCTCTTAGGCGGTTAAGCCCGAAATAAGAGTCGAGGATCTGATACCAATTGAAATGGATCGTATGGGCACCTAGAGGGGGGGGGGGTGAATAGGTGCTAACCAATTTTTAATACTTTTTCAATTTTAGGCTTGACACAAAGTAAATTCTCTAGATATGCAACTACGAGAATTTCCCTATATGCAACCCTAACTACTAATCACGTAAAGAGAGAAGAGCGAAGGAACCGTAGTGGAGCGCGCGGAGACACATGGATTTGTTTTACCGCAGTTCCTTCCTTGTTAAGGGAAGTACATCTGCGTTGGAGGGGTGGGCGGTTCTAAGACCACCACGCCACAATAGGCCTCACCCTATTCTCTGATGGATCTCGCCACAAGAGGCCTGATCCACCTTCTCAACTATTGGATCCCTTCGAGGCGGGAACCGGTGCCTTTTACAACACTATCGGGGCACACACCCACAACCGAATTGGGGCTCCCGATATGACAACAAGCTGCCACAAGAACAAGGTTTATCAATATAAACAAAAACAAGGATCTAGGTATTTGCAAGAAATACTAGATCGGTGGTTCTCCAACTGAATGGAGAGGAGATGAAGCTCTTGATTGCTGATGATGAAGATCGAGTTCTCCTCCTTTGATTCCCCAATGGACGGGGCCTTTGGGTGGATCTAGGTGGAGCTCTCTTGGATGAAGGTTGCAGATCATATCTCAACTTTTTCAAATGAATCAAGAGATCTGGCAGGAGGGGGAAGACTGGCTTAAATACCCCCTCCCTAGATCTGGCCGTTGCAAAACTTTGGGGGCGGATTATCTGCCCCCTGGGAAAACTCTGCCCCAAGGGCGGATTCTCCGGGGGAAACTCTGCCCCCTCTCTAGGGCTGGCGCCTAAGAACTTGGTGAAGATCTTGGGGGGGGGGGGATAATCCGGCCCCCTCCAGGGGCGGATTATCAGGCCAGACCGGAAAGTCCGCCCAACACTCCGCCCCCTCTCTGGGGCTTGCGCCTTGGCGATGAGCAAGGGGGGCGGACTATCCGCCCCCCTAAGGGGCGGATTATCCGGCGGGGCCGGAAAATCCGGCCAAAACTCCGCCTTCAGGGCTTGCTGCTTAGAATAGGGAGGGGCGGATTATCCGCCCCCCAAAGGCAGAATCCTTTTCCCTTTTTCTCAAAGAGAGCTGCAACACTTCAACACACATTAAATAATCCTTGATATTGTTATCTAACACACAAAACACTAGGGATTATAAAATTTTCTTTCAGAAGGAAATGTTGGTAAGCAGCAATTGGTTGAGGACGTGGACGTGCCAGCGGGGATAAGGGCGAAAGTAAACAAAAGGGTAAGCGGGAGCGGAAAGGAAACGATAATAATGGAGTTGAGTTTGAATATGAAGAAGTTGATGGGGTGATTGAGGATGTTCTTGAGAATCTTTCAGCTAAAAGAAGGAGAAACAATAAATCCCTGTCAATTTCGTCTCTATACAATTCTCTAGACCAAAGGTAATCTTGAAACTTGTTTTACTTAGCATTTTTATCATTTTTGTTTCAGTCCTCATCAACTATTGTTTAGTGCAGCGTGGGATTGAATAGTAATAAGAGGAGCAGAGAGAAGGTGGCACAGTAACGTCGTTTCTTAAATTTTCATTAAAATTTATTTATATCTGTTACTTGTAACGGGTATGTGATGTGTGATGTCGACCTGATTCGAGGTCATTAAATAGTACATTCATTTTTAAACTGATTATCCATAAACAATAATAATGGATTTGTAACAGTTCAACGACCAAAATTATGGCCATGCCATAGAGTTGGTGAGGCTCTTGCTGGACCTCGTCGGTGTTTGTAACAATAATCGGATTTTTAACAGTTCAACAACCAAAATTTGATCGCGGGGTGTTTGCGTGTTTCCTCATCGCTCTTCTGCAGTGCGCAGCTGTATCAAGGACGCCGACTGGACTAGCAAGCGGGGAGCAGATTTTTTGCGGATACGCGCGTCTCCTTCTCCTCTAACGCACTCTAAATTTATGTCTATGTCATCAAGTGTTGGGAGCATAGACAGTGTACCGCCCCATCAGCCTCGCCTCGTCTTTGTCAGCGATGTCGCATCGACAACGTCAGGGGCATTGATGCTCTATAAGAGGAAAAACATTGGCAAAAAAAGGATAAGAAAAGAGTCTTCATAAATAGGTTTTTATCTCAGTGGAGGGGCCTACCGGAGTATCTAAACGCTGGATCATACTTGGTTTTGCTAGAATTGTGTCTAAGATTTTCTTTAGAGCCGACAATGTACAAGAAAAGAGCTTTGACGATAAGAAAAGAGCCCTTTTAAATAGGTATTTTATTCTAACAGTGGGACCAATCAGTGTGTCTAAACGCTGTAGCAAATTTCCCTCTGTTAGACTCGTGTCTAAGATTTTTTCTAGAATCAAACAACGCTATACACGCTCTTAAAACTTGGCCATTCTATCCGAAGAGGTCATTAAAGCTACCATACGTAGATTAAATTTATGCTCAAGTGACCCTAATCGACTATGTCGCTCCCTCTGTCTTCGTCATGCATGACGTCCTCCATGTTGCCGTCCGCCTCTTTCGAGTCTAAATTGATGAGGACGATACTGGCGGCATTCCTCTTCACGAGTGTTGTCACGATGCGTACCATCGATAACGATGGAGGGCGTACTCCCAGGAACTGCCTAGAAGCGCTGACTCCCATTGGGGTTGCGCAGATCTGGGTGGATCCCCGGGCGGTAAGCTCTGCAAAGCCAAAGCAACGCCTCCCGGTCCTTCTTGAAGAACCTTGGCCAGTATGCGTTGGTGCGCGCGTATCGGTCCATCGCCCTCTTCTGCTCTGGCAGCTCGCGGCGGCGCTCCTCGATCTTCCTTGACAGCGCGATCCCGCGCAGGAGCGGCGCCACGTGCACCCCGGCGTAGCAGAGTTCGTAGCCGGCCGTTAGCCTCGCTAGCAGCGGCACGAGTATGTCGCAGTGGCAAACAACTCGACCTTGTGCAAGCTGAGACGAGGCCTCTCCATGGCGAGGCGCCATTTTTTCAGGTAGGATTCGACGCTTGTGCTGACGCGAGTTGCTGGGAATGAACGGGGTTTGAGCTTCGGCCACATGGTCGAGTTTATAAAGTCAAGGAGGTAGGCCCACTGGTAGTTTCCAGGGCCAATAGGGACGCAGAAATGCCTACTCGTGGATCGCTATTGCAAAGGACGAACATTATCGGCCATTATCCCTAATACAATGGTGCCTAACAATTGGGACGCAGAATCAACCTGGCCCTGTGGGGGGCTTCTAGAAGACCGTAATATTGCACCTTCTTTGGGAAAACGCCGGTTTTTTGGGTTCAGAAAATGGAAAGTCGAGATTTCTCCAAAGCACCACAAAATCTCTAGTTGGAGAAGTCGCTTGCGATGACGAGAGGAAGCTAGGTGCCAGGTTTGGGCTCAATCCATGGAGTGGTTTCATGTTAACTCACACTCGATAGACATCCTGGTGGTGCCTTCGGTGCCAAAGGTCCTGGTATGCCTTGCCTATGATTTTATGAGGGCAGTGGGTCACATGCAAGGGATCCATGAGCCATTTTCATGTTTTTTTAGATTTTGTTTGCTGCTGCCCAAAAAAAGGCGAAACTCACTGGCGGCAGCAGCAATGCGACAGTCGGTGCAATCTTGGACCTAGGCATGCATACATCCTAGGTACCCCATGGGGCACCCCAAACCTTTTTTCCCTAAAAATTGAGAGTGTCTTATAGGGTACATATAGTTAGAAACCGCATTTACCGGGCAGTAACTCAAAACATATAGTATATGCTTGCACCACGAGATAAATACCCACCTCCCGGGAATGGACATGCACCTTTGTGTAGCATGCGTGGAAATTTCTTCGGGCCCATGGGCGTGCCCTAATCTTCCGCCTCCTTTGGGAAAATCCCGTTTTTCGGGTTCAGAAAATGGAAAGTCAAAATTTCTCCAAAGCACCACGAAATCTCTAGTTGGAGAAGTCTTGCGATGCTGAGAGGGAGCTAGGAGCCAGGTTTGGGCTCAATCCATGGAGTGGTTCCATGATCTGGGCAGCGAGGGGGTATCTAGGGTTGGAAGCCATGTTAAATCACACTCGATAAACATCCTGGTGGTGCCTTGGGTGCCAAAGGACCTGGTATGCATTGCCTATGATTTTATGAGGGCAGTGGGTCACATGCAAGGGCTCCAGGAGCCATTTTCATGTTTTTTATTTATTTAGATTTTATTTGGTGCTGCCCAAAAAAAACGGCGAAACCCGCTGGCGACCACGGCAACGTGACGGTCGGTGCAATCTTGGACCCAGGCATTCATACAACCTAGGTACCCCATGGGGTACCCCAAACCATTTTTTCCTAAAAAATGAGAGTGTCTTATAGGGTACATACAGTTAGAAACCGCATTTACCGGGTTATAACTCAAAAAAATACAGTATATGCTTGCACCACGAGATAAATACCCACCTCCCGGGAATGGCCATGCACCATGGTGTAACATGCGTGGAAATTGCCTCGGGCCTATGGGCGTGCCCTCATCTTGCACCTCCTTTGAGAAAAAGCCGGTTTTTCTGGTTCAAAAAATGGAAAATTGAGATTTTTCCAAAGCACCACGAAATCTCTAGTTGGAGAAGTCGCTTGCGATGCTGAGAGGGAGCTAGGTACCGGGTTTGGGCTCAATCCATGGAGTGGTTCCATGTTCTGGGCAGCGAGGGGGGTGTAGGGTTGTGTAACACCCTTGGATCGGCCCTATGCAAGCTTTAGTGATTCCCACCAAACCCACATAGAAACTATCAACACCCGAATTTTTAATCCCAGATGTCTGTTATGCCATACATCACAATCCCAGGATTACCATATATGCGAGACATAACAGATTGGATATCAGAGTACATCATCCATTACAAACCATACATAAGGTCTTACAACAAATAAAGGATCACATGATCCAATCTTAATACAATCATAGCAGCGAAATAACGTAATAATGATAGCGTAGGCGAGACTCCATCTTCATGGTCACAGGAAATGCTGACGATGGGAGATGATCCTAGTTGTCGTAACCTTCCTATGGTCCATCCTCCTGATAGTCCTCTTCATAGTCTGGCCACGGGAATAGCCAGAGACAAAGCCATGAGTACTCTTTAAGGAATTGAAACAAAGACTAACAAGTGAAGTGGTTTTTAGTAGGAAATACTAGGATCTAGGTTGTTTTGTGAAAATCCAGATTTACCTTAACTGAGTTCAGAAGCAAAGAAATCTAGTTGAAATTTTTATAACACCTAAGTGGGAACTTGCATTTTCATATCACAATCCTATTGTGGTCATATCAAAGTCATGATTCATTTCATAAGTCATTTTGAAAACATCTGACGAAAGAATAGTATGGCCACTCCAACTGTCCATAACCCCAGACGCGGCTATTCGAATAGTTTGACACTCTGCAGAGGTGGTACACTTTCACCACAATATTCGATACATCAAGCAGGAACAATCCTGAATTCACCATACTCAGTATTCGGATAATCAATCATAACCTTTCAATTACATGCCCTAGTATAGGCACCTCTCCTATGAGTTTGGCCTCCCAACCATGACCAACTGTCATCTTGGGAACTGCACAGGTGGACAATCTTCAAAAGGTAGACTCAGCTCAAACCTTGGCCTCAAGGGAACCCATACTAAGGTATATAAATTTCTAGTCAAGCCCTACCCAAATTTAGGGTATTGTGGTTGTACGATAAAATTGGAATGGTATCGCATCGAGACAACCATTAGTTTTATAAAGGGCTAAGGCTCATGCCTCAACATTTTCATCATCAAAATCATATGGTGTTCAAGAACACATGTCAAAACATTTCAGTAGAATGACCCCTCATTCTAAGGTTTTCATAAACATTTTCTCCAAGTAATCCCATCTAAAGTGATCAAGTTTTATGCTTAGCACTAGCATCTACAAGTGGGAGTAAACACTAATGAGGGGTGGTAATCAAGTGTTAATGATCTAGGTTCAATCTCATGCCTCATGATGACATCAATATTATCTAACTTAGTACAAGTTTTATGCTCTTTATGCCACCTTTAAACATCTTTCTAAAGTCTACAATTCACTAAGTAAAACACAAAAGGAAAGATTTGATAAAGAAATAAAGTAATTAAGCTTGCAAGTAAAACTAGGATTGGGTATCATCAGTTGGTATAATCAAGGCATGCCTAATGAATTGCATAGGTTATATAATTTTCATAGTTGCAAGTGTTAGCTTGCTCAGTTAGTAGCTTGGCTTGTGTAGAGCAGTGGTTGAAATTCTCCTCGGCTTCTTCCTCGTAGTATTCTCCTTCCTCCTCGTATCCCTCTTCGGTACTAGCTTCTGTAAAAAAATACGAGGTACACAATCACCAAACAATTCTTAACTACTCTATTTAGCACACAAATG
Source organism: Avena longiglumis (assembly GCA_030063025.1). Taxonomy (NCBI): domain Eukaryota; kingdom Viridiplantae; phylum Streptophyta; class Magnoliopsida; order Poales; family Poaceae; genus Avena; species Avena longiglumis. Next base: position 308,905,511 of record CP125976.1, on the reverse strand, counting down.
TTCACACTAGATGATCTAGCATCATCACTATTATCATAAAGATTAAGGCAATAGTTTTATTTATTTTATTTTAGAAAAGTAATTTCTACTCATTGAAAAACTACTTAAGATTTAATATTATCCAACTAAAATAGGACATCATGTTGACAGATGTCATCACCACATATTTCTGTACTTGGGAATGTGATTTAAAGTGGTGTCACAATTTAATAAGGTTTAACCTTTTTATTTTAATTAAATAAAGTGACTAGAAATGCCTATGGGGCATTCTTTTATTACTTGTCCATTATTTATGCAAGTAAACCTATATATTTTTATATATTCAGAAAGGTCTTGTCAAATGTGATTTTTGAGAGTTGGAATCAACTCAAAAGCATTTATGGTTGAATTTTGAAAAAAAATTGAATGCAGAAAAGCTTCTGCCTTGTTATTTTTACTATAGGTGATCTATAACTCAAAATGATTTAAATCCAACGGGCTTGCATTAAGAATTTCAATATCTTTCTTGCAAAATTAGTTTCATGCAATTTGGTTTAGTGAATCTCTCTGGAATAATTTTTGAATGTAGGGACAGAACTAAGTTTGAAACTAAATGGAATAACCTAAGTTTGAATTACTAGGTCGCGCGGGAGTGTATCTGGGCCGGCCCACTGCGCACAGCGCACGCGCGGGCGGGTTTAAGTGGCTATCCCCACCAGTCAGCGAGACAAGGGGTGCGAAGTGGTACGAGACGATTAGGGCCGTAGGATTAGAAGCTAGATCTACGACTGAGGTTCATCGTCCATGTCGGAACAGAATGCGGCAAAGTAGAACCCTAGCGCGGACAGTGGGGGTCAGTGGGGGCTCACCGGGGCTCCAACGATGGTCGGTGATGGGGGTGAATGACGAAGTCAACGACGGCGATCCTCCTGGTACCGGTGGCTCCTCTTGGGGCGTCTCCAATCAACGGCTCCTCTTCTCCTCCTCCGCAGCAGACTCTGGTGAAATTCTGGCCACCTTGTGCTCCGGGGGTGAGTGGGTGTGATCAGTGAGAGGTGGGGAGTGAGATTGTGTGTTGAAATCGAATGTGGAAGGCCTCTATTTATAGTGCAATGAGGGGACCAAAGGGTACGGGTGGAGCTCGTCGTGGTCATCTGCACAGCGAGCTAACGGCATGGCTGGGGGTAGGGGATGGTGCACTGTCTCGTGGCGAAGCTCAACGGCATGGTGGCGAGGAATGGGGCTGCGCAAATTGGTCGGAACGCTGCGATGCTCTAGGCGGGTGCGACGGGAATTTAATGGCGCACGGGCTCTCCTAGTCGTGCGGCGATGAACGGGCATGTTTGGGCGATTCCTGGGGAGGTGGTGATCACGCATGCGAGCGGTGAGAGTGGCACATGGTCTGTGCGAGCGTGTCGAGCGTGGCGCTCTGGCGTGCTCTCGGCATGCTTGCAGAGAGGCTAGGTGTGCTCGTTCTGAGTGGTCCAGGGGCTAGCAAGGCTTGGGAAAAGGACAGGGGGTGGCGGTGGACGGTGGCTTGTGTCCCAGACAAGGTGGCTAGGCTTGGTGAGGTTCATAGCTTGCTGTCGACATTGGGGTGGCAAGTTGGGCTCTGCAATGGTCACCATTGATGACAATGTCAAGCTTATAGTGGGCTAGGGCTTGTTAAATAAGTTAGATCATCTACTGAGAGTGTAGTGTGAGCTAGAGAGGACACAAGTTAGGCACAACACTGCTCACTATAGTGTTTGATGTTTTATTTTATTTGTGTTTACAAGGTGTTTGATGAAATGGCTGCAAGAGATTTGAATTTGAATTTTTGAGTGAAACTCGGTGGGTGTACTAGTCACATACTATGGTTGCTTGGAATGGTCAAGGTGAAATGGTTTGGTTTTGAGAAATTGTGATCTTCACATATGATATAGATTCAATTTTGAATTGTCATTTGAATCAAGTTGCCAAATGTTTCTATGAGTTTTCTAGGTGGGATTGGGTTCACTTTTACTTGGTCTATCAAGGGGTGAAAAGAAATGGAATTGTTTCTGTTTGAAATCTTGGACTAGAAACACTCAAAGTTGTCTAGTGAGCAAGATTGGCAAAATGACCATTTCCTTTTTTTGTTTGTTTTTGAATTTCCCTTGATTTGTTTCTTCTTGGATTTGATTTATATAATTTTTTTCATCTTTAAACCATTCCTTGCTATTCACAACAATCACACAATTCTATCCATGCATTCATACAATCATCACATACACACATATATTCACATGATTTTAGTTAACAAAAGTTTTTGTTAACCCCAATTTTGGTGATTGGAATTTGATAATCCTTGATCAATATTTTTGGGTTGTTACAGAAACGATTCAAAGGTGCCCACCAGGCACTTTCGTGTGGGTGGAAAATGAAGTAATATCATTACACAATAGTCCATGATGGAACCCACATAATATATATATATACAACAACGGTTCCAAAAGTCAAGAATACAGATATACAGTACAAAGGTCCAAATCACCTTGAAAACGATACAACATCCGACTACGGACAAGATGCAAATGGGGCTAAGAGCCCTGAAGAATAACCAATGGAGTCCATAACCCTACCCAGGCCAAGCCGGAAGGGTAACCCTGCTAACGACGTCGATCTCAAACCTGCTAAACAAAAGGGGTGCCGACAAAAGGTCAAAGGAAAAAGAGAGCGGTCAGTACTAAGGCCATTAGTCGGCATAGGTATGGTGGACTGAAGCAGCAGCGCAACATTCACTAAACAACCTATGGAGACTCGATACAACTATCGTCTATCAGAGAGGGATAAGAAAGACCTACTCGAAACCATCCTGATACTACCACCAAACATACCCATCCTGGCGTTTCACCCTCAAGACAAAACGAGGAAGTCAGACCGAGGAAGCCACACGATTGGCAGTTTTATTCATTCCATTATAGTTGCAGCAATTACTAGTCAGATATACATAGCATTACTCATCCTGATATTATAACCAGTGGGCAGTTTTAGTTAACCATTCCGTTGTAGTTGCAATACTTACTAGTCAGATACATATAGCATGAGGCATACCAAAACCTGAAGTTGTTGGTACTTTTATTTAGCCATTCTGTGTAGTGAAGCTGATTACTAGTCATTCCAATGTCAAATTTATAGCACTACTTTAGTTATAGTTGTCTATGATCGAAATACTGTGCTCCAAGTCGTCCATAACCGCGGACACGGCTTTTAGAAAGTTTTACCCTATAGGGGGCACAAATAGCACACACACACGATCAACCTCGGAAAAACCAAATGTAAACCCAACGAGGCATCACGACAAACAAATCGCAAGATTCATATAATATTTCAGGGGTCACCCCACCAAGCTACCCGCGACGAAGTTGGTCGGCTCTGAAATGGACCCAGAGGTTTGTGCCAATGGCTGTAAATGACTGGGAACCCGAAAGTGTGACTGGGATTGTCGATACCGCGAAAACATTCCACATTTGTCCTTAAATAGTACAGGCGCTCCACGTGCAATAGTAAATAAAACAGTAAAGCATGGCATAATTACAAGATAGTAATAAAGCCCCAAACTACTTTGTGGCCCCAAGAAATAAGATATGACTCAAGCTCATGCTAAGGAGATTCATGGTCCCACATGCGGATAGTACGAATATTCAAGGATCAGGTATCAAGTACACGGGGTCCTACGGGACAAAAGTGGACCGTTAAAAACCAAATAACATCTATCGCCCACATGTGCCTCTCCATTATTTACCTACTTTCAATTTTAGTTATTAAACTGTAATTAAAGCGATGATCATCTCCAACATTAAGATCAAGGCATTTCTCCAACAACTGTGGAATGTCGACAGCGCGACGTAACACCTGCGCAAGCAACTACGACTCGCAAGACCGACTATCTACCAAATAACAGGTAATAGGAGGTGTCCATGGCAATATAGGAGCTGCAGGGAAAATAAAAGGGGTACAGAATCTATAGCATCGCAACACAGATAGCAATAGATCAACAGGAGGAAATAAAGACTATAAAAGTAAGATAGGTAGAAAGGGGAGAATGCTCGCCTAAAAACATTGTCGAAGGTTCATCCAAAGAACTTGTTGAAACTGACAATATCTTATCGTCCTATCCGGAAAGAAGCAAAACACTAAAAGGAACAAGCGATGCATCAAATTACAACTAATGCGGAAGAACGGGCATGATCATTATATGATGCATCACATGGAAATATTATGATGCAAATCATGTTGAAAATATGTCATTATCATAGTTCAAGGATGATACAACATTAGTGAGGCATTAGTAACAAGACATAATTATTTTCCCATTTTATTCATCACGTGTTCCTTGCATAAATAGTTCGTATTTTACAAGTATACCATGATGCATGATGCAATTGCAAGTATGGAATGCACTGTTGGAAAGGGCTCGTCACGCTGATCGATTTAGACATATCATTTCACAAATTCGGAGTTATAAAATTAAAGTTATGCAATTATTAAAAATGGCAATTAAATAGTATTTAATAATTCGAAAATTTTAAAAGCCCAGATTATATTTTAAGTGTCATATTCATACTCCTGGCATTTGTCTGATTCAAAAACATATATTATACAATTTATTTGAAATTAGTAATTTAGAGCAATATTAAAGTCAAACTTTAATATGAGGGGTCAAAGAAGGTTGACTATATTGAATTAGATTTAAAAACATTTGAATTCACATCTAAAAATAAAACATATTTCTTTTTGGAATTTTATTCAAATTCGAAAGTATTTGAAAGTTATGGATGAATTGAACCAATTTTATTTTCTGAAATTTTTGCGTTGTATTAGAAATGTCTCCAGGCTTTTCGTACTAAGTGGTTTCTGACCCACAGAGAATGACAGGTGGGCCTAGGGCACTTACTGGGAAGAGGCGTGAGGGGGCGACACGTGGGGGCGTGGGGGACTACGGGTTGGGATCTGAAAAACTAAAGGACCTATTTAGAAACATAGCACGAGGGTTGACTTAATCTGAAAATCGAGATCTAAATATACGTTGAAAACGGGCTATGTTCCGACAAAGATGGCGACCAAATGATGAGGAATTTGGGTACGCCACAAAAACAATAGTTATATATATTCTGATATTCTACTACATTGCTGAATAAAGATTCTTTAGAGAAATCTTGTACGCGCTGAAAACGGGGGACGAACAGCGCAGATTCAGTGTGCACGTGACCAATATTCAGAACGCTAAAATTGACTCGAGTTAGACGGAGGATTACTTGTCCGGTACAGCTCCAAATTTAATTACATTTGATGCTAGAGGTAGATGGATTATAGGGCTACAAGTTCTGTTCATATATTTTTCGCAAAGGATCTACGAAGGCGCTGGCAAGCTAGGAAGAGCGATCCTAGGGAATATACGTGCTGAAACTGCTACAGACGGTGAGAGGAACGATGCGCGCGTGTCGTATGTAGTGAGCAGCGAGCAGGGAAGGGGCAAAGCATGGAAAGGAGAGGGGAAGAGTCCTCACTTCGCGCGGAGATGGCCAAGCCCGGCCAAGCTGGAAGCTACGAGGAAGCAGAAACAGCGACGACAGCGTCGGGCGACGCGCACGACGGCTGCGGATGAGTGAGGCGACAGTGTCCGGGTGCTGCTACTCCTCCTTTGCGTCCCAGGTACCAAGAAGCTCCATGTACACCCAGTGCACCTTCAGGGTACTTAGGCAAGGCTCCGATGGCAGGGCTCAAGGGCAGCAGTGTGGAAAGGTATGGGAGACTGCACAGTACCAATAGGGTCAGCTGCTCATGTATATATAGACAATGTTACAGGTATAACACTAGAAATACACAGGGACCTATAACTAACACAACACATATCTCAACACCACCTTGCAGTCGAAGGGTCAGTACCGACCCATAGACTGGAGCGAAACTCAAGAAAAGTCGTCGACGGTAATCCCTTCGCCATGATGTCTGCAAATTGCTGATAGGTCGGCACGTGAAGAACTTGAACGTGACCGAGGGAAACTTTCTCACGGACAAAATGAATATCCTACTCAATGTGCTTGGTGCACTGCTGATGAACGGGGTTGGCGGAGAGATGGAAAACCGAGACTTTATCACAAAATACCACCGTGGCCTTGTCGGCAGGATAAGAGAGCTCGGAGAGAAGCTGAAATTACTGCTCAAAACAGTGAAGTTAGGCCAGTTTGATTTGTTGCCTCAAAGTGTTTGATGAAATGGCCGCAAACTCAAGTTTTGAATTTTGAAAAGATTTTTGGTGGGTGTGCTAGGTAGGTGCTGGTGAGTCTGCAGATTCTTGAGTTTTGAAAGTTGAGCTTGTTTGAGTGGTTTTTGAAAAAGTGGGATCTTCCCATATGATATAGATTCAATTTTGAACTATCCTTTAAACTATGTATTCAAATGTTTTTGGATGATCACAAGGTGGGCCTTGATACTTTGTTATGAGTACTATCAAGGGGTGCAAATATCCAAACAAGTTTCTGTTAAGTTTTGAAAGTTAGAGACACCCAAAGTAGGCATGGGAGTTAAATTGGTAAAAATGACCATTCACTCATTTTGTTTATTTTTATTTATTTGTCTTTGGAAAAGTGTGGGGATTGTTTAGATGATGTTTATTTCACCTAAGAATCATTTTACAAGCAAAGAAACACATAAACAAGGCAATTCAAAAGAATTCAAAATGGGATGCATACACACATGAATGCTTTCTCATTTTATTTTTAGAAAAGTTTTTGTTAATCCTAAATTTGATGATTAGAGTTTGATGATTCTAGTTTTAATATTTTTGGGATGTTACAAAACCCCAAGAGCAAGGTATGAAGCAACACATCAGCAAGTTTCCCTCAGTAAGAAACCGAGGTTATCGAACAAGTAGGAGGAAGGAAACGTCACATAGGTGTTCCAAGCAACGCGGAGACCTGCACAACACAAACTCAAGACTTTTCCTAACGAATCAGTGAGGTTGTCAAGCTCACCGGTTTGCTGTAATAAAGGATTAAACGTATGGTGTGGAAGGTAATGGTTTGTAGCAAGTAAACAAGTAACAATGGAAGATGTATCAATGGTAAAGATTGGACTGTGGTCCATATTTCACTAGAGGTGCTCTCCTTAGATAAAAACATGGCATGAAGGATAAACAAATTACAGCAGGGCAATTGAAAGGAAATGAGCAAGGCATAACAATGCAATTGCTAGTCAGAAAGATCCTATGAGATTCGACTAGGCAATACAACAAGATACATAGACCGCCATCCAAGTGCATCTATGAATAGAAGTCCACCTTCAGGTTATCATCCGAACCCCCTCCAGTATTAAGTTGCAAGCAACAGACAACTTCTTTAAGCAAAGTGTGTAAGGTAAACATTCCATGTGTTCCATGAACAAGAGACCGTTGTTTTCTCCCTAGTACCAACAGCACATCTACAACCGAAGAGATTATTGTCACTTCCCTTGGAAACTAGAGGCATGAACCCACTATCGAGCATAAATACTCCCTCTTGGAGTCACGAGCAACTACTTGGACAAGATAGCTACTAACAACGGAGAGCATGCAAGATCACAAACAACACAGACATGATAGAATCATAAAGACAAAACCATTAATCAAACCAACATAATAATCTCAATATCCATCGGATCCCCGCAAACACAACATGCATGATTACAAATAGATTAGATCTTGATCATGAATGGAGCTCACAAGATCTATACATGAAAGCACAAAGGAGGAGATACAACCATCTAGCTACTACATGGACCCATAGTCCAAGGTGGGACTACTCACGCATCATACCAGAGAGAAGGCCTCCGGGATGATCTCCCCTCCGGCAGGGTGCCGGGAAGAACTTCAGATCCCATCCCCCCCGATCTAGGGACGACGGTGGCGGTGGCTACGAAAGGTTTCGTGGAGATTTTATCGGTTCCTTAGGGTTTCTGCATCGGGGTATTCTTATTGGCGAAGGGGGAGGTCGAGGAGGCGGCCAGAGGGGCCACACCCCTCCTAGGCGCGGGGCAGGGCCCACCCGCGCCTAACGGGGTCTGGCTGCCCTGGCCTGCTTCTCCGTCTCCCCTCTAGACTTCTTGTTCCCCATGGAAAGTAATTAACTTTGACGTTTGTCCTGTCCAATTCCGAGAATATTTCTTTACAAACTTTTCTAGAACCAAAAACAGCAGAAAACAGGCAACTGGCATTATGGCAACTTGTTAATAGGTTAGTACTAGAAAACATGTAAAAAGTACCTCAAAGTGTAGACAAAGAAAAGTAGATATTAAACAAGCATGGAGCATAAAAAATTATAGATATGTTTCCGATGTATCAAGGTCACGCTGGTCGGGGGCGACGCAGACGGCGGCGTCGCTGGCTCGGGTGAAGGCGGAGCCGTGACGACCGGCGAGCCAGAAGGCGACGCGGGTGCGGGCGCCGAGGGACCAGGCGGGGCGGGCATGGAAGGGGCCGCCGCGGTCACTCGTCGGCGCGGAGGGCTAGCCGCAGGAGGGCCAGCGGGCGTCAGGGTCGTCGTCGATGGAGTCGCCAAAGGCTCCTACTAAAACGGAAACACCAACTCGTCAAACTAAACTTGCTGGGAGGTGAAGACGCGATGCGAGACCGGGTCATAGCAGTGGTAGCCCTTGGTGTTGGCTAGATAGCTGAGAAACACATAATGGGAGAGAGCGCGGTGCAAGATTATGAACGGCGGTGCTAGGATAGCAGCGGCAACTGAAGATGCGAAGATCATCGTAGGCTGGTGGCACACCAAAGAGAAGATGGTGCAGCGTGTATTGCCAACACACACGGCAAGGGTGGATGTTGATGAGAAGGTTCGCCGTGGCGAGGGCATCTGGCCAAAACCGTGGGGGCGTGTAAGCATGGAACAAATGGGTGCGCACGTAGTCGTTGAGAGTACGAAGGATTGTAGTAGTGATTTTGTAAATGTTGACCTCTCTCTATGCAAACTATGCTTTCTACTGAAAGGTTATTTTGCTCAAGGATTGAGTTTGGATTAGTCAAGATATCACAATTGCAAGTCTTACAGTTAACTACTTTCAGATATTGCCACGACAAAAATTATTCATCTAAAATTTCCTTGATCGGCTGTAGCTTGTCCTTTTTCACCTCGCGCTCCTTCTTCAGATCCTTCAACAGATCTACAATGCAGTATTGTAGCTTCTTATTCTCTTCCATGAGCTGATCCCTCTCCTTTTCTGCCTTCTGAATCTTCCGTGCAGTTCCCACCACCAAGCTCCCATTGATTGTGTCATTTAGTTCTGACCGCAAATGCTTGATTTCCAGTTCCAGCTCCTTATTTCCTACCAAGAACTTGCAATTTTATGCATCTGCATCACATGCATCTGTAAATCTCCCTGACCTTTCGAGCTCATCAATATCCCACAACTGGGCTAAACATTTCTTAAGTGCGTCTGGACACTCAAGATCCACCCACTCTACTTCTTTACACACCAGGCCAACCTAAAAAAACACGGGACCTAATTATCAATATAACACTACACAATTTTCTTCATGTTGCCATTGTACATAACAAAAGAAAATATGATTTGTACAGCCCAAAAACCTTCTTCCAGTGTTACTGCCTTCAAATGCAATATATTTCCTCGGTTTTAGCCCATGGTCACATGATACTTCCGAATCAAGATCTAGGCCCTCCCAATCATGGTCGTAGATCGTGACTGGTACCTATAAGGGAACAAAAGCTAGAAATAAACACGATTGCATGCACATTTCAAGTCTTGGGTCGAGGTAATTACCAATGCCGAGAAAATAGAGGAACTCACATCATGGAGGGAAGTCTCGATGTTGGAGAGAAAGCTGTCGCTACTCGACTGGTCGTCCTCGTCGTTCCAGGGCGGCATGGAGGATGAGGCCACAACGACGCGTCGGCGACGGTGAGGAGAGAGAGAGGAGGGTAGTGAGTGGAGAGAGAAGGAGTGGGGAAAGGGAAGTGCGTCAATGTTGCAACATTGACTAAATTGACATGCTACAATGGTTTAATTGATACAATGTCGCGTGGCTGGATTACTATCTCATATCTAATAGTTTTTCTCTTCCTTCATTTTAATTTGTAATATTAAACATGTACTTCCTCCTTCCCAATTTATTTGACTTATAGAAACATACAAAATCTTATGTACCGAACAATATAGGATTATGGTTTAGGGTTTAGGGTCTAATGAATTGTTTATTGTACTAATCCCTTAACCCATATTCCTAAATCCTATACATGTGCATCCAATAGATCACTATCTCCTACTTAGTAAGTTTTTTCCCTAAACCCTACACTCGTTCATCCATGTTAGTACTTCCTTCTAAGTAACAAATAGTTATCCAGCGATTAGTCAAATTATTGATCCGAAAGATCATTATATTACATCATAATCATGTCAACTACAAGGTACTTATATACCACCTTGTTTAGTGATGGTTTCAATGAATGATATGTCCCAAAATCCCCACATCTCACAGCACATTATATTACAATCTCTCAACAATCATAATCTTAGAAACAAATTTATCACATCATCTCAGCAAACACAATCATGTCAAGTACAATGTACTTTTTTCTTATTACAACAGTGATGCTTTCACCAAGTGATATGTCCGAAAATCTCAACAACTCATAGAACATCGGATTACAATATCTGAACAAACACGACCGCATCAATATAGTTTCAAAGCAACAACAATCTTTGTTACAAATACATGCAGGGGAGCCCTGCAGTCTATCTGACAAGTCCTAGGTAGTATCTCTCATTAGATCTGATCAACGTCGGTCGCCTCGTTCTATTCAGCCGCAACAGGGGCCTCTGCATCCACTAAAACATGTCTAACAACATTAGAAATGGAAGCCAGGAAGAGCACCTTCCTGGTTTGCTTCTTTCATTGCATAATATGCATCAGATCATCGGTATCCAAAACCTCTATGAACTCCTGCTTCTTATGATGCCACCACCGGAGTCGTGACATATGCTTAGGGCCAATAATGATTTCCTTACCAATCATATCTCTCAGTTCAACAAGAGTTATGTTTTTGGAATCGACAGCTATATCTAGAGTACATGACGAAATTGGCTTACTAACTCCGCCATCAAGTTTTGAACTTAGTATTAATCCACCTCCAGGTGTATATTGAACTTAGCTTGATTAGCATCGGGTGATCCGTAATCTCGAACAACAGAAGCTCTGGCAGTAAGATCTCCAGTATCTGCATACATATCATCAATCATCACTTCAACTTTTACCTGATGATCAGCTGCACAACACTCACAAAGCATCTGAATCTCATGGGAGTTCTCAGTTTGCATATAGGTATCACTCATGTTATGCCACACCAATTTTGCCCTCTCTCTGGATTCCCAAGGAATTCTAGAATGAAGAATATCTATCAGGTGCGAAACAGACACAACCTCTTTGTTGTAGACAAGCAGACGCACATCCTTCCCGAACACAACCCTCTCGCAACCAAAATCTAGTTTTGCAGTGTACTGACGTACATTAACCGTGAACTCATATATGTCTGCTGCATTGAAGCTATTCCTAATTTGATTAAAAAGGGGACCTTTCAGTTCATTTTACATTACTTTGCAGTTACTAATCTACTTGCAAGACAAGGAACAGATAAGAAAAAATCACCTCTCACTCTTCTCCGGGGTGGTTTTCTTCGAGATCTCGGTTGCATGACCCTGCACTGTATCCTAACACTCCGCCACTGGCCTAGCTTTTCTATTTAACCCGCTTCTCGTAGGTACCCTATTAGCAGACTTCTGGCTAACCTTCTCTCTAACCTAGGCTTCAGACCCCGCCGTTGTGCCCGAGACGCTGGCTCCGACGAAGCCGAATCAGTCGCTGATGTAGCTACCGCCTTGGCCTCGCTTGACATGCCGCCGCCGGATTCAGTGTGTGTGTGGGTGGGTAGGGAGGAGGAGGGGGTGGGGCGGGGAGAAAAACGACCGTCGCCGCCACTGAACCTTCGATTAGGGGAAGAAAAGGACCACCGCTGATTCGATGTCGGGGTTAGGAAAGTCTGAATGGATTTGCCGTGTGCACGTGGTATGGAATATGACATAACGGCTAAGATTTAAAAATATTTGGTTTGGCCACCATTCACTTGAAATGCCCCTCTCAGTAATTACCCCTCAAACTTTTCGAATCGCGGTAATTACACGCAAATCGGACCCCGAGTTTCCATCGCCTGCGAACTTTTGGGCCACAAAGTATTATCCCCCTGGATATGGCCATAACCTTGGTATTTCATCTTCAAATCCAAGAATGTTCATACATAATCAGTGAAAATTAAGATTAAATTCATTAAGATTTTACCACTTACTTTTAGGTTAAAATTTTACATGGGAAACGAGAGTACATTTTACATCAAGGACCTAAAAAATATGAAAATTACACTGAGGACCATACATTTAGCACAAAGGACCCTAAAATAATTAAGCAAGGAAAATAATAGGGTTTGGCTCCTCCTCGAGAGACCAGTTGATTGAGCTATACTCTTCATACTACTTCCTTTCGGGATTGTTTCGAAAAGTTGGAAACTACCATTATTGGAAGCATTATGGTTCACCATGCCAAGATGCACCCATCTAAAAAATATCGGAACATTTCCATAAATTATTATGTACATATATGGCCATATATTTACCCATGTTGTTTGGCTTGAAACCTAAGAATGTTCATACACTATAGGCCAAATTGCTAAGTAGATTTATTTTTTCAGAAGTTGTGAAGACTAGTGATTGTCAACATTTAAAATGCTTAGAAAGAAATCAAATCTTTCAAAAATATCGTTGGTGGCTACCATATAAAGATAGCTATAGAACTTTAAGAGAAATCTATCACTTACTCGTATTTCAAATTTTACATAATATTGGAAAATCAGCTTAAATTCTATAGGATGGAGGGAGTACTACTACTTTCTTCGCAAAAAAAAGCACTCCTCACTTTCGAACCAGCTTGCTGTGGGTGTGCCTATTTCTTCCTCTTCCGAGGGTGTGATGAAATGGAATGAATGGAGGTGGAGTAGTTGGGGGTAGGAAGGTTGGCCAGATCATAGTGGTGTTCCCCGCAAAAATAAAAATAAAAAGATCACAATGGTGTGCTTCCAATGCGATGGGGCACCCCTTGTCCACCACTTTAAGTAGTAAGTACTAGTACTACGCATGGCGATCTTTTGACTATCCCTCCCGCCTGAAATTTACTAGTTACTACTCACTGTACATGTACCTCATGTTAGCAACTCATCACAGCTTTGGTCTAACATCGCATCGCCTTCATATCCTCCTCTTCATTGCTCTCGTGATGCCTCCTCTGTGCTCTCGGTCCCTTCTCGCTCCTAGTTTTTCTTTCAATAGGGGGAAACTCTAAGTGGCAATATTGTTTACCATGACAAGATTTTACCACCACTTACTTTTAGGTTAGAACTTTCAACCAACGGTAGGAGTACATTTTACACCGAGGACCTAAAAAGGAGAAAAATTACATCGAGGTCCATACATTTAGCACAAAGTACCCTAAAATAGTTAAGCAAGGAAAACAGTCAGGTTTGGCTTCTTCTCGAGAGAGCAGCTGATCGATCCATACTCTTCATACTACTTCCTATTTTGATTGTTTCCAAAAATATGGTTAGATTTGTTAGCATGCAAATTCTTCGATACGGGATCCTCAATAAAAAGTATGATGTAGATATGGCCATGAACTTGGTCGTTCGGCATGAAATACAAGAATGTTCATACTCATTGACAACTAAGCTTAAAATCATTTAGATCTTACCACTAATTTTTAGGTTAGAATTATATACGGGTGGCGTGGGGTTACATTTTACTCCAAGGACCTAAAAATAGGAAAATTCCATCGAGGTCCATACATTTAGCACAAAGGACCCTAAAATAATTAAGGAAGGAAAATAGTCGTGTTCTGCTCCTTCTCGAGAGACAAGTTGATCGAGTCATGCTCTTCATGCTACTTCCTCTTTTAATTGTTTTCAAAATATGGGCATATTTGTTGGCATGCAAATTCTTGGATATGGGATCATCAATATAAATTATATGATGTAGATATGGCCATGACCTTGGTTGTTCGGCTTGAGACACAAGAATGTTCATACTCATTGACAATTAATCTTAAATTCGTTTACATTTTACCACTTACTCTTAGGTTATAATTTTACCCGGGAGGTGGGAGTACATTTTACATCAAGGACCTAAAAATGGAAAATTACATCGAGGTCCATGCATTAGCACAAAGAGACCTAAAATGATTAAGCAAGGAAAACAGTCGGGTTTGGCTCCTTCTCTAGAGGGCTGCTAATCGAGCCATACTCTTCAAAATACTACTTCCTCTTCAATTGTTTTCAAAATACAGCCATATTTGTCGACATGCAAATTCTTGAATATTGGGATCATCAATATAAAGTCTGATGTAGATGTGTCCATGACTTTGGTCGTTCGACTTCAAATCCAAAAATGTTCATACTCATTGACAACTAAGTTTAAATTCATTTAGATTTTACCACTTACTTTTAGGTTAAAATTTTACCCGTGTAGTGGAAGTACATTTTACATCAAGGACCTAAAAATGGAAAATTACATTGAGGCCCATACATTTAACAAAAGGGCCCTAAAATAATTAAGCATGAAATTAGTCGGGTTCGGCTCCTTCTCGAGAGAGAAGCTGATCGAGGCATACTCTTCATGTTGCTTCCTCTTCGATTGTTTTCAAAATATGGTCAGATTTTGTTGGCACGCAAATTATTGGATATGCGATTATCAACATAAAGTATGATGTAGATATGGCCATGACATTGGTCTTTTAGCTTGAAATCCAAGAATGTTCATACTCGTTGACAACTAAGATTAAATTCATTTAGATCTTACCACTTACTTTTAGGTTAAATTTTACACGGGCGGTGGGAGTAAATTTTACATCAAGGTCCTAAAAATTGGAAAATTACATCGAGGTCCATCATTTAGCACAAAGGATCCTGAAATAATTATGCAACGAAACTGTTGGGCTCGGATCTTTCTCGAGAGACCAGCCGATCGAGCCATGCTCTTCATGCTACTTCATCTCTCATTTCTTTTCAAAACATGGCCACATTTGTCAGCATGCAAATTCTTGGATACGAGATCATCAACATAGAGTATGATGTATATATGGCGATGATCTTGGTCGTTCGACTTCAAATACAAGAATGTGCATACTTATTAACAACTAAGATTAAATTCGTTTAGATCTTACCACTTACTTTCAATTTGCAATTTGACCTAGGCGGTGGGAGTGCATTTTATATCAAGGACCTAAAAATGAAATACATCGATGTCCATACATTTAGCACAAAGGACATTAAAATAATTAAGGAGAAAAAACAGTCTGGTTCGGCTCCTTCTCATGAGAGCAGCTAATCGAGGTATACTCTTCATGTTACTTCCTCTTTGATTGTTTTCAAGATATGGCTAGATTTTGTCAGCAATTCTTGTATATGGGATCATCAACATAAATTTTGATGTAGATATGGACATGACCTTGGTCGCTCAGCTTGAAATCCAAGAATGTTCGTACATATTAACAACTAAGCTTAAATTCGTTTAGATCTTACCACTTACTTTTAGGTTAAATCTTACATGGGCAGTGGGTGTACATTTTATGTCAAGGGCCTAAGAAATAGGAAAATTACATCGAGATCTATATATTTAGCACAAAGGACCCTTGAATAATTATGCAAGGAAACTTTTCGGATTTGGATCATTCTCGAGAGACCAACCGGTTGAGCCATGATCTTCATGCTACTCCGTCTCTCGATTGTTTTCAAAACATGGCCACATTTGTCGGAATGCAACTTCTTGGATATGGGATCATCAACATACAGTATGATGTACATATGGCCATGACCTTGGTCGTACGATATCAAATCAAAGAATGTTCATATTCATTGACAACTAAGCTTAAATTCGTTTAGATCTTAGCACTTACTTTTAGGTTGCAATTTTTAACTGGGCAGTGGGAGTAAATTTTTCATCAAGGACCTAAAAAGAAGGAAAATTACATTGATGTCCATACATTTAGAAAAAAGGACCCTAAAATAACTAAGCAAGGAAAACAATTGGGTTTGGCTCATTCTCGAGAAAGCAGCTGATCGAGCCATGCTCTTCATGCTATTTCCTCTCTCGACTATTTTCAAAATATGGCTAGATTTTGTCGGCATGTGAACTCTTTGATATGGGATCATCGGCAGATTTATTTTTTCAATGGTTGTGAAGACTCGTGATTGTCAACATGCAAATACTTAGCAATAAATTGAATCTTTTAAAAATCTCATAGGTTTTTGGTTCACTGATTGTCGGGTGGCTACAATCAAAAGATAGTTGTAGAACTTTAAGAGCAATCAACTGAATGGTTCGTTGCATGAAAAACAAAAAATTTCTATCGTGTGAACACACAAAACCAAGATCTAATCTATGGCCAAGCCAAGATCTAATCTACGAGATCGGTGCAACAAGATTGTAGAGAACTAACCATCATAAATCTGAAGCGTTTAACAAGATTCGGATATCGTGGTTGATGTAGTCGATCACTTGCCGATCTCAAGATCGTGTAGACAATCCTTATAGGGCCGCGTTCCGGAAGCGCTTTCGTAGTTGCTCACACGTACGGAGTCGATGAAGACCTTCCTATCCCAGTTCTAGCAGGGCAGCAGAGGTAGTAGATATCCTCGGAATCCCGACAGCACGATGGTGTGGTGGTGGTGGTGGAGGAGCGATTTCTGCAAGGCTTGGCCTAAGCCGGAGTAGGATGGTCGAGAAGAGAGGGGGAAGCGGTGGCTAGGGTTAGGCGCCAAGGACAAGGGGTGTAGGGGGTGTGCCCCCACCCGTCCTTATATAGGTGGGGGGCAGCCGTCCAAGGGTTCCCAGCCCTAGCCGTGTCCCCCCCAACTCGGCCACCAAGGGGAAGAGTTGGGAACTTTCCCACCAAGTCTTCAATCTTACCAAAAGTAGAGTTTGACTTTTCAAACTACGGTTTGACTATTCAAACTAGGGTTTGACCCTTCTACTAGTGTTGGCCGGCTGGCCCTTTAGGGATTGGTGTGGCAGGACCCTAGGGCATGCACAACCCCAGTGACCCCCTCCCGGGGTGGTGGAACCACTGGTGCTTCCTCTAGAACATTCTAGAAGTATCCGGTCAAAACACCGAAACTTTTCCAAACCCTAGAAAACGACTTTCCTTATATGAATCTTATTCTTCAGACCATTCCGGATCTCCTCGTGATGTCCTGGATCTATTCCGACAGTCCAAACAACATTAGGTCTCTAACTCATAATCCATATATACTTAAACAACATCGATTACTTAAGCGTGTCTCCCTATGGTTCGCGAACTATGCAGACATGATCGAGACACCTCGCTGGTCAATAACCAATAGAGGGATATGGAAATCCATAATGGATCCCACATATTTCGACGATGACTTTGTGATCGAGTGGACCATTTATATAATATATTGATTCCCTTTGTCACACGATACTTTACTTATCCGAGGTTCGATTGTCGGTATCTCTATACCTAGTTCAACCCCGTTACCGATAAGTAGTCTTTACTCGTTCCGTGATATGACATCCTTGTGACCTAGTCACATGCTTGCATGCCAATTGGATGACATTCCACCGAGAGGGCCCATTATATATCTATATGTCATATGGATGGACAAATCACACTCTTGATCCATGTGCTTCAACACATACTTTCAGAATACCCAATGGCACCTTTATAACCAACAAGTTAAGGAAGTGGTGTTTAATGTCATCAAAGTACTCATCTGGTGATGGTGATTAACATGATGTCATGGTTGAAGGATTAGGTTACTATGTATCTGAAAGCTTGTAGCAAACAAACTTAATGACTTTATATTATGATGTGCTTAATATGGGTGTGTGTCCATCACATCATTCTCCTAGTGATATGATATTGTTATTAACAACATCCAATTTCCATTATGAGGAATCCACGATCATTTATTAATCAACAATCTAGTTTAACAATAGGCTTACTAGGGACTCTTTTATGTTTACAAAACACACAAGAATTAATGTTTCTAGTTAATACAATTATAGCATGGGATGCAAACATTTATCATAAACACAAAGATATAATAATAACCACTTTATTATTGCCTCTTGGGCATATCTCCAACAGTCTCCCACTTTCACTGGAGTCAATAATCTATATTACATTGTAATGTACCTAACACCCATGGCGTTCTGGTGTTGGTCATATTTTGCTATAGGGAGAGGTTTAGTCAACGGATCTGCTACATTCAGATGTGTGTGTACTTTACAAATCTTTATGTCACCATCTTGGACATGCTCGTGAATAGCATGAATACGTAGCACGATATGATTCAGCTTCTTTTGTGACCTTGGCTCCTACGCATTAGCTATGGCACCCATATTTTCACAATAGATATCCATTGGGTCCAACGCACTAGGAACCACAACAAGCTCCGTAGGAACTCCTCCATACATATAGCTTCTTGTGAAGCCTCCGAAGCAACTATGTATTCCGATTTAGTTGAAGATCTTGCCACAATGCCTTGCTTAGCACTCCTCCAGCTCACTGCTGCACCATTCAAAGTAAATATGTATCTAGACTGCGACTTAGAGTCATCCGAATCAGTGTTCCAACTAGAATCTGTGTAACCATTTACAATGAGATCTTCATCAACTCCATAAGGAAGAACCATATCCTTAGTCCTTTTCAAGTACTTTAGGATATTTTTGACCATTGTCCAGTGTTCCACTCCTGGATCACTTTGATATATGCAAGTCAAACTAACAACATGTGCAATATCCGGTCTTGTACATAGCATGGCATACATGATAGAACCTATGGCCGAGGCATAGGGGATTTTTCTCATCCTCTTTCTATCTTCTGCCATAGCTGGACTTTGAGTTTTACTCAAGGTACTATTTGGCAACATGGGCAAGAACTCTTTCTTGCTTTCTTCCATTCCAAACCTCTTTAGAACCTTGTCCAAGTATGTACTCTGTGGAAGTGCTATTAAGCATCTTGATCTATCTCTATAAATCTTGATGCCTAAAATGTATGCAGCTTCGCCAAGATCCTTCATTGAAAAACTATTATTCAAATAGGCTTTGACACTTTCAAGAAGTTCTATATCATTCCCAATCAACAATATGTCATCCACATGTAGTACTAGGAATGCTACAGAGCTCCCCCTCACTTTCTTGTAAATACAAGATTCTCCATAAGTTTGTATAAATCCAAAAAATTTGATCACCTTATCAAAACTTTGATTCTAGCTCTGGGATGCTTGCTTCAATCCATAAATGGACCGTTGAAGTTTGCATACCTTGTTAGCATCTTTAGGATCGACAAAATCTTTGGGTTGTACCATATACAACTCTTCTTCAATGTTACCATTGAGGAACGCCATTTTGACATCCATCTGCCATATCTCATAATCGTAATATGCAGCGATTGCTAACAAAATCCTCACAGACTTTAGCTTCACTACTGGTGAGAAAGTCTCATCATAGTCAACTACTTGAATTTATCGGAACCATTTCACGAAAAGTCGAGCTTTATAGACTGTAACATTTCTACTAGTCTGAGGATAACATGTGGGACCCAGTAGCCTAATTAAACAACAGATGCATCGAGCAACGCTACAAAGTTCAGAATAGGGAAGGAAAAAAATTCCATCATACACACGATTCCTCTAATGTGAGGAAGACATGTGGGACCCATCAGCTTGACTAAACGGAAGAGGCATCGAACAATGTTATCTAGTTCAAATCAGGGAGGCGCGACCGAAAAGTTTGGTCCGCTAGAGTCACTGATGTCTGGGTCCCACACTCAAAAAAAAACTTCAGGGAGTCAACATCTTGCGAGGAAGCGGAAATCTTACTTCTGCCATGTGCTCGTCGAGCTTCGTCCATGTTTTTAGTGGTTTCTTTGTAGTAGAGGGGCGCAAAACTGGAAAAAAAAGTTTTGCATTGGCCACGGTCGAGCTGAGAATTTCTTTGCGGAAGACGCGCCTTCTACGACGACCAACGGGCCCAGTCATTGCAGAAGGAAACATTTCTTGTAGTGCTAGTGTTGGTTTGTGGGGTTAGTCTAGAGATCCTATTAAGATACCAAGAGTGACAACCACTGGTCCGGACAAGCCAGGGTGTTACAACTGGTATTAGAGCCGACCCTCTCGGTTACACGGGCATGTGTGGGTCAGTGGCAGACATGTGGAGGATGGCACGTGTGGCCCGGAATGGACACGGCATGTCACATGTGTCGGCACTCGACGCACAGACGTTTGCCAAGAGGGGATGTTCTTGGCTTGTGGTTGATCGACGAGGGCGTCGATCTTCTAAGGGTGGGTGTATGTGAGACCCTGGCGCATGGCTTAATAGGATTGATAGTATACCCATACCAATAATTTGCAACTTATTTTTCGGAAGATCATCTGAAAAGAACTCTGAGGTTATGTGTTCTTGGCCAAGAGCAATTTGAGGATGGGTGACCGACCGAGAAGTGGATACCTGGTGTGCACGAGTGAGGACAAAGTGCGCAAAAAGACTAGGGTTGGTTTGTGGGGTTAGTCTAGAGATCCTATTAAGCTGCCAAGAGTGATAGCCGCTAGTCCTGACAGGCCAGGGTGTTACAGTAGTTGTCCATATGGGACGCCGAAGGCGCACTTTTCCGGGTTCAGCTTGATCCTGTATCAGTAAAGGTTGTCGAACATCTTGCAGAGATCGTCGATTAGCATTTTGCTTTCCTTGGTCTTGACTACTATGTCGTTGACATAGACTTGGATGTTTCGACCGATATGGATTTTTAGGAAGGCCTACATGCACTGTTGATAGGTGGCACCTACGTTATTTAGCTCTAAGAGCATCGTGTTGTAGCAAAATACACCGAATGGCATGATGAATGCCGTTTTTTACCGATCCTCCAGCTTCATCTAAATCTGGTGGTAGCCTGAGTAGGCAGTAAGGAAAGAAGGCGCTCACATCCCGCGGTGGAATCAATGATTTGATCAATTCGTGGTAACGGGAATTGATCCTTCAGGTAGTGTATTGAGGTCTGTAAAGTCCACGCGCATCCGCAGGATGTCCGTGTCCTTCTTTGGGACCAGCATAGGGTTTGCCACCTAGGTGCTTTCTTTTATCTCTTGCATGAAGTTAGCATCGAGGAGTCTGTTGACCTCCATGACAACAGCTTTGGCACATCCTTAGGACAGTCGATGCATCCTCTTCTTGACTGGATGCGCATCTGGGTACACGTTGAATCCATGCTCGGCGAATTCCCCGGGAACTCCTGGCATGTTCGCAGGACACCAGACGAAGATTTCCCAGCGCTCACGGAGTAATTCGATGAGCGTGAGTTCCTATGCAGGACTCAGGTTATTGGCGATGAGGGCCGTCTTGGTCGAGTCCGTTGGGTAGACCTGGATCCCTTTAGTGTTGACCATGTAGTCGAAGGAATGGTCAGGAGTGTTTTTCTTGGTCACTGGAGGGAGGCTAGTGTTTGTTGACTCCTTTATCCTTGCGATCTCCTCCTTCATTCCGAAGGACTAGGAGATTCTGTTGAATTCCCTGTCATAGCTATCCGATCTCATGAAGCTCCCTGGGATGATGATAATGTCGTTGGGTCCAAGCATTTTCAGTAGGAGGTATGCAAAGTGCAGTACCTCCAGGAACCATGCAAATTCCACATGACTGTGGATGGCGTGGTACTGTGATGGTCAGTAGACCACCTCGAACTCGAGTCGCTCGCGCCTGAAGTTCTTGGGGGTGCCGAAGATAACATCGAGCCATATCTTTCCCAAGGGGTATACTCCTTTTCCTAGGATGATGCCATGGAAGGTTGTATCGGATGCCTCTAGGATAGTGAGCAGGATCCGCATTGTATCTGTCGGGTGATCATATTTTTGATCCTGTTAGATGAACGTCCTTTTGTATCATCATGGTATCCAATGCACGTGGGTATTGTTCTCCTTTGTTGTTCTGGGACGGTGTAGCCATAGGCTATGCGGGTCCTCTAGGTGGTGGTGGTGGGGCGCCATATGCGATGGGACCGGGGGCGGAACCAAACCCCTAGTTTACTGCCTCGCGTCGTAGATGGGCGTACCCTTCATGGAGAGTTTGAAACTCCCGACAATCTTTGAGAAAATGGTTGGACTTCTTCTTGCCATCTTGATTATCGATGTAGAAGTGGATGCTGCAGGGGCTCGACAGCTTGTCTATCACGAACAGTTCATTATCGCGGGTGCGACATTGCCATGACTGCGTGGTTTTTCCGCTATCAGGGTAGCTGCCGCTGCGGTATCTATTGTTGAAGTTTCCATCGTCGTGACGATCGGCGTAGCCAGTCGTGACCATGTCGACTTCCTCGTGATCGCTGTAGACGCGCGCTCTCCTCTTTCCTCGACGGCTGCGTCTGCAGCCGAGGTCGTCCTCGTCATATGAATGTGTTCAGTTGTTGTGAACGGCGTCTTCGCCATCGGCCCAGTGATTGGCGATGTCTGGTAGGTGGTCGATGGCTTTGGGCTTGATGCATCCCAGCTCCTCCCTAAGCTCACGACGCCTCAGGCCGCCATTGAATGCGTTGATTGCTCTTTCCTCAGAGATATCCTATGTTGAGTTCTTGATGACAAACCAACATTGGACGTAGGAGCGGATAGACCAATTGGACCTTTGGCAGCAGGCACGCAACTCTTTGATTGTGGCTGGTCGTTTACAAGTTCCTATGAATTTGCGGATGAAGCTGTAGACCAGCTCCTCTTAGCTACGCATGGATCCGTAGGGGAGATTGTTGAGACAGGCATGCGCTGCGCCCTTCAGCTATAGCTGAAGGAAGTGCATGGACGTATTTTTGCTTCCACCATGCAGTTTGAATGACGAGATGTGGTCATCCAACCAAATTTTGGCTCCCGCAGACTGTCGAACTTCGGATTGTCCAAAGGGAGTTTGAAGCCTTTGGGCATCTACGATTGTCGTATGGCTCGGCTGAAGCATGTGGCGCCACAAAGCTCTATATCTTCGTTTTCTGACTCAGGTTTGGCGTGCAGCTTGTTGATTTTGTTCTGCGTGAGCTTGTCACGAGCATCATATTTATGGCTCCTTCACCATGGGTTGCAGCGTTGTAACACCCTTAGATCGACCCTATGCAAGTTTTAGCGATTCCTGCCAAACCCGCATAGAAACAATTCAAAGGTTCCCACCAAGCAATTTTGTGTGGGTGGAAAATGAAGTAATACCATTACACATTACTCCATGATGGAACCCACAGAACAGATATATACAGCAATAAATCCATGAGTCAAAAATACAGATATATGGTACAAAGATCCAAATCACCTTAAAAACGATACACATCCGAGTACGGATAAGATTCAAATTGAGCTAAGAGCGCTGAAGAAAAACCAATGGCATCCATAACCCCGCCCAGGCCAAGGTGGAAGGGCAACCATGCTAACGACGTCGATCTCAAACCTGCTAAACGAAAGGGGCGCCGACAAAGGGCAAAGGAAAACAAGAGAGCGGTCAGTACTAAGGATAGTACACGGCGAGACTAGAATTCGGCGGTCCTCGCCTACATATGTATGTGGACTGAAGCGGCAGCACAGCATGCACTAAACAACCTATAGAGACTCAATACAACTGTCAACTATCAGATAGGGATAAGAAAGTCCTATTCGAATCCAAGTTGATACTACCACCAAACATACCCATCTTGGTATTTACCCCTCGAGACCAAACGAGGAAGTCCACCGAGGAACTCACATAATTGGCAGTTTTATTCATTCCATTATAGTTGCAACATTTACTAGTCAGATATAGATAGAGTCATTCTGATAACATAAGCAGTGGGCAGTGTTAGTTAACCATTCCATTCTAGTTGCCATACTTACTAATCAAATAGAGACGTAGCATATGACATCCCAAAACCAGAAGTTGTTGGCACTTTTATTTGCATTCCATTATAGTGAAGCTTATTACTATTCATCACAAAGTCAAATTTATAACACTATTTATACTTGTCTATGATCGAGATACTGTGCTCCAAGTCATCCATAACTACGAACACAGCTTTCAGAAAGTTTTACCCTGCAGGGGGCACAAATAGAAACACACGCACGATCAACCTCGGAAAGACCAAATGAAAAACCAACAGGGCATCACGACAAAGCAATCACAATATTCATATAATATTTTAGGGGGCCACCCCGCTAAACTGCCCTCTACGGAGTTGGCCGGCTCCAAGACGGACCCAGAGGTTTGTGACGACAGCTGTAAACGACTAGGAACCCAAAAGTTTGACTGGGCTTGTCGATACCGCCAAAACGTGGCATGGGGTTCCAAAACAGTACAGGCGCTCCACGCGCAATAATAAATAAAGCAGTAAAGCATGGCATAAGTACAGGATAGTAATAAAGCCCCAAACTACTTTGTGGCCCCAAGAAATAAGATATTATTCAAGCTCTCGCTAAGGGAATTCATGGTCCCACATGCGGATAATGTGAATAGTCAAGGAACAGGTAGCAAGTTGTAAGATCCCTCCCTTTATAAAGGTAAGGATCCCTGTGATTGCAATGCTAGTCCCTGGATCAATGCTAGCATCCACATTTAAGATGAAGTACACAGAAACAAAGGTCATTATTACATATCATTCCAGAGACAAACATAGTCTTTTACAAACTCCATGGCCACAGGCCAAATACAAGAGTTCAAATATATAATAAGATAAATAAGTCTTCATCTTCATGTGACACGGGCAAGCATGTTGAGTGTAGACTCATAACCCCTAGTCACCATCAGAATAACCTACAACATCACAAGTTACAGCCACAGTGGGTCAATACATTGGAATAGTATTGGCAAGTGATACCTTAGTAGAATATTAGTAGTCTAGATACTATATGCATTTTGGCTAAGTGTAGCTTAGGCTTGCTTTGATCAAAATAGGTTTTACCTATCAGTTGAAAACACTAAGTTTTTCTTTGAAAAAACTTTCCCAAGGAATCACCAATAGACATTGGTGAACCTTTACCCTTATTCACCCACAAGTTTTAACTTAGAAATTGGGATGAAGAGATTCTTGATAGCTTCCATGTCTTGATGCTCAAGTTGTCCAATACCAGGGACATGGCTAAGTACTTAGATTCTTCCATCTGCAGAGGTTGTGCACTTTCCCCACAAGACTTGATTTTCACCAAGACAGGACCTTTCAGAAGCCTTCCCTTAGACCAAATGGACGCGTTCCAACCTATCATCCCACTACCACCAACTGTCCAAATGGATAAGTTATTGCACCCTATGTGATCCAGGCAGAGCCCATATTTCCATGTGGCTGCACTAGAAGCTTCTTAACATATGGCATCTCAAATCCCTTTGTTCCTAGGTGGCTTTCCACAAGTGAGATACACAAGGTAAACCAAAGACATGGGCCTTGTGTAACCACTCAACACAAACCATTATTTCCATTCCACCCAGGTGTTTCATTCACTTAGTTGTTTTATTAAGCAAAAACACAAGTCCAAAGGCTTAGAAATATTTTCTCATAGCATGAGTATATAACCACCCTTGGTTGCTACTAGCTAGGCTAAGCATGGCATTGGTAAGCATCTTAACTTAGAAATTTCTAGCAATTCTACAACTACTAGGATTAACCAAGCATAGCATATAGATCAAAATATTCATGCAAGTCCTATACAAAATATTTCTAGTGCATAGTGGAAAAACATAGGAATTAAATTATGAAGCACCACTTTCCTTGGTAGTTTGGGGAGTAGCAACAATCTTCACAATCACAATCACTATTTGCACCAAAATCTACACATAAAATAATGGCACCAAAATCACATACAAAATATATACAAACAAAAATACATGAATGCATGCAAATGCCATGTGATGATTTTTCTACCCAAACAAGACAAGTGAATAGTACTGAAACATAAACAAGTTCAAGATATTCAAAATAAAACTTATTTGATCCTTAAAACATATTTCAAATAATTTATATAACCAAAGTAAGCCTACACAAGTTTCTGCATAGATAACCATTTTTACGGAGGCAAAATATTAAACACATCGCATAAACAGATAGGATTTTCTCTCCTGATTCCAATAATATAAAATTTGTAAAATTTGAACGTGTGGATCAAAAGTTATGAATTTTACAAGTTTGGTTAACTAATAGATCGAATTTTCTGTTTTAAATTCAAACAGAGGCCACGCGGCGCTTTCTGATTCGCTGGTACCGATTCGCATGGATCGACTAACATGGGCCGCATGATCTAAATGAAATCGCACGGCCAGATCTGTCCCGTACCCCTTCGTTTAAGTGATCTATCTAACGCGTTGGATCTAGATCTAACGGCTCGCGATCAAGCGACCAAACTCTGGCGCGCTAGCGGCGGCGAGTGGCGGCGGCGGCTCTGTCAGAGACGTTGCCGACGATCTAGGTCGCACGGGAGAGGGAGAGGTGGCTTACCGAGTTTGTCGTGCGCTGCTGATGCTCAAGGTATGCTTGGTTGGCGAAGGGGCACTCGAGGTCGACGGAGATTGCTCGCCGGAGTCGCTGCTGTCGTCGGGTGTGTGCTGCTAGAGACGGTGGCGACGCTACGGTTCACGCTAAGGCACGAGAGAGGTAGCGTTAGATGCGTGCAGACAAGGCAATCGTGTGAGTATGAATGAGAGAGGGAGGCGTGGTCAGTACAAACCAGGAGAGCTCGTCGGAGTTTGCGGCTACGTCGGGCACTTGCGGTCGTCGTCGTTGGCGAGGCTCCCGATAGTCCTAGGACGCACCAGTGGAGTTAGAAGATGTGCAAGGTTGCTACGATCATGCTGGAAAGATTAGAAGGCAAGGGTCAATGAGAGCTCACCAGAATCGCACGCCGGAGGGGCTCGGTACCGTGGCGGTGCAAGCGATATTGTGGGCAGCCAGTTGGTGGAGTGGGGGCGCTAGGTGAGGGGAAATGGCCGCAGAGGGTTGGAGGTTAGATAGCCGGAGCAGGGGCAAGATTAACGCGCGGCATCAATGGGATTGAAGAGCATTTGCGTCGGGAGGAAACGGCCGCGGCGGCGCTTGTCGCCGCCACTCGCGGGGCCCAGTTGTCAGCGAGGGGGTGTGCGCGAGCGCGGTGAGAAACATAGGAGAAAGAGGGAACCCGTGTGGGCTGTTCTGTCTGATGGGCTGGATTGGTGGTGCCGTGGCGTGGGGATGCTCAAGGTGGTCGTAGCTCGTCGAGGGGCGCACGGTGGTGACGTGGATTCCTCGCCGGAGTTGACCTGCGCCTCGGGCTTGTTTGTTCGTCGACGGGGGCAAGTCTACGGTTCAATCCAACCCAAACAAGCAACGCCATTAGGTTCGCGAGAGAAAGGCGAATACGGAAGTATCAGCCAGAGGGAATGGGGCGGCCAGGGATTACCAATGGGTTCCGCCGGAGAGGTAGCAGACGATGGCGGTGCGGTTAGTCGAGGTGGTTGCCGATGATAGGGGGCATGCGCGAGCGAGCTGAGGCCACTGGGAGATGCGTATGGAAGAGGGGAGCAGAATCGCATGGTCGAGGAAGCAAGGGGCGGTGAGAGGTGGTCAGAATCGTTGCCGGAAGACGTTGGAGACAGCGGCGGTGCAAAGCAAATTGGAGGTAGCCTGGTGGCTCTCTAGCAGCGGGGTTTGAGGGGAAAGAGAGAGAAGAGAGAGGGGATTTATCGATCTTGATTGATGACAGGAATTACTCTCTGCATTGACGTGATTTACTCCAGCGAGATCAATGCAGAAACGGAAGAAATGGTTGCAGGGTGGAGACAATGGTGAGGTGGCAGTGGGGCCTGGCGTCAGCGAGTGAGAGAGAGAGAGGAGGTGGGGCCAGCTAGTCAGCGTCTATGTGGGTTCCTTCCGCGGTGAAAAACGGTTCGCTCGGGGTGAGAGGGAGAGGTGGGCTGCTGGGCTTAGTGGGCTAGCTGGGCTGAGTCCTTTTTATATTTTATGTTCCTGTTTCTTTTTCTATTCCCATTTCTTTTATTCTGTTTTGATTTTGATTAATTATTTCAAACATTCATTTGAATTCAAACTTCTCTCAAATTTTGTGTGGATTCAAATGCTTACTAATAAAACATTCTGAATTCAATTTTGGAATAAATCTTTTATTCTTTTAGGGTCTTTTAATTATTTAAAATTGGCCCTTGTATTTATTAAATGAGATCAAATATATTTTCTAATCCTTATTCAATTAAAAGTGTGTCTAATAATTCACTTTGAATTATTAGAAATAATTTTAATATGATTTATTAATCATTTTAAATTGGGTACTTTTCTTTATTCTACTGAAATTAAATATAGTTTTAATTCCATATATTTTATTTGGAAGATTTATTTGATATTATTTAAGTTAATTAAATAACTTTTAATCCACTTGGGTAAATTCCAAAATACTATTTTCTCATGGATTAAATAATTATTCTTAATAGAGATTTGTCTTTATTAAAATAGGATTAGAATGGTTAATGCCATTTTATTTGGAAATTCTTTATCCTTTTATTTTATTTGGATTTGGATTCTATTCATTCCATTTGCTTAATGGATTAGGCCAAGATTTAATTTGGTCTTTAAATATTTCTTATTTAATATTTCTGTCTTTATCTTATAAAATCCATATCTTTTTATTTATAGATCCAAACTTGGTGACTCCAATTTTTAAAATATTATTTAATATTTATTTATACTTTTAAATATATTTAGGATTATTTGCTCACCATTTGGTATGGATTTATAGATAGGTGCTTTATTAGCTTTGGAAATTCAATTTGTCTTATTAATTTCATAAGATTTTATTTATGGTTCCAAATTAAGTGAAACCAATTTCTATGGTTTTATAATATTTCCATTTGTCATTCTTGATCATTTTGAAATGTTTGTATGATAAATTTTTATATGGATCAAATCCATAGTCTTAGAGATAACTTGAAAATGATTTCCTTCCATTAGGGTTTTAGAGTTTTGGTTTATTCTCCAAGTGTTTAAATTTCAAGATGCATTTCACTTGATTTGAATTTAGTTGGATTCAAACATTTATCAAAGTTTGTTCAAGATGGGATTTTAAGTTTCCATTTAGAAACAAAAGTTTCTTTTCACCCTAATTTTCAAGAATTATTTATTTTGTTTATTTATTTTTCACATAACAAGATTTGGAAAATCTTGGGTTGTGACAGGCTACCACCCTTAAAATAAATCTCGTCCCGAGATTTGGGAAGAATAGGGGTTACAAATTGGCTCAAAGCAACTAGAGTACTACCACCCTTAAAATTTTTCCAACTAGATTACTTCTTGGCTTGCTTGGGATCTTGTTGGTACTTCTCTGGCAAACATCTGCATAGTGTCCTTTGTTTCCACACTTGAAACATGTGACAAGGATGAGATCCTTCATAGGCTTTATCTTGTGCTTCATCTTTTCTGGACAATTGCTTGCATAATGTCTTTGGTTACCACAATTGTAACATGTGATAAGATTGATCTCTTCACGTATCTTCTGTGGACAAGTTGACACATAATGGCCTACCTCTTTGCAGTTGTTGCACCATACTTGGCTAATCTCCTTATACTTTTTCTTCTTCTCTGGACATTCATTGGCATAGTGTCCCATCTCTTTGTAATGACAACATTGCACTTGGCGTTTGTCTTTCTTCTTCTTGGGTTTCTCCAAAGCTTAGAGTGCTTCTAGTTCATGCTCTTCATATCTTATTTCAAAGGTAGGAAAGTTTCCTGGTCTCCTTGACCTTTTCCTTGGATAATACATATGTCTCCTCTTTGGTCCTTTAAATTGAGTCATATTGCATGGAGGTGCAAGCTGAGATTTTCCTTTGTCTTCATCCTTCTTGGTAGAAGTTGTTCCCTTATTGTAGTCTGCAATCAGTTGTTGCACTCCACCTTGTTTCATTTGTTGAACTATGGAATAGATGGGGCATTGGATAGGGACATGATTATTTCCTTCACATAGGAAACAAGTAGCTTGAGATGTGAGACATTGATTATTTGGGTGTTTCTCTTCACAATTGGGGCATTGATCTTCATGCTCTTTGGAAGTGTGATCCTTTTCTCCACAAATATTGCAAGCTTGAGTTCCTTCTAGAATATCATCATTGTCATCCTTGTTGTCACAAGGTCCTTGGTAAGAGTTGTCTCCCATGTTGATCATTTGATCGGTCACCTTATGCAACAATTGGGTTTGGATTTCCAAAAACCTTTGCATGGTTGGATCTAACTCACTGGTGTTGGCTAAAAATTGAGTTGTCACTTGGTTCAACTGGGTTTGGGTTACTATGAGTTCTCTCATGTTGGTCTCTTGGTTGTTGTTGTTGTCACCATCCTTGATGTTGGAGTTTCTTGGAGTAGTCATCTGTTTGGGTTGGATTGGGATTAGAATGGGCAAGATATTTCTAAGGGAATAATTCTAATCACACACATCACAATTCACACAAGAAATGTGCAAGCAATCACAAACAAACATTCCACTCAAACAACAAGTTTAAGCACATTTTTAGGTAACAAAATATTTTTGGTACACCACATAAGTTGGTGGGTTTGACTTAAACTAAATATGGTGGTCCAACTATATGGTTCAATTGAAATCATTCCATCCTTCTTAGTTGATTCTTCTTGAATGAGATCATGGTTTACTTGTAAAATTTCTTGTGTCTTGGTCACAAAAACTTCAAAGTGATGATGGTTCCTTCTAAGTTGTGTTTCCTTAGTCTTCAAGTCTTGAGTAACATTTCTTGTCTCACTTGTAGTCCTTAGTGATATCCAAAGTTGAAGTCCTTGGTGAAAATATAGTTGATGTCTTTGGTCATGGTGGAGGCTTTATCCATTAAGTTGAAATAGACAAGATGTAGAATTAAAACCAAATTGGTTGAGGAAAGAGTTTACAAGATTGTTTGCAAATATGTTTCGGAACAAATTCAACTCCTATTTTTATAAGGGGTTTTATCCAATCCTAGGGTTACAAATCCTATAGGCAACACAATGCTCTGATACCATCTGTAAGGTTCCCAACCTTTAATAAGGTAGAGATCCCTGTGTTTACAATGCTAGTCCTTGGATCAATAGCTAGCATCCACAGTTAAGATGTAATATCAAGAAACAATGGTCATAATACAATTTTATAATCAAGAATAAAATAATTTATTACATCTTACATAGCTCAGTTGGCTATCTCATTACAATGCAGCAGAATATAATACAATAGCATGGGGTCCTTGATGGGGATATGCCTACTGGGGTATACCCAGCAGGACGTTTTCGACTGGCCCAGGAACTGGCGAGTGGGCCTGCAAGACGGCGACTGGATCAAGGCCCAGTGTGGATCCAAGCGACTGGAAGCTTAAGGCCCAGGCGAGTAGATAGGCCCAGTCGAGTTAGGTTAAATGATTATCGAAGCCTTAACTGATTCGGTTGAGATATGTAAACCCTAGGGGAGGTGAGTCTATATAAACCTCCCTACAGGGCGTGTAGAGATACGTTCCATCATACACCCATGCGACTCGCCGCCTAGCCGCCGAGCTCGCCCATTGTACCACCTTCATAATACAATCTAGCAGGAGTAGGTCTTTACCCTCCGGGGGTCCGAACCCGGGTAAAACCATGTGTCTCCGCCCTCATCTCGCACCGCAGATGGCTGGCCGCCCTTGCCCCTCGTTCTACTACTCGCTGCCGATTGCAGCATCTGCCGTGACCATTCCCACGATAGTGGCGCCCACCGTGGGGCCTGGCCGGTCTGGCCGGTGTTCTGTGGCGAGATCCAATCTGCCCATCAACGAGACGGTCGCCACCGGCCATATGATAGCGATCGGCGAGATGCTCCAAATCTTGCCAAGCAGCTACGTCCCGGCGGCGCGACCCGTCACGCACAGCGTGATCCTGTCGGTCGGCACGATCAGCCTCTTCGTCGGCCTCACCGACGTCATCGTCTCGGAGGACTCGACTCGCATCCACGAGTCGCCGCCACGCGATCGACTCTCCGAGAGCCAGATCCGCACGATCCATCGCCTCGCCTCCGAGTACAACTCGGCCCACAGTGACGTGGCCGAAAACTCAGCGGCCGCAGAAGACGTGGCCCTCAATGACGACGCCGACTCGGCGACCCCGGCGTCATTCACCGGATCCATCACCGCGGCTTCAGCCGCGGGCTCCATCACTCAGGTCTCCAACATGGGAGACTTCGAGGATCCCTCCATCCTTGGGATCTTCGACTTCGACTCCGGGTCGGAAAATTCCGCCGACCTCCCCGACGGTACCGGTCGCCACGCCGCGACCTACATGGCGACCGGCACCGATCCGCCGGAGGATCCCTTCTCCACCCCGATCCCTCCTAACGCCACAGCAACGGAGGTCGAGGAACTCCGCCTGAAGCTGGCGGAGGCAGTGCGCAAGCAAGCGGCCGAAAAATTTCGCCTCGGCAGGTGGCGGCGCAGAGCTACCGCTACCACCAGCGGCGAATCAGGTGTCGCATGAACCCCACCGTCCAGGTAGCGCCTGAACTTCGGCAGCAACGACCGGCCGCGTGGCCGAGCGCGCGATCTGCAAGAAAGCGCCACCAGGAGGAAGCGCCCGGCCCCCGCCAGGGTCGACGGCGATGGGCGCCCCACCTCCACCCAACCGCACAACCCTCAGGGATCAACCGCGGATAGTAGTCTCCTCACGGGAGCGGGACGCGAACGGCCTCCCACTGTTCTCCACCCCGATGGACAACCTCGTGGCGGGCCGAGCAGCAGCCGACAACATCGCTGCCACCGGCGATGGCGCCCTACAGATCCAGTACGTCAGGGCCCTGCTCGCAAAGGCCGTCAAGCAGCAAAACGCAGGCGTCGACTCGCAGGGTCGAGTGTACTCGCGTTCTTCGGGAAGCAGAGCGGCCTCGAGCGGCCGCCCAATGGCAGCAAACACCCTCAACTGCCCGCCACCAGAGCCACTGCAGCTCCAACACCGACCCGCGGCACTCTCCTGTGACCCCAGCGACCAACCGTCGCCGCCAGCGGTCAACCCATCGACACCGCACCCACATCATCAACAACCAAAGGGCGGCGCCAGCCCGGCGACGACTCGACACACCCTAACCAATCGCCGCGACGGCGAGCCAATGGGGTCGCTAAGTCGACTCGGCCCCAAGTGCTTCGGACGAATGATCCGAGGCGAGAAGTACCCGCCAAACTTCAAGGCGCCAAAGGAGATAGAAAAGTACGACCCCTCGTACGACCCTGCCGTCTGGCTCGATATATACCTCATGGCGATGGGGATCGCAGGCCACACCGACCTGCTAGCTTCCCGTTACCTCCCCCTGATGATGGAGGGGCGTGCGGCGATGGATCAACACCTCCCCGTGATAGTATCGACTCTGGGAGGAGATGCGCGATGCCGTCGGGCCAGTGCTCCTACACCCATGCCACCACCATCGAGGACACAGGCGTCGTCCAGGGACCCGCGAATCGACCCGCAATCGGGTCCAGCGGTGGCAAGAACTCTGTACAGCGGTCGGCATCCACCGGACACCGCGATCCATTGCTTCAAGACCTCGTGCCGCTCTGAGCCTTTGGTCGCCAAGCTCAGCGACATTCGCACACTCGACAACATACCGGACCTCCTCGAGATCGCCAAACGGCACGCGGAGGAAGATCCAAAGCAGGAAACCGACGGCGAGTCGGGAGGGCAACGCCGCCACGGCGGCAACGATGACGACGGTCCGACCTACGCTTCAGCAACACTCGCCTCACGGCAAGCGCGCGTGATCGGCGAAGTCGACTTCGTCGCCAACGCCGGGCACGCACAACGCGAGCCCAAAAGCTTCCGCCGCGACGGAGGACAACGCCGCGACGGCGGCAACTACAAGGCCAAGCCAAGGTTCGACCCTGCGGCCCTCCTTAACCAACCTTGTGCGTTTCATAGTAGGGAAGGCAAACCTGCAACGCACACGACCGCCGACTGCCACACCCTCAGGGAGATTGAGAAGGCACGGCGAGCAAGGGAGGACCCCGACAACAACCCGCCAAACAGCGGAAAGTTCGGCAACGTGTCCGGATCTCTCCATACCTTCACAGGCTTCAACACGAAGCGCGAGAAGAAGGTCATCACCCGCGCCGTCGCCGTCCACGTGGTGGCCCAGGTGGACGTTCCCAGTTCCTCAACTGGTCGGAGCAGCCCATCACTTGGAGCCGCCAGGACCACTCGCCGCGCATCGAGTACCTAGGACGAGTCGCCCTGGTGGTCAAGCCAAAGGTGGGCGACTACTGGCTCCCCAAGACATTGATGGACGGCGGCAGCTCCATCAACATCCTGCACAGACACCTTGAGCGGCGGCTCCTGCGATCGATGATCGAGACGACCCACACCACGTTCCACGGCGCCGTCCCGGTCGGGCGTACCCGATCGGCAAGGTCATGCTGCCGGTCACCTTCGCACACCAGCAAACTTCCGCACCGCGGATCGTCTTCGAGCTGGTGCCCTTCGACAGCCACTACCGCTGCGTCACAGGCGCGGCGTTCGCCAAGTTCATGGCGGCGCCCACGCGTCTGGCGATGAAGCTCCCGGGCGTGTGGCGTCATTACCATCAACGGCGACCCGACATGGCCGCGAATGAGGCCAAAGGCGAACTTCGCGGCCGCCCGTCGCGGCAGAAACCAACCACGCCGATGAGCTCGCCAAGTACGCGAGCGGGGTCAACAACGACGACCCCACCATACTCAAGAAGCCCAACTCGGAGGGCGCAAACACCTCAACCTTCGAGGCAAAGACGCACACCCGCACCGTCGAGATGGTCCCAGGCGACTACAGCCAGACGGTGACGATCGGAACAGGGATGAGCCTAGCCTAGGAAGGCGCGCTCATCGATTTCTTCCGTGAGAACAGGGACATCTTCGCATGGAAGCCCTCTGACATGCCTGGTGTCCCTACGGAGCTCGCTGAGCACAAACTAAACGCCGAACCCAAAGTGTGACCCGTCAAACAGTCGTTGCGGCCCTTCAATGAAGAGCGCCGCCGAGCCATCGTCGAGGAGGTGCAGCGTCTACTCGCTGCAGGCTTCATCCGGCCAATCAAGTACTCCAAGTGGCTAGCAAACCCAGTACTGGTCGATAAGAAGAACAAGACCTGGAGGATGTGTATCGACTACACAAACTTGAACAGCGCCTGCTCAAAGGAGCAGTTCGTCCTCCCGCGGATCGACCAAATAATCGACTCCACCGCAGGCTCGGAGTCGCTATGTTTCCTCGATGCCTACTCTGGATACAACCAGATCAAAATGGCTGTCGAGGACGAGGAGAAGACGGCGTTCATCACGCCATTCGGAGGCTTCAGCTACACCGCCATGACCTTCGGCCTCAAGAACGCCGGGGCGACCTACCAGCGGTGCATGCAAGAGTGCCTCGCGAGCCAAATTGGCCGCAACATCCACGTCTATATCGATGACGTGGTCGTAAAGTCCGCTCGCCAGGGTGATCTACTCGCCGACCTGGCGGAAATGTTCGCCAACTTGCGAAAATACAAGATAAAGCTTAACCCAGGCAAATGCACCTTCGATGTACCAGCAGGAAAACTACTGGGGTACGTCGTCTCCAAGAGAGGGATCGAGGCGAACCCCACTAAGATCGACACGATCGCCCGACTCGGCAAACCGAGTGCTGCGGCGTCCGAAGCTGGCGGGCGAGTAACGGCTCTCGCCGCTTCATCCCGCACAGGCGAAAAGGCGATGCCCCTATACCGTCTGATACGCAAGAACCCCACATTCCAGTGGGACAAGGAGGCGGACGACGCGCTTCGCGACCTCAAGAAGGTGCTACTCGCCGCACCACTACTCGCCGCCCCCGCCGACAAAGAACCCATGCTGGTCTACGTCGCGGCCTCCGAGCGCGTCGTCAGCGTCATCATGGTCGTCGAACGGACGAAGGAAGGAAAGGAGCGCCTAGTACAGCGACCGGTGTACTACATCAATGAGGTCGTCACCAAGTCGCGCCAGCGATACCCGCAGTACCAGAAGCTGGTATACGCGGTCTTCAGAGCACAGCAGCGCCTGCCGCACTACTTCCAGGAGCACCCGATCACGATCGTCTCCTCAGCACCGTTGCAGGACATCATCCGCAACCGCGAGGCGACCGGGCGGGTCGCCAAGTGGGCCGTCGATATCGGCGTCCACAACATAAAATACGAGCCACGAAAAGCGATCAAGTCATAGGCCCTAGCGGACTTCATCGCCGACTGGGAAGAGGCCCAGCAGCTAGAGAAGCTACCATACCTCCATTACTGGAGCCTGCACTTCGACGGCTCCAAGAACGCGGACGGCGCAGGAGCAGGGATCGTGCTAACTTCACCGAAGGGCGACAAGCTCCGCTACGTCCTCTGCATCGACTTCACCCCTGCACCAACAACATGCCGAGTACGAGGCCTTACTCCACGGCATGCGAGCTGCCAGGGAGATGAACGTCAACCGCCTACGCTGCTACGGAGACTCCGACCTCGTCGCTGGGCAAGTTGCTAGCACCTGCGACGCCGTCTCCCCCACCATGGCGGCGTACCGCCAAGCAGTGGACAAGTTGGGCGGACACTTCGCAGGCTACTCCGTCGAGTGGATTGACAGGCGGAAGAACGAGGAGGCCGTCGCACTCTCTCGCATTGGGTCGGCTCGACTCGCACCACCCGTCGGCGTCTTCCTCGACACGATCACCAAGCCATCAGTCTCTCCCCCAAGGGAGATCGACATCGGAGTCCCGTTACAACCGGAGGCAGCCCTGGTCGCTTTTCGTCACCGAGCGAACGGCTGGACCAAGCCCTCGTCGCCTACAGAGGCGGCACCTTGCCGGCAGACGAGACGGACGCTCGGATGATCGCACGCCGATGCAAGTTCTACACCATCATCGACGGCGAGCTCCGCAAGCGCAGCGTCACCGGCGTGTTCCAACGCTGCGTCCAACCCGCCGAAGGACGCAAGATCCTCCACGACATCCACTTCGGCTGCGGCCCTGCCGCGCCGCTCTCTGGTCGCCAAGGCTATGCGGCATGGCTTTTCGCCCACCGCACGCCGATGTCGTCGACATTGTCCGATGTGCGCCGGGTGCCGGAAATCGCCAACCGCAACACGCGTGCCGATCTCAACGCTCAAGACAATCCCCATCACCTGGCCATTCGCCGTCTGGGGCATGGACATGGTAGGCCCCTTCAAAAAGGCTCCCTCCGGCTACACCCACCTACTGGTCGCGGTCGACAAATTCACAAAGTGGGTGGAGGCCAAGCCAGTCCGGAAATGCGACGGGAAGACCGCCACTAAATTCCTACGCGAGCTCATATATCGCTACGGGTTCCCAAACAGCATCATCACGGACAACGGCACCAACTTCGCCAAAGGAGCCATGGCCGAATTCTGCGAAGATCACCACATCCGGTTCGACCTCGCATCAGTCGCCCACCCGGAATCCAACGGCCAGGCGGAACGGGCCAATCAAAGCATCCTCCACGGCCTAAAGCCGCGACTCCAAGGACCACTCGAGCGCACCGCCGGGTGCTGGGTCAAGGAGCTACCCTCCGCCATCTGGGGCATCCGCACCTCGGTCAACATGTCGACAGGATTCACCCCCTTCTTCATGGTGTATGGCGCCGAGGCAGTCATGCCCACCGACCTTGAGCACGACTCGCCGAGGGTCGTCCACTACACGGAGGCTACGAACGAACTTGCACGACAGGATGGAGTCGATCAACTCGACGAGGCACGCGACCTATCTTGCTCGCGCACCGCCATCTACCAACAAGGACTCCACCGCTACCACAGCCGGCGGGTGAAAACTCGCACCTTCCAAGAAGGCGACCTGGTGTTGCGCCTCATCTAGGACAAGAAGGGCATGCACAAGCTTTCCCCTCCGTGGGAGGGACCATTCGCCATCGGGTGAGTACTCGGCAACGACGCCTACTACCTCATCGACATCCGCGGGGGCGGCAAACTCGACGTCAAGCGACCATGGAATGTAAACCTCCTACGGAAGTTCTATTCCTAGAACTCCACATATGTACCCCTCAGTCGCTATGAAATAAAAAGAATCAGTTACCGCAAATTGCGCCTACTCTCCGTGTCTTGTGCCACTTGCACTCGTAATAACAGCTTCAAGCTAACCGAAGAAGTCAACCTTTGGTAAAGAGATCGGCACGGCTAAGTAGTGCGGTGCAAGAGCACTGGGTCACCTCAGGTCTTGCATCGTCCACTTAAACGCCTACCGGAGCCCCATTGAGTCGTCCGGCCCGGGCTCTACGAGCCAAGACAATCGCCTTCTTCTTCGCGACCATGATCCTCCGCATCCTCGACATAGCGACTCGAACGGCCAAGTACTACGCTCGGGGACTGACGACCAGTTCAGCGCGAGCGGCTCGGGAAAACGCCAAGTATGAGAGCATGTCCAGGACTCGCCATGCGACCCAACGGGCGGACCGGGTGATGCGCTCAAACTAACGCCAAGTCCTCACCCACCCTCGAGTCGCGCCTAGAACAACCAAGTACCACGCTCGGGGACTCGGCCACCCGACCTCGTTCGCGCAAGGAAAGCGGTGAAATCTGAGCATTCAAGGAGTCGCCTTGCGGTGGCTCTCGAGTCAGGCGAGTCGACCACAATAACAAAACATTCAAAACCACAAACACACATCACACGAGGTAAACCCACAAAAGGGGCACGCTCGGGGACTCGTTCAACCCTCAATCGGAAAACACATGACAAGTCACAAAACAAACACGACATCTCATTAATAGCATGTTGCAATCATCTCAGAGTACAAAATATGCCCAAACGGCAGATCTGCTACTAACGCCCCAGGGCAAACTATTCTATTCCGCAGGCTTCAACGACGACTCGCCAGCACCCTTGCGATTGCGGATGAATGGAGTGTATGGGTTTGACGGGTACGTCGTCAGCTCACCCGCAATCGCCGCGCGAAAGGGCTGCTCGACCTTGAAGTCCCGGTGCTGTGACTCGGGGTCGTTGGGTGCGACGAACATCTCCTGGTAAGGAAGGAGGTCGCCCATCGCCCAGACGCGCTCGGAGTACACCGCGGCATGACCCGTCAACTTGAGCACCTCGGAGATCCCCACCTCGCCAGTCGACGACGGGTAGCCACTCGTCACGTCGTCCAGATCGAAATCTTCCGAAAAATGAGCAAGCCCAAGGCTAAGCGCCGTCGCCGCTCCGCGCCGGAACGCCGATCGCGTCATGAACTCAACGACCGATGGCGCCTTCTCCAAGTACTTCCAAACCTCGACAAGGTCGCTGGGAATTACATCTGTGGGCGATATCTCCTGGAGGTAGGCTCGGATGCATGTCGCAGACAACGTCGCCGAGTCGATGAGCGTGGCCACACATTGCCGCGCGTCGAACGAGCTCGCCTCTTCCGCGCTATCAAGGATGCGACCTGCGAATAGAAGATAACAGTGAGTACGTCGGATATCACAAAAAGGCACATGCAATATGCAGGGGCAGACACACTAACGAATCAAGGGACGGGAGAGATCCGTGATGAAGCTCTGAAGAGAAGTGTAGTCATCCTGAAGCCCAGCAACAAGGGCGTCAGAAACCTTACGTTCTTCCGCGGCGGCCGTAACAGCGGCCTTGGCTCGACCATCCGCCGAACTCGCCTCTTCTTCGCCTCCTCGGCTCGCGCTCGGTCGGCGATCGCTTCTCACGAGCTCAATGCTGATTGAGCCGCTGCCAACTCACCTGGGACAAGTCCTGGCGAGCCTCCTCTGCCTTGCGGCAATCGCACGAAGCCCTTATTCGCCTCTGGCGGCGGCGGTTCCTTCCGCGGTGTTTCCTGCCAATCGGTGACTCCGTTCAGACCTGCACACAATTCAAACAGTTATCCAAAGCGAAATCCTAAGTGCCCACCGCTGAAATTCAGCGAAATCGCACTCGAGGGTAGCAATCAAAAATCCTAAGTGCCTACCGCTGAAATTCAGCGATACGCACTCGAGGACCGGCAATCAAGAAATCCTAAGTGCCCACCCGCTGAAATTCAGCGATGCGCACTCGAGGACAACAATCAACAAATCCTAAGTGCCCACCGCTGAAATTCAGCGATACGCACTCGGGGACTGACGAAAAATAACAACAAGACACTAAAGGAATCGGACGCAACACCGGCCTGATCCTCGGGGCTGACATACGGATGGCGCCAAGCATGCCGTGAAGTTGTATCTCATCCACGGGCGAGGAGCGGCGTGTGCCACGGCTGCTCGACCTCCGTCGGCGACCCAGTGTGCACGGCTCGAGGGCGAGGTCCCACTCATAGCCGATCGCCATGAAGCGGAAGCGTTGCGATGGAGGCACACCAAAGGGCGCCCGGCTCGGCCACCCAGGCGAGAGCACCCTCGCCGTGGGTACGGCTGCCTCCATTGCGGGTTCATTGGCGCGACCGCGTGTCGTCGGAGATCGTGGCGACATCGTCACCCTTGGCCTTCTTGGCGCCATCCGGCGAGGCAGCGACTTATCGCCTTCCTCTTTTGGGAGGGATCCTCTTCGCTGACGATGGGTGGCACCTTAGACATGGTCGGATGGCCTATATTCTTCGCTCCGGTCCTACAAATTGATTGCGTGAGCAAGATAATTCAAGTACAATGAAAGACGAAAGAAGGTGAGAAAACTCACTTAGCGACTGGAATAAAGCGTAGCGCCGTTCGGATGCTGGCCGGCTTCTCCAGTTTGGGGCCCAGTCGTCGACTGAGGCCCATCTCCAGGACGTCGCGTGCCCAAGACAAGGACGGCTTCTTCGTCGTCGAGGCTGCAACGGGAGCTTCTGAGACATCTTCAGCGGGAGCTTCCCTACAAGGTGAAGCCGCCGCGACCGGAGCGGCCCCTAGCCCAGAGACTGGGGCGAACGGCGGAGGCATCAAGGCCAGCGGCACCTCGCTCAGGACAGTGGCCGTGAGCAGCGCGGCTGCCGTCGGTGGCGCCTCGTCCTTGGCCGGGCTGGGGGCGTCGGAGCTGCTCGCCGAGAGCGGTGGCGAGGCAGGCCTCACCGGCTTTGTCTTCTTCCTCGGAGGGGCCTTTTCCTCCTTCTTCTTCTTCTTCTTTGATGGAGTAGCCTGGCGGCGCGAGGTGGTCTCCGGAAGCTCGTCATCATCATCATGACGCTCAAGGCTTTTACTCGCCTCAAGCTCACGCTGACGCTGCCCGCGGGTCTTGCGGACCAGCGTGGCGACCTCCTCCTCGGATTCGTCGTCCCCGTTTCTCTTGTCGCTCTCGGTGTCGCCCTTGGCGGGAGGCGACTCGCCCATGTCCTGGACGGACGAGCTTGAATTCTCGTCATCTGAAGGCGGGAGCCATCCTTCCACCACTTGGAATAGCTGCAAAGAGCACAAGATGAAATTAGAATGACCGCGACTGCACAGACTGCGACTGCGAATGATGCGGGGTGACTCACCGTTGGGGCTGGATGCTTCGCGGTATAGGGGGCGACCCCGGCCTTTGCGTCCAGGTACACCGCCTGGGTAATCTTCTTCAGTGTTGAGGTGTAGTCCTCAAGCTTCCACTCGGCGGGGCAGGACTTCGTCGAGTCCTCCCGGCCCGTATATTGGTACATATAGTGGTCCCGCTGCGCCAGAGGGACAAGCCGCCGCCCGAGCCAGCAGTTGTATAAGTTGATCGTCTGGAGGCCCTTCTTCTTCAGACCGCGGATGGTTTCAAGCATTTCGTCTACGACCATCCGCTGGTTGGTGGGAAGCTTGCCGACTTGGTGTCGGCGCGGTTCGGGTCGGTCGGCGGAGTATCGTGGGATCGCCACCTCGCCCTCCGGAGTCGCCTCAGTGACGTAGAACCAAGAATTGTTCCACTGGCTCGCCGCCTTGGCAGGTAGCATCAGATCGAAGGCCTTCGATTTAAGCTGGAACGTCAGCCCGCCCGCGGCAAGCATTGGGCCGCCCGCTTCCTCGCGACTGATCCTTCAGTGGAACAGATCTTGCCACAGAGGGAAGTAGGGCCGGCAGCCCAAGTAGCACTTGCAGAACGCCACAAAGATGGCGAGCTGCTCGATGCTGTGTGGACCCAGGTCTGACGGTTGGATCCCGTAGTAGGCGCAGAAGCGCCGGAAGAACAGGACATAGAATCCAGCCCCGTTCGGTGTGGTGAAGCGGATGAATTATCCCTGCGGGTTGGGGTCACCTCTCGGCGAGGATGTGCCACCTGCCGGCGCGCAGGATCCCGGCCTCCTCGAAGGACGCCAGTTGCGCCCTCATACACTTAGATCTACCCAAAGGCTCGGTGGAGGGGGCCATGGCGGAAGGATTTGTGAGGGGTCGGAGGATTTCGGGTCGGTTGGATCGCAATGCGAAGGAAGGCGAAAGTGCACGCAATCGGAGGAAATGGCGAGAAGATGGTTCTCTGATCGCCTGCCATTCCCCTTATATAGCGGTTGTTACCCGCCAAATCAGGGAGCCGTTACTACGCGGTGATTACGCCAAAAGTTACCGTTGGATTACCCCAACGGCTATTTTGACCGCGTTTAACGGTCCAACTTCAGCCACTCGGCTCGCCGACCCGATCACTACGACAGTGACGCCGACTCGACTCGCCAAAGATGTGATCAGAATGACTAGTCTTTTCCTTTATTCAGGAGCCCGCCGACGATTCGACTGGATATCTGCTTTGAAGCCGCATACTCCGACTGCCAGCAACTACCTGCGCCCAATCAGCGACGGCCTCGGGGACTACTGATGGGGATATGCCTACCGGGGTATACCAGCGGGGCGTTTCGGCCCAGAACTGGCGAGTGGGCTGCAAGACGGCGGCGGATCAAGGCCAGTGTGGATCAGCGAATGGAAACGAAGGCCCAAAGCGGTAGATAGGCCCAGTTGAGTTAGGTTAAATGATTACCGAAGCCTTAACTGATTCGGTTGAGATATGTAAACCCTAGGGGAGGTGAGTCTATATAAGCCTCCCTACAGGGAGTGTAGAGATACGTTCCATCATACACCCAAGCGACTCGCCGCCAAGCCGTCGAGCTCGCCCATTGTACCACCTTCATAATACAATCTAGCAGGAGTAGGTCTTTACCCTCCGGGGGGCCGAACCTGGGTAAAACCACTGTCTCGCCCTCATCTACATGAGATGGCTGCCAGCCCTTGCCCCTCGTTCTACTACTCGCTGCCGATTGCAGCATCTGCCGTGACCATTCCCACGATAGTCCTTCATCTTCAAAGTGCCACTGGCAGTCATGTTGCTTGTAGACTTGTAATCCTAATCAATAAACTTCACTAACATCAAACAAACCTGCAACATAATAAGTTACAACCACAAGGGTCAATACATTTGAATTGTATTGGCAAGTGATACTATGGTAGTATAGTGGAGTCTATCATCTATATGAATTTGGCTAAGTGGATCTTAGGTTTGCTTTGCTCAAAATAAATTTTCCTTATCATTTGAAAACACTAAGTTTTTGCTTGACAAAATCACCCAAGGAATCTCCCAATAGAAATTGGTGATCCTTCAACACTTGTTCAACCACAAGTTTTAAATTAGAAATTGGGATGAGTAGATTCTTGATAGCTTCCATGTCTTGATGCTCAAATTGTCTTTTTACCAAGGACATGGCTAAGTACTTAGATTTTACACTCTGCAGAGGTGGTGCACTTTAAGCACAAGACTTGGTTTCACCAAGACAAGATCTTTCAGAAGTCTTCCCTTAAACCAGAATGGACGCGCTCCAACCTATCAATCCCTACCACCAACTGTCCATTTGGCTAAGTTATTGCAACCTATATGATCCAGGCAGAGCCCATAATGCCAAGTGGTTGCACTTGAAGCTTCTCAACATTTGACATCTCAAATCTCTTTGTTCCTGGGTGGCCATCCACAAGTGAGATACACAAGGTAAACCATAGAAATGGTCCTTGTGAAATACTCAACACAAACCGTTCCTACCATTCCACCCAGGTGATTCATTCGCTTAGTTGTTTTATTAAACAAAACACAAGTCCTTGACTTAGAAATATTCCATAGTATGAATATATATTCCACCCTTGTTTTCTAATAGCTAAGCTAAGCATGATAGTAGTAGGAATCTTAACTTAGGAAAATTCTACTAAGGTTTCATCTACTAGGTTTTCCCATGGCATAGTTTACACTTAGCAAAATTCCATGCAAGTCCTACTTAGAAATATCACTAATGCATAGTGAAAATAATGGGACAAAAGTATGAAGCATCACTT
The DNA here is from genome assembly GCA_030063025.1 of Avena longiglumis. Taxonomy (NCBI): domain Eukaryota; kingdom Viridiplantae; phylum Streptophyta; class Magnoliopsida; order Poales; family Poaceae; genus Avena; species Avena longiglumis. The sequence goes on along the minus strand of CP125976.1, from coordinate 308,861,253 downwards.
GCCTTGTTAGTAGAGAATATAAGTTCACTCCTTGATCTTGCAATATTAACGCTCTTCAAATCACTATAATTCAATCAAGCAAGCAATATTACCGCTCTTCAAATCACTATAATTCAACCATTCAAGCAACATCACATAAAATAATAGAAACAAAATAATGCATGCAAGAATACCAAACTTTGTTTTATTTACAAAAGTGGTTTATAATAGGTTATAAACATTCTAAAACACTTATTGGTCATTTTATAAAGTGTCAAAACTATTTGCAAAATATTTTACCTATAAACCTTTTTTAAACCAAATCATTATTTATGTGGTTGAAAATGCCTTTATCAAAGTAGCAATCTTTATAGGGTTCACCAAATACATTTTTAAATCAAAAAACTTGGTGCTTGGGGTCAGAGAGTTTTAAATCAAAACATTTCCCAAAGGTTTTCCTCCAAAAGCATTTTTAATAAATAAACATTATTTTTATTTGACTAGAGATGGTTTAAATCAAAAGTTTATTCTTTTGCTTCACCAAATATATTTTTGAAACCACCAATTTATTTCTATGGTCAGTAGGTTCAAAACAAACCATTTGCCAAAGGTTTTATCTCAAAAATCATTTTAGAACAAATTTTATATTCCAAATATGCATACATAAGTTTCTGCAAAAACAATCAATTTAACAGAAACATTTTACTAAACGAAGTGCATGGTCAGAAAGTATTTGTTTTGCTCAATCCATTGATATAAAATTTGCAAAATTTGGACGTGTTGTTTGAAAGTTATGAATTTTTCAAATTAGAACATCAAATAGATCATTTCTGGTTTTATTCAAACAGACAGGGCCACGTGTCTTGTTTCTATTCGTCTATACCGTTTCGTGCGGATCAACAGTTGCGAGGCGTAGGAGCTAAGTGACATCTCATGGCTCAGAGCACTTCTTACCCTTTCGTTTACGTTCTATCGCAACCCTTTGATCAAGATACTACGGCGCATATTCACTAGACAAACACTGGAGGCGCTAGCGGTGGTGAACGGCGGCGGCACGCTCAGATGATGTCGGTGTCGGCGTTACAGGAAGTGAGAGAACGAGGGGAGAAGCTCACCAAGTTCGCCGTGGCGTGGGGATGCTCAAGGTGGTCGTAGCTTGTCGAGGGGCGCACGGTGGTGACGTGGATTCCTCGCCGGAGTTGAGCTGCGCCTCGGGCTTGTCTGTTCGTCGACGGGGGCAAGTCTATGGTTCACTCCAACCCAAACAAGCAACGCCATTAGGTTCACGAGAGAAAGGCGAATACGGAAGTATCAGCCAGAGGGAATGGGGCGGCCAAGGATTACCAGGGGGTTCCACCGGAGAGGTAGCAGACGACGGCGGCGCGGTCAGTCGAGGTGCTTGCCGACAATAGGGGCATGCGCGAGCGAGATGAGGCCACTGGGATATGCGTATGGAAGAGGGGAGAAGGCTCGCGTGGTCGAGGAAGCAAGGGGCGGCGAGAGGTGGCCGGAATCGTCGCCGCAAGACGTCGGAGACAGCGGCGATGCAAAGCAAATTGGAGGCAGCCTGGTGGCTCTCTGGCAGCGTGGTTTGAGGGGAAAGAGAGAGAAGATAGAGGGGATTTATCGAGCGTGATTGATGACAGGAATTACTCTCTGCATTGACGTGATTTACTCCCGCGAGATCAATGCAGAAACGGTGAAGAAATGGTCGCAGGGTAGAGACGATGGTGAGATGGCAGTGGGGCCTGGCGTCAGCGAGTGAGAGAGAGAGAGGAGGTGGGGCCTGCTAGTCAGCGTCTGTGTGGGTTCCTTCCGCGGTGAAAAACGGTTCGCTCGGGGTGAGAGGGAGAGGTGGGCTGCTGGGCTTGGTGGGCTAGCTGGGCTGGGCTGAGTCCTTTTTATATTTTTTATGTTCCTGTTTATTTTTCTATTTCCATTTCTTTTATTCTGTTTTTATTTTGATTAATTATTTCAAACATTCATTTGAATTCAAACTTCTCTCAAATTTTGTGTGGATTCAAATGCTGACTAATAAAACATTCTGAATTCAATTTTGGAATAAATCTTTTATTCTTTTTAGGGTCTTTTAATTATTTAAAATTGGACCTTGTATTTATTAAATGAGATCAAATATATTTTCTAATCCTTATTTAAATTTCATTTTCCCACAAAACCTTTTCAGTAAGTTTTATTCAATTAAATTGAATTATTAGAAATAATTTTAATATGATTTATTAATCATTTTAAATTGGGTACTTTTCTTTATTCTACTAAAATTAAATATAGTTTTAATTCCATATATTTTATTTGGAAGATTTCTTTGATCTTATTTAAGTTAATTAAATAAATTTTAATCCACTTGGGTAAATTCCAAAATACTATTTTCTCATGGATTAAATAATTATTCTTATTAGAGATTTGTCTTTATTAAAATAGGGATAGAATGGTTAATGCCATTTTATTTGGAAATTCTTTATCCTTTTATTTTATTTGGATTTGTATTCTATTCATTCCATTTTCTTAATGGATTAGGCCAAGATTTAATTTGGTCTTTAAATATTTCTTATTTAATATTTCTGTCTTTATCTTATAAAATCCATATTTTTTTATTTATAGATCCAAACTTGGTGACTCCAATTTGTAAAATCTTATTTAATATTTATTTATCCTTTTAAATATATTTAGGATTATTTGCTCACCATTTGGTATGGATTTATAGATAGGTGCTTTATTAGCTTTGGAAATTCAATTTGTCTTATTAATTTCATAAGATTTTATTTATGGTTCCAAATTAAGCGAAACCAATTTCTATGGTTTTATAATATTTCCATTTGTCATTCTTGATCATTTTGAAATGTTTGTATGATCAATTTTTATATGGATCAAATCCATAGTCTTAGATATAACTTGAAAATGATTTCCTTCCATTAGGGTTTTAGAGTTTTGGTTTATTCTCCAAGTGTTTAAATTTCAAGATGCATTTCACTTGATTTGAATTTAGTTGGATTCAAACATTTATCAAAGCTTGTTCAAGATGGGATTTTAAGTTTCCATTTAGAAACAAAAGTTTCTTTTCACCCTAATTTTCAACAAATATTTAATTTGTTTATTTATTTTTCACATAACAAGATTTGGAAAATCTTAGGATGTAACAATAAAGTACCCTGTTCGTCTTCATGGAATCCTTTGGCTTTACCTTTACCAATCTTTTCCTTAATCTCTTCGATTTCCTTATCTGTCTTTTGGGCTTTTTTGATTATGTCTAACAAAGTGGGTTGAACATCCAATGACATGAGATGTCCTTCAGGCACAATCTCCAATCTGAGATCTCTAAATTGGGCACACAGATCATCTGGAAATTCTCCCTTAGTAAGGCCATTCACAAAAACCTTACGACTTAGAGCATCCGCTACAACATTTGCTTTACCGGGGTGGTATTGCAAACTCAAGTCATAGTCCTTGATGAGTTCTAGCCATCTTCTTTGTATCATGTTAATTTCTTTCTGGGTAAAGATATACTTCAAACTTTTGTGATCTGTGAACACTTCACGTCGCTTTCCCAAAAGATAATGTCTCCATCTTTTAAGTGCATGGACAACAGAGGCTAACTCTAAATCATGAGTAGGGTAGTTTACCTCATGAGTTTTGAGTTGTCTCGAGGCATAAGCCACAACTTTCCTTTCCTGCATTAGCAGTGCACCTAATCCATGATGAGATGCATCACAATACACTTGGAAATCCTTCTCCAAATCTGGCAGACATAAGATTGGTGCTGTCACTAGTCCTCTTCTTCAATTCTTGGAAACTAAGTTCACATCCTTCAGACCAAGAAAATTTCTTGTCCTTCTTTAGTAACTCCGTCATTGGCTTAGCTACCTTGGAGAAATTCTCAATAAATCTTCTGTAGTATCCTGCCAAACCAAGGAAACTGCGAACTTCTTTTACTAATTTAGGAGATTCCCATTCAGGTACAGCTGACACCTTAGCAGGATCAACTGCTACACCATCTCCTGACACAATGTGTCCAAGAAATCCAACTTCATTTAACCAAAATTCACACTTGCTGAATTTGGCATACAGCTTATGTTCCCTAAGCTTATCAAGTATCAAGCGCAAATGTCCTTCATGCTCTTCTTTGCTCTTGGAGTAGATCAAAATGTCATCGATGAATATGACAACAAACTTGTCAAGGAACTCCATGAACACCTTGTTCATCATATTCATAAAGTATGCTGGTGCATTTGTCAAACCAAATGGCATCACGGTATACTCGTACAATCCATACCTAGTGGTGAAAGTTGTCTTAGGTATGTCTTGTTTCCTTATCTTAAGCTGAAAATAACCTAATCGGAGATCAATTTTTGAGAACACACAGGCTCCTTCTAGCTGATCAAACAAGTCATTGATTCTAGGCAAAGGGTATTTGTTCTTAATATTCACCTCATTGAGTGAACGGTAATCTATGCATAACCTTTGACTTCTATCCTTCTTTTCCACAAACAAAACTGGTGCTCCCCAGGATGAAGAACTTGGTTGAATAAATTCTTTCTACAACTGTTCTCCAAGTTGTTTCTTGAGTTCTTTCAATTCATCAACTGACATCTTGTACGGTCTCTTTGCTATTGGTCCAAATCCTGGTAGCAAGTCAATAAGAAACTCCACATCTCTATCTGGTGGCATTCCTGGCAATTCTTCTGGAAACACATCCGGATATTCAGTCACAATAGGCACACTGTCTATGCTAACCCCCTTAAGAGAATTTAGCTTACTCCTTTTCGACTCACAGTTGGTCTTGAATATGATCCTTTTGTTTTCTGGAGTTGTGAGTGAGACAGTATGGTTGGCACAATCTAGCACTCCCTTGTGCTTAGTCATCCAGTCTATTCCCAAAATGACATCCAATCCTTGGGAGTTTAGGATTATTAGATTAACGGGAAACTTATACTTCCCAAACTCTATGACTAGATCATGACATCCTGAGTTCACTATCATTTCTCCGCCAGGAGAACTTACTTTTATAGGACACCCAATAGTTTCTACCGATAGTTCATTTCTTTCAACAAATGCTCTTGATATGAATGAATGAGATGCACCAGTATCAAAGAGAACAAATGCAGGAACAGAATTGAGTTTGAACTTACCAGCAACAGCATCAGGTTCCTCATAGATCTCTTCCACATTGATGTGGTTCACTTGTCCCTTTTGGAAAGGGTTGGGCTTGTTGGGTCCTTCAAATTTCTTTTATGGGCATTCATTTGCATAATGCCCCATCTTATTGCACTTGAAACATTCAACCTAACTAAGATCCTTCTTGACAGGCTGGCTTCCACTACCATTTCCACTTCCATTTTGGTGGTTCTTGTACCCACTCTTGTGATTGTTGTACTTGTCATTGTCATGACTACGGTAATGTTTGTTGTCATGATGACGGTTGTGGTTGTGGTGTTTGTTGTACTTTCCATGCTTGTGGGATCCTGAATTCCCACTATCATCATAATGGGAACGCTTGTGAGACGATCTCCAAGATGGCAGCCTTGTCACAAAGAGACTGATATGTGGGGACATAGGACACAGCTAACTGAAGGTTCAATTCATCGTTCAATCCTGGAAGGAACTTTTCTTTCCTCTTAGCATCAGTGTCAACTTCATCCAGTGCATAACGCGCCAGATTGTTGAACTCCTCAATATATTCAGCCACGCTGCGGTGGCGCTGCTTCAAATTATGAAATTCCTTCTTCTTCAAACTCATCACTCCGGATGAAATGTGAGCAGTACGGAAACCATCTTCAAAGATAGCCCATGTCACATCCCCAATGGGAGTGGTGATCTGGAAGTTATCCCACCAAGTAGCTGCTGGTCCGTCCAACAAATGTGCTGCAAACCTGACTTTCTCTTCATCAGTACAGCACACAGTTACCAAGTCCTTGTTCACTGAGTGTAGCCAATCATTGGCCACCATGGGATCAGTACTTCCTAAGAACTTTGCTGGCCTCAGTCTTAAGAATCTGGTAAGCATGTCAAAACCTGGTGGGTTGTTCTGATTGTTGTTGTTGTTGTTGTTGTTATTATTATTGTTGTTGTTTTTGTTCTGATTCTGTATGAACGTGGTCATCATCTGCATTAGCTGCGTCTGAGCTGTCATCATCTGTTGCATCTCAGGGGTGATATTGTTGTTGTTAGGGTTGGGATTGGCACGTCGGGGAGGAATCTGTGGTTTTCGATAGAGATAAGAATGAGATACCCATAGATGCTAACATGCACAATACATCACATAAAAAATCACCAAACATGCATCATAATAGTAAAAGTTCAACAACATAGACAACAATTTTTGAAAGTAAACACACCAATAGCAAGCCATCCACATGTTGGATGGTCATTGCGACTCAATAATCGAAAGCATGGTAAATAAAAGGTAAATGAGTAGTCATCCCTACTCCTCTGCATCAACCTCCTCGTCGACAAGTGTAAGACCTGCATTCTCCATAGCGGTCTTGTATTCCTCGACATTGGTAGTCAAGGCCTCTATTTTGGCTTTGAGAGCCCTCTTCTGTGAACGAAGTCTCTCAATCACCACCTGCTGATGCTCGAGATCAAAGTCTTTGGCCTCTAGTTCTGCAGTCATGTCTCGAATCCTCTTGTTCCTATCTTGGACTCTTTTCTCTTGACTCTTGAACTTTCTATCCTGACTCTCGAACTTGGCCTCCATCTCCTTGACTATCTCATCTTGCTCCGCGAAGAGCTTGTCCTTCTCACGAAGCTGCACCTAGAGTTCGTCATTGCTAAGCATGACATTGGTCCTATCAGTATCTAGGTGCCTAAGAAGAACCTCTAAGTCCTTGAGGTATAGACGAATCGGCTCTGCTGTCTCTCTAGAAGTATCCTCGAAGTCAATGGCCTCACCATCCTCGTCACGTCTACCGAAGGCGTGGAAGTGAGTACCTCTAATCTCCCGAGAGTGTTTCCCTAGCAAACGTCCCAGCAAATCCTGCATGACTACCTCTAGGCCTCTCTCCTTGTCATCATGCATGAGCTTGAAGGTGATAGCCTCTGTGGCCGTCTCAGTCTGGCGTCCTGGCTGAGTAACCTTGAAGCCACAAAGGTCCTTCCTCTCGAACTTGGTGAGGGGAAGCATCATGATGGTAGGAAGCGGAAGATTGAGAACACTAGTGAGCTCAATAAGACGAGTGCCAAAACGAGTTCCCTTGAACTCTTCAGTCGTGCTGATAGTAACATTAGGCATCTATTTTATAAGATAGAAAAGTTAAAATCAACATAATTGAAGATAATTCACAAGGCAAGGCATCACATGCATATCTTTGAAAATCAAAACACACAAGTCATGGCATACATAAAACCATTACAAGCATCCAAGGTTCAACTTGTTTTAGACAACATTTGGGAAAATAAAATGATAAGTGTGGTGGTCCAACTAACGAAGTACGTTACAATCCCATCTCACTTGTCAAGTTGGCTAACAGGGCATCCCTAGAGGCAATCTGTCGATCCGGATCACATGACTCCATTGCTAAGTTTATGATGTCCTTTCTTAAACGTTGGTTGGTAGCCTCTAACTCTTGGGTATGTTTCTTTTCTTCTCTAAGGACATTCTGGATGTTGAGCATTATGCACTTGATTCTATCACCAAGCTCTTTGATGGCCTTCCAAGCTGCATCCCTTGCTGAATCAAAGAATGTGGTGTGCATCACTGAGTTGGTGACCATGCAGAATCCTGATTCCTTGTGGTTATCTTCCTTGTTTTTATACAAGTGAAGTTGCACCCACCAGTATTCAACTCCTTCATCCATCACGGGAAAACCTTTGTACACAGCTGCACCATGTATTTCCATGGCAACCATGAGGTCCTTGAGAGCCTTGGGGAATTCTGTCTCACACTCCATAGTCATAGTCATGAGTGGTCCCTTCCTCACGGCTTCGTTGATGGAGTTCATCTACAAATAGGGATGATAAAGAAGATTAGAAAAGTTTACGAGAAGAAAAGACAAGTGTGGAAGTTGTTGAAAATTTTTCCTTAGTGGTGTCCAATCCTGGTGTCATAATCCTACAGGCAACACAGTGCTCTGATACCATCTGTAAGATCCCTCCCTTTATAAAGGTAAGGATCCCGGTGATTGCAATGCTAGTCCCTGGATCAATGCTAGCATCCACAGTTTAAGATGAAGTACACAGAAACAAAGGTCATTATTACATATCATTCCAGAGACAAACATAGTCTTTTACAAACTCCATGGCCACAGGCCTAATACAAGAGTTCAAATATATAATAAGATAAATAAGTCTTCATCTTCATGTTCCACAGGCAAGCATGTTGAGTGTAGACTCATAACCCCTAATAACCATCAGAATAACCTGCAACATCACAAGTTACAGCCTCAGTGGGTCAATACATTGGAATAGTATTGGCAAGTGATACCTTAGTAGAATATTAGTAGTCTAGATACTATATGCATTTTGGCTAAGTGTAGCTTAGGCTTGCTTTGATGAAAATAGGTTTTACCTATCAGTTGAAAACACTAAGTTTTTCTTTGACAAAACTTTCCCAAGGAATCACCAATAGACATTGGTGAACCTTTACCCTTGTTCACCCACAAGTTTTAACTTAGAAATTGCGATGAGGAGATTCTTTATAGCTTCCATGTCTTGATGCTCAAGTTTTCCAATACCAGGGACATGGCTAAGTACTTAGATTCTTCCATCTGCAGAGGTTGTGCACTTTCCCCACAAGACTTGATTTTCACCAAGACAGGACCTTTCAGAAGCCTTCCCTTAGACCAAATGGACGCGTTCCAACCTATCATCCCACTACCAGCAACTGTCCAAATGGCTAAGTTATTGCAACCTATGTGATCCAGGAAGAGCCCATATTGCCATGTGGCTGCACTAGAAGCTTCTTAACATATGGCATCTCAAATCCCTTTGTTCCTGGGTGGCTTTCCACAAGTGAGATACACAAGGTAAACCATAGACATGGGCCTTGTGTAACCACTCAACACAAAATATTCTTTCCATTCCACCCAGGTGTTTCATTCACTTAGTTGTTTTATTAAGCAAAAACACAAGTCCAAAGACTTAGAAATATTTTCTCATAGCATGAGTATATAACCAACCTTGGTTGCTACTAGCTAGGCTAAGCATGGCATTAGTAAGCATCTTAACTTAGAAATTTCTAGCAATTCTACAACTACTAGGATTTCCCAAGCATATCATATAGATGAAAATATTCATGCAAGTCCTATACAAAATATTTCTAGTGCATAGTTGAAAAACATAGGAATGAAATTATGAAGCACCACTTTCCTTGGTAGTTTGGGGAGTAGCAACAATCTTCACAATCACAATCACTATTTGCACCAAAATCTACACATAAAATAATAGCACCAAAATCACATACAAAATATATACAAACAAAAATACATGAATGCATGCAAATGCCATGTGATGATTTTTCTACCCAAACAAGACAAGTGAATAGTACTGAAACATAAACAAGTTCAAGATATTCAAAATAAACCTTATTTGATCCTTAAAACATTTTTCAAATAATTTATATAATCAAAGTAAGCCTACACAAGTTTCTGCATAGATAAACACATTGCATAAAGAGATATGATTTTCTCTCCTGATTCCAATGATATAAAATTTGTAAAATTTGAACGTGTGGATCAAAAGTTATGAATTTTACAAGTTTGGTTAACTAATAGATCAAATTTTCTGTTTTAAATTCAAACAGAGGCCACGCGGCGCTTTCTGATTCGCTGGTACCGATTCACGCGGATCGACTAACGTGGACCGCACGATATAAATGAAATCGCACGGCCAGATCTGTCCCATACCCCTTCGTTTAAGTGATCTATCTAACGCGTTGGATCTGGATCTAACGGCTCGCGATCAAGCGACCAAACTCTGGCGGCGCTAGCGGCTGCGAGTGGCGGCGGTGGCTCTGTCAGAGACGTTGCCGATGATCTAGGTCGCACGGGAGAGGGAGAGGTGGCTTACCGAGTTTTCCGTGCGCTGCTAATGCTCAAGGTATGCTTGGTTGGCGAAGGGGCGCTCGAGGTCGACGGAGATTGCTTGCCCGCTGCTGTCGTCGGGTGTGTGCTGCTAGAGACGGTGGTGACGCTACGGTTCACGCTAAGGCACGAGAGAGGTGGCGTTAGATGCGTGCAGACGAGGCGATCGTGTGAGTATGAATGAGAGAGGGAGGCGCGGTCAGTATAAACCAGGAGAGCTCGTTGGAGTTTGCGGCTGCGTCGGGCACTTGCGGTCGTCGTCGTTGGCGAGGCTCCCGATAGTCCTAGCATGCACCAGTGGAGTTAGAAGATGCGCAAGGTTGCTGCGATCATGCTGGCAAGATTAGAAGGCAAGGGGCAACGAGAGCTCACCAGAATCGCACGCCGGAGGGGCTCGGTACCGCGGCGGTGCAAGCGATATTGTGGGCAGCCTGGTGGCGGAGTGGTGGCGCTAGGTGAGGGGAAATGGCCGCAGAGGGGTGGAGGTTAAATAGCCGGAGCAGGGGCGAGATTAACGCGCGGCATCAATGGGATTGAAGAGCATTTGCGTCGGGAGGAAACGGCCGCGGCGGCGCTGGTCGCAGGCGAGATTTGGGGACGACGGGGTGACGTGGCTACGGGGCCCAGTTGTCAGGGAGGGGGTGTGCGCGAGCGCGGTGAGAAACAGAGGATAAAGAGGGAACCCAGGTGGGCTGTTTTGTCTGATGGGCTGGATTGGTGGCGCCAGGCCCAGTTGGGTTTTCTAGACATTTTTCTTTTTCTCATTTGAATTTCTGGAATCATTTTCAAATGAATTCAAAAGCATTTGAACTTCAAATCTTTCTGGCCTTTTGTAAAATGAATCCTGTATAATTTTGAGTATAAAATCATGCTGCCTTGCTGGACTTGCATAGTTCCTTTGAAAAAATTTAAAACAACAGTGCCTTAGCACTTGGTTTGATAAAGATTTGAAAAGAGTTTTAAAACCATAATGGTTTTTGGAAATTTCTGTCCAAACTTTAAAATTCAACCAAACCAATCCTATGAACTCATTCAATGGTTTTAAAACAAATATTCTCTCTCTTGAGAGTGGCATTAGATCATTACTTGCCCACATAAAATAATAGCACTTAGTGCTTCTGTTTTCTTGAAATGAGTTTGAAATTGATCCCTAAATGATATGCATGCATGAATGATATGAAAATGTTGAAAACATGATTTTAGGGATGTTACACAAGTACTCGGTGTCCTACGTGACACTAGTGGGCGGTTAAAAACCAAATCACATCTATTGCCCATCGGTGCCTCTGCATTAGTTATAACTATTCCCAGCATTTTAATATCAAGTTGTAATTTTAGTCATGATGATGTCCAACATAAAACATATGGCAACCTTCCAACAACTGTCGTACTTGTCGACATGCAGCAGCACCTGGGAAAGCGACTACGACACGCAAGGCCAACTATCTACCAAACAACAGGTAATAGGAGGTGTCCAAGGCAATATAGAGGCTACAGGGGATATAAAGTGGTACGGAATCTAAAGCATCGCAACACAGATAGCAATAGACCAACAGAAAGAAATAAAGACTACAAAATAAGATAGGTAGAAAGGGGAGAATGATCGCCTGAAAACACTACTATGACACTCCGGAGATTGGGCCGATTCCCGCATCAACTCATCGGCCTAATCCGGGAAGAAGCAAAGCACTAGAAGAAACACGAATGCACTATTTAATACTACGGAAGAAGATCAGGCATGATGCATGTATGATATATGACATGGCAAAGGTGCAATGCAATTAGGCAATATTAAGTGGAACCAGGGTCCCGACATTTAATTAGGTGGTTTATGTTGTTTAGATACCCCGCAATTTAAATGGTCTCTTAACATGGCAAAACATTGCATCGGTTGATACGGAAATGTATCTATAATTATTGATGTTCCATGCTTGTTTAGTATCTACTTTACTTTGCTTTGTCTACACTTTGAGGTGTTTTTATATGTTTTCTGGTACTAACCTATTAACAAGATGCCACAGTGCCAGTTGCCTGTTTTTCTTCTGTTTTTGGTTCCAGAAAGGTAGAAAATCAATATTCTTGGAATTGGATGGTACAAAAGCCAAAGTAAATATTTTACTATCGGGAACACGGAACCAGAATAGGAGACAAGGGGGAGGCACCAGGGGGCCACACCCCCTAGTGGCACGGGCTAGGGTTAGCCACACCTGGGGGGGTGTGACCACCCTGGTGTTGGAGATATGCCCAAGAGGCAATAATAAAGTGGTTATTATCATATCTTTGTACTTATGATAAATGTTTACATACCATGCTACAATTTTATTAACCGGAAACATTAATACTTGTGGTTTGTAAACATAAAAGAGTCCCTAGTAAAGCCTCTTGTTAAACTAGCTTGTTGGTTAATATATGATCATGATTTCCTGATCATGAACATTGAGATGTTATTAACAATAAGGTCATATCATTAGGATAATGATGTGATGGACATACTCCTATAGTTAAGCGTATCATAAGATCAAGTCATTCAAACAGTTCACTTGCTATAAGCTTTCTGATACATAGTAACCTAATTCCTTCGACCATGAGATCATGCTAATCACCATCACCGGAAGGATGCTTTGATGACATCAAATACCACACCATAACTGGGTGGATATAAGGTGGAATTGAGTCTTCAGAAAGTATGTGTTGAGGCACATGGATCAAGAGTGGGATTTGTCCATCCATATGACAGATAGATATATTTTCGGCCATCTTGGTGGAATGTCATCCAATTAGCTTGCAAGCATGTGACTGGCTCACAAGGGATCATATATCACGGGAACGAGAAAAGAGTACTTATCGGTAACGAGGTTGAACTAGGTATGCAGAGATACCGACGATAAAACCTCAGATAAGTAAAATATCGCGAGATAAAGGGAAATTGGTTTCGTATATAAATGGTTCATTCGATCGCAAAATAATCATAGAAATATGTGGGAGCCATTTGAATTTCCATATTCCTCTATTGGTTATTGATCAGAGAAGAGTCTCGATCATGTCTGCATAATTCACGAACCATAGGGAGACACACTTAAGGATTTGATGTTGTTTAGTAGATATGGAATGTGAGTAAAGAGATAGAATGTTGTTCGGAGTCTCGGATGGGATCGGGGATATCACGATGAGATCCGTAATGGTCCGGAGAATAATATTCATATAAGGAAAGTCCAATTTCGGAGTTCGGGAATGATTCCGGTGTTTTCACCAAAATGTTCTAGAAGGGTCTAGAAGGTTCACCGATCAGGAAGGGGAAGGGTACATGAATGTGTCATGACAAAGTGTAATGGTTGCATCATGTACTAGGTCACTTGGCTGGACACTTGGAAGAGAGAAATCAAACTCTAATTTGAAAGTCAAAAAGGCAGTTTGAAAAAGTCAAATCCCAACATGGTTTCCGAGTTAGGGAGGGTTTCTGAGTTAGGGAGAGTTCCCACCTGGGTTGGGAACACCCTTGGACGCCCCCCACCTATATGAGGAGGGGTGGGGGCACACCCCAAGGTATCCCCCTTGCCCTAGGCGCCCAAGACCCAACGCCTAGGCCACCGCTGCCCCCCTCCCCAAGCCGCCGGCGCCCTTGATCCCCTCTAAACCGCCGCTGCCGTCTAGCCTAAACCCTAGTTGCCAGCTGCCCTTTTCCCATGGCATCTAAAACCTAGATCATCGAGGCCCTCTTCTACTCCACCATACTCGCTCCGGCTTAGGCGAAGCCCTGTGGGATCTCCCCTCTACTTCCGACACCACGTCGTCGTGTTGCCGGAATCGCGAGGAGAGAGCTACAACCTCCGCTGCCTGCTGCAACAAGGGAGATGAAGGTCTTCATCGAGTACTGTACGTGTGACCGACTGCAGGAGCGCTTCCGGAACACGGAGTCGGAAGGATCGCCTACGCGATCTAGAGATCGGCAAGTGAAAGACTACATCACCCGCGAGAATCTGCTCTCGTTAACCCCTTTGGATCTTTGAGGGTTAGTACTCTATCGACTCGTTGCTACAATCTAGTAGATAGATCTTGTCTTGTGTGTGCTCATGCGATAGAAATTTTTTGTTTTCCATGCTACGAACCCCTACACCTGGCCGCCCCTGCCTCGCCTCTTCGCCTATAAAGACCCCCCCCCCCGATGCCAAAACCCTAAGTACCCGATCAATATTCCACTAAACTGTCTATAGCCGTCGCCACCATCGTCCCTAGATTAGGGGATCTGAAGCTCTTCTTGGCACCCTGTCGGAGGGGAGATCATCCTTGAGGCCTTCTTCTTCATCATGCCAGCCTCCGATATAAAGTGTGAGTAGTTCCACCTTGGACTACGGGTCTATGTAGTAGCTAGATGGTTGTATCTCCTCCTTTGTGCTACCATGTTTAGATCTTGTGAGCTCCATTCATGATCAAGATCATCTATTTGTAATCATGCATGTTGTGTATGTGGGGATCCGATGGATATTTAGATTACTATGTTAGATTGATTAATAGTTTTGTCTTATTGATTCTATCATGTCTGTGTTGTTTGTGATCTTGCATGCTCTCCATTTCTAGTAGCTATATTGGCCGAGTATATGCTAGCAACACCAAGAGGGGGTATTTATCCTAGATAGTGGGATCATTCCTCTATTTAATCTAAGGGAAGTGAAAAAAATCTCTAAGGTTGTAGATGTGTTGTTTACACTAGGGAGAAAACAACGGTCTCTTGTTCATGGAACAAGTGTATTGTTTACCTTACACACTTTGCTTAAAGAAGTTATATGTTGCTTGGAACTTAATACTAGAGGGGGTTCGGATGATAACCTGAAGTTGGATTTCTAGTCATAGATGCAATTGCATGGCGGTCTATGTATCTTGTTGTATTGCCCAATCGAATCTCATAGGATCATGAATGTCTAGTATTGCATTGTTATGCCTTGCTCAGTCTTGTCAATTGCCCTGCTGTAATTTGTTTACCCAGCATGCCATGTTTGTTTATCTTAAGGACAACACCTATAGTGAACTATGGACCCCGGTCCAATCTTTACCATTGATACATCTTCCACTGTTCCTATTTACTTTCTGCAAACCACTATTACCTTCCACACCATACAGTTAATCCTTCGTTATAGCAACCGGTGGGATTGACAACCTCACTATTTGTTGGGGCAAAGTCTTGAGTTTGTGTTGTGCAGATCTCCAAGTTACTAGCAACACCTTTGAGACGTTTCCTTCCTCCTACTGGTTCGATAACCTCGGTTTCTTACTAAGGGAAGACTTGCTATTGTTCTCATCACACCTTGCTCTTGCGGTCTCCCAATGAAGTGCTACCACGCGCCATCATCGGTTCGCTACACAAATTTAAATGGAGCCAATATAAGACTAGAAAAGCCCGCATATGGCCTCCATATTTAATTATGAGGTGAATCGACTATAAAACCCGGACTTGTGAAATATGTATGCAAGCATGTACAATTTAATATGCAACAAATTATATAGATAGCATTTATAAGATAGGGGAACAGATAGGGGTCACACATCTCGGACCGAAGATCTTAGGTCTTGGAGGGGTTCGGCTTCGGCTTCGGACTCTGGATCGGTCTTCGCCTCCAGGAACGGGTCTTCGATTTCGTCTGGGCAGTCTTGGTGTCCGAGAATACGTACTTGTCGTACCGAGGGAAGATTTCTTCGGTTCCGTGAAGGAGGACTTGGCGTACGATGGAATAGGAATCAGAGGTAGCCCATCGTGCTTGGTCTTGACGCTGATCAAGGTCGGGTCAATACTGCTGAGGCTTTATAGAGGAACCAGCATCACCATCGCATAAACATATTGATGGCATTGTCGTTGCCCCATATACTTCATCATGCATCGCGCATTTTTGTCCATAAAGAAACAACAGGGATCTGGGTCAAAACAAGTCACTGTGTCACCAGATCAAAAGGAAGGCTTCAACGTACCCTGTAGGGACTCCCCGGTTCAACAAGCACATATGCGATAGGGATAAAAACGCAGTCGTGAGCACGGCACAGGAGAAACGGTGGAGGGCGTGGCAAGCGGGATGTGGCATCCCGCAAAAACCACTACTAGAAAATCGCGTTGAATTGTGCATTGCATCGTCATCATCATGCATTGTTTGCAAAAACTATTTTCCATAGCGCCGCTTTTGTTTTCTAAACGCCCAACTTTAATCAAATATCAAACCGGGGCTCCGGATTATTTTGTTTTGGCCGCTATCGGATTGCATACGGCCCGTTTAAAACAAATAAAATTATATTATTTTAGTGGGCGTCGAGCGGGCCAGATCGACCGACGACCACCCCCAGGTTTTTGAATCGGTCCAACTGCACCCGCCCCTAAATCCTAAAGCTACCCACTATCCTACCCACACCCCTGGCCACCTCACTCCACCCAATCAGAACACGCCACCTCAGCGCCCCTCTTCCCTCTACCCAATCCCCACCTGCCAATTGGCCTCTCACCCTCCCTCCACTCAACCCACACCACACCCACGCGCTGCACACAGCACACGACACACACACACCGCATGTGCCAGCCCCACTCCCCCTGGGCAACACACACTCACAAACGCGCTAGCAGCCCCAGGCCTCCCTCCCTGCGCGCGGGTCCCACCCGAACCGCACACGCTACACGCACCCAGTCCTAGCCTCCCCCAGTTCAACCTTCACCTGGCCCCGTCCCCACCTGGGCCCATCGCCCAACTTCCCAAGACGCGCCTGCAGCTTCCCGCGTCGTCTTCTTCCCTAGCCGCCTCCTCTCCCTCTCCCCGCTCTGCCGGCCACCGGCCCCCTCCCCGCCGGCGTGTCCGCGCCGCCCGCACCCCAGGAGGCCGGCGAGCCCCGTCGCCCGCCAGCTCCTCCCTCTGGCTCGGTCCCGCGCCGTCGGCCGCCTCGTGCTCGCCTCCCGCCGGGCCGAGCCTTCCCAACCTCCGTCGCCGCCGCCCAGCCCAGCCCGGCCACCCGCCTACCTCGCCTCCCGCCCCGCTCACGCCGTGCCCGCGCCCACCTCGCCCGCCTCCTGGCCCCGCTCCGCTCCGCCTCGCCAACCACGCGCTCCGCCGTCCTCCTCCGTCGCCCTCGCCGCCCATCTCCTCCGCCTCGTCAATGCTCGCTGCCGCCCGAAGCCCATTGCGACGACCGCCGCCGCGGCTGCTGCCGCCTTCCTCAAGCCCGTCGTCGCGCGTCACGCGCCCTTACCGCCTGAAGCGCTGTGCCGCGCTCTCGCGCTGAGACGCCGCTGCCGCTCGCCAAACCTCGGCCCGGCCAGCTCCATCTCGCCAGCGTGCTTCCTCGTTGCCTCGCTTTCCGCCGCGGTGCCCCCGTGACGCCCTGCACACGTTCCCGGCCGCGTGCGTCGCCTCGTCGTCGCGGCCCTCTGCTCGGCCTCGCCGGGACCTCCTCTGGCCGCCTCCATGCCGCTCAGGGACGCGTCCGTCGCTTCGTCCCCGTTGCCCGCTTGTCCTTGCAAGTACCCAGGATGTTGTCCCCCCCTCTGGCTAGAGCACGTCCGCGCAGGACCCAGCTCAAGCTTCCCCTTTGCCAACAGCCCCAGTCACCGTTTTAGCCCCGCGTGTGTGCACAATGACGCTAAGATCTTCGATGCGTGTCGACGGAAACGAGTAACCGGTGCCGCTACAAGTTCTTCACCGACACGAAGTCGGGACAAAGGTTTTCTACAATGGAACCTGAAGCTCGTCATCACGGAACAACATGCTCTCCATCTTGGACCCGATATCAAGCTCTACCGCCGAACCCCAAGGTCGTCGACTTGGAACTGACAAGGTCTACTACATGGGTGCGAAGACCGAACTAAACCCGATGGCTCGACATGATCTTCCTCAGAGGAGGCCAAGATCGCCGAGAACGCCAAGATCTTCACCCGACACCGAGACCCCGACGCGACAAGCACTTCACAACGGACGCCAAGTCCGACCCGTCCCGCGGGCCCGACAAGATCTTCGTGACGACAAGAACGGCACCGACCAAAACGAACCCGATGCGCCCCGACGCCGAACCAAGACCTCCTTCCGGAACGCCGAGATCGACCCCAGTAATCCGAGACCCTAACCCCGGAGTTCGAGAACGACCCCGTCGAACCCTAAACCCTGGACCCTGTCGAACCCCGGACCCCGGGACACCAAGACCGTCGAGACCCCTAATGTGTGACCCTTTTTCCTCGATACCCTATTTTTATAAATGATATCAACTTGTTGCATTAAATCATTCATCTCGCATGCATATCATGTGGTTTGGGGGCCTTATGCCGATTCACCTAATAATTAAATATGGGGCCCATATGCGGGCAAATCTAGCCTTATATTGGCCTCATTTAAATTTGTGTAGCGAACCGGTAACTCATCTTGCCTTGTTAATCCAACATCTAAATTGCGGGGGTTCTAAACAACTTGAACCACCTAACTAATTGTCGGGACCCCGGTTCCACTTAATATGACCTAATCGCATCGCATCCTTGCCATGCCATACATCATACATGCATCATGCCGATCTTCTGCCGTTGTATTAAATACTACATTCGGTGTTTATTCTAGTGATTTGCTTCTTCATGGATAAGGCCGTTGAGTTGATGTGAGCTTACCGTTCTTGGATGAACCTTCGACAATGTTTTCAGCGAGCATCTCCCTTTCTACCTATCTTACTTTTATAGTATTTATTCCCTCCTGTTGATCTATTGCTATCTGTGTTGCGATGCTCTAGATTCCGTACCCTTGATATCCCTTGCAGCCATATATTGCCTTGGACACACCCTATTACCTGTTGTTTGGTAGATAGTTGGACTTGCGCGTCGTAGTTGCTTGCTCAAGTGCTGATGTGTGTCGTCATATGCCACAGTTGCTGATGTTTTGCCGCATGTTGATGTCGGAGATGATTCTAGTTTTACTTATCGTCACTTTAATTTCTGTTTAACAACTAAAATTGGAATAAGCAGAGGCATCGGTGGGTGATAGATTATATTTGGTTTCCGAACGCCCACTTGTGTCCCGTAAGACCCCGAGTACTTGATACCTGTTCCTTGATTTATCGCGCTATCCACATCCGGGAGGTATATGGGACCCCCCTGAGCCAGAGCTTGATTCAGTCATATTTCTTGGGGCCACAAACTAGTTTGAGGTTTTATTTACGATCCTGTACTTATGCCATGCTACTTTCTGTATTTAAATTGTGCGAGGAGCACACTGTACTGTTTAGGATCGGGACACGATTCATGGTGTCGACAAGCCCAGCCACACTTTCGGGTTCCCAAATTCCACAGTATTACCCAAACCTTGAGCCCGTCTCGAGTCACCGTTGCGGGATCTACTTAAGGTGGCCCCTGAAATATTTCTGAATCCTGTGATTGTTCAGTCGTGAAAGCCTCGTTGGGTTTTGTTTTGGTTTTTCCGAGGTTGATCGAGCGTGTGTTGCTATTGGTGCACCCCGGCCGGGTAAAACTTTCTGAAAGCCGTGTCCGCGGATATGGACGACTTGGAGCACAGTATCTCGATCATAGACAAGCATAACTAAAGTTTACTGCTATAAATTTGACTTATAATGACTAGTAATCAGCTTCACCATAATGGAATGGCTAATTAATACTGCCCACAATTGCTTGTTTGGTTGTCGCTTGCGACAGTTGTACCTGACTAGTAAATCTTACAACTACAACGGAATGGCTGAATAAAAGTACCAACAACTGCTGGGTTTTTGGGTTTATCTCATGCTATCTGTATCTGATTAGTAATTGTTGCAACTATCACGGAATGGTTAACTAAAATTGCCCACTGCTTACTTTATCAGGACGATTATCTAAACTTGATTAGTAAAGTGCCGCAACTATAATTGAATCAATATAACTGCCAACTGTGTGAGTTCCTCGGTTGACTTCCTCGTTTGGTCTCGAGGGGGAAACACCAGGATGGGTTTGTTTGGTGTTAGCTTCAGGTTGGGTCCGGATAGGTCTATCTTACCCCTCTCTGATTACCGCCAGTTGTATTCAGTCTCTATAGGTTGTTTAGTGCATGCTGCCGCTGCCGCTTCAGTCCACCATACCTATGTAGGCGAGGACCGCCGAATTCTAGCCTCGCTGTCTCGGCCTCAAGATCGACGCTCCTTCTTTTTCCTTTGCCCCTTTGTCGGCACCCCTTTTGTTTAAGCAGGTTTTGAGATCGACGCCGTTAGCAGGGTTACCCTTCCGGCTTGGCCTGGGCAGGGTTATGGACGCCATTGGTTATTCTTCAGGGCTCTTAGCCTCATTTGCATCTTGTCCGTAGCTGGACGCCTTATCGTTTTCAAGGTGATTTGGATCTTTGTATAATATATCTGTATCCTTGACTCTTTCAGTCGCTGTTATATATATCTGTTCTGTGGGTCCCATCGAGGACTGTTGTGTAATGTTATTACTTCGTTTTCCACCCGCACGAAAGTGCCTGGTGGGCACCTTTGAATCGTTTCTATGCGGGTTTGGCGAATTTTGCTAAAACTTGCATAGGTCCGATTCTGAGGGTGTTACAGAGTGGTATCAGAGCTCAGCCATGATATACACAAGTCCAAATGTAGGATAACCTAGCTAACGGCCGAAGTAGAGTGTCAAAACTATTTTTGGAAAAATCGGTTGGCTAGTTCTGACTAGGTCTGATTTTACTCCTTACCCCTCTGCTATTCTCCTCTTACCTCTGCGTGTTTTGAATCCGCTCTCTTCTCTTTCTTCGAGTCCAGGAATTCTCGTGGTTGGGTTTCCGTCGTACCTTCAGGGCTTCGCTTTCTCCCTTTTTGTAACGGAGGTGCTACGATCATCAATCTGCAACTTGTCTGTTGTGCCCTACATCCGATTTTTTTTGTTCTTGAGATCTTTATCCATCTGTGTTCCTTGCTGGATATCAGTGTCGTGGAAAACATATGAGAAGGACGAGCTTTGGTGAAGTTGGAGTCGACCTTGAGCATGTGTTGTTCAGGCCAATGGAACCATCGCGAAACCTAATCATTGTGTCTTTCATACGATTTCTGCTGGCAACATTCCTTTGTTCCGGACACGGCCTAAGAAGGTCTTCAGTCTAAATCTCGAGAGTTGAGTTGCCTGATTCTCCTACCCATGTATAGAGTTGATAGTTGGTTCCGGGATGGACTGATCACCCTACCCGACTCTTACTGTTCGCTCTGTACATCGAACTGGTGGATCCATGTAACTTTTCCCTCTTCTAATGGAAGTTAGAGGTGGCCTTACCTTTAACTCCGTCCGTTGTTTATCCGGAGTGTTGACGAACGGGACAACGACCTCTTGTTAGTGGTGTCGCGAGGACCTACACGAAGCGAGAAGACGCAGATCGCCGACCTTCCTTCCGGTACCATGAGGCGGATCTCGAGGGCGAGATCCTTTGTTAGTGGTGTCGGATTGTGGCATCCCGCAAAAACCACTACTAGAAAATCGCGTTGAATTGTGCATTGCATCGTCATCATCATGCATTGTTTGCAAAAACTATTTTCGCAACGCCCGTTTTGTTTTCTAAAACGCCCCAACTTTAATCAAATATCAAACCCGGGGCTCCGGATTATTTTGTTTTGGCCGCTATCGGATTGCATACGGCCCGTTTAAAACAAATAAAAATTATATTATTTTTAGTGGGGCAGTCGAACGGGCCAGATCGACCCGAACGACCACCCCCAGGTTTTTGAATCGGTCCAACTGCACCCGCCCCTAAATCCTAAAGCTACCCACTATCCTACCCACACCCCTGGCCACCTCACTCCACCCAATCAGAACACGCCACCTCAGCGCCCCTCTTCCCTCTACCCAATCCCCACCTGCCACTTGGCCTCTCACCCTCCCTCCACTCAACCCACACCACACCCACGCGCTGCACACAGCACACGACACACACACACCGCATGTGCCAGCCCCAATCCCCCTGGGCAACACACACTCACGAACGCGCTAGCAGCCCCAGGCCTCCCTCCCTGCGCGCGGGTCCCACCCGACCCGCACACGCTACACGCACCCAGTCCTAGCCTCCCCCAGTTCAACCTTCCCCTGGCCCCGTCCCCACCTGGGCCCACCGCCCAACTTCCCCCGCGCCCGCACGCGAGCAGCTTCCCCCGCGTCGTCTTCTTCCCAGCTCGCTGCCGCTCCTTCTCTCTCCCTCTCCCCGCTCTGCCGGCCACTGCCTCCGCCGAGCGTGTCACGCCGCCGCACCCAGAGGCCGCGAGCCCCGCTGCCCTTTCGCTCCTCCCTGCAGGCTCGGTCCGCCGTCGGCCGCCAGGCTTCGCCTCCCGCCGTCGGGCGAGCCTTCCCCAACCTCCGTTGCCGTCGCCGCCGCCCAGCCACGAGCCCGGCCACCCGCTTACCTCGCGCTCGCCTCGCACCGCTGACGCCGCCGCCCACCTCCGCCCGCCTCCACAGCACCGGCTCGCCGCTCCGCTCGCCAACCACGCGCTTCCCGCGGCCGTCCTCCGCCGACGCCGCCATCTTCCGCCCATCTCCGCTGCTGCCGCCCGAAGCCCGCCTGCGACGACCGCCGCCGCTGCCGCTCGCCTGCCCTCAAGCCCGTCCGTCGCGCGCGTCACCGCGCTCCGCCCAGCGCCGCTGCCTCGCCTCGCCGGAGACGCGCTGCCGCCGGCTGCGCGCCAACCTCGCCCGGCTGCCAGCTCCATCTCGCGGCGCCGCTGCGTGCTTCGCTTCCTCGCCGCCGGTGCCCCCCGTGACTCCCTGCACACGTTCCCGGCCGCATGCGTCGCCTCGTCGTCGCGGCCCCCTGCTCGGCCTCGCCGGGACCTCCTCTGGCCGCCTCCATGCCGCTCAGGGACGCGTCCGTCGCTTCGTCCCCGTTGCCCGCTTGTCCTTGCAAGTACCCAGGATGTTGTACCCCCCCTCTGGCTAGAGCACGTCCGCGCAGGACCCAGCTCAAGCTTCCCCTTTGCCAACAGCCCCAGTCACCGTTTTAGCCTCGCGTGTGTGCACAATGACGCTAAGATCTTCGATGCGTGTCGACGGAAACGAGTAACCGGTGCCGCTACAAGTTCTTCACCGACACGAAGTCGGGACAAAGGTTTTCTACAATGGAACCTGAAGCTCGTCATCACGGAACAACATGCTCTCCATCTTGGACCCGATATCAAGCTCTACCGCCGAACCCCAAGGTCGTCGACTTGGAACTAACAAGGTCTACTACATGGGTGCGAAGACCGAACTAAACCCGATGGCTCGACATGATCTTCCTCAGAGGAGGCCAAGATCGCCGAGAACGCCAAGATCTTCACCCGACACCGAGACCCCGACGCGACAAGCACTTCACCCCGGACGCCAAGTCCGACCCGTCCCGCGGGCCCGACAAGATCTTCGTGACGACAAGAACGGCACCGACCAAAACGAACCCGATGCGCCCCGACGCCGAACCAAGACCTCCTTCCGGAACGCCGAGATCGACCCCAGTAATCCGAGACCCTAACCCCGGAGTTCGAGAACGACCCCGTCGAACCCTAAACCCTGGACCCTGTCGAACCCCGGACCCCGGGACACCAAGACCGTCGAGACCCCTAATGTGTGACCCTTTTTCCTCGATACCCTATTTTTATAAATGATATCAACTTGTTGCATTAAATCATTCATCTCGCATGCATATCATGTGGTTTGGGGGCCTTATGCCGATTCACCTAATAATTAAATATGGGGCCCAAATCTAGCCTTATATTGGCCTCATTTAAATTTGTGTAGCGAACCGGTAACTCATCTTGCCTTGTTAATCCAACATCTAAATTGTGGGGGTTCTAAACAACTTGAACCACCTAACTAATTGTCGGGACCCCGGTTCCACTTAATATGACCTAATCGCATCGCATCCTTGCCATTCCATACATCATACATGCATCATGCCGATCTTCTGCCGTTGTATTAAATACTACATCCGGTGTTTATTCTAGTGATTTGCTTCTTCGCGGATAAGGCCGTTGAGTTGATGTGAGCTTCGCCCCGTTCTTCGGATGAACCTTCGACAATGTTTTCAGGCGAGCATCTCCCCCTTTCTACCTATCTTACTTTTATAGTATTTATTCCCTCCTGTTGATCTATTGCTATCTGTGTTGCGATGCTCTAGATTCTGTACCCTTGATATCCCTTGCAGCCATATATTGCCTTGGACACACCCTATTACCTGCTGTTTGGTAGATAGTTGGACTTGCGCGTCGTAGTTGCTTGCTCAAGTGTTGATGTGTGTCGTCATATGCCACAGTTGTTGATGTTTTGCCGCATGTTGATGTCGGAGATGATTCTAGTTTTACTTATCGTCACTTTAATTTCTGTTTAACAACTAAAATTGGAATAAGCAGAGGCATCGGTGGGTGATAGATTATATTTGGTTTCCGAACGCCCACTTGTGTCCCGTAAGACCCCGAGTACTTGATACCTGTTCCTTGATTTATCGCGCTATCCACATCCGGAGGTATATGGGACCCCCGAGCGAGCTTGATTCATCATATTTCTTGGGGCCACAAACTAGTTTGAGGTTTTATTTACGATCCTGTACTTATGCCATGCTACTTTCAGATTTAAATTGTGAGGAGCACATCATCTATTTAGGATCGGGACACGATTCCGGTGTTGACAAGCCCAGCCACACTTTCGGGTTCCCGATCGTTCACCAGATTACCCAAACCTTGAGCCCGTCTCGAGTCACCGTTCGCGGGATCTACTTAAGGTGGCCCTGAAATATTTCTGAATCCTATGATTGTTCGATCGTGAAAGCCTCGTTGGGTTTTGTTTGGTTTTTCCGAGGTTGATCGGCGTGTGTTGCTATTGGTGCACCCGGCGGGTAAAACTTTCTGAAAGCCGTGTCCGCGGATATGGACGACTTGGAGCACAGTATCTCGATCATAGACAAGCATAACTAAAGTTTACTGCTATAAATTTGACTTATAATGACTAGTAATCAGCTTCACCATAATGGAATGGCTAATTAATACTGCCCACAATTGCTTGTTTGGTTGTCGCTTGCGACAGTTGTACCTGACTAGTAAATCTTGCAACTACAACGGAATGGCTGAATAAAAGTACCAACAACTGCTGGGTTTTTGGGTTTATCTCATGCTATCTGTATCTGATTAGTAATTGTTGCAACTATCACGGAATGGTTAACTAAAAGTGCCCACTGCTTACTTTATCAGGACGATTATCTAAACTTGATTAGTAAAGTGCCGCAACTATAATTGAATCAATATAACTGCCAACTGTGTGAGTTCCTCGGTTGACTTCCTCGTTTGGTCTCGAGGGGGAAACACCAGGATGGGTTTGTTTGGTGTTAGCTTCAGGTTGGGTCCGGATAGGTCTATCTTACCCCTCTCTGATTACCGCCAGTTGTATTCAGTCTCTATAGGTTGTTTAGTGCATGCTGCCGCTGCCGCTTCAGTCCACCATACCTATGTAGGCGAGGACCGAATTCTAGCCTCGCCGTGTCTTGGCCTCAAGATCGACGCTCCTTCTTTTCCTTTGCCCTTTGTCGGCACCCCTTTGTTTAAGCAGGTTTTGAGATCGACGCCGTTAGCGTGGTTACCCTTCCGGCTTGGGCAGGTTCTGACGCCATTGGTTATTCTTCAGGGCTCTTAGCCCCATTTTGCATCTTGTCCGTAGCTGGACGCGCTATCGTTTTCAAGGTGATTTGGATCTTTGTATAATATATCTGTATTCTTGACTCTTTGAGTCGCTGTTATATATATATCTGTTCTGTGGGTCCCATCGAGGACTGTTGTGTAATGTTATTACTTCGTTTTCCACCCGCACGAAAGTGCCTGGTGGGCACCTTTGAATCGTTTCTATGCTGGTTTGGCGAATTTTGCTAAAACTTGCATAGGTACGATTCTGAGGGTGTTACACGGGAACTACTAATGGAGGGCGTAAGGCGCATGCTCGGGGAAGGCGTAGAAGCTCGAGGGGAACCACCAAGGAGAGGCCGTCGACACGGGGACGCGATAGGAGAGACGTTGTGTTGGCAACAGAGAGCAGAGACACGCAGAGGCGCGGGGTCACAACTTGGGAAGCGGTGCTTGCGGAGCCAAGGACAAGGAGGAGGAGCTCGCAGGGAGGCGGCGGGGTGGACCGCGACGAGCTTGAGAGGTGGTGGTGGCCACGAATGGTGAGGAAGATCGACGGTGCATGGACCGAAGCGGGACAGCGGTGCAAGGGCTCGGGAGAGCGAGACCGGCGGCGGGGCTCTGGAGGTGGATGGCAAAGAGCGGAAGGAGGAGGCCCTTGTCCCTGGCGGCGGGGTATAGAGGGAGGCGCGAAGTGGAGGAAAGGAGAGGGCCACGATCAGGGTTGGTGGAGGGGAACACGCAGGAGAAGGGTGGGCCGCATCGCTAGGTTTGGGTGGGGACAAAAACGGGGTGGGGAAAAACGTGTCAAGGAGTTGCGGCGGTTTTGTGGCAGGGGTTGCGAGGCGTGCGTGGTCGTGTACACTGCGTGCGTTCATGACGCTGTGGGGTGCGGCTGCGACGTGGGCGGGGTGGGGTCAGGGTGATGGGTTGGGAGGTTGACCAGATCGGGGGGACGGGGTGTGCGGAAGGAATCGGGAGGGGATACCGGGGTGGCTGCGCGCGGGAGGGTGGGTGCTTGTGTGGATTGCCTGGCGGCAGCTAGGTGTGGAGATGAGGCGGGTTAGAGTTACGAACGGGTGAGGGTAGTTAGGGTTTAGCTAGTATGGGTAGTAGGTGTCCTCCGGTTAGGTGGGTCTGGCCGGTTAGCTGCCTCCTTTTTTATACGAACATTTTGTTATTTATTTTTAAACAACAAACCTTTTTGCAAATAGTTTTTAGGCAGGAAAATAAGCGCCAAAAGAATATAAATTTGAGATTAAGAAGATAACTAATTTAGAAACAAAATAAGGTTTTATAAAATAGTTTTAAGATGAAACGTGCATGATGATGTCATGATGATGCACAAGATAGAAAAACAGCCATGATATCTAGTAGTGGTGTTACTCGGGTGCTACAAGCGTCGCCACCATAAGTCGTGGTCATCCTCGTCGGATGAGGGCGTGCGCTTTCTCGCGAACTTCACCGCGGCATTTTTCTTCGGCTCCAAAGTATCTTCTCCGGTCAATGTGGCTTCGACGAGCCCAAGGCCTACGATTGCGGACTTGTTGACGGCGGATCATGGATCCTCGGCCGATGGTTGGTTGGCCAGCAGGTACATAGTAGCTACTATAACTGTAACATGCGATGTTTTGGGTATCATGTTGCCCTGTGAGTCCACTGTCATGAATGACAAGTCAAGGGCTTTGGTAACCTCGCGTCGGGGCCCATGCGCTCCAACCATGAGCGGCTTTTGTGGGCGGTGTAGCCGCCATTGACCTTTGAGGAAGATTTGCTGATGGAGGAGAGTGCAGCTCGTCGGGCGCTTGATTCGTCGGTTGGCTTTCGATGCTGCTCAAGCTAAGTGTGTTACGCGACTTGTTGATTGTGCTCCTTTATGAGGAAACAGTGGTAGCCCATCAGCATGTTGTGTGAGGCGTACATTAACAGAGGGTTGCCTCATACAACACATAGTTTTAAGAACCGGACCGGTTCACTGGTTAAGAACCGGACCAGGGGCCTTATCGACTTTTTAAGCGCACTAGACCGTCCAGCTAACGAACCAGGAAAAAACAGACAAAAAGCGGTTGAACCAGAGGTTTACTGGAAAACCAGTCGGTGGTTCGACTAGTAGAAAATGTAACATCCTAAAAATATGAAACAATGATCATCAAACTCTAATCACTAAAATTAGGGTTAATGAAAACTTTGATTAATTTAAAAACATATGAATGCATGTGTGTATGTGATGATTTGATAAATGCATGAATGGACTTGTGTGATTCAACAAAATAGTAAGGAATGGTTCTAAGATGAATATAACATCATCTAAAACATTTCCAAACAAAAACAAATAAAGAGAAAATCAAAAACAATTCAATTAAAGCAAATGGTCATTTTTGCCAATCTTGCTCACTAGGTCACTTTGAGTGTTTCTAGTCCAAAATTTCAAACAGAAACTTTTCCAATTCTTTTCACCCCTTACAAGACCAAGTAAAATTGAAGCAAAGCCTACATTTCAAACTTGCAGAAACATTTGACAACCTCATTCAAATCAGAAGTAAAAATTGAATCTTCATCATATGTGAAGATCACACATTTTCAAAACCCAACCAAACCAGTGCTACTTGACCAATCCAACTAACCAGATACTCCCTAGTATGTGCCTAGCAAACCCACCAAGTTTGAATCCAAAATTCAAATTTGAATCTCTTGCGGCCATTTCATCAAAAACCTTGCTGGCATCAAACAAACAAACAACAAACACTATAGTGAGCAGTGATTTTGGCCAACCTTGTTCCCTCTCTAGCTCACTCTATACTCTCAGTAGATGATCTAGCCCAATTAACAAGCCTTAGCACCACTGTGAGCTTGGCATAGCCATTAATGGTGACCATGCCGAGCCTAACTTGCCACCCTCATGTCGATAGCAAGCTAGGAGAAGCACAAAGCCTAGCAAGCATGTCTAGGACACGCAACACCGTCCATCGCCACTCCCTGTCCAAGCCTCGAGCACTGCCAGCCCCTAGACCACACTTTCCGAGCATGCCAAGCCTCTCTACGTGCGAGCTGGGAGCGCGCCAGTGCGCCACACTCGACCAGTGCCCACAGACCATGCTCCGCCCTCGCCTCTTGCAGACATGATCGCCAACACTCCAGCATCCCGCCAGACAACCTCGTTCGCCACCGCGCGGACCACACATGTTGTGCGCCATTAAAATCACCATCGGACCTGCCCAGTGCGTCGACGCATTCCGACCGATCCGCACCGTCCCACGCCTCGCCACCACGCCGTTGAGCTTCGCCAGGGAGCACAGCACCGCCCCCTATCGTCTCCCATGCCATTAGCCCTCTGTGCCGTCGACCACGACGAGCTCAGCCCACGCCCTTCGGTCCCCTTCAGCCACTATAAAAGGAGACCTCCCCCACTCATTTTCTTCACACCAGTTCACTCCCCACCTCTCACTGATCACACCCACTCACTCCCGGAGCAACGCGAGCACCAGGTGTCCGGAATTTCACCGGAGTTAGTCGCTGCAGAGCAGGAGAGGCGCCGTCGATTGGAGTCGCCCCAGGAGAAGCTGTCGGTACCAGGAGAACCGCCGTCGTCGACTTCGCCGTTCGCCCCCGTCGCCGACCATCGCCTGAGCCCCGGTGAGCCTCCCATGACCCCCACCTGCCGCGCTATGGTTGTTTCTCGCCGGTGCTGCCCGACATGGACAATGAACCAGAGCCGTTCGATTAGAGTTAGATCCTACGGTCCTAATGGCCCCATACCGCTTCGACCCTCGTTGTCTCACTGACGAGTGGGGTCGCTCACTTAACCAGCCCGCGCGTGCGCTGTGTGTAGTGGGCCGGCCTAGTTAAACATCCCGCGCAAACCACTGATTCAAATTTAGATTTATTCATTTAATTTCAAACCCAGTTCTGTACCTAGATTCAAAAATCAACCCAGCTCGATTCACTAAAGAAAAAATGCATGAAACCAATTTTGTTAGAAAGGTACCGGAATGCTTAATACAAACCTACTGGAGTCAAACCATTTATATTTGTAGATCACCCATGGTAAAAATAACAAGGCATAAGCTTTTCTGCATTCAAATATTTTTCCAAATTCAACCATAAGAGCTTTTGAGTTGATTCCAACTCTCAAAAATCGCATTTGACCATACCTTTCAGAATATATAAAAATATAGGTTTACTTACAGAAATAATGATCAAGTAATAAAAGAATGCCACATAGGCATTTCCAGTCACTTTAATTAAATAAAATAAAAGGTTAAACCTTATTAAATTGTGACACCACTTTAAATCACATTCTCATGTACTGAAATATGTGGTGATGACATGTGTGAACATGATCCCATGTTTGAGTTGGAGAATATTAAATCTTAAGTAGTTTTTCAATGAGTAGAAATTACTTTTCTCAAAATAAAATAAATGGGACAAGTGCTTTAATCTTGTAATGTTAGTGATGATGCTAGATCACCTAGTGTGAACCTTTGTGTGATGATTAGAAATAGTTAAGTATTCTTTGGTGATTGTGTACCTCGTATTTATTTATAGACGCTAGTACCGACCAAGGATACGAGGAGGAAGGAGGATACTAAGAGGAGGAAGCCAAGGAGAACTTCAACCACTACTCTGCACAAGGCAAGCCAATACTTGCAAGATACACATTAAGCAAGCTACCACTTGCAAGCTCTACTTACAAGCTTATACCCATTTGATGATACCCAATCCTAGTTTTACTTGCAAAGCTTAATACTTTAATTTTTCTTTATCAAGCTTTCTCTTAGAGTTTACTTAGTGACTTATAGATTCTAGAAAGAAAATTGAAGGTAGCATAAAGAGCATAAAATTTGGCCTAAGTTAGATAATCTTGATGTCATCCTAAGGCATGAGATTGAACTTAGTAAATCCCCACTAGCTTATTATCCCTCATTAGTATTTACCCCCACTTGTAGATGCTAGTGCTAAGCATAAAACTTGATCAACTGTAGATGGGAATACTTGGTGAAAATGGTTATGAAAACCTTAGAATGATGAGTCATTCTACTGAAATGTTTTGACATGTGTTCTTGAAGAGCAGATGATTTTGATGATGAAAATGTTGAGGCATGAGCCTTAGCCCTTTATAAAAACTGATGGTTGTCTGGATGCGATAACATTCCAATTTTACCGTACAACCACAATACCCTAAATTTGGGTAGGGCTTGACTAGAAAATTATATACCTTAGTATGGGTTCCCTTGTGGCCAAGGTCTGAGCTGAGGCTACCTTGTGAAGACTATCCACCTGTGGAGTACCCAAGATGACAGTTGGTCATGGTTGGGAGGCCAAACTCACAGGAGAGGTGCCTATACTAGGGCGTGTAATTGAAAGGTTAGGATTGATTATCCGCATACTGAGTAAGGTGAATTTAGGATTGTTCCTGATGGATGTATCGAATGTTGTGGTGAAAGTGTATAATATCTATAGAGTGTCAAACTATTCTAATAGTCGCGTCCGCGGTTATGGACAGTTGGAGTGTCCATACTGTTCACCCGTCAGATGTTTTCAAAATGACTTATGAAATGATTTATGACTTTGACTTGACCACAACAGAGTTGTGACATGAAATGCAAGTTCCCACTTAGGTGTTATAAAATTTTCAACTAGCTTTCTTTGCTTTTGAACTTAGTAGAGGTAAATCTGGCTTTTTGCAAAACAACCCTAGAGCTTAGTATATCCTATTCAAAACCACTTCACTTGTTAGTATTAGTTTGCGAGTACTTAAAGAGTACTCATGGCTTTGTCCCTGGCTATTCCCGTGGCCAGACTATGAAGATGATTATCAGGATGACGGACCGCAGGAAGGTTACGATAACTAGGATCATCTCCCATCATCAGCGTTGCCTGTGACCATGAAGATGGAGCTTCGCCTATGCTATCGTTACTGTTACGTTATTCCGCTGCTTGAGTTGTATTAAGAACTGGATCATGAGATTCTTATTTGTGAAGACCTTATGTATGGTTTGTAATGGATGATGTACAGTGATATCAAATCTGTTATGTCTCAAAAAAATGGTAATCCTAGGATTGCGATGTATGGCATAACAGGCATCTGGGATTAAAAATCCGGGTGTTGACAAGTTGGTATGAGAGCCATCCTGACCATAGGAAACCCTAGTTAGAATGGACGTTTGAATCAAAAACTTAGTTTCAAAACCAAAGGAAGTGAGTATTTACAAAAAAGAACTTATTCTCATTCTGATCACTTGGATTCTTTCATAAAAATTCATCTTCCTCAAAAATTCTTGCAAACTTACATAAAATTTGACACACTTGATCACTCTACTAACTTACTCATCCTATATTATTATAGATGGATGTGAAGTACAACAAGTTTTATCAGTTGGGGAATGGAGGAGACCTCATCTTTGAGCGTGACTTGGACCAACTGGCAGAAATGCTGGAGCGTCCACACCCCGAGTTCTTCGGAGCTCAGCTCAATGAACAGGAAGGAGAAGATCTGCAGTGGTTAGTTGTTGCAAGTCTCTGAGGAAAGATTGAACCTCCCACTGCAGAAGGAATTCAGTTCACATTAAGAGATAACACCTGGCTCGATGGACTGGCCAGGGCAATGCTGGAAGCTCTTTCCCGTCTGTGTGGGCAGAGTATCAATCAAATCAAGGGTGCCCGCTTTGAATTCTACCCAAGGCGTGATGCTATGGGACAGCCACTGGAGGCCCCATACCACCATGAGCTAAAGACTCAGTTGGACCATCTCAACTTCATGATGTATGACCGTCAGAAGGAGTTGGACAATGCATGTTCCTACGCCAACCACAAGTACGCCATCGCCAAGAAGAAGGATCAGACCATCGCCAAGCTAGTGAAGGATCGCAAGGCTCGTCGCCGTCAGCTCGACAAGAAGGAGCGCATCATTGCCCGTATTCGCCACCGAATCACGGATTTGGAGGAGACCATCCACGAGAGATACATGCAGATGGAGGAAAGGGAGAATACAGGGGAAGACCATCGTGGATACCCCTACTCCTATCTCAGCGATGATGATGACTTTCTGGAGGATCTGTCCATGGACTTCTTCACCGATGAGGATGACTTCTCCTTCATCGATGATGATGATGATGAGTACATTGACTCCGAGGAGTAGTAGCACTTGAGCACTAGCGTTAGTGAGTTGTATTCGGTCCCACTGTATCGTAGTTCCCCAGAATGGTTCTTAAAACCATATGTTTTCCTTTGTTGTGGTGTGTTTTTGTATCGTGTGCTATGAATGAATGAATGAAAAGCAAGTTGCTAGAAAAATTTGAATCAAACTTTAAAAACTTTTCAAAACCCCTGAACCTTAGAAATTTCCCTATTTTCTCATGATCTATCTCCATCTTCAGATGCCTCGTGGAGGAAGCAACTCAGCCCCGGACCCAATGTTGCAACTCTTGCAAATGTTGGTTTCTGACCGCAAAGACGAAAGAGCCGAACGCCAAGCCAACTTACCCACCCTTCAACAGATAGCTCAGATGGCCAAAAACAATCAAGGCCATGGAAATCAGGACAACCATGGATCTAAGCTCAAGAATTTCCAGAACACCAATCCACATGTTTTCACTAAGTCAGAAGAGCCCCTAGATGTAGATGATTGGTTGCAAACCATGGAGAACAATCTGGAAGTTGCGGGAGTGGAAGCCAACGAGAAAGTGTTGTTTGCTACCCACTATCTGGACGGTGATGCAAGAGCATGGTGGAACAACGTTCGCGCAAAGACAGGAGGTCAGATGATGACTTGGGAGGATTTCAAAGTCAAGTTCAGCAGAACCCATGTGCCACCGGGTTTAATCAAGAGGATGAGAGATGAATTCATGGAACAGAAACAAGGGAGAATGACAGTAGTGGAATACCGTGACAAATTCTTGTCATTGGCTAGATATGCACCGGATGAGATCGACAATGAAGCCAAGAAGAAAGAGAGATTACTTAATGGTCTACACGATGAAATGCAGACAGTGTTAGTCAATATCCCCTTTGTTGATATTTAAGCTCTAGTGAACTCTGCCATTCAGATGGAAGGAAAGATCAACCAAGACAATGAGAACCGCAAGCGTCGCATGATGCATCAACCAGGAACCCATCATACACCAAAGTATCGCCCCAACCCATCTCCAGGATTTGCCCCAAGAAAAAACAGACCCCAGATGAACCGTACGACCTATCCCAACCGTGGAAACCCAAGGCCCAGAGGAAACCACAACAACCCCGGCCATTCCAGCAATTTCAACCGTGCACCACCCAAGGTCAACAACAACAATGCTGCCACCAACACCAACACTGCCCCAAGGACTGGAAGCAATGTTGTGCCTGTTGCAGCGAAGAATAAGTCGCAAGTGACTTGTTATGAATGTGGAACCAAGGGTCACTATTCCAATGAGTGCCCCAAGAAGATTGCCGTAGCCCCCAATGCAAATGCCCCAGCTTAGCAGCAGCGTCGTGTTTAGCCTGGAAGAAGGTTTGCCCCAGGGAATTCGCTCAACCACAATGGCCGTCTCTTTCTCATGCATGTTGAAGAAGCCCAAGAAGCGCCATATGTCATGCTGGGTATGTTTTCTGTTAACTCAGTACTTGCAAGAGTGATGTTTGATTCTGGAGCATCGCACTCATTTGTTACTGAAGAATTTGCATGCACTAGTAAGATTCAACCAACCAAATTGAAGCATGTTATGATTGTTCAAATACCTGGTTCAACCACCAAAGCTAGGAAAATTTGCAAAGCCGTCCCTATCCGAATCCATGGCATAGATTTTTATGCTAATCTAATAGTACTCGAAACTAACGGTTTGGAAGTAGTACTAGGAACGGATTGGATGTCCAAACACAAAGTATTAGTGGACTGTGCCAAGAAAGCCATAACCATGACCAGTACAGCCAGAATATCAGTCGAGCATATATCTGAAACCTTGTCCCATCAATTCAAGTGCAACAAGAGTATAGCCCAGCCAACCATTGACCAAGTCCGGATAGTCTGTGAATACCCCGATGTATTTCTAGATGTTTTGCCCGGTATGCCCCCAGATCGGGATATCGAGTTTATCATTGAACTAATCCCTGGAACCGGACCCATAGCCTAGAGACCATAGAGTATGAACCCGTCTGAACTAGTGGAACTGAAGAAGCAATTGGATGCTATGCTGGAAATTGGATTGATTCAACCAAGTGTGTCACCTTGGAGATCCTCTGTCTTGTTTGTGGACAAGAAAGATAGAGGTAACCGTTTGTCTATGGATTATCGGAAGATGAATGATGTCACTATCAAGAACAAGTACCCGTTGCCAAAGATAGAAGACCTGTTTGACCAGTTTACTGGTGCGAATGTGTTTTCTAAGATTGATCTTAGAACTGGATATTATCAACTCAAGATTCGCATAGAGGATATTCCAAAGACTGCCTTTACCACCAGATATGGATTATATGGATTATACGAGTATACTGTCATGTCTTTTGGATTAACCAACGCCCCTTCTTATTTCATGAACCTCATGAATAATATTTTTACGGACTTCCTGGATAATTTTGCCATTGTTTTCATCAACGACATTCTGATTTATTCCAAATCAGAAGAAGAACATGAGCTACACCTAAGGACCATTCTTTGCACCCTTAGATATCATTAGCTATATGCCAAGTTTAGCAAATGTGAATTCTGGTTACAGGAGGTAGGATTCCTCGGACATATTGTATCAGCCGGAGGAATTGACGTTGACCCTGCGAAGGTGAAGGATGTTGAAGACTAGCAAGCCCCAACCACTCAAACCCAAGTTCGTGTATTTCTCGGATTAGCGGTATACTAACGCAAGTTTGTAGAAGGATTCTCAAGTATCGCTAGACCCATGACCAAATTGTTGAAGAAGGCAAGAAGTTTGAATGGACTGACAAATGTGAAGCAAGTTTTCAAGAACTCAAGAGAAGATTGATTTCAGCCCCAATATTGATCATGCCGGATATCACGAAGCCCTTTGATGTCTATTGTGACGCATCCAAGATAGGTCTCGGATGTGTGCTAATGCAAGAAGGCAAAGTTATATCTTATCTATCCCGACAACTGAAACA
Source organism: Avena longiglumis (assembly GCA_030063025.1). NCBI lineage: Eukaryota > Viridiplantae > Streptophyta > Magnoliopsida > Poales > Poaceae > Avena > Avena longiglumis. The sequence continues at coordinate 308,825,566 of CP125976.1, read as the reverse complement.
GCATGAACAGAATTATCCAACCCATGACCTTGAACTAGCAGCCGTAGTTCTAGCCTTGAAGACATGGAGGCATTACCTCATGAGAAACCGTTGTGAGATTTATTCGGATCACAAGAGCATGAAGTATATATTCACTCATAAGGAGCTGAATATGAGGCAGAGAAGATGGATTAAGTTAATCAAGGACTATGATATGGATATTCACTATCACCCCGGTAAAGCCAATGTGGTAGCAGATGCCCTTAGCCAATTTGATGTGTCGTTTGAACTCCATGATTCTGAAAGAGAAACCAAGTTTGCACAAAGAGATGGAAGATTTCAGAATGGAATTAGTAAGTGAAGGATTTTTGGCTAGCATATAACTTCAACCCACTTTGATCAATCAGGTCAAGGAGGCCCAGAAAGTAAATGCTAGTATCGACGGAATCAAACGTCGTATCAGTATAGGCAAAGTACCTGGATTCATCAAAGACGAAGAAGGAGTTTTGTGGTACAAAGGACGTCTCTGTGTACCAGCAGATTCGGAGTTGAAAGAAGTTATTTTGAAAGAATCCCATGATACTCTTTATTATATCCACCCCGGAGGAACAAAGATGTATTAGGATTTGAAGGAGCAATTTTGGTGGCATAAGATGAAGAGAGAAATCGGAAGCTATATCGCCAAGTGTGATATATGTCGGAGAGTCAAGGCGGGACATCAAAGACCCGCAGAACTGTTGCAACCCTTACAGATTCCGGAATGGAAATGGGATTCAATTGGAATGGACTTTATCACCGGATTGCCTACTTCTAGTAGGGGAAATGACTCTATATGTGTCATAGTTGATAGATTGTCCAAAGTCGCCCATTTCTTACCAGTCAAGACCACTTACCAGAGTTCGAACCTAGCAGAGTTGTACATCGCTAGAATCGTGAGTTTGCACGGAGTCCCCAAGAACATCGTATCGGATCGAGGAACTCAGTTTACCTCGAGATTCTGGAATAAAGTACAAGAAGGTTTAGGAACCCGACTAGATTTCAGTACAGCGTATCACCCTCAGACCGATGGACAAACGGAGCGAGTAAATCAAATACTCGAAGATATGTTGAGAGCATGTGTGCTAGAGTATGGATCTAAATGGGAAGACTGTCTGAATTTCGCAGAATTTTCATACAACAACATTTACCAAGCTAGTTTGCAAATGGCCCCATTTGAATTCATGTATGGAAGGAAGTGTCGCTCCCCTTTGAATTGGTCGGAAGTAGGAGAGAGTCAGATTTTCGGACCCGACGTCCTACGAGAAGTAGAAGAGAAAGTTCACAAGATTCGTGAGCACCTCAAGACCGCCCAGTCAAGACAGAAGAGTTACGCCGACAAGAGACGTCGAGACCTCGCTTTCAACATCGGAGATTTTGTGTATCTCAAAGTGTCGCCTTTGAAGGGAATACAGCGTTTCCAGCTCAAATCAAAGTTATCCCCCAGATATATCGGACCTTTCAAGATTTTGAATCGTCGAGGAGAAGTATCATATCAATTGGAACTGCCCGAGGAAATGTTAGCAGTGCATAATGTGTTCCATATATCGTTACTTCGCAAATGCCTTGAAGTTCCGGAGAAGACCGAAGTTTTCAAGAACATTGATCACCGGACCATAGAGATCAACGATGACCTGACGTATCCCGAAGTACCCATCCATATCTTGGAAGAAGCTTTCAGAACCACCAGAACCCGAAGAATTTCTCGAGATTCAGTGGAGCAACCACACTAAAGAATAAGCTACCTGGGAGCGAGAAGATCACATCAGGACGGATTTTCTCGATCTCTTTAAATCCTAGGTAATCTTTTTCTTCTTTTTCAAATCTCGGGACGAGATTTTGTTTAAGGAGGGAAGGTTTGTAACATCCTAAAAATATGAAACAATGATCATCAAACTCTAATCACTAAAATTAGGGTTAACAAAAAAACTTTGATTAATTTAAAAACATATGAATGCATGTGTGTATGTGATGATTTGATAAATGCATGAATGGACTTGTGTGATTCAAATAAATAGTAAGGAACGGTTCTAAGATGAATATAACATCATCTAAAACATTTCCAAACAGGAAAAAATAAAGAGAAAATCAAAAACAATTCAATTAAAGCAAATGGTCATTTTTGCCAATCTTGCTCACCAGGTCACTTTGAGTGTTTCTAGTCCAAAATTTCAAACAGAAAATTTTCCAATTCTTTTCACCCCTTACAAGACCAAGTAAAAGTGAAGCAAAGCCCACATTTCAAACTTGCAGAAACATTTGACAACCTCATTCAAATCACAAGTAAAAATTGAATCTTCATCATATGTGAAGATCACACATTTTCAAAACCCAACCAAACTAGTGCCACTTGACCAATCCAACTAACCAGATACTCCCTAGTATGTGCCTAGCAAACCCACCAAGTTTGAATACAATATTCAAATTTGAATCTCTTGCGGCCATTTCATCAAACACCTTGCTGGCATCAAACAAACAACAAACACTATAGTGAGCAGATATTTTGGCCAACCTTGTTCCCTCTCTTGCTCACTCTATACTCTCAGTAGATGATCTAGCCCAATTAACAAGCCTTAGCACCACTGTGAACTTGGCATAGCCATTAATGGTGACCATGCCGAGCCTAACTTGCCACCCTCATGTCGACAGCAAGCTAGGAGAAGCACCAACCCTAGCAAGCATGTATGGGACACACAGCACCGTCCACCGCCACTTCCTACCCAAGCCTCGAGCACTGCCAGCCCCTGGACCACACTGCCCGAGCATGCCAAGCCTCTCTGCGTGCGAGACGAGAGCGCCTAGTGCGCCACACTCGACCAGCGCCCACAGACCGCGCGCCGCCCTCTCCGCTTGCGGACGTGATCGCCAACACTCCAGCACCCCGCCAGACAACATCGTTCGCCGCCACACGGACCATGCATGTTGTGCGCCATTAAAATCACCGTCGGACCTGCCCAGTGCGTCGACGCGTTCTGACCGATCAGCACCGCCCCACACCTTGCCACCACGCCGTTGAGCTTCGCCAGGGAGCACAGCACTACCCCCTATTGTCGCCCATGCCATTAGCCCTCTGTGCCGTCGACCACGACGAGCTCAGTCCGCGCCCGTCGGTCCCCTTCAGCCACTATAAAAGGAAACCTCCCCCGCTCGTTTTCTTCACACCAGTTCAGTCCCCACCTCTCACTGATCACACCCACTCACTCCCGGAGCAAGGCGAGCACCAGGTGGCCGGAATTTCACTGGAGTTCGCTGCTGCAGAGGAGGAGAAGCACCGTCGATTGGAGCCGCCCTAGGAGAAGCTGCTGGTACCAGGAGAACCGCCATCGTCGACTTCGTCGTTCGCCCCCGTCGCCGACCATCGCCTAAGCCCCGGTGAGACTCCCACGACCCCGACCTTCTATGCTAGGGTTCTTTCTCGTCGGCGCTGCACGAAGTGGATGATGAAGGAGAGCCGTTCGATTAGAGTTAGATCCTACGGACCTAATCGCCCCATACCGCTTCGCCCCATGTTGTCTCACTGACGAGTGGTGTCGCTCACTTAACCAGCCCGCGCGTGCGCTGTGTGTAGTGGGCCGGCCCAGTTAAACATCCTACACAACCCACTGATTCAAATTTAGTTTTATTCATTTAATTTCAAACCCAGTTCTGTACCTAGATTCAAAAATCAACCCAGCTCGATTCACTAAACCAAAATGCATGAAACAAATTTTGTTATAAAGATACTGGAATGCTTAATCCAAGCCCGTTGGATTCAAACCATTTAGATTTGTAGATCACCCATGGTAAAAATAACAAGGCAAAAGCTTTTCTGCATACAATTTTTTTTCAAAATTCAACCATAAGATCTTTTGAGTTGATTCCAACTCTCAAAAATCACATTTGACCATACCTTTCAGAATATATAAAAATATATAGGTTTACTTACAGAAATAATGATCAATTAATAAAACAATGCCACATAGGCATTTCTAGTCACTTTAATTAAATAAAATAAAAAGGTTAAACCTTATTAAATTGTGACACCACTTTAAATCACATTCTCATGTACTGAAATATGTGATGATGACATGTGTCAACATGATCCCATGTTTGAGTTGGAGTATATTAAATCTTAAGTAGTTTTTCAATGAGTAGAAATTACTTTTCTCAAAATAAAATAAATGGGACAAGTGCTTTAATCTTGTAATGTTAGTGATGATGCTATATCACCTAGTGTGAACCTTTGTGTGATGATTAGAAATAGTTAAGTATTGTTTGGTGATTGTGTACCTCGTATTTATTTATAGACACTAGTACCGACCAAGGATACGAGGAGGAAGGAGGATACTATGAGGAAGAAGCCGAGGAGAACTTCAACCACTGCTCTGCACAAGGCAAGCCAATACTTGCAAGATACTCATTAAGCAAGCTACCACTTGCAAGCTCTACTTACAAGATTATACCCATTTGATGATACCCAATCCTAGTTTTACTTGCAAAGCTTAATACTTTAATTTTTCTTTATCAAGCTTTCTCTTAGAGTTTACTTAGTGACTTATAGATTCTAGAAAGAAAATTGAAGGTAGCATAAAGAGCATAAAATTTGGCCTAAGTTAGATAATCTTGATGTCATCCTAAGGCATGAGATTGAACTTAGTAAATCCCCACTAGCTTATTATCCCTCATTAGTATTTACCCCCACTTGTAGATGCTAGTGCTAAGCATAAAACTTGATCAACTGTAGATGGGAATACTTGGTGAAAATGGTTATGAAAACCTTAGAATGATGAGTCATTCAACTGAAATGTTTTGACATGTGTTATTGAACAGCAGATGATTTTGATTATGAAAATGTTGAGGCATGAGCCTTAGCCCTTTATAAAACTGATGGTTGTCTGGATGTGATAACATTCCAATTTTACCGTACAACCACAATACCCGAAATTTGGGTAGGGCTTGGCTAGAAAATTATATACCTTAGTATGGGTTCCCTTGCGGCCAAGGTCTGAGCTGAGGCTACCTTGTGAAGACTATCCACCTATGGAGTACCCAAGATGGCAGTTGGTCATGGTTGGGAGGCCAAACTCACAGGAGAGGTGCCTATACTAGGGCGTGTAATTGAAAGGTTAGGATTGATTATCCGCATACTGAGTATGGTGAATTTAGGATTGTTCCTGACAGATGTATCGAATGTTGTGGTGAAAGTGTATAATATTTGTAGAGTGTCAAACTATTCGAATAGCTGCGTCCGCTGTTATGGACAGTTGGAGTGGCCATACTGTTCCCCCGTTAGATGTTTTCAAAATGACTTGACCACAATAGAGTTGTGACATGAAATGCAAGTTCCCATTTAGGTGTTATAAAATTTTCAACTAGCTTTCTTTGCTTTTGAACTTAGTAGAGGTAAATCTGGCTTTTTGCAAAACAACCCTAGAGCTTAGTATATCCTATTCAAAACCACTTCACTTGTTAGTATTAGTTTGCGAGTACTTAAAGAGTACTCATGGCTTTGTCCCTGGCTATTCCCGTGGCCAGACTATGAAGAGGAGTATCAGGATGACGGACCGCAGGAAGGTTACGATAACTAGGATCATCTCCCATCGTCAGTGTTGCCTATGACCATGAAGATGGAGCTTCGCCTACGCTATCGTTACTATTACGTTATTCCGCTGCTTGAATTGTATTAATAACTGGATCATGAGATCCTTATTTGTGTAAGACCTTATTTATGGTTTGTAATGGATGATGTACAATGATATCAAATGTGTTATGACTCGCAAAAATGGTAATCCTGGGATTGCGATGTATGGCATAACAGGCATCTAGGATTAAAATTCCGGGTGTTGAAAAAAAACCGTCCAGGAAATAAAATATGGCGCTGCGTTTGGGATTCGATCCCAAGACGTCCTTCTCGGCCTCTCTGACCCTCTCCCACTCGGAATCGTTGAGGTGGATCTGCTGAAGAGCCGATTCTCCACCATCAGTGGCTTCAGGGTTTCGAGGACCAGTCCCGTCGGGATTCATAGGAGGGCCGCCATTGACGTTGGTGTTTGGAGGACGACCTCCCTTCGCAGCATTGGGAGCTTGCGGATCGGTCCTGTTGCCTCCTTTGTCGTGGGTGTCATGTCCGTTGACAAAGAGAACGCACATGAAGCAATGAGGGAGGTCATTTCTCCCACATCTTTCAGATCTAGAACCGTAGGTTCCTTCCTCTATTGGCGGGTCACAGCGGCTAGAGTTGTAGTTTCTGCTATCTATGTCATACGTTGGCGTGGGTGCACGGAGCGCACAAATTGGAGGTATCCATGAGTTAGGTGCGATCGCCGGCGGCGTCACCCGCTTAGGGAAGCGGAGCATGCCAATCTGTCCAACCTAGAAGCTTAGGGTACCAAGAAACATGTCGACTCCGTCTGATATGGAGTCGAAGTCCAGGCGAGTTGCCGGCAAGTGGACGGTTAAGTCGATGGTGTCAAAGAGAAGCTGATTCTCCATTGCAGAAGAATCGAAGATCGTGGTTGATCTGGCTGTCATGATAATAACATCAACATCCCCAGTTCCCACAGACGGGGCCAATTGACGAGGGTTAAACTCATCAATGCCCATTGTTATGGGCTTGGGTTTTGGAGAAGAAGGGGACGCTGGAGAAGAAACAAGGGACATGATATTTACCCAGGTTCGGGCCCTTAGAGGGAAACCTTACTCCTTCTTGTCTTCTCTAGATGGACGGCGAAGCCGAAGGTTACATGGGTGCGCATATGAGATCTGGTGGGTGTGTATGTTAGGGTTGTGGATCGTCCTCCTCATCATGCCCTCATGGCCTTTATATAGGTAGGCCAGGTCTCGGGGGTAGGTCGAGTCGGTTACAAGTTAGGTTTTTTCCCTTTGAGTTTCTATCTAAAGCTAGTCGTGTTCTCAAAGGAGTCGCTTCCTTCTTAGGCTTGGGCCAATCACAATTGTCCTGGTCTTTGCCATCAGGGGCACATCATCTCAGGGGATTTTGCTAGACTGGACCGGGTAGGCTAACATCAGGAATACGTAAGGCGTACCCATGTTAATAGTGGAATGAATAAAACTGCCAACTATGTGAGTTCCTTGGTTTGACTTCCTCGTTTGGTCTCGAGGGGGGGAATACTAGGATGGGTATGTCTGGTTATAGTATCAGGTTGGTTTCGAATAGGTCTTTCTTATCCCTTTATGATAGACGCCAGTTGTATCGAGTCTCTATAGGTTGTTTAGTGCATGCTTCGATGCCGCTTTAGTCCATCATACCTATATAGACGAGAGTCATCGAATTCTAAGTCTCGCCGTGTACTGGCCTTAGTATTGACCGCTCTCATTTTCATTTCCCATTTGTCGGCACCCCTTCTGTTTAGCAGGTTTGAGATCAACGTCGTTAGCAGGGTTACCCTTCCATCTTGGCTTGGGCATGGTTATGGATGCCATTAGTTATTCTTCGGGGCTCTTAGCCCAATTTGCATCTTATCATACTCGGATGTGTATCGTTATCAAGGTGATTTGGATCTTTGTACTATATATATATATATATATATATATATATATGTATTCTTGACTCATGGAGTTGTGTTGTATATATCTGTTCTGTGGATTCCATCATGGACTAATGTGTAATGGTATTACTTAAGTGTCTGGTGGACACCTTTAAATCATTTTTATGCGGATTTGGTATGTCGCTCAAACTCACATAGGGCCGATCCGAAGGTATTACAGATAACAAGGTAAGAATATGGTTTACATGATAGATTTTATTTTTCTGAAACTTTTGATATATTTTAAACATTTTTCTGAATTATAGAATAGTAGTTATTGTATTTACAATATTGGTTATATTTTCTAAAATTAAAACAAACACTGTAAAACCCTTTTGCACTGATGCTACCCCGAGCCACAGTCGTTGACAAAGGGGCCCAGGGCCACCTCAGCCTCCGCGCACGCAAGATAGGTCCCACCCCGGGTTTGACCGGGCTGACCAACATCCACTAATGTCCGCGTGATGCCGGCGTGACATCAGCCGACGGGCTCCTCCCATATTACTGACGGGACGACGGGAGAGGGTGAACAAGGCTACGCGAGCATGCGGTTAGATGCACGCACGTATAGGGAACCAAACTAGGGCGGCGCCTCTGCGGATTGACCACCGGAGAAGTGGCTGGGATGGCGCACAGCGGGGGAGCTTGTAGGCGATCGGCGCGACAAGTAACCAGAGGTAGCGAGCAAGCAAAAGTGTCCAAGAGCACCAGCAACTCACCGGGATCATGGTGGAGCGGTTTATAGCCGAGGCGAGGTCGGGCGGTGGCGATTATGCGGAAGTCAAACTTCTGGAAGGAGATGTCGATTGGAGCATTTGGGGCCTCTTCGGCTTGCGCCGGTTTGGGCAATCGAGCTAGAATATCAAGAGAGGCTCAAAGGTGGGCTCAACGAGTCAAGGGGTGGTCAAGAACAGCGGCTTCCCAAAGCTCCTGTGAGCTAGGGTTTTTGTGCTAGCGAGAAGAGAGGAAGAGAGAGGGAGCGGACAAGAATGAGGACGTGGGAAGACAAGAACGGCTCGGCGACATTCTTATCTAGCTTCAGGAAGGTGGCGAGCATATTGGCGCGAGTGCGATGGAGGACGGCGAGGAGGTGGCCACCGAGGTGCTTCAAGTCGACTAAGAAGACAACAAGGATAGAACGGACGAAGCGTTACGGCTCTAGATGGGCTGCACGTGGGCTTCGTGTGGCCGAAAAAGGATGCAGCAAAGTGAGCGAAAGGACAGGGTACTGTTGAACTGGGCGGTAGATAAGTAGAAGTGGAAATGGGCCTCGGGCCAAAATTGATCTATTTCGAATCCTTTTTCTATTTCTTATTCTTTTAGTTTTTCTATTTCTCTTTCTATTTAAATTTTGAATTTCATTTGTAATATTTTGTGAATATGTGTTGAACAATATTATATGTTTGGTACTTAAGATTCTCTAAAATGTGTCCCAATTTAATTTTAAATTATTTATATATTATGAAGTCTAGCCTTATTATTATAACTCTATTATTCTTTTGGTGTATAAATTCCTTATAAAATCTATCTTAGGCAATTTGGTTTAAACTTTAAATTTTAGATCTAAAAATATATTACTATTTTCTTCTTATAGGTACTTATTATTTTAATCTTTTGTAAGAGCCTTTGTTATCAATTTTCTTTACATAAGATACAATGAACTTATTAAAGGAAATACTACTATTTATTCATGAAACTTGGCCCTCCTTATAAATTATAGTTTTTAGGAAACTTTATAATAATGACCCTACATTATCATCTAACACATAAAACTCTAAAGAATTGTTGTGGTGAGTAATAATTGTATTTGGTTATAGTATCATATGCATGGTTAATTATAACTGAGATAAGAGGTATAGCTTTGAACTATAAGAGTTTACCATGAGTTTTATGGAACTTATTATACTTATGTATGTATATTGCTAAAGGTCAAGGTTAAAGAATACTTTATTTTCACTAGTGGCCATGGATGATAATTCAATCTAGGGTGATATACTTTGCTTTCTAATGTGTCTTATGAAAAAGAGATAAGATGAATTATCTCATAGCACATATATCTTTGTTGTTTGAAGTAGCAAGGATGTGCTTGAGTGATTGGCTATAGAAAAATATTGATCCTGCCCTAGTCCTGACCTATCGACCCTGCCCTAGTCCATAATGCCGCCCATGCTACCGCAGCATCTACTTCGCGTGTATTTGCCGGCACCCGTCGGAGCCTTGCAGGAGAAACGCCCGTAGCCCTAGAGATCGAACTATGCTAGAGACTCATCTCTTACTTGATTGGTTTGTTTCCTTACATCTAGCCTACTAGTTCTTTGGTTTCCCCGCGAGCAATTGATTAGGTTGGTGAGTAGGACATGTACGTGGGAAATTCTGCTTCAGGTTTGACCATTCTGATATGGGCGTATTTAAGGGAATATGTCCTGAGAGGCAATAATAAAATTATTATTATGTATATTCCAAGTATATGATAGATGTTTATTTTGAATGCTATAATTATATTAATACGGAAACGTTAATACATGTGTGTTTAATAAACAAATGGAAAGTTCCTAGTTATGCCTCTCTTATAAACTAGATTGTTGATTAACAAGATTATCAAGGTTTCATTATCATGGACATTGGATGTTGTTAATAACGAGGTCACAACATTATTGGAATGGTGTGATGAAAATTCATCCAAAGTATAGCATTACAATCAAAGTCATTGCATTTTTATTTCTATAACATCATACGAAGTAATCCTAATCCTTAGACCATGAGATAATATCAATCACTAACACTACAAAAGTATCTTGATAACATCAAACGTCACACCGTAACAGGGAGACTATAAAGATGGGTTCAGTGCTACGAGGTGTTATGTAGAGGCTCATGGATAAAGAGTGGAATTTGTCCATCCCGATGACGGAGAGATATACTCTAGGCCCTCTCGGTGATATCACATTAGTTAGCTTGCAAGCAAGTGATGTGATCACTAGACTGTTATATCACGGGAACAAGAAAAGAGTATATGTCAGTAACGAGGTTGTAACACCCTCAGAATCGGACCTATGCAAGTTTTAGCGAAAACCCGCCAAACCCGCATAGAAACGATTCAAAGGTGCCCACCAGGCACTTGCGTGCGGGTGGAAAACGAAGTAATAACATTACACAACAATCCTCGATGGGACCCACGTAGCAGATATATAACATGACTCCATGAGTCAAGAATACAGATATAATATACAAAGACCCAAATCACCTTGAAAATGACACAGCGTCCGACTATGGACAAGATGCAAATGGGGCTAAGAGCCCTGGAGAATAACCAATGGCGTCCATAACCCTGCCAAAGGAAGGGTAACCCCGCTAACGACGTCGATCTCAAAACCTGCTTAAACAAAAGGGTGCCGACAAAGGGCAAAGGAAAAAGAGCGTCGATCTGAGGCCAGTACACGGCGAGACTAGAATTCGGCGGTCCTCGCCTACATAGGTATGGTGGACTGAAGCGGCAGCGGCAGCATGCACTAAACAACCTATAGAGACTCGATACAACTGGCGGTTATCAGAGAGGGGTAAGGAAGACCTACTCGGAACCAACCTGATGCTACCATCAAACAAACCCATCCTGGCGTTTCCCCCTCGAGACCGATCGAGGAAGTCAACCGAGGAACTCACACCGTTGGCAGTTTTACTTATTCAGTTATCGTTGCAGCAATTACTAGTCAGGTATAGTTAATCATCCTGATAAAGAAAGCAGTGGGCACTTTTAGTTAACCATTCCGTTGTAGTTGCGACACTTACTAATCAGATACAGATAGCATGAGATGAACCCAAAACCCAGCAGTTGTTGGTACTTTTATTCAGCCATTCCGTTGTAGTTGCGATTACTAGTCAGTACAATGGTCGCAGTTTACACTTCAACCAAGCATTGTGGGCGTATTATTAGCCATTCCATTATAGTGAAGCTGATTACTAGGCATGATAAAGTCAAATTTATAACAATAAACTTTAGTTATGCTTGTCTATGGTCGAGATACTGTGCTCCAAGTCGTCCATATCCGCGGACACGGCTTTCAGAAAGTTTTACCCGGCCGGGGTGCACCAATAGCAACACACGCTCGATCAACCTCGGAAAAACCAAATCAAAACCCAATGAGGCTTTCACATTGAACAATCACAGATTCAGAATTATTTCAGGCCACCCCATTGAGTAGAACCGCAACGGCTAGGCGACTCGAGAGCAGACTCAAGGTTTGCGTCGGTGGTACGATCGGGAACCTGAAAGTGTGGCTGGGCTTGTCGATACCGCGAAAACACTCCGCTTACCTAAACAGTACAGTGTGCTCCTCGCACAATTGTAAATACATAAGTAGCATGGCATAAGTACAGGATCGTAAATAAAACCTCAAACTAGTTTGTGGCCCCAAGAAATAAGACTGAATCAAGCTCTGGCTCAGGGGGGTCCCATATACCTCCCGGATGTGGATAGCGCGATAATGAAGGGGTTCGTAGCATGGAAAACAAAAATTTTCTATCGCATACAAACAAACAAGCCAAGATCTATCTACTAGATTGTAGCAACGAGTCGATGGAATAACTTACCCTCGAAGATTCCAAAGCGGTTAACGAGAGCAGATTCTCGTGGGTGATGTAGTCGTACTCTTTCCGATCTCAAGATCGTGTAGACGATCCTTCCGGCGCCACGTTCCGGCAGCGCTCCCGCAGTCGGTCACACGTTCGGTACTCGACCAAAGACCTTCCTCTCCCTTGTTCCAGCAGGCAGCGGAGGTTGTAGCACTCTCCTCGCGATTCCGGCAGCACAACGGCGTGGTGCCGGAAGTAGAGGGGAGATCTCGCAGGGCTTCGTCTTAAGCCGGTGCGAGTATGGTGGAGCTTATGAGAGAGGCTATTAGTGGTCTAGTAATTAGACACACCAATTAGAAGGCTCTAAACCAATTAGAAGGCTCTAAACCGCTGGCTAAAGCAATTAGAAGCTCTAAACCAAAACGGCTCTAAACCGGAGATTAGAGGTAGGAACTTGTGTGTCTCTAGGAGGAGCCCTGCCCCTCCTTTTATGGGAGGGGGGTCTTGGCGCGCCAGGGGAGGGAGGGAGTCCCTCCCCAACTCGGCCTAGGGCTGGGCGCCGGCCTGGAGGAGTCCAACTCCTCCTCCAGGTTGGTTCCAACTCCTCTTGCTTGTTTCCCACAGTTTCCTGTTTTAGCCGTTTGACTTTCAAACTGCCAATTTGACTTTCATGTTTTTGGAACAGCAAGAACACTTAGTACATGATGCAATCATTCCAATATGTAATGACACATTCATGTACCCCTTCCCCCCGGAGTCTTAGGACAATCCGAACCTTCTAGAACATTCGATGAAAACACCGGAATCATTCCCGAACTCCGAAGCGGGACTTTCCTTATATGAATCTTATTCTCCGGACCATTCCGGATCACCTCGTGATATCCCGGATCCCATCCGAGACTCCGAACAACATTCGGTCTCTTTCTCATAATACCATAACTACTCAAACAACGTCGAATCCTTAAGTGTGTCTCCCTACGGTTCGTGAATTATGCGGACATGATCGAGACACTTCTCCGAACAATAACCAATAGAGGAATCTGGAAATTCATATGGCTCCCACATATTTCTACGATTACTTTGCGATCGAATGAACCACTTACATACAATACCAATTTCCCTTTGTCTCACGATAGTTTACTTATCCGAGGTTATGATCGTCGGTATCTCTACATACCTAGTTCAACCTCGTTACCGATAAGTACTCTTTTCTCGTTCCCGTGTTATGTGATCCCTTGTGAGCCAGTCACATGCTTGCAAGCTAATTGGATGACATTCCACCGAGAGGGCCCAGAGTATATCTATCCGTCATATGGATGGACAAATCCCACTCTTTATCCATGTGTTTCAACCAATACTTTCCGAACACTCAATGCCACCTTTATAGCCACCCAGTTACGGTGTGGTGTTTGATGTCATCAAAGCATCCATACGGTAAAGGTGATATGCATGATCTCATGGTCGAAGGAATTAGGTTACTATGTATCAGAAAGCATATAGCAATTGAACTATTTTAAATGACTTGATCTTTATGCTACGCTTAACTATAGGAGTATGTCCATCACATCATTCTCCTAATGATATGACCCTGTTGTTAATAACATCTCTATGTTCATGATCAGGAAACCATGATCATATATTAACCAACAAGCTAGTTTAACAAGAGGCTTTACTAGGGACTCTTATTTTAGTTTACAAATCACACAAGTATTAATGTTTCCGGTTAATACAATTATAGCATGGTATGTAAACATTTATCATAAGTGTGAAGATATGATAATAACCACTTTATTATTGCCTCTTGGGCATATCTCCAACAGTCTCCCACTTGCACTAGAGTCAATAATCTAGTTTCAAACCTTTGTGTATTCAACACCTATGGCTTTCTGGTGTTGTATGTACACTATTGCTAGTGGTCAACTGATCTCCGGATCTGGCACTTCCAGGTCCGTGTGTAATTGCATGTCTTTGCGTCTCTACGCATCCTCTAATGAGATGGCTTTGTATGAATTTGGTCATTCGGTGTGACCTTTAGTTCTTTGGGGTTAAAACATGTTGATAATATTGTCGCACAATATATCTTCATAGTATTATCCCTCTGTGAACTACACCTAGTTTGATAACAAACTACTTGACACAAATGCCCTCTTTGTCGCTATAATAGCGATCATATACTTAGCCTTTTGTTGTAGTATCATCACAATGTCTTAACTTTGGAACTCATCCAAATCCATTATGGCACTCACATTCCATTATATTGTGCCACCCTTAGTTTAGATTGAGATAAACTTAATTTGTACTTTGTGACAAAGCTAGTATCAATGTAGTACTTTTACAATGAACTAACCATCTATTTGTCACTTCTACAAATATTATACTCTTAGTTCTTCCAAAAGATCATAAGAATATCCTTACTATTGTCCAATGATCATCTTATGAATCATTACGGTATATGCTCACAACATTTAGAGCATAGGACATATCTGGATTTGTACATATCACGGTATGATTGATATAAATACTCTTTGTGGTTTCATACATCAAGTATCAATTTATACTTGATTATTTGTTTCACTTTACCAAATGTCAATACACTTGAATATATCATCAACATTGAACTTATTCAATCCTTTCTGTGTGACAAGAACCTCTCTTGTAGTTTCTATATTGAACTCATTCAATATCTTGTCTATGTACTTCTGGCACAACCATATTAGCGTCTATTGATGCCAAATATTTGGGTTTTGCCTAAGTCTTTCATCGGGATGAAATTCTTAATATGTGTTAATAAAAGATACATTATTTCCAATCAACAATATGTCTTCCACATAATGTATTAGAAACATGTCTTAGCGCTCCCACTTAATTTCTTGCAAATGCAAGCATGTCCATTGTCTCTGATGAACTTTTAAACTCCTTTAACAGTTTCATCACAGTGAAGATTCCAACTCCGCAATGCTCACTTTAACCATTGAAGTTTGCATATGCTTTTAGCATCCTTTTGAATTAACAAAACCCTATGGACCGTGTTATGCACATGTCCTAGGTAACGATTCTATTAGAAGAACTTGTTTTGTTTATTCAACTACCATATAACAAATTATATGTAGTGGTTGCTACATTAATCCGTCTAGACTAAATATCACTATGAAAGATCAAATCTTGTCATAGTCAACCTTTGAACATTTTGTGAACTCTTTCCCAACATGTCGACTATTTCATAGATGTAAAACATCCATGTCTATTTCTTTATAGATCCAGACACAACTGTAAGGTCTTACACCTTTCTCGAGGGTCCTTCAAGTTCAAAACTTGATTTCTCGTGTATGGAACTATAACGGATTTTATGGCTTCAAGCCATTTGACGGATTCAGGGCTCATCATCGCTTCTTTGCACGTAGTCGGTTCATTATTCTCAAATAATGATTAAACCCTCAAATCTTGGTATTTGATTGTTTACCCGATCTACTTGTTTCAATAGGAACTTAGATCTTCGTGACTACAACCTTTGAGGTACGTGAGCCATGAGCTTTGTTGTTGCCTTCGGAACACTTTTCGGCGCTGCGCAACTCTGCACATATAGCTAAGGTTCTTTTAACCTTATCAAAGTTCTATTGTCCTCCCACTTTTCTTTTCACGAAAAATTCCTTCCCAAAGAAACTTGACGTTCTAAGCGACAAATACTTTTGTCTCTGGTGTTATGGAGGAATACTCAACAGTTATTCGAAATAATCATACAAAGACAGGTTCATCCGACTTTGGTTGCAAACATCTTTCTTATGCAAAGCATACCAATGTTTTAAGAAAGGACAACTTGGGTTTTATCCCAAACCATAACATATGGTGTCATTTCAACGGATTATGATGGAGCTCTTTTCAGTGGAAAAACGGTAATCTCTAAGCTTTTAATCTTTAAAATATAATGGTAGTTTTATGAATTATACCTTTGATCTTACCATGTCAAACAAGGTTTAATTACATATCTTGAACGCTCCATACTCTTATGGTGTTTCGGGAAATGCAAATCCACGGAACGATTCCTTAAATCTTAGGTATTATGCTAAACTTGTAACTCAAATATCTTCCTTTATGATCCTATCATAAACTATTTATATTCTTGTTACAATGATTTTTTACTTCATCTTGAAAATCTTTGAACTTTTCAAATATTTCACACTTCATCCTTATTAAGTAAATATTCATATATTCACTCAAATTTTCGGAGAAAGCATATGAAGTTGAAATCCATCGCTCTTGACTATACATAATGGACTTCATACAACAATATGTACAAGTTCCAATAAGCTAGTCTATCGTTCCCTTTTGGCCTATGAACGAAGTTTTAATTATCTCTAGGAAAGTTTCTCAAGCGTCATTTGATCAAAATCAAATAGACTCCAAAATTCCATCCATATGGATTTTCTTCATGTTTTCTTTCCAATATAATTTAAACGGCGATGTCACTTCCTAAGTGATCTTTTAATCAATTTGTCTTTCGACATTTTTAGCACTAGTTTTATGGATGTGATTTCTCCAACGAGATTTGTGAATCATCCATCTTTTATGGATTACGGAAATTATTTGAACAACCATTTTGTTCTCATAATACCTAATAAAACAAATCCTGAAGGCAAGCTTTGATGTTTAACGAGCAACACAATAACCCTTTATTTGTTCTCGATGAACATCATCACATATTCTTTTGCTAATTACTTAGGCCACTGTAGTTCATGAATTATGTTGTTTCGTATGACGATTCATACCAACAAATTCAGCATTAAATACTTAAGAACCACATTGTTTAATAAGCAAAGAATATAGCCATAACATGTATATCATCTATATAATTAAACTGAACAATTCTAGTCTTTTCCTTTCTGCCATATATTTATGAGATTCTCTTTCAGTATTTCCTTTTCTATTTGAAAGAATCTATCAACATCAATAGTGGAGTCATACATATGACACATAGTCCAAAGCGTGTATAGTTAAATACTAATGTCTTTGGACTTGCACTTTGAAGTAGATCACCATTATCAAGTGTTTGGTGTTCTTTCAAATTCCTTTCTTTAGTAATCTCTTGGTGTAGTAAACATTTTACCTACATCAAATATTCACCCTTATCATGGAATTATCCATGATCAAGCTACTTTTAGCTTATAACGGTGAATCATGAGTATAATGTTGCTCTCCAAATCCTTTTGGACGATTAGGACAACTAGTGTCTCCAACCTTTTGCAAATTCTCATCAAATATGAGAACATGACTTTAGCCATATTATACTCTATCATGTTGCAACCAAAACTTCGTTTCAGATATCACAATATCTTCCACACATCATGGTTTCAAACAACTCTTTCGGATCCTAGTTAACCTTGATATTAAGACAATCCTTTGAATATCAAGAATCATGGAAACAAACATGATACTTATACACTAACACTTGGAATTGTTACTCTTGATTTAATACTAATTATTAAAATTCATGAAGTAACGGAACTTCTTGAAAGTTTGCAATAGGACTTTTAAACTTTAGATTAACACTTCAAAACAATACGATACCAGTTAAGTAAAGTAACTAACCAGAATTCTATAGTTCTATCATCTCAATTATAACTAAGCGCAAGGTGGTAAACGGATGCCAATGACTACAACAACTATGCAAATTCACTTTGATTTAGTTTATGATAAATTGAGTTCTAATTAATAATTAAATTAATCTAGGTGAACTCCACTCAAAACAATATCCCTCACATTGTTTTAGTGATCACACGAACCAAATCCACCACATCAAAACCGATCATCACGAGAGTTGATATAGCTTCAATGGCGAACAATCAACATGTTCATCATATCTACTATATGACTCATGCTCTACCTTTCGTAATCCGTGTTCCCGAGGCCATGTCCATACATGCTAGGCTCGTCAAGATCAAACCTTAGTTTCCGCATGAGCAAATCTGCTTGCTCACGTTGTATACACTTGCGAATCTAACACACGATCATCACGTGGTGCTTCGAAACAACAAGCTTTAGCAACGGTGCTAACTAAGGGTGAACACTCTATGACTTGAAATTCATGTGCATGAGGGATCATCTTATAATGCTACCGTCGTCTACTAAGCAATACAAGATGCATAAAGGATTAACATCACATGCAATTCAATAATATGTGATATGATATGGCCTTTCTTCTTTGTGCTTCCGATCTCCATCTTCAAGCACGAACATGATCTCCATCATCACCGACATTGCATCAAGGTCAATGATGCTTCTCCATGATTGTCGTCCACCGGCTTCAACTATTACAACTACATTGAATAGACACGCGGGTCTTAACAGAATTTAACGACAACCATATGGCTCTTGCCGGTTGCTTAACTTACAATAAGGAACATTGCATACATCATATATAATCACAATCATGGCCATATCACATCACTTCACACCCCTGCAAAACAAAGTTAGACGCCTCTACTTTCTTTGCATATTTTACGTGGTTTGGGGCTTTCAATAAGTGTCGTTCTAACTTACGAACAAGAACCACAACATTGATACTAGTATTGTTAATCACCCGTTGTAAATTGGATCTTAACTATGCTAGGAGAAACAGGCACCCGCAAAGCCACTTATGAAATACAAGTTGCATGTCAAGCGCGGAGCAAGTCTCATGAACGATGTCATGTAAGGTTAGCCCGGGCCGCTTCATCCCAACATACCGCAAGATGCAAAGTACACAAGAAGCAATCGACAATAAAAGCATCAACGCCCATAATGACCATTGTGTTCTACTCGTGCAACAGATCTACATATAAACCTGGCTCTGATACCACTGAAGGGGTTCGTAGCATGGAAAACAAAAAAATTTCTATCGCATACAAACAAACAAGCCAAGATATATCTACTAGATTGTAGCAACGAGTCGATGGAATAACTTACCCTCGAAGATTCCAAAGCGGTTAACGAGAGCAGATTCTCGTGGGTGATGTAGTCGTACTCTTTCCGATCTCAAGATCGTGTAGACGATCCTTCCGGCGCCACGTTCCCAAGCGCTCCATGATCGGTCACACGTTCGGTACTCGACCAAAGACCTTCCTCTCCCTTGTTCCAAAGCAGGCGGAGGTTGTAGCACTCTCGCGATTCCGGCAACTGGCGTGGTGCCTAAGTAGAGGAGATCTCATGCAGGCTTCGTCTTAAGCCGGTGCGAGTATGGTGGAGCTTATGAGAGAGGCTATTAGTGGTCTAGTAATTAGACACACCAATTAGAAGGCTCTAAACCAATTAGAAGGCTCTAAACCGCTGGCTAAAGCAATTAGAAGCTCTAAACCAAAACGGCTCTAAACCGGAGATTAGAGGTAGGAACTTGTGTGTCTCTAGGAGGAGCCCTTCCCCTCCTTTTATGGGAGGGGGGTCTTGGCGCGCCAGGGGAGGGAGGGAGTCCCTCCCCAACTCGGCCTAGGGCTGGGCGCCGGCCTGGAGGAGTCCAACTCCTCCTCCAGGTTGGTTCCAACTCCTCTTGCTTGTTTCCCACAGTTTCCTGTTTCCCACAGTTTCTTGTTTTAGCCGTTTGACTTTCAAACTGCCAATTTGACTTTCATGTTTTTGGAACAGCAAGAACACTTAGTACATGATGCAATCATTCCAATATGTAATGACACATTCATGTACCCTTCCCCGAGTGCTTGGGACAATCCGAACCTTCTAGAACATTCCCGATGAAAACACCGGAATCATTCCCGAACTCCGAAGCGGGACTTTCCTTATATGAATCTTATTCTCCGGACCATTCCGGATCACCTCGTGATATCCCGGATCCCATCCAAGACTCCGAACAACATTCGGTCTCTTCCTCATAATACCATAACTACTCAAACAACGTCGAATCCTTAAGTGTGTCTCCCTACGGTTCGTGAATTATGCGGACATGATCGAGACACTTCTCCGAACAATAACCAATAGAGGAATCTGGAAATTCATATGGATCCCACATATTTCTACGATTACTTTGCAATCGAATGAACCACTTACATACGATACCAATTTCCCTTTGTCTCACGATAGTTTACTTATCCGAGGTTATGATCGTCGGTATCTCTACATACCTAGTTCAACCTCGTTACCGATAAGTACTCTTTTCTCGTTCCCGTGATATGTGATCCCTTGTGAGCCAGTCACATGCTTGCAAGCTAATTGGATGACATTCCACCGAGAGGGCCCAGAGTATATCTATCCGTCATATGGATGGACAAATCCCACTCTTGATCCATGTGTTTCAACCAATACTTTCCGAACACTCAATGCCACCTTTATAGCCACCCAGTTACGGTGTGGTGTTTGATGTCATCAAAGCATCCATACGGTAAAGGTGATATGCATGATCTCATGGTCGAAGGAATTAGGTTACTATGTATCAGAAAGCATATAGCAATTGAACTATTTTAAATTACTTGATCTTTATGCTACGCTTAACTATAGGAGTATGTCCATCACATCATTCTCCTAATGATATGACCCTGTTGTTAATAACATCTCTATGTTCATGATCAGGAAACCATGATCATATATTAACCAACAAGCTAGTTTAACAAGAGGCTTTACTAGGGACTCTTATTTTAGTTTACAAATCACACAAGTATTAATGTTTCCGGTTAATACAATTATAGCATGGTATGTAAACATTTATCATAAGTGTGAAGATATGATAATAACCACTTTATTATTGCCTCTTGGGCATATCTCCAACAGATAAATCAAGGAACAGGTATCAAGTACTCGGGGTCCTACGGGACACAAGTGGGCGTTCGGAAACCAAAAATTATCTATCACCCACTGATGCCTCTGCTTACTTCAATTTTAGTTGTTAAACAGGAATTAAAGTGAACAATAAGTAAAACTAGGATCATCTCCAACATCAAACAGGCGGCAATACATCAACAACTGTGGCACTTGACGACACGCAACAGCACTTGAGCAAGCGACTACGACGCGCAAGTCCAACTATCTACCAAACAACAGGTAATAGGATGTGTCCAAGGCAATATAGGGCTGCACGGTAGATCACGGGTACGGAAACTAAAGCATCGCAACACATATAGCAATAGATCAACAGGAGGGAAGTAAATACTATAAAAGTAAGATAGGTAGAAAGGGGGGAGATGCTCGCCTGAAAACATTGTCGAAGGTTCAACCGAAGATCGGGACGAAGCTCACATCAACTCAACGGCCTTATCCGCGAAGAAACAAAACACTAGAAGAAACACCGGATGCAATATTTAATACAACGGCAGAAGATCGGCATGATGCATGTATGATGGATGACATGGCAAAGGTGCGATGCAATTAGGTCATATTAAGCGGAACCGAGGTCCCGACAATATTTAGGTGGTTCAAGTTGTTTATCTACCCCGCAAATTAAATGTGGTTTTAGCAAGACAAAAGTGAACACCGGTTCGTTGCATAGATTTAAATGAGGCCAATATGAGACTAGATTTACCCGCATATGGGCCCCATATTTAATTATTAGGTGAATCGGCATAAGGCCCCCAAACCACACAAATATGCATGCAAGTATGGCAATTAATATGCAACAAGTTGGTATCATTTATAAAAATAGGGTATCGAGGAAAAAGGGTCACACATTAGGGTTCGACGATCTTGGTTAGGGTTCGACGGGGTTCGGGGTCGGGGTCCAGGGTTCAGGGTTCGACGGCCTTGGCGGGATCGTTCTCGGACTCCGGGGGTTAGGGTCTTGTCGCATCCGGGTTCTCGGCGAGCTCGGCGTCCGGGAAGGAGAACTTGTCGTTCAGGGTTCTCGGGTCATGTTGTCGGTCATGGCGTTCGGGACGAAGCACTTGTCGCGTCGGGGTCTCGGCCATCGGATCCTCGAAGGAGGTCATGGCGCTTCGAGAGGAGATCTGGGCGTTCACCGAGAGGGGCTCGACAGGGTTCGGGTCTTCGGACGCCGCGAGGAAGATCTTGAGGTACCGGCAGTTCCGTTGTCGGATCGGTCTTCGGAGGCTCGAGATCTCGACGCCTGTGGGTCGGGGAAGGCGATCTTGGGGTTTTTCCGTGTTGGAGTTCTTTAAGTCCCTGGTTACATCCTCACATGTTGGTGGCCACAAAGAACTTGCCGAGAGGAGCTTCAGGAACACCTGACACAACCTGTCTGGAATAGGCCTCATCGAGAACACACGAATGCTATAACGAGCAGATCTTGCGGTTCCTGTCTTTGAAAAGACACCACCAACGGAGCGCACACGGCGGTGGCGAGCAGAGGGGAACCATCGATTGAGACACGAGCCCGGAACCTAGCGACGCACGTGCACGGCATGAAACTCCAGCGAGGAGGGTCCACGAGGCAACAGCAGCCGGGAGGCGCGAGGAGGCAGCGCTTACCTGTGAGGCGGCGAGCTCGACGCGGAGGGGCCGGCCTGGGCTCGGCCGGAGAGAGGCGGAGCGCGCCCAGAGATGAGGCGGCGAGGATGCGGGCGGCAGCGGGACGAGCGGCAGCAGTGCGGACAGGCGTAAGCCCGGCAGGGAAGGCGGGGGTGCGGTGCGGGCGGCGGTGGAGCCAGGGAAGCGGCGGAGGGCGCCTGGGTCGGCGAGGGCTGGGGAGGAGAGGATCCCAGGGCGGCTCGGCGGCGAGTGTGGGTCCGCGATGGCGCTGCAGAGGAAGGCCGAGAAGGGGAGGAGACGGCGTCATGCACAAAGTGACGGACGGCGCGGAGAGAGAGGAAGGGCAGGAGGGCGTCGTGGCAGGAGGTTTGGGGAAGAAGAACGGAGGTGAGGCCTGCTGCGGGGGGCGGGGGCTGCTCGGGGGAGGTGGGCGCGCCAGGTGGGACCGGGGGTGGGGGCCACGCGGGGCTACGGAGGGTGGGGCGGCTGCAGCGTGCCGGCTGCGTGTGTGCGGGGTGTGTGTGGTGGGTTGGGTAGTGGGGCCAGGGGTGGGCTGAGTGGGGGAGGTGAGAGAGAGAGAGGGAGGTATTAAGTGGCAGGATAGGATTGGTTGAGGGGAGAGGAGAGGGTGAGGTGGCAGCGTGTGAGTGGCCAGGGTGATGTGGAGGCTGGGTGTGGGTAGGTAGATTGGTAGGTTTAGGATTTGGTTGGACCGATTTAGTTTTTCTGGGGTGGTCGTTCGGGTCAATCCGGCCCGTTCGACTGCCCCACAAGAATTAATTAAATGTTTTATTTAATTTAATCGCACCGTTTGCAAACCAATAATAGACAACAAAATATTCCGGCGACCCGGGTTTGAATTTGAAAACAAGGCGGGGCGTTTTATAAAACAAAACATGCTTTGCGAAATAGTTTTATGCAAACAATGCATGATGATGACGATGCACTGCACAAATTCAACGCGATTTTCTAGTAGTGGTTTTGCGGGATGCCACAATTCGACACCACTAACAATGGATCTCGCCCTCGAGATCCGCCTCATGGTACCGGAAGGAAGGTCGGCGATCTGCGTCTTCTCGCTTCGTGTAGATCTTCGCGACACCACTAACGATGGTTCCTTCTTCATCTTGAAAACGGCGACACCACCAACAAAGGGTCGTTGCTCCTGATCGTCGAGAGAACACTCCGGGAACAAAAGGTCGAAGGTAGAGGTATCGCAAATAAAGCCACCTAACTTCCGTGGACGGAGTAAAATTGCTGGATCCATCGATTCGACGCATAAGAGTGAATGATAAGAGTGGTAGGGTAGCTACTCCACCCCGCACTCAAACCATTACTCGCACGCGAATAGACGGATTATGCAACCAACTCTCGGAATTAGATCAAGATCTCGACAAGCGAGGTTCGAATAAGGAGTGATGCGCATCATCGGATCTGGCGTAGATGATGTCATCACATCGGGAAACACCGGAAGATACAACAGAAATCGTATGAAAGACACACTGATTAGGTTTCGCGATGGTTCCATTGGCATGAACAACACATGCTCAAGGTATACTCCAACTTCACCAATGCTCGTCCTTCTCATCTGTTTTTCAACGACACGGATATCCAGCAAGGAACACATATGGATCAAGATCTCAAGAACAAAAGATTGGATGAAGGGTACAACAGACAAGTTGCAGATTGATGATCGTAGCACCTCCGTTACAAAAGGGAGAAAACGAAACCCTGAAGGTACGACGGAACCCAACCACGGGAAATCCTGGACTCGAGGAGAGAGAAGAGAGCGGATTCAAAACACGTAGAGGTAAGAGGAGAACAGCAGAGGGGTAAGGAGTAAAGTCAGACCTAATCAGAACTATCCAACCGATTTTCAAAAATAGTTTTGACACTCTACTTCGGCCGTTAGCTAGGTTATCCTACAGGCTGGACTTGCGGGGTATCGCAACAGCTGAGCTGTGATACCACTCTGTAACACCCTCAGAATCGGACCTATGCAAGTTTTAGCGAAAACCCGCCAAACCCGCATAGAAACGATTCAAAGGTGCCCACCAGGCACTTGCGTGCGGGTGGAAAACGAAGTAATAACATTACACAACAGTCCTCGATGGGACCCACAGAACAGATATATATAACAGTGACTCCATGAGTCAAGAATACAGATATAATATACAAAGACCCAAATCACCTTGAAAATGACACAGCGTCCGACTATGGACAAGATGCAAATGGGGCTAAGAGCCCTGGAGAATAACCAATGGCGTCCATAACCCTGCCCAGGCCAAGCCGGAAGGGTAACCCTACTAACGACGTCGATCTCAAAACCTGCTTAAACAAAAGGGGTGCCGACAAAGGGCAAAGGAAAAAGAGGAGCGTCAGTACTGAGGCCAGTACACGGCGAGACTAGAATTCGGCGGTCCTCGCCTACATAGGTATGGTGGATCAAGCGGCAAAGATGCACTAAACAACCTATAGAGACTCGATACAACCGGCGGTTATCGAGAGGGTAAGGAAGACCTACTCGGAACCAACCTGATGCTACCATCAAACAAACCCATCCTGGCGTTTCCCCCTCGAGACCGATCGAGGAAGTCAACCGAGGAACTCACACCGTTGGCAGTTTTACTTATTCAGTTATCGTTGCAGCAATTACTAGTCAGGTATAGTTAATCATCCTGATAAAGAAAGCAGTGGGCACTTTTAGTTAACCATTCCGTTGTAGTTGCGACACTTACTAATCAGATACAGATAGCATGAGATGAACCCAAAACCCAGCAGTTGTTGGTACTTTTATTCAGCCATTCCGTTGTAGTTGCAGTACTTACTAGTCAGGTACAATGGTCGCAAGCGACACTTCAACCAAGCAGTTGTGGGCAGTATTATTAGCCATTCCATTATAGTGAAGTTGATTACTAGTCATGATAAAGTCAAATTTATAACAATAAACTTTAGTTATGCTTGTCTATGGTCGAGATACTGTGCTCCAAGTCGTCCATATCCGCGGACACGGCTTTCAGAAAGTTTTACCCGGCCGGGGTGCACCAATAGCAACACACGCTCGATCAACCTCGGAAAAACCAAATCAAAACACAACGAGGCTTTCACGACTGAACAATCACAGGATTCAGAATTATTTCAGGGGGCCACCCCATTGAGTAGAACTGCAACGAAGCTAGCTGACTCCGAGACGGACTCAAGGTTTGCGTCAGTGGCTGTAAACGACTGGGAACCCGAAAGTGTGGCTGGGCTTGTCGATACCGCGAAAACACTCCGCTTACCTAAATAGACAAAGGTGCTCCTCGCACAATTGTAAATACATAAGTAGCATGGCATCGACAGATCGTAAATAAAACCTCAAACTAGTTTGTGGCCCCAAGAAATAAGACTGAATCAAGCTCTGGCTCAGGGGGGTCCCATATACCTCCCGGATGTGGATAGCGCGATAAATCGAGGAACAGGTATCAAGTACTCGGGGTCCTACGGGACACAAGTGGGCGTTCGGAAACCAAAAATTATCTATCACCCACCGATGCCTCTGCTTACTTCAATTTTAGTTGTTAAACAGGAATTAAAGTGAACAATAAGTAAAACTAGGATCATCTCCAACATCAAACAGGCGGCAATACATCAACAACTATGGCACTTGACGACACGCAACAGCACTTGAGCAAGCGACTACGACGCGCAAGTCCAACTATCTACCAAACAACAGGTAATAGGATGTGTCCAAGGCAATATAGGGCTGCACGGTAGATCACGGGTACGGAAACTAAAGCATCGCAACATAGATAGCAATAGATCAACAGGAGGGAAGTAAATACTATAAAAGTAAGATAGGTAGAAAGGGGGAGATGCTCGCCTGAAAACATTGTCGAAGGTTCAACCGAAGATCGGGACGAAGCTCACATCAACTCAACGGCCTTATCCGCGAAGAAACAAAACACTAGAAGAAACACCGGATGCAATATTTAATACAACGGCAGAAGATCGGCATGATGCATGTATGATGGATGACATGGCAAAGGTGCGATGCAATTAGGTCATATTAAGCGGAACCGGGGTCCCGACAATATTTAGGTGGTTCAAGTTGTTTATCTACCCCACAAATTAAATGTGGTTTTAGCAAGACAAAAGTGAACACCGGTTCGTTGCATAGATTTAAATGAGGCCAATATGAGACTAGATTTGCCCGCATATGGGCCCCATATTTAATTATTAGGTGAATCGGCATAAGGCCCCCAAACCACACAAATATGCATGCAAGTATGGCAATTAATATGCAAGAAGTTGGTATCATTTATAAAAATAGGGTATCGGGGAAAAAGGGTCACACATTAGGGTTCGACGATCTTGGTTAGGGTTCGACGGGGTTCGGGGTCGGGGTCCAGGGTTCAGGGTTCGACGGCCTCGGCGGGATCGTTCTCGGACTCCGGGGGTTAGGGTCTTGTCGCATCCGGGTTCTCGGCGAGCTCGGCGTCCGGGAAGGAGAACTTGTCGTTCAGGGTTCTCGGGTCATGTTGTCGGTCATGGCGTTCAGGACGAAGCACTTGTCGCGTCGGGGTCTCGGCCATCGGATCCTCGAAGGAGGTCATGGCGCTTCGAGAGGAGATCTGGGCGTTCACCGAGAGGGGCTCGACAGGGTTCGGGTCTTCGGACGCCGCGAGGAAGATCTTGAGGTACCGGCGGTTCCGTTGTCGGATCGGTCTTCGGAGGCTCGAGATCTCGACGCCTGTGGGTCGGGGAAGGCGATCTTGGGGTTTTTCCGTGTTGGAGTTCTTAAAGTCCCTGGTTACATCCTCACATGTTGGTGGCCACAAAGAACTTGCCGAGAGGAGCTTCAGGAACACCTGACACAACCTGTCTGGAATAGGCCTCATCGAGAACACACGAATGCTATAACGAGCAGATCTTGCGGTTCCTGTCTTTGAAAAGACACCACCAACGGAAACTGCACACGGCGGTGGCGAACAGAGGGGGCACCACTGGATTGAGACACGCGAGCCCAGGAACCTAGCGACGACGGCACGTGCACGACGCGCGGAAACTCCAGCGAGGAGGGGTCCACGAGGCAGAAACAGCGAGCTGGTAGGCGCAGGGGAGCTGGGCGGCGCTTGGGCCACGCAGGGCGACGAGGAGCTCGACGCGGAGGGGCCGGGAGGCGCGGGCTCGGCCGGAGAGGAGGCGGAGCGCGGCCCAGGAGAGGAGGCGACGAGGATGCGGGCGACGGCGGGGACGAGGCGGCACAAAGTGACGAAGCCAGCCGCCGACGGGAAGACGGGAAGTGCGGGTGGAGCCCGGGAAGCGAGGGGAGGGCGACGCTGGGTCGGCGAGGCTGGGGAGGAGAGGGATCAGGGCGGCTCCGCGGGCGGGCGGTCGCCGATGCGGGAGGAGGACCGGCGAGGGGGGCACGCGCGGGGCGAGGTGGGGTCCGGCGGCTGCAGAGAAGGCCGAGAAGGAGGAGACGGCGTTGGCACGCAGCGGACGGACGGCATTGGAGAGGAAGGAGAGCGCGCGGGCAGGAGGGCGTCGGGGCAGGAGGTTTGGGGAAGAAGAACGGAGGTGAGGGCCTGCTGCGAGGGGCGGGGGCTGCTCGGGGGAGGTGGGCGCGCCAGGTGGGACCGGGGATGGGGGCCACGCGGGGCTACGGAGGGTGGGGCGGCTGCAGCGTGCCGGCTGCGTGTGTGTGGGGTGTGTGTGGTGGGTTGGGTAGTGGGGCCAGGGGGTGGGCTGAGTGGGGGAGGTGAGAGAGAGAGGAGGTATTAAGTGGCGTGGATAGGATTGGTTGAGGGAGAGGAGAGGTGAGGTGGCGTGTGAGTGGCTGTGGTGATGTGGAGGCTGGGTGTGGGTAGGTAGATTGGTAGGTTTAGGATTTGGTTGGACCGATTTAGTTTTTCTGGGGTGGTCGTTCGGGTCAATCCGGCCCGTTCGACTGCCCCACAAGAATTAATTAAATGTTTTATTTAATTTAATCGCACCGTTTGCAAACCAATAATAGACAACAAAATATTCCGGCGACCCGGGTTTGAATTTGAAAACAAGGCGGGGCGTTTTATAAAACAAAACATGCTTTGCGAAATAGTTTTATGCAAACAATGCATGATGATGACGATGCACTGTACAAATTCAACGCGATTTTCTAGTAGTGGTTTTGCGGGATGCCACAGAGGTCAAACTAGGTATGGATATACCGATGATCGAATCTCGGACATGTAATATATCGCGAGACAAAGGTATTAAGTTACTGGCGTAAAAGGTTCTCACGATCATAAAAAGTCATCGTTGAATGTGTGGGAGTCAGTACGGATCTACAGGTCCCGCTTCTGATTATTTACCTGAGAGGGGTCTCGATCATGTCTGCATTATTCGCGAACCGTAGGGTGACACACTTAAGAGACACCGACACCATTTGGAACAAATAGTTTCTAGACGAAAATATTTACAAAGCGCAGGAATTTATTTCACTAGAAACCAGAATTGTTTCGGGTGAAATTGCTGAAAGTGTTTCTGCATGTGAAATAGAATACTAGCAAGGGGTTTTATGTGAATGTTTGTTAATTAATGTAATTGGTAAAATTATGAATAAATAAATAAAACGAGTTTTATTTAAAAAGAGATTACATTAAATTTGGTGGAAATTTAATGGGATTTTTTAGTGGGATTTTGAGTGAAGAATGAAGGGGCAAATTGTGAGTGGGAGCTCCACCCACATGAATGGAGAGAGGGGAAGGGGCATTCTCCTTGGCCACCGGCCGCACCCCTTGGGGTGCCCCCTCCTATAAAAGGACCCCCTCAAGTTTTAAAAAAAAGGACCCCCTCTCTCTCGCATACTCACACCTCCTCGTGAAGGATCTCTCTCCCCTATAATTTATTTCCCATGGTCTTGGACTAGCGAGATACATATTTTCGGTGGCTTTTCATTTCGAAAGAGTTGTTGCTTCTGCTGCATCGCTGGAGCGAGGAGGCGGAGGTTGCTCGGTGGCTTGGACGTGTGTGCGAGTACGGATGCGCTGCTGATTTGCGGCGCTGGACTTCTTCTCAATCTTAAAATCGGCAAGCGTTCTTCTACATCATCCACGAGTACAACCTTGTTAAACTATGTCGGTCTACAAGGGTATGTTTTCTATGAATGTACATCCACCCGTTACTTATATCTAGTAGATAGGTCTTAGTACTTAGTTGTTCTCATCGTACGAAATTTTTTATTTTCTAACATTCGAACCCTACACGTATGTTTTAGCCTAGCGTCAGTTTAGTCAGGAGGCATATTTGAACCAAAGAAATCGGCTACCTATCAAAGGCGTGTAGTCATAATTCCTAATGGTTTTGTTTTACCAATCCAAGTACGAGTTGGTAATAGCGGGTTTTCACTATTTTTTGTGTCTCTAAATAATGGATCTAGCAGTTTGCACTTCTTGGCTTTCGATGAGTGTCTCATCTATAAATAGAGGTGTGCTTTGGTCCTCCACCCCTAAACTTAAGCTACATGGGCCTTGTTATTTTTTTGACCGGTCGAAATCCTTATCGAGATCACGTATATCTCTGTATATATGTACTCGGTCGAACTGGGTATAATCCACGCTTCGATCGGCCGATCTCACCTCCTATTATCGCGATCTACGTCTTTGTATGTCATATTTTTAATTTTTTTTGTTGTTGTTATATAACTTCTGATTTTCGCCTTCCGCATACACATGAGCATACGTATGTGGTGAGTATATGTCTAAGAGGACCATATGGAGTTCGGGTGGTTCTGTACGATCCTCTAAACAATCGGAATCGAGTTTTTGTTTGTCAAAATTTGAAAGAGGGGGTGGGGGACCGAAGCAAAAGTGCTATAAATTAGCTAAAATTTGGACCACGCACAATCGTTAGTAATACTAAATGTAAAGTCCTAACTTCATGCTAAGTGGTAGTGGTCTGGGTAAACTAGTTTTGTTCCTAATATTTAAATCATGATTGGTCACCGCAACTTTCTTAAAAGATTTTCTAATCATCAAATGTGTAATATCGGGATAGTATAAATGCTCAATTAAACATGCTACCTACTATATAGACCTATTTTTATACGGTAGGGAGCTAGCTTCTGTTGTTTGTGAATAGAAATAATGTATATGGGGCCTGATGATTAAATCTCAGTAGAACGACAAGCAATTAGAATTTAGAAGTATTGTATTGATACCATATTATGATATAGATTTTCTGAGCGTGGTTTCATCCACATGTGTAAATATTTCCGGTGCTGATATTAATTTTTCTGTTGAATACTGAGGCCACAGCAAGTGCATGATGAACCCCTGTTTCTTCTATGGCTGACAATTATGTGACTGTGTGATTGCTTGCTCTCATTTGGTTCGAGATTCTCTTACTAGATTGTTGAATTCAAACGTGTTTTGTTCTATTTCTTTGTTCATGTTCAATGGTATCGTACGTCCTATTTTCAAAGCTAACTCGGTGAGAAACTATTCACAAGAGGCTACTCTGATAAAGTTCGATGAGAACTGTTGGTTTGTGGGCTAGTCCGAGGGCTATTCTTTCTTGTTAGTCCAGTGATAAACGGTTCCAAGCGGCTAGTTCTGAATCAAGTTTGTTGAGTACTGTTAGCTCGTGGGCTAGTCCGGATGACATATTCAGATATTTGATTTAATTCTTCATGTTGACAATGAGGTTCTCAGTATCTTCCATGGTTAATTATTCAATATAGTTCTTATAGTTCTGAGTGTACTTGCTGAGTATTTCTGTACTCACTCTTGCATTTTCATTTGGTTTTCAGGTACTAAGTAAGCGGAAGATGGGCGTGGTACATCTACCACATCATTTGATCACATATTATAGACAATGCTTAGTGAACAATCATCTAATAGTACTAGTCTATTGGTTTCCTATCAAGTTTGTCTATGTTTTGTATTTTAGAATTATCTTAGTGTGAGCCTTTGGTTGCTCATATCGTCATCTCTATACCTTCTATATCTTATAGCTGAGTTGTGAACTATATTAATGATATATGATGAATATCCTTAAATTACATGTCCTGGATGTCCTTATAAACAAAGGAGGTGCTATCCGATTTTGGAATTTCCCTAAACTTGGCATTTATGTAGTTAGCAAGGTAGCATCGCCGGGTAGTGCAAAACCTGGGTGTTACAGTTTGTATCAGAGCCTAGGATTTAGATCTGGTGTAGGTTATATATTGTGATACAAAAATCCAATACTTCGCATGAAGATTAAACCATTAAAACTTGCCCTTTTAAAAAATAACTAAATGCTTGACTAAGGTTTAACCTCTAAAATTTTGACACACTAATACACAATAGAACGGGATTTGGGCCATGCATTCCATTTACGCTTTTGTTATATTCTAATCCTGACTTTTCATACGCATTTGTTGTGGTTCCCATGGGTAGGCTATTAGCGTGAAAGGCTTGCAGTGCTTTGCTTCATGAACTTTCATTTGATTGTTCTTTGGTGATAGTAATGAGTTGGCTTGAAATTCTCTTAATGGTTGACGAAGTAACAAAAAAAGTTGAGTTTGTTAGTGGTGCTTGAAGTTCCAGTATGGTGGATAGGAATGAGGTTTATGCCTAAAGAATTTGAGGGAGCCGTTAGCAAGCTTGATGAGCTAGAGTCACTATAATTTTTTCTAAATGATAAAGCTAGATTGGATAATCAAGATAGTATAATAGTGGAGTTGATTAATTAGTGTGGTCAAAACACACGTGAGACCAAATCAATATGAGAAGTTCTTTTCTTTATCCATAACCGTAGCCACAATTTCTAAATAGATTCATGATTCTTCCTTTTCTATCTGGTCCACCTCGTGCATTTTCCTTGTGTGAGAACTATAATCCAATTCGTTTCTTGTCCCATCTCAATGAAGTATTTTGAATATTGTACTTCTAATTTTCCCCACCACCATGAACCCCGTCCTTTCTTGCACGCGTGCCTCCTCGTTTCCCCTCTCCTCCTCGTTTCCCCTTTGAGAGTCTCCTGTGAGCACCTGCCCCCCCCCCCCCTCGACCCAAATCCGGTGGCGATGCCGTCCGGAGGCAGGGAAGGGGCGGCGCCGTAGTAGGTAGGGCTAGTATAGGTTTAGGTTTGGCCATGATGGCCGTGTTTGGGAGTAGGTCGTCGATGGTTCTCAACTGCTATCGGCGCGCCAAGGTTTTCTTCCTTATTGTGGCTTTGCTCCAGCTGGGCCGGTTGCCGCTGGGAGGTAGGAGCCCAAGCATCTTCGTCAATAAAGTTGAAGCCCGGAGCCTTCCTCTGCTGCTGCTGGTGCGCTCAGCGGTGGAGGTGTCGATGAGGATGTTGTCCCTTCTATGATGGAAGGCTGCAATCGCCCCGGGTACAAGCTCCTCAAATAAGCGCCTGGTTCGGCGGTTTCTGGATGCCGACGAGGGGTGGGGTGTCTTCGAGTTCTTCTTCCCGATCTCGACTGGAGGTGGGGTCGTATGGCTGCTATGGCAAGTTATTCCACGGAGAAGGTGGAGTGCCAGTCTCTGATCCACGCCAGAAATCAGCGGCTCGTGGTGCCGGCTTGGAACATCTACAACCTCCATCGGAGGCCTGGTTCTGGTGGCTCGACGACGGCGCCCAACGTTGTTCCCTTCCCAAGTGGCTTGTTTCCCGGTGAAGGTGACGACGGCCGGAGTCTAGGCGCACTCATCGACAGCGGAGGAGAAGGAGGACTGGATCTCGTTTCTGGTTTTAGATCTAGGGTCTTCTGTGCAAAATCCAGGGGATTGTGTGTAATTCCTGTTTTCCTGAGTGGCCCCTCTATAATCTATACCTCCACCGCTTTGACTAATGCAGCTATCTAGGTCCTTCGGGACCGCCCTTGGTTCAAAAAAATTCCACACCATCTTTTCCAAATACACTTTTATGCTTGCCATTCTAGGTGAGAAGGTTGCCCTTTTCTTATTTTCTATATGATATAATTTCTTGTCCTAGTAGATCCTGAACTACAACGCGAGTCTTTGTTTTGTTTGTCAAAAGTGGTTTCTAGAATCATACAAAACTGTGAGACTTCTTAAAGGATCGCTAGTGCAGCTTTTGTAGGCTTCACATATAATGGACAAATAGGATCATCCATGAACCTCAATTCGTGACTGGCATCTTCTCTTTATGTGTGTGAGGATGCCCGAAATCTAAGTTGCGTGATTCATCTATTCACATACAGAGTTAATAATTGGGATCTCTATTTTCATGCCCTTGGTTCGTTAGTTGTACTCATTTTTCCTCAGCCGCTTAACTTTTCCTCACTTTTCCCCTTGTCATGTTAAGAAACCCTCGCGGGCGCTCGGACGGAGGGATGCCATCAGGTCAAAGGCTTGACCGTTACATGCTGGATGGTGGGACCGTGTTGGGGCAGGTCGGGCATTGAGCGTTACGTTACGAGGCCTCGACCGGTACATGCCTGACCGGTGGGGCCGCGTTGGGACTGGTCCTACATACATGGTGAAGGGTGGGTCCACGTTGGGACGGGTCCTGCATACGTGGTGAAAAGTGGGGCCGCATGGAGACACGTCGGACCGGCCATTCTCGCTCACCCAAAGCATTTGCTTCCCCCCGAACCTGAAACAGCTCCCAAACCGCCCATCCGCTGCCCTGCCGCCGTGCCCTCCTACCTTATGTTGTCCTCGGTCCCAAAGCCACCCCATCCCCCTAGCCGTGGAGCCCACTCCACCTCCGGCTCTGCTCCCGCCCCTGCTAGATCTACCCCTTTCGCAGAACAGTTTGCAACGCCAGTTGGTGCACTGTCCATCCGCGTAGAGCACCGAGAAGATTGGGTACAAGCACAGGGATCTAACGCATGGATTCCATCTGGGTAAGCATTGTTTCACTTTTGTGGGTTGATTATTGGCAGTATTTGAACGTGAATCGCTGGTGCTCAACTAATTGTCTTGCTTTTCGAATATGATTGATCCACTGCTGGCGTAATTCGTGGTTGTGAACAATATCTCTCTGAATTTTACTTGACAGCGGTGGTTGCAACCTCCATAAATCTCAGAGATATATAAAATCTATTGTAAATTCCCCTAGAGCAGTGGTGATTCAGTTGGTTTGCAAGAGTGTTTATAATTATGAAACTCCCACGCGATCTGAAACTATAATTGACACAACTCTCGCATGGCTAGCGATTCACTTTTAAATTAAAAAAAATTATATAACTCTTAATTTACAAGAGTGTTTATAATTGACACAACTCTTGAACACTTTCAAATTTAATAAAATTATACAACTCTTAATGTAAAAGGTGTTTATAATTGACACAACTCTTGAACAATTTCAAATTAAAAAAATATAACTCTTAATGTACAAGACTGTTTATAATTGACACAACTCTTGAACACTTTCAAATTAAAAAAAATTATACAACTCTTAATGTAAAAGAGTGTTTATAATTAACACAACTCTTGAACAATTTCAAATTTAAAAAATATATACAACTCTTAATGTAATAGAGTGTTTATAATTGACACTACTCTTGAACACTTTTAAATTAAAAAAATTATACAACTCTTAATGTAAAAAAGTGTTTATAATTGACACAACTCTTGAACACTTTCAAATTGAAAAAATTATGCAACTCTTAATGTAAAAGAATGTTTATAATTGACACTACTCTTGAACACTTTCAAATTAAAAAATATGCAACTCTTAATGTAAAAGAGTATTTATAATTGACACTACACTTGAATACTTTCAAATTGAAAAATTATACAACTCTTAATGTAAAAGGGTGTTTACCATTTTTATAGTGTGAAAAGTGATCCCTAAACTTGCGTATACGAAAATTATAAACCTTTGAACACTGTGAAATTTCACTTAATAGGTGATAATAATGTTCTAAGAAAATATTGAGAGATTATCGTTTTCATAGAATGTAATGCATAAATTTGCATATGGCAAAAATTATACACCTTTGAACTCTTTGAAATAGCATTTAGGACATGGAGTGAAATATAATGCAAAAATTATGCACCTTTGAACACTTTCCCTTCAAATTATATTCAAAATCATTTGTTTATGGAGTTAAAGCATCGGCGACAAACTCATTATTTTGCATGGATAGAGGGTGCCCCCTGACAGATACAAGGTTTATCCTGTCATGTTCGCTAGATCACAGAGGATCAATCAGAGGATCAACGGTTGGTGGGTACGATCCGCGTGATAATTGTCTCGACCAATCAGAGCGTAGCAGCCAAGATGAGAACAGGTGTGAGAGTTTGTCACTAAGAGGAAGGAGAAAACTGAGTAGAACTTGAAAACCAAGGGCAAAATCGAGTAGAACTTTAAAACCAAGGGAAAACTGACAAGGGGGTTCAAATAGAAAACAAAAATAGATTTTAAAAATGGAAAATGCTTCTTTTATACAATAAAATACATATTGGCATACATCAAACTATTTACAATTCAAATATATATCAGTTTGACAATTATTGCCTTCAGACAAATTATGTTTTGGGAAGAGATGTTTTGGGGAGAGACTTGAGTAGAAAGCAATGAACCTTCATAGATAGTAGGTGATTTGAGAAGTGATGATTTAGGTTAAAACTTGATTTATATACATTTCTTATGGTGGCAGGTTACACAATAAGACTCTCTCGGTAGATGCCACTATGTTTTAATATTTTTGAATTTGTTGTGCATAAAATGACTCAATTAGCTAGCTAAAACTCACTCATTGACTCTCTATTGACCAGCCACCGGAGGATAAAAGTGAGTATATTGCACACGGTAGTGTTAGTACTGGAGGGAAAAACCGAGTACAACCAAACTACCAGTGCTACACTCGAGGGTATAACTGAGCACAACTAAGTGGCCAAGTTTAGACACGAGGGAGAAAACGTGACGCACGGTACGCGTGTCGTGGTGCACGGGGCGGTAGCGGACGTGTGTGGCCGTGCACGATGTAGTAGCGCACGCGGTTACGCGGTGCACGGTGGTGCAACGAAACGTCTCCTACCTTCAGCGCTTCACCTTTATAGAGGCCTCCTCACTCTCACTCATCACTCACTCGCTCACTCACTCACGCAACCATCTCCACTGTCCCATCACCTTCTGTAAACCCCCATGAAAACTCCAACCACGCCGGTGATGGACAGGAACAGCGTGATGTCCATCGTAGCCTCCAAGGCGGCGGACAAGGAGGCCTCCGTCCCCGTACAGGCCCCCGTCGAAGCATTGAAGGCATCCGTCATCCCCGTCCAGACCCCCATCTCTGCTTCCACCGTAGCCGCCGGTGACGAGGCCCCCGTCCCTGTATAGGCCCCCGCCGTTCTCCTACAGATCCCGCACGGCTGGGACCCCTACAAGGTCAACGATTACATCAGGCCGGAGAACCCCTTCGACACCATCTTAGCCGACCCATGGTCGGAGGTAACTAGGGTTTTCTCCCCTTCCTTTGTTCTTCCCCCATTCCCATCATTGAATTCTAGATCGTGTGTTATTAGGGCTCGGCTATTCGTATTTTCAATCGTTGGATGCTAGGTATTTTTACAGTAGCTAATCCTCTTGTGTTAGATCTCGTATTTCGATGAATTCTCCTAGTTGGGATCAATACTAGCACCGATCTGTAGTTGGGATCAGTACTAGCACCGATCTATAGTTGGGATCAGTACTAGCACCGATATGTAGTTGGATCAGTATTTGATTTGGTTTAAGATTTGTGAATTGGGGAATAATCAGGGGATCTCAGTCGGTTAATTTATGCAAGTAATCAATCTTGATAATCACGTTATCTTAATCATGTCCTTATTGCACGCTACTTTTTTGTAATAGGTGGATAGTAGCCATGACGAGTCCATAGACACCAAGACTCGTCAGGTGCTGAGGAAGCTGAAGTCCTGCCAGTTCAACGGCTTCTTCGCCGGCGACGTCTACAGGTGCCCCTTCTACACCAGGAGCCTCTCCACCGACTTCAACTCCCTCGTGATGTATGCCGAGGACATGAAGACTTATGGCCCGTCAAAGAACGCCAACGCCTTCAGAGGCCAGCACAAGGCGCTCGGTTTTCACCTCCGCAACCTCCAGAAGGTGGCCATTGAGGAGGGTCGCATGCCCCTGATCAAGCCCAAGGCACCAAGGTCAAGGAACTGGGCAGCAGGAAGTGGAGGAAGCGCCACAGGGAGGAGGCGAAGGCCCTCCTAGCGGAGGCCAGGAGGGGCCACTGATATTGTGCTGATGTTGCTGCTGTAAAGCAGCTTCTTTCGTTTTGTTGTCTGTGTTAAACTTGTAAGCTGCTGCTGAGAAGCCTAATTGTCGAACCTGGTTTAATTATCGTACTATATAATCCTTTATTAGTTGCTTTATCTACATCTGCTCTGTTTATCTACATATTTATGGTGCTAGTTAGATTTGCTGCCAGATTGAGAAAATACGGGGGCCAAAAGGAACCATGAATGAAGAGATAAGCTGCTCTAGATCCTCTGCCTTTTTCGTAAAACTAACAACTGTTAACGATATAAAGGGAAAAAGGCGCTCTTAAAAAGACCAATCATAAAAATAACAAAAAAGAAATCTTCCAATTTAGGCAACAGGGCACACGTAGCTGCCATGCGCCC
Source organism: Avena longiglumis (assembly GCA_030063025.1). NCBI lineage: Eukaryota > Viridiplantae > Streptophyta > Magnoliopsida > Poales > Poaceae > Avena > Avena longiglumis. The sequence goes on along the minus strand of CP125976.1, from coordinate 308,787,495 downwards.
CCTACATGGTCCCACAGCACATCTCCCAAAACGCGTTCTTAACAAGCCGCCCCACACAGTCCCACATGGGGGGTCCTACTACAGGACCCGACCGAATGTGACCCCACGTGTCATCACGTAACGAGGGATCCTACTTGTCAGCACATAACTGCGAGGATCCACTACGAGACCCACCTGAATGTGGCCCTACTTGTTAGCCCGTAACGGCGAGGGTCCACTAACGGGATCCGACGGACAGCGAGTTTCAGATTGATGTGAGAGTTTCAGATAAGAAACTGAACAAAAGTAAAAAAATTAAGCGGCTGAAGAAAATTGAGTACAGCTAACAAACGAGGGACACGAAAATAGAAATCTCTTAATAATTTGGATGCGGGTGGATTGACCCCATACCGACTACTCTTATTATTTTCTCTTGTTATCACAGATTGTTGTATCAGTGTGTGCCTTTTACCTCTAGGAAGTGGAGTGCCGACGATATTCATCCAGAACCATATAATGGTACGACATTTACCCGTAAATAGAGACAACTACTGCCAAGTGTAGAAGCTGCGGTGAGGATAAATCAAGACGATATTTTTAGGAACATGTCATAGTAGCCTTCCATGAGAGTAGTTCTGTTCCAATGTTGAGAAAAAGATGGCCATCACGTAAAATTTGCATCCCTCACTTGGGTTGTATGAGTTACTAAAGACAAGGACAATTGTTTCTAATAAAAATTCTTACTTCGAAGTTCTTTGAGTTTCCCGAGTTCATAATTCAAGATTTACATGAAGAAAAGAAAAGAACGAAGCATGGAGATTCAGTCGCGACCAAGAAGTGGAAATCAAGAATTCGAGAGCGGATTCTGTTGAAGAGAGGGAGAATGTAATAACCCGGATTTCTAAAATATATTTTAAAGAAAATATAAAGATCATTGACCATCTTTGACTTCTTTTAACCCGTAGTCGTGTGACTGTGTACGGGTTCGTTTCACATTAAGACGATCAAAATAGCTATAGATATGTTCAGGGGACGCTTCTATACGATGCGCGGTTACCGGTTTGCGTTATAGGGTGCTCTCCCTGTCGGAAAGGGACAGCTTCCAAAAGTAGAAAATAGCCGACGACATGATAGCAACAGCTTCTCAAAGTAGAAACGTGGCCCATCCCTTTTTTCTGTTGGGTTTTTAGCGCCAGAGAGAATTACAGACCAGTCCTAAGAGCATGGGCAGCGGAGGCATACGCATGTAGTAGCTCCAGATCATCCACATCAGCACATGCGCATCAGGCTACCGTCTTGTTTTGCCTCTCCCAACCCACCGATGGCCTTGTGATGTAAGCACACAGTATAATTTGGCCCACGTTTGTCAGACTCCCTCAGTGCTCTCTTCCATCTTTTCCATTCTTTTTTATTTCTTTTTACCCACGGATCACGCTTCTTCTACAAGCAGCGGCTGGCACAGCAAAACTACTTTTAGGCTTACATGTTGGCATCCGAGCCTAGTTGGCAGCTGGGGCAGCGGGTCTGAAGCCACGCGTTGGCCATGCCCTAAACACAAAACAACTCTGCTTGTAACAAACACCTGAATATCCCCACAAAGCCCTTGCTTGTTTCCTCTTCTTCCTCCATTCACTACGGCTTGAAAAATCCATGGCGGAAGCGGATCGTGGAACATAAATTACAAGCAAATAAGGGGCAAAAATTTAAGAAAAAAGAGAAGCATAAAACATCAAGTGTCCTCTTGGCAAAAAGAATAAGATTTCTTCTGCACATCCAAATCTGTTCTAGAAAGCTGATTAAATGTAAAAATCGGACAGTGGGTGAAACATCAAGATCACCTATCAGCCTTTTGCGAAAAAGAAACAATCATGGTTCATATAAAAACGTAGATGTAACAAATATTCTAGTCAAGGAGTATAAACTCATGTTTAAACATGGTAGCATCTGGTTTGCTGTGTATACTAGGTGCTAAGAGCTGTCTTCTATGGAAATTATGAACAAAAGATTCTTGTTTTCCCCTTTGTTTCTGAGGTCCAAACTTTGAACCATGAATCCATGACATGAAACGAGTCAAATAGTAGTAAGAAACTGGCGCAGAAGCAACATGTACAATTTCTCTTGAAGTTTCATACTGAATCGACTTGAAGGGGCAGCACTAGATCTTCATATGACTCTATTTTGCATGAACTGTACAAAAATATCAGGGAAAAATTAAGTTAGCAGCTATAGTATGTTTTCCAGCAAAAAATAGCATAATAACTGAACGTTGCAATTTTGCATACTTGAACTAGTTAGAAAAGAAAATGCATGCTAGTTGTTGGATATGGAAATGAAGTTGCTTTTGTATGATAATGTACTTTTTGAAAACACAAAAAAAAATAGTATGCAACAATGTTCTGCATATTACAGGTATGGACATCAACAAACGTGTTATAGGTCTCGACCTAAATGTACCAGTCTTGGAGGATGCATATGTGCAAGTTTTGGAACCAATATATGCACGTGACTTCAAAAAATCCTATTTTCCAAGATTATCTCATAAACAAAAACACCATGACCTAGATAAAATATACATCCTAATATATGTATGCACATAATCTTGCAAAAAAGCAAAAAAAGACAGAAAAAATACTTATGGACATGTAACTATGGCTGGAAATTACATATAGCATAGGTTACTGGTTTTACGCATTAAATATCTATTAAAATCACATGATCCTGGGTCAGGATGTAAAAAATGGGCAATAACTACATCCTCACATAGGAAAACAACATCCAATTTGAAACAAAAGATCGTAATAATACATCCGCTTTGCGCATACAAAATAGAAGTGAATCCCTATGGCATAATATGATAAAAACCTCAGGAGTGAAAATATACACCTTATGTTTATATTATTACACACAAAACCAAAAAAAAATGGTGACTTTATCGGATTGTTACATCCATAAGCATTAGGGGGAAATGTATGGATATGTAACTATGGCTGAAAATTACATATAGCATAGGTTACTGGTTCTACGCATTAAATATCTATAAAAGCACGTGATCCTGGATTAGGATGTAAAAAATTGGCAATAACTACATCCTCACATAGGAAAACAACATCCAATTTGAAACAAAAGATCGTAATAATACATCAGGGTTTGCGCATACAAAACATAAGTGAATCCCTATGGCATAATATGATAAAAACCTTAGGAGTGAAAATATACATCTTATTTTTATATTATTACACACAAAACCAAAAAAATTGGTGACTTACATCCATAAGAATTTGGGAAAAAATACTACTCCGTAATATGTAACCTTGGAGTATAAAAAGTACATCCTATGTGTATGAAAAATACTACAACAATGTGAACGACATGTATATATTACGCAAAAATACATCCTCTGATTATACAGCAATCCGCAGTATATACTTGGATCAACATAAAAAGCTTCATGCTGTTTTGAGCAAAAACAAAATCAGACATGCCCCTAAACCTAAAAATATGGTTGGGGATGACATGTATGTAACTTTTGAGCCACAACTAAATGGATTACTTGCATAATGAACTTTCCATGAACCTACTATGAAGTATAAAATAAAGAACAGACAACTAATTTCATGGAAGATAAACTACAAAAAACTAAACCCCTATCAGCAAAAGGCTCAATGCCCCACGGAAGGTATTCCGGAAGGATTATTGTATGTATTAAATAAAGTATAGGATGTAATAAAACTAGGCCATTAGGCATAAAATATATCAGGTTGGGTATAAATAACATCGTGATGGGTAAAAACTAAGGAATAAGGAGACTTCAGAGTTTCACATAATCAACAGTTTGCAGATTTTCTACGGCGGTGTCGGTTTACCTCATCAATAGTTTCCCACGGCGGTGCTGGTTTCCCTCATTTCGGTTGCTTGGTGTTCATCCATCCCTTCCTAGACCCTAACGCCCTTCTATCGGACCTTGGACCCCATTAGTGGCTTGGACCTTCTCCGGCCGTCCTTCCCGGCATTGATGACCACCTTAGGTAAATGACCTCTTTTTGTTCCACTTTTTCTCTTTTACCTGAGGTGGCAATCCATCCATGCCGCCCGTATTCAAGAACCGCAAGTTAAGTACTATGGTCTATCTGATCTAACTATCTATATGCTGATAAGCACAAGCACTATTATATCTTCACTAGGTAGCTAGCTCATTTCTGAAGGATTGAGGTTGCTATGTGTGTGTACAGCAGGCCTGCCATCTTCCAAGCCTAGCTCATTTCTGATGAATTGAGTTTTCTATGTGTGTGTATAGCAGGCCTGCCATCTTCCAAGCTTTAAGATACCGAGACAGAGATGGATGCTGAAGAATGAATCATTGATGCTTACATGCTACGATATAGCTATATATATACACACATGGAGTAGTACCGAAAATGCAATGAGCTTTCTCTAAATTATTATTAACAGGGATCGATCTGAATTAGCTCTATATTTTCCCTACGAGAGGGAGTACCAGTATAGTTCTGTACTACAAGGTGGATGATTATACTATATACCAGTTGGTAAATTAACAACAAGGTGGTATCCCTATATCTGATACATATTATACTACATCATGGTTCACATCCAGGATAACTACATGGCGTGCAGTCCAATAATTTGTATCAGATGCAATATCATAGCATCAAAACGACACTACAACCGAATTCTTGAACTATAAAAGAACTACATACTACAAAACTGAAGCAAGAACAATGCTGCTCGTGGTATCTTCAAGCCAGATACACTACCGTAGCCTCACGCTGAGCAAAAACAACAGTGTCGCTCGGGTAAAAAGCCAGAAAATTACTGGGGAACGAGCGAGATTGATAAGGGTTCCTCGATCACTCACCCGGTCAAAATCGACAATAGTAGTACGGTGCCGTTGATCCTCCGTCGTCGCTTCTCACCACGGCCACTCCCTGCACATCGGACACATCGATCCAGATGTCCACGCCGTTGCTGCTCCTCCACTGATCTAGTCACACCATGGGCACCGCCCTGGGACGCATCGATCTGTGCATCCCTGCCGTAGACGCTCCTCCACCGCTTCCCCGACGATGCACTACACCAACCTGCGGCTCGATGGATCTCCTAGCCAGACCACATGACGCCGAAGAGGGAGAATCCAGAGGTCGCGGACGAGGGGAACGAGGGGCACGAGGAGGAGTGATGCGGGAAGATAGACGAGAGGGGAATAGGGAAAAGCGGCTCTTCGTGCGTTTGGAAGCTAGTGACGCATGAGTTCGAGCCACACGATCATGATCCGACGCACACAGAACGTTTTTTTTTTTTTTTTTGAAAGTGAGAAGGGTCCAGAAGACCCCAGTTGCTTCATCCAATCAAACACGTGGCAGGTATATTTTACAAATAGGCCCTTGACAAAGAGAGGCCTTAATTTTTTGCGAAAAAGACCCTAACACAAAAGATAAGAAGCAATCAGGTGCTTGGTCTTCTCTGCCACAGCTCGCCGGCGACCACGGGGCACCGTGTAACACCCTCAGAATCGACCCTATGCAAGTTTTAGCGAAACCGCCAAACCCGCATAGAAACGATTCAAAGGTGCCCACCAGGCACTTTCGTGCGGGTGGAAAACGAAGTAATAACATTACACAACAGTCCTCGATGGGACCCACATAATGAGATATATCTGACGACTCCATGAGTCAAGAATTGAGATATACGGTACAAAGATCCAAATCACCTTGAAAACATGGAGCGTCCGACTACGGACAAGATGCAAATGGGCTAAGAGCCACGAAGAATAACCAATGGCGTCCCATAACCCCGCCAGCGAAGGGTAACCACGCTAACGACGCCGATCCCAAAACCGCTTAAACAAAAGGGTGCCGCAAAGGACAAAGGAAAAAGAGGCGTCGATCGAGGCCAAGACAGCGAGGCTAGAATTCGGCGGTCCTCGCCTACATAGGTATGGTGGACTGAAGCGGCAGCGGCAACATGCACTAAACACCCTATAGAGACTCGATACAACTGACGGCTATCAGAAGGGGATAAGAAAGACCTATTCGGAACCAACCTGATGCTACCATCAAACAAACCCATCCTGGTGTTTCCCCCTCGAGACCAAACGAGGAAGTCAACCGAGGAACTCACACCGTTGGCAGTTTTATTTATTCAGTTATCGTTGCAGCAATTACTAGTCAGGTAAAGATGGTCGTCCTGATAAAATAAGCAGTGGGCACTTTTAGTTAAACATTCTGTTGAGATTGTAATACTTACTAGTCAGATACAATTGGCATGAGATATCCCAAAACCCAGCAGTTGTTGGTACTTTTGTTTAGCCATTCCGTTGTAGTTGCAATACTTACTAGTCAGATACAATCGTCGCAAGCGACAAACCAAACAAGCAATTGTGGGCAGTTTTAATTATCCATTCCATTATAGTGAAGCTGAATTACTAGTCATTATAGAGTCAAATTTATAGCACTACTTTAGTTATAGTTGTCTATGATCGAGATACTGTGCTCCAAGTCGTCCATAACCGCGGACACGGCTTTCAGAAAGTTTTAACCCGGCCGGGGTGCACAAATAGCAACACACACTCGATCAACCTCGGAAAAACCAAATCAAAACCCAACGAGGCCTTCACGACAAAGCAATCACAGGATTCAGAAATATTTCAGGGGGCCACCCCTTGGAGTACACCCGCAACGAAGCTAGCTGACTCCGAGACGGACCCGAGGTTTGGGTGGACGGTTGTGAACGATTGAGAACCCAAAACTGGGCTTGTCGACACCGCGAAAACGTGTCCCGATCCTAAACAGTACAGTGTGCTCCTCGCACAATCGTAAATAAAGCAGTAGCATGGCATAGGTACAAGATAGTAAATAAAACCTCAAACTAGTTTGTGGCCCCAAGAAATAAGACTGAATCAAGCACTGGCTCAGGGGGTCCCATAATCCTCCCGGATGTGGATAGCGCGATAAATCAAGGAACAGTATCAAGCACTCGGGTCCCACGGACACAAGTGGACGGTTAACAACCAAATAACATCTATTGCCCACCGTGCCTCGCTACTTACTTCAATTTTAGTTGTTAAACAGTAATTAAAGTGAACGGTAAGTAAATCCATGATCATCTCCAACATCAAACATGCGGCAATACACCAACAATCGTGGCACTTGACGACACGCATAAAGACTTGAGCAAGCGACTACGACGCTAAGTCCAACTATCTATCAAACAACAGTAATAGGATGTGTTCAAGGCAATATAAGGTCGCAAGGGGTGTTCCGCACGAAAACTAGAGCATCGCAACACGCATGAGAATAGAGCAACAGGAGGGAATAAATACTATAAAAGTAAGATAGGTAGAAAGGGGGAAGATGCTCGCCTGAAAACATTGCCGAAGGTTCATCCGAAGATCGGGTCGACACTCGCATCAACTCAACGGCCTTATCCGCGAAGAAGCAAAACACTAGAATAAACATCGGATGCACTATTTAATACAACGGCAGAAGATCGGCATGATGCATTATGATGTATGGCATGGCAAAGATGCGATGCAATTAGGCCATATTAAGCGGAACCGGGGTCCCGACAATTAATTAGGTGGTTCATGTTGTTTAGCTACCCCGCAATTTAAATGTTGTTTTAGCAAGGCAAAAGATAGCACCGGTTCGCTACGCAATTTAAATGAGGCCAATATGAGACTGGATTTGCCCGCATATGGGCCCCATATTTAATTATGGAGTGAATCGGCATAGTGCCCCCAAACCACAGACAAGGATGCATGCATGAACAATTAATAAGCGACAAGTTGTATTATGTTATAAAATAGGGTTTCGGGAAGAGGTTCACACATTGAGGGGTCTCGACGGTCTTGGGTTCGGGGTTCCGGTTCGGTCTCGTGGTTCAGGTTGGTTCGGTCGGTCTCGTGAAACGTTCTCGAACAACGGGCAGATCTTGTCGTGCTTTGTGTTCGGTGCGGTTCTCGGCGAACTGGTCGGTTCCCTGTCGGAGGTCTTGGCGCTTCGGATCGGTCTTCGGTTTGGGGCCTCAGGGTCTTGGGGTTCGCGTCCGTGTGGCGGTCTTGTTGTTCCGTGTAGGCGTTCTCGAGGTCGATGGCGAACTTGTCCGGTACCGGGGTTCGGGTCCGGGAAGGAGTACTTGTCGCGCCGGGGTCTCGGCCATCGGATCCTTGAAGGAGGTCATGGCATCCACGAGGCGATCTTAGCGTTCACCGAGAGGGATTCGACAGGGTTCGGGTCTTCGGACGCCGCGAGGAAGATCTTGGGGTACCGGCGGGTTCGTTGTTTAGTCTTCGGGGTCCGGTGTCGATCTTCGGGTACAGCAGGTTCTCGAGGGGGTAGATCTTGTAGAGGTTGGCGTGAGCTGGGTCTTGCAACATACACTACACAGGAGGCGTGGGCCATCTCGTCATGTACTTGAACCGGTAGCACCAACCGAGCAACCAACGGCCATGGGGACGACCGGGACAGGGACAGATGTCCACGGCGACGCACGCGCGCATGGAGCCAAGGGTGGCCGGAGCTCGCGGTGGCAGGTCGGAGGCGCGCTCGCGGGGACGGCGAGCCGGAGGGGTGGCGGTTCGCGACGCTGCGGTCGGCGCCTGCGGGCGGCTCCTGTGCCGAGGCGGGCGGCCGGACGCGGCGGAGGGCTCCCTGGCGAGGACAGCACACGCGCGGCTTGCCGCGCGGCAGTGGCGAGGTCGGCCTGGGGCTTCGGCGCCATGGGAAGCGGAGGTAGCCTCCGGGCGCTGCAGCAGGGAGGCGAGCTGAGCGGCGACGTGGAGGGCGCGGCTGCCGTGAGGAGGAGCCGGGCGGAGAGCGCGGGCGGGCTGGTGGCGTGGAGGCGAGGCGGAGCGGCCGGGCGGTGAGGGCGGCGAGGCCACGGACGCGGGTCAAGGCGAGGCGGCGAGGAGAGGGCGACGGAGGGGGTGACGGCGACGCGTCTCGGGTGGCGGCGGAGGAGCTTGTGGGACGGAGGCGGCAGGGCCGCGGTGGCGGAGGAAGAAGGCGCTGGCGGCCGGAGAAGGGGCGAGCCGGAGGAGAGGGCGGCCCGGACGAGCCAAGAGGAGCGGCGGCGCTTGAGGCGGCGCGCCAGAGGAAGGAAGGCGCGCGGGGAGAGGGAGTCGGGGCTGGCGAGGTGGTTGCGGGAGCGTGGGGGCGAGAGGAGGAAGACGCGGGGGTGGGAGGAACGCGTGGGGGAACGGGGCAGGTGCGGTGGGACCAGGGGTGGTGGTGGGGGCGGGGAGCTGGTGGACCGGGTCCAGTGGGTCGGGTCTTGGTGCGGGGTGTGGGTCTGCGGGTCGGTCATGGGTCAGGAGAAAGGGCCCGAGTGTAAGGGGTAGGTGGGATCTGGGTGAGAGAAGGAGTTGGTGGGTAAGGTGGCAGCGGTTTGGGGTGGGGCCAGGCTGTAAGGGAGAGGGGTAGGAGGGCTGTGTGTGAAAAGGAGAGGGGGAGTGGTGGATTGATGATGTGGCGGGGTGGGTAGGAAATTGGGTGAGGGGTGAGGTGGCGAGCTGCGGTTGGTGGGTAGGATAGATTTGGGTGGGAATAGGATTTAGAGTCTAGGTTTTGCAAATATATGTTTGTTTGGTTTTGTTTATTTTAAAACAAGGCCACTTTGCAATTAGTTTTTAGGGAAATAAAATATCCGGTACGCTCGGGGTTTTGTCTTTGAAATAAAGTGGGGTATTTGTACAAAGCAAAACTAGGTTTTTCGAAATAGTTCAGACAAACAATGCATGATGATGGCGATGCAATGCACACAAACAACGCGATTTTCTAGTAGTGGTTTTGCGGGATGCCACAATTCGACACCACTAACAATGGATCTCGCCCTCGAGATCCGCCTAATGGTACCGGAAAGAAGGTCGGTGATCTGCATCTTCTCGCTTCGTGTAGATCTTCGCGACACCACTAACAAGAGGTCGTTGTCCGTGATCGTCGAGAGAACTCTCCGGTAACAAAGGGTGAAGGTAGAGGTATCCACAATTAAAGCCACCTCTAACTTCGATAGAAGGGGAGAAAATATGCGGCCTATCCCACTTTAAAGTACAAGAGCGAATAGAGTGAGTAGTCGGCATGGGGGCCAATCCATCACGCACCCAAACTATTACTCCGCATAATCAGTGGAAAAGCATGCAACCATTCTCGGAATCAGACTGAAGATCTCGACAATCGAGGTTCAGGAACAAAGGATTGATGCAGACTTTGCATCGGATCTAGCGTAGATGATGTCGTCGCGTCGGAAAACACCGGAAGGCACGAGAAGGAACAAAGATAAGTCCACCAGACGAAGGATTCCTCGGATAGCATGAAGACCAGATGGTAGAACAACGTCATCAGAGGAGGAAGTGAAACCCTGAAGGTACGACGGAACCCAACCACGAGAAATCCTGGACTCGAAGATAAAGACGAGAGCGGATTCAAAACACGTAGAGGTAAGAGGAGAATAGTAGAGGGGTAAGGAATAAAATCAGACCTAATCAGAACTATCCAACCGGTTTTGCAAAAATAGTTTTGACACTCTACTTCGGCCGTTAGCTAGGTTATCCTACAGGCTGGACTTGTGGGGTATCGAATCGCCGAGCTCGATACCACTCAGAACACCTCGATCGACCCTATGCAAGTTTTAGCGAAACCGCCAAACCCGCATAGAAACGATTCAAAGGTGCCCACCAGGCACTTTCGTGCTGGTGGAAAACGAAGTAATAACATTACACAACAGTGCTCGATGGGACTCACAGAACAGATATATATACAACACGACTCCATGAGTCAAGAATTCAGATATACGGTACAAAGATCCAAATCACCTTGAAAACATGGAGCGTCCGACTACGGACAAGATGCAAATGGGCTAAGAGCCCTGAAGAATAACCAATGGCGTCCATAACCCTGCCCAGGCCAAGCCGGAAGGGTAACCTCAACGACGCCGATCCCAAAACCCGCTTAAACAAAAAGGGTGCCGACAAAGGACAAAGGAAAAGAGGAGCGTCAAGATCGAGGCCAAGACACGGCGAGGCTAGAATTCAGCGTCCTCACATAGGTATGGTGGATCAAGCGGCAAAGGCATGCACTAAACACCCTATAGAGACTCGATACAACCGGCGGCTATCGAGGGGATAAGAAAGACCTATTCGAACCAACCCGATGCTACCATCAAACAAACCCATCCCGTGTTTCCCCGAGACCAAACGAGGAAGTAAACCGAGGAACTCACACCGCTGGCGTTTTATTTATTCGTTATCGCTGCACAATTACTAGTCGGGTAAAGATGGTCCCGATAAAAATAGCGATGGGCACTTTTAGTTAAACATTCTGAGATTGTAATACTTACTAGTCGATACAATTGGCATGAGATATCCCAAAACCCAAAGCTTGTTGGTTCTTTTGTTTAGCCATTCCGTTGTAGTTGCAATACTTACTAGTCAGATACAATCGTCGCAAGCGACAAACCAAACAAGCAATTGTGGGCAGTTTTAATTATCCATTCCATTATAGTGAAGCTGAATTACTAGTCATTATAGAGTCAAATTTATAGCACTACTTTAGTTATAGTTGTCTATGATCGAGATACTGTGCTCCAAGTCGTCAATAACCGCGGACACGGCTTTCAAAAAGTTTTAACCCGGCCGGGGTGCACAGAGCAACACACACTCGATCAACCTCGGAAAACCAAATCAAAACCCAACGAGGCCTTCACGACAAAGCAATCACAGGATTCAGAATATTTGGGGCCACCCCTTGAGTACACCCAAGAAGCTAGTGACTCGAGACGGACCGAGGTTTGGGTGGACGGTCAGGAACGATCGGGAACCCAAAATCGGGCTTGTCGACACCGCCAAAACGTGTCCCGATCCTAACAGACAAGGTGCTCCTCGCACAATCGTAAATAAAGCAGTAGCATGGCATAGGTACAGGATAGTAAATAAAACCTCAAACTAGTTTGTGGCCCCAAGAAATACGATCAATCAAGCTCGCTCGGGGTCCCATAATCCTCCCGGATGTGGATAGCGCGATAAATCAAGGAACAGGTATCAAACACTCGGGGTCCTACGGGACACAAGTGGACGGTTAATAACCAAATAACATCTATTGCCCACCTGTGCCTCTGCTTACTTACTTCAATATTAGTTGTTAAACAGGAATTAAAGTGAACGGTAAGTAAAGCCATAATCATCTCCAACATCAAACATGCGGCAATACACCAACAACTGTGGCACTTGACGACACGCAACAGCACTTGAGCAAGCGACTACGACGCGCAAGTCCAACTATCTACCAAACAATAGGTAATAGGATGTGTTCAAGGCAATATAAGGCTACAAGGGGTGTTCCGGGTACAAAACCTAGAGCATCGCAACACAGACAGCAATAGAGCAACAGGAGGGAATAAATACTATAAAAGTAAGATAGGTAGAAAGGGGGAAGATGCTCGCCTGAAAACATTGCCGAAGGTTCATCCGAAGATCGGGTCGACACTCGCATCAACTCAACGGCCTTATCCGCGAAGAAGCAAAACACTAGAATAAACATCGGATGCACTATTTAATACAACAGCAGAAGATCGGCATGATGCATGTATGATGTATGGCATGGCAAAGATGCGATGCAATTAGGCCATATTAAGCGGAACCGGGGTCCCGATAATTAATTAGGTGGTTCATGTTGTTTAGCTACCCCGCAATTTAAATGTTGTTTTAGCAAGGCAAAAGATAGCACCGGTTCGCTACGCAATTTAAATGAGGCCAATATGAGACTGGATTTGCCCGCATATGGGCCCCATATTTAATTATGCAGTGAATCGGCATAGTGCCCCCAAACCACAGACAAGGATGCATGCATGAACAATTAATAAGCGACAAGTTGTATTATGTTATAAAATAGGGTTTCGGGAAGAGGTTCACACATTGAGGGGTCTCGACGGTCTTGGGGTTCCGGGGTTCGGGGTCGGTCTCAGGGTTCAGGGTTCGACGGGTCGGTCTCGGCGGAAACGTTCTCGAACAACGGGGCAGATCTTGTCGTGCTTCAGGTTCGGGTGCGGTTCTCGGCGAACTGGTCGGTTCCCTGTCGGAGGTCTTGGCGCTTCGGATCGGTCTTCGGTTCGGGGCCTCAGGGTCTTGGGGTTCGCGTCCGTGTGGCGGTCTTGTTGTTCCGTGTAGGCGTTCTCGAGGTCGATGGCGAACTTGTCCGGTACCGGGGTTCGGGTCCGGGAAGGAGTACTTGTCGCGCTGGGGTCTCGGCCATCGGATCCTTGAAGGAGGTCATGGCGTCCACGAGGCGATCTTGGTGTTCACCGAGAGGGATTCGACAGGGTTCGGGTCTTCGGACGCCGCGAGGAAGATCTTGGGGTACCGGCGGGTTCGTTGTTTAGTCTTTGGGGTCCGGTGTCGATCTTCGGGTACAGCAGGTTCTCGAGGGGGTAGATCTTGTAGAGGTTGGCGTGAGCTGGGTCTTGCAACATACACTACACAGGAGGCGTGGGCCATCTCGTCATGTACTTGAACCGGTAGCAGCAACCGAGCAACCAACGGCCATGGGGACGACCGGGACAGGGACAGATGTCCACGGCGACGCACGCGCGCATGGAGCCAAGGGTGGCCAGAGCTCGCGGTGGCGGAGGCGCTGGCTGGGACGGCGAGGAGGCGGTGGCGCGGACGGGCGGCGCTTCTGCGGCGGCGGCTCCTGTGCCCAGCCGAGGCGGGCGGCGGACGCGGGCGGAGGGCTCGGCGAGGACAAGACGCCTGCGGCTTTCCGCGATGGCGAGGCGGGTGGCGGGTCGGCTGGAGGCGGCGGCTCGGGCGCCATGGGAAGCGGAGGTATTCCGGCGCGGCGCGGACCGGAGCAGAGGCGAGCTTGAGCGGCGACGCGGGGCGGCTGCCGTGAGGAGGAGCCGACGGCGGGGAGAGCGCGCGGGCTGGTGGCCGGAGGCGAGGCGGAGCGGCCCGGCAGCGGTGAGGAGGGCGGCGGCCGCTGCGCCGGACGCGGTCGAAGGCGAGGCGGCGAGGAGAGGGCGGACGAGGAGGGGTGACGGCGACGCGCGCGGTCTCGGGTGGCGGCCGGAGGAGCTTGTGCGGGGACGGAGGCGAGCAGGGCGCTGCGGGAGGAAGAAGGCGGCCGGAGAAGGGCGAGCCGGGAGGAGAGGGCGGCGCCCGGACGGCAAGAGGGAGCGGCGGCGCTTGAGGGCGGGAGGGGCGCCAGGGGAGGAAGGCGCTGGCGAGGTGGTTGCGGGAGCGTGGGGGCGAGAGGAGGAAGACGCGGGGGTGGGAGGAACGCGTGGGGGAACGGGGCAGGTGCGGTGGGACCCAGGGGCAGGTGGTGGGCCAGGCGGGGCTGTGGGAGCGGGTGGACCGGGTCCAGGGTGGGTCGGGTGCGGGTTGGTGGGGTGTGGGTCTGCGGGTGGGGTCGGCTGCGGGGTCAGGGAGAAAGGGCCCGAGTGTAAGGGGAAGGGGTAGGTGGGATCTGGGTGAGAGAAGGAGTTGGTGGGTAAGGTGGCAGCGGTTTGGGGTGGGGCCAGGCTGTAAGGGAGAGGGGTAGGAGGGCTGTGTGTGAAAAAGAGAGGGGGAGTGGTGGATTGATGATGTGGCGGGGTGGGTAGGAAATTGGGTGAGGGGTGAGGTGGCGAGCTGCGGTTGGTGGGTAGGATAGATTTGGGTGGGAATAGGATTTAGAGTCTAGGTTTTGCAAATATGTGTTTGTTTGGTTTTGTTTATTTTAAAACAAGGCCACTTTGCAATTAGTTTTTAGGGAAATAAAATATCCGATACGCTCGGGGTTTTGCCTTTGAAATAAAGAGGGGTATTTGTACAAAGCAAAACTAGGTTTTTCGAAATAGTTCAGACAAACAATGCATGATGATGGCGATGCAATGCACACAAACAACGCGATTTTCTAGTAGTGGTTTTGCGGGATGCCACACACCGCTAGTACCGAGGTCGAAAGGAAGGCGCTCGAACTAATACCTCCGGCGAGAGATCACAGCCACCGGCCATCTCGCAGTCTCCGGGGACGAAACAACTTGGAGACAGAGAGACGTCGAGCTCCGGCGCTGGATCAAGAAGACCTCCATCATGGAGGAGAGATAACCTGGGCCACCCTTCCGGCCGAAGATCGCGGTGACTCGCATGTCGACCGCGTGATGCGCTTGATGAAGCAGATAACTCCGCCGACGCCATCTTATCTTCTTTCCGCCAACTCCAACCTCCCCCTCACCACCATGGCCGGCCAGGAGGATGAAGCGCATCAGGAGGATAAGAAGGCACCGGCAGATGCGCTGAAAGTGGTAGAGGGGGCTGGCTGCTCTCCATGCCGTCGCTCCCTCCAACCCCTCGCCTCCACGGCCGGCCGGAGGAGAGTAGAGAGACGGAGAAGGAGAGGCAGACCACCACTCGGCGCCGCGCACCCGCGCCGAAGCTGCATCACCCTCGCCACCCTCAGATCCCCACGACACCCAGATCCCCATCTCCCTCTCCTCTCCACCTCGGACGGCCAGAGAGAGATAGAGGAAAACAAAGGCAACGCAGGAACAGGGGAGGCACGCAACCTTATTTGATGATTCGGTGGCCGTCCCATCCATCAACCGCCCAAGCCATATGGGCAGGAGGATGAACAAGATGAACCCTAGATCGCAGGTCAGGTTACGATGACCTACGACTTCGAATCCGGGCACGCGGCCCACTACTGGCATAAAGCCACTACTACTAAGCCTACAACTACAAGGAGGGGCACGGCCAACGCACACGGAACGTGAGCACTCCCTAAGAAAAGAACGAGCCCAGGCAAAAATTATAAATTGGGTATTGTTCAGTTCTAAGTTTCGATGGATCATACAGAATCTAGTGAATCTAGACGGTTAGATTTCTTTTTCTTATCGTCTAAAGTCTAATCCTATTTGGACTAGAAAAAACAAATAAATACCAAGCACAGCCCAGCCCGCTCCCTATCCCGACCTCTCGACATAAGAGCATCTCCAAACTGGAGCCGCAACCTTCTCCTTTCTCCCTCTACAGTAACTGAACCACAACCTTCTTCGTGTCTCTGGCCGAGCCAAAGCCCTCTCCGGCGGCGCCGCCGTCGGAGGGCGGTGGAGGCGAGGCCCCACTTGTAGGCTAGGTCCCGGGCTTCTCGCAGTAGGTGTCGTAGGTCTAGGTTTAGGTTTTTTCGTGTCGGCCCTTGTGGCAAATGGCGAGATGCCGTTTTGCCTGTCCCCTCTGGCGCTCCTGCACGGCGCCGGCTGGCCGTCTTCGGGGTGGTTCAGCAGGATCCAGCGGTTGGAGCTTGTTGTTGCTACCGTTGTGGACGGAGGCTCTCTCAATAAGTGCTGCCGTCTCTGGATCTGGCAACCTGATGCCGTTCTTTTCTCCCTGGCCGGCCGTGGTGGCGAGGGGTGGGAGAGGAAGGAGCTGATGACTACTGGATTTGCGAGATTGGCGGGGTGCTCGACGTGCCCTTGCTCTGGCCCAAGCCGTCGTCCTCGGGAGATGCTCTTCACTGCTGCTGCGCTCCTCTGGTTGGAGCCTAGGTCAGCGGTGGTGCTCGGCTCCGGGAGCCCCTTCATAAGGCCGGTGTGTTTGGGTTGCGAAGGTTGGTTTCGAGTTCCTGCTTCTCTTCTCCGGCCGGCCGTGGTGGCGAGGAGAGAAGGGGTGGCGTTCCTCAAGCTTGGCCTTATGCGATTCCAAGCCTACTTCATATGGGTGCTATGGTTTGCTGCGAAGCTGCGACTCGAGATCTTTTTTCGTAGTGGTCCTTTGGCGGCGGGGCTGCCGGGCCGCTTCCCATTCTGGCCGAAGGGCGGCCTAGGGTTTCAACCTCCATCGGAGGCCCTTCTTCGAAGCACATCGTCGGTGATCGACGCCTCGCCGTCGGCAAGTGGTTCGTCCCCGTGGATTGCAAGGTGGCCGACGGTGTTGTTTCTTCTCCGGATTGTGGAGCGTCATGAGCAAGAGACTCCCATGATCTCGCCGTTGGCTGGAGGTCGCCGGAGACTGGTGGCGGAGGCCCCCGAGGACCTGATTGCTTTCTATGTTTTAGTCCTAGGGTGCTTTTTGTAAGTGTTAGGCCCTTCTCTATTTTGTCTAGCCTGGCTAGAGTTCTTATTGCTGAGGACTTAACCGTAATTTGTACATGCCACGTTTATTAATTTGCAGCTTCTCGGGTCCTCTGGACCCTTTTACCGTTCAAAAAAAATTTCTGGCCTCTCGACCCTGCCCTAGTCCACACTGTCGCCCATGCGGCCGCAGCATCGACTCCGCGTGTATTTGCCGTCACCCGTCAGAGCCTTGCAGGAGAATCGCCCGCAGCCCTGGAGATCGATCTATGCCAAAGACTCAACTCTTACTTGATTGGTTTGTTTCCTTAGATCCAGTCTAGTAGTTCTTTGGTTTCTCATGGGTAATTCTGCTTCAGGTTTGACCTCTCGGATATGGGCGTATGTTCTGGCGTCAGTTTGGTCAAGAGGCATATTTGAACCAAATAAATCTGCTACGTATCAAAGGTGTGTAGTCCAAATTCCTGATCGTCTTGTTTTACCAATCCAAGTAAAAGTTGGTATTAGCAGGTTCTCGCTATTTTTTATTGGATTATTAGCCATAATTTTCATAATTAATTATAGAATATAAATCATAACAGCAACAGCTACAATCACATGAACCTCTAACATACTAGATGTATTGATCAACATGAAAAGTAGCAGAGTATACGCACTAACAGCCATAGTAAAACAACAGATCTGACGACGGTGTACGTATTGATCGGTTGTCGATGTAGTTGTTGGTGCGGTAGCCTGTCGAAGAAGTCGGCGTGCAGTAGGACCGGCTTGACGACCGGGAAGACGCGCTGTGATGATGAACTTGAGAATTTTCGCGGAGCGCTTCCCAAAAACCTTATTCGCCATCTCCCGTACAGGATCACAAAAGCGAGTGGTTCCGAAGACTTGCTCTCTCGACCGCCCGTGTACGCCGACAAGCGGGATAGAGTAGACTACGGTGACAGCACAAATAGAGAGGATGGCAAAACCCTAGATTGGTTTGGTATCGTACGTTGTGGAAGCCGAACGGGCGTTTATATAGAGCAGCTCGGAAATCATGTACACGTTCGGGTCGGTTACAGATAGCCCATGATCCGGAAGCGACCCGAATCCACTAACTGTTGACACGTCTGTCTAACCACACACATTTTCCTGAGTAGCAAAATAAAGTTCGGCTCGGCGAGATTTCCGCAACCCGGGGCGCTCGCGTGTCGTAACGTGACGAGGCAAGCGTGCGTGCAAACGACAGCGTCGTCGGAGGAGGAGCACGCGTGTAGCTCTCTTATTGTAACTCACTTACAAAGTGGTGTAATACTCCACCTTATAAGGTGGTGCAACTCTCCTTCAACTTCTTATGTGGGACTAAACTTTAGCTCTCACTGCTCTTGCTACACACATGTGAGCTGCCACCAACTTGGGCCAAATCACAAATGGGCTTTGAGATTTAGGAAAAATATGAAATCATACATGGGTCTAATGATTTAGCCCATTATTTTTAACAATTCCCCACCAGATCTCAAATGCCCATTTAAAGATTTGACAATCCTTGCTACTTGTTTATATACCAGTGTTTCAGCAGAGACTGTTAAGTTGAACTTCCGCCTAGAATCCTGAACTACGTCTATCAACAACTTGAACAATGGACGAACCTTGAATTGCATGTTTGTTTCCAATAGATATCATTCAAAATCATAAATAGTACCTGGCTGCCAGTAGGCTACCCCGTGGGTTAGAGCATATGCGTCATACTTCCTGATCTCTTCATGAGTTTACTAGAGATCACCCAAGTCTCATAGACCGCGACGTTTACAGTTGAACTCATATAGGTGTGTCCTTTCAAGAATGCCATGTAGGATGACATATTTACTAATTAAAGCCAACAGAAACACGTTAAGGCATGTTGCCAACTGTGGCGCCCCGCAAAACCAATACTAGAAAATCGCTTGGTATTTTTGTTTTGTGCATCATCATGACATCTCATTGACTAAAACTATTTTGTTAAAACCTACTTTTGCTTTCTACAAAGATCCCTCTCTATTTCAAAATAATCCCCGGACCCTTCCGGATATTTTATTTGTCTAAAAATAAATTGCACAAGTCTTTTAAACAATACATAAAATTTTATATTAATTTTAGGGGGCAGCCAAACCGGGCCGATCCGACCCAGTCGACCACCCCCAGTACAACATCGAACCACCTAAATCTTTTCTACCCAGACCTAACCTACCCAGCCTCCCCTCCACCTCACCCTGACCAATCCCCTCTCGCCACCTCATCTCTCATCTCTCCCCCACCCACTCACCCGCTGCCACCTCACCCCCAAACACCCTCTACTCTTCCACTCAACACAACCACAGCACACACGCAGAGCACACACACCACACTCGATCCCAGATCCCACCGACCGCGTCCACCCACCCCGCCGCTTGCCTCACACCCCTGACCCACCTGCCCCGCGGGTCCCTCTCCCTCTCCCCTTTCCCTGCCCACACCCCACCTTCCTCCCCACCCAACGCGCCGCCCCGGCCTCCATCCTCTCCGGCAGGACCGCCACCAGGAGGCCGCCGTCCACTCCGACCGCCTCCCTCCGGCGGCGCGACAACCGCGCTTCTGCGACCCGCCCGCCGCTTTGTGACCTCCTCGACCCGGCCTCCTCCTCCTCGCCCGTGTCGCTGCGGCAGGCTCAGGCCCCAAGCCCGCCGGCACACCCTCTGCGGTCACCCGTCCTCGACCTTCCTCCGCGCTCCGCCAAGTCCACCCAGCGCCGCCTCGTCGAGGCCCCGCTGCCATGGCGCCGCCGCGCCGCATCATCCCGCTCTCCTCGCGCCTGGGCCGTGTAGCCGTCGAGACCGCCTCCTCGCCGTCTCGTCTCCGTCCCGCGGCGCCCTCCTCACCGTGCTCTCTGGCAGCCGCCGCCATGCCTCAACCATCCCCGACCTCGAGCTCGCCCCGTCGCACCTCTGCTCGCGCCGCCGCCGTCGCCGGAGGGCCCTCCGCGAGCGCCCCTCCCCGCAACCTCCTCCTGTCCGCAGCGTCGTGGCCTCCTCTACGCCTCCTCCTCGTCCGGCCGCCGCCACGACCTGGGCGCTCACCCCCCCTCGCGGTCCGAGCTCGTCGGCCCCCTCGCGAGCTCAAGCCGCTACTACTCTCGCAGGGGCCTCCTCGCAGTGCACTTTGGTCCTCTTTTTGCTTTTGTTCTGTTGCGCGCAGCTTCGTTTGGTGGTCTTGTGTACCAGTGTGGTGTCGTGGATCTCGCCATGACACCTCCGCTCCGGCGTTGGCTTAAGTGAACTCGCAGTACTCGAAGACCACGGTGCCTCGAGTTCATCCCCGTCATGAATCCGAAACCATAAAATCTCCATCTTGGACAACAAGACCGTCGACATGGAACCGAATGACGTCAAGTTCTTCGTCCCGGCACGCCAGGTTCTTCCTCTCGAACCCGAAGACGCCGAGATCCGGGACGCCAAGATCTCCGCCGTGAAACGACAAGACCAACGACACGACCCGGGGACCGCGGATGCTACAAGATCGTCTCTCGGACGCCAAGTTCTTCGACCCCGGAGACCGATCCATCTGAATGTCAAGACCTCCTTCCGAACCCCAGATCCGGACCCTGAGACCGAACCCCGAACCCCCGGAACCAAGATCGCCGAACCCTAATGTGTGATCCTGGTCCGAGCCCCTATTTTATAAATGCCATCTATATAAATTGTTGCATATTAAATTGTCATACTCGCATGCATATTGTCATGTGGTTTGGGGGCATTATGCCGATTCATCGCATAATTAAATATGGAGTTTATATGCGGGATATCTTTGTCTTATTCCGGACTCCATTTAAATTGGCATAGCGAACCGAAGCCATGTTTTGTCTTGCTAATCCAACATTTAATTTGCGGGGTAGATAAATAACATGAACCGTCTAATTAAATGTCGGGACCCCGGTTCCGCTTAATATTGCCTAATAGCATCGCACCTTTGCCATGCCATACATCATACATGCATCATGCCCGATCTTTTGCCGTAGTATTAAATAGTGCATCCGGCGTTTATTCTAGTGATTTGGTTCTTCGCGGATAAGGCCGTTGAGTTGATGCGAGTGTCGACCCGATCTTCGGATGAACCTTCGGCAATGTTTTCAGGCGAGCACCTCCCCCCTTCTACCTATCTTACTTTTATAGTATTTATTCCCTCCTGTTGATCTATTGCTATTGTGTTGCGATGCTCTAGCTTTCGTACCCGTGATATCCCTTGCAGCCTTATATTGCCTTGGACACCTCCTATTACATGTTGTTTGGTAGATAGTTGGACCTGCGCGTCGTAGTCGCTTGCTCAAGTACTGTTGCGTGTCGTCAAGTACCACAGTTGTTGGAGTATTGCCGTGTGTTTATTGTTGGAGTTGATCAAGACTTTAATTACAGTTTAACAACTAAAATTGAAGTAGGTAAATGCAGAGGCACAAGTGGGCAATAGATGTTATTTGGTTGTTAACCGTCCACTTGTGTCCCGTAGGACCCCGAGTACTTGATACTTGTTCCTTGAATATTCGCGCTATCCACATCCGGGAGGATTATGGGACCCCACAGCAGATTTTGATTCATTATTATTTCTTGGGGCCACAAACTAGTTTGAGGTTTTATTTACTATCCTGTACTTATGCCATGTTTTACTGCTTTATTTACGATTGTTCGAGGAGCACTGTCTTTGTTTAGGTAAGCGGAGTGTTTTCGGTATCGACAAGCCCAGTCACATTTTCGGTTCCCGATGTTTCTGACCATTGACGCAAACCTTGAGTCCGTCTCGGAGTCAGCTAACTTCGTTGCGGGTGTACTCAATGGGGTGGCCCCCTGAAATATTTCTGAATCCTGTGATTGCTTTATCGTGAAGGCCTCGTTGGGTTTTGATTTGGTTTTTCCAAGGTTGATCGAGTGTGTGTTGCTATTTGTGCACCCCTGCATGTTAAAACTTTCTGAAAGCCGTGTCCGCGGTTATGGACGACTTGGAGCACAGTATCTCGATCATAGACAACTATAACTAAAGTAGTGCTATAAATTTGACTTTATAATGACTAGCAATCAGCTTCACTATAATGGAATGGCTAAATAAAATTGCCAACAATTGCTTGTTTGGGTTGACGCTTGCGACCATTGTATCTGACTAGTAAGTATTGCAACTACAACGGAATGGTTAAATAAAAGTACCAACAACTGCGGGGTTTTGGTATATCTCATGCTAATTGTATCTGACTAGTAAGTGTTGCAACTACAATGGAATGGTTAAATAAAAGTGGCCACTGCTTATTTTATCAGGTTGACTATCTATATTTGACTAGTAATTGCTGCAACGATAACTGAATAAATAAAACTGCCAACTGTGTGAGTTTCTCGGTTGACTTCCTCATTTGGTCTCGAGGGGGAAACACCAGGATGGGTATGTTTGGTGGTAGTATCAGGTTGGTTCCGAACAGGTCTTTCTTACCCCTCTCTGGTAGCCGCTAGTTGTATCGAGTCTCTATAGGTTGTTTAATGCATGCTGCGCTGCCGCTTCAGTCCACCATACCTATGTAGGCGAGGACCGCCGAATTCTAGCCTCGCCGTGTACTGGCCTCAGTACTGACCGCTCTCTTTCTTTTCCTTTGCCCTTTGTCGGCACCCCTTTTGTTTAAGCAGGTTTTGAGATCGACGTCATTAGCAGGGTTACCCTTCCGGCTTGGCCTGGGCAGGGTTATGGACGCCATTGGTTATTCTTCAGGGCTCTTAGCCCCATTTGCATCTTGTCCGTAGCTGGACGGCCTATCGTTTTCAAGGTGATTTGGATATTTGTTCTGTATATCTGTATTCTTGACTCATGGAGTCGTGTTGTATATATATCTGTTCTGTGGGTCCCATCGACGACTGTTGTGTAATGTTATTACTTCGTTTTCCACCCGCACGCAAGTGCCTGGTGGGCACCTTTGAATCGTTTCTATGCGGGTTTGGCGGAAAGCGCTGGAACTTGCATAGGGCCGATTCTGAGGGTGTTACACCAACCTTCCTTACAGATTATGAGAGTTATGTATCTTCACATAGAGAGGGTTACAAAATACTCTTCTCGGTCAAACCACTAGCTTGTTCTTCCCAGGTCCTAATTCTCGGGATCTCCGATCACATAGGTTGGGTCACCACTAGGTTTGACATCCATGGGTCTGAACTCCATCTCCCTCGATGCATTTTCTATCACATTTCGAGATAGTCCCTTTGTAAAGGGATCTGCCAGGTTTTTGTCTGTTTGAATATACGTAACAGTTATTACTCCGGAGTTTCTTAATTTCCTGACAGATTTCAAACGTATCTTCACGTGTCTTGATGACTTCGCGTTATCCTTAGAATTGTTCACTTTGACAATAACAGTTTGGTTGTCACAATTCAAAAGGATTACCGGCACAGGTTTTTCAACCATAGGAAAGTCCATCAAGAGCTCACGCAGCCATTCTAACTCAATAGTGGCTGTGTCTAAAGCAGTAAGCTCTGCTTCCATAGTTGACCTCGTCAATATGGTCTGTCTACGGGATCTCCATGATACTGCACCACCTAGGGTAAACACATACCCGCTCGTGGCATAGAGTTCATCAATGTCAGAGATACAGTTCGAATCACTATACCTTTCAAGCATAGCAGTGTGTCCTGAATAGTGAATCCCATATCTCATTGTACCACGTAGATAGCGCATGACCCTTTCAAGTGCATGCCAATGATTAATAACCGGGTTAGACATGAACCTACTTAACTTGCTCATAGCAAAAGAGATATCAGGTCTTGTAGAGCTTGCTAAGTACATGAGAGAAGCATCAACTTGTGAATATTTCAGTTGATCTGTTGGTTCAATCTTATTCTTTCGTAATGTCAAACTGGGATCATAAGGTGTTGGAGAAGTCTTTCCATCATTAAAGGCAAATCGGCTCAAGACCTTCTCAGCATAATGAGATTGCGTTAAAGTAATCCCATTCTTGTTCCTAATAAGCTTGATGTTCAGTATCACATCAGCCTCTCCCAGATCTTTCATATCAAAAATCTTTAACAGGAAAGAGTTGACTACATTTATCACTTTCATGTTTGTACGAAAAATCAGAATGTCATCCACGTACATACATAATATAACACTATCGCCCCCACCATGGCGATAGTAAACACACCTATCAGCCTCATTAATGACAAAGCTAGCTGAAAGTAGAGTTCTGACAAACTTCTCATGCCATTGCTTAGGTGCTTGTTTCAGGCCATATAAAGATTTTAATAACTTGCACACCTTTGTCTCTTCACCTTTTACCACAAACCCATCCGGCTGATGCATATAAATCTCCTCTTCTAACTCTCCATTAAGGAAAGTTGTCTTCACGTCCATTTGATGAACGAGAAGACCATCAGAGGCAGTCAGTGATAGTAGTACTCAAATGGTGGTCAGTCTAGCGACAGGTGTCTTCGCCTTCTTTCTATGTGTAGCCCTTAGCTACAAGCCGTTCCTTGTACTTCTCAATAGTACCGCCAGGCCTTAGCTTTTTCTTGAACACCCACTTAGTGTTGGGCCACGCAGAGATAAAACAAAACTTTTCTTCTCTAACGTGGTGATCCCAAGACCTAGCTGAGGTAGAAGGCCACGAGGTTTACCACTAGACGCGCGGTTGCGGATTACTGATGAAGCGCGTCAGTTGATGCGGTCGATCCTCACGATCCGATCGTCTGGTGCCGATCGTACAACACCTCTCTTTGGTATCCACACGCATAAGGAGGAGCACCGCGTGGCTGCTAGGTTCGTTACTACTGGACTGTTGTGGAGCTAGGGTTTCCAACACATGGAATAACCTAACCGAACAACGATTAACCTTTCGAGTTCCGTGCTCCACTATATATAGGGAGTGAGCGTGGGCTCTGCTTTGCGACCCATTCACTAAAGCCCATATAAAACTAGTCACCGTGAGTCCAACTCACTAACTCGATCCTAATCTGGTTTAGGTCCAACCCAACCAGATTATATGATTCGGATCAATCCGAACCTGCTCCGCTCTTAAGTGTGTGACCCCGAGCTCATGGTTAATTGGACACGATTAGAGTCCAACTCACAATCGATCAATCGGCATCGGCTCCTAGCGAGCGTCTGGATTCCCAAGTACCAAAGAGTCATGACGACTTGCCTTTCCAATGCGACTTACGTCCGAGTCCCTTTTGCCTCACGATATACCTTGTCGGACTATAGGCGAATATATGTCATCCCTTAAATAGTCCGACTCTCTTCTCGATCCGAGATAAGTGATTCACCGACTAACTCTTAGCGATCGCCTCGGTTAACACTTAACCGAGTCGTGCATGGCCATGCTTTCGAATCATATCTCACGAGAGGGCCCGGAGAATATCTCTCCGGTGGAGGGCAAAATCCCATCTTGGTTATTCACATCACGCAGCTTGATTCTCGGTCGACCCGAACCACCTTTATAAGCGCCCGATTCGGATCAGCATTGTAACCCTAAGTCGGTGATCCTCAACTCGGACTATGCAACAACCTCGTGTCTAAGGATTACATTGATTGAGATATACAAATGACAACTTAGTTCGTTGTACCTCAATATGGGTCAATCCGACTCGCTAAACTCTTTAGCCTAGTCTGTGTAAGTTGGAATAGCATCTCCATGCCCATGACAAGTGGAACCGAGTCATCAAGCCAACTTTCACATTGGTCTAAGTTGTGTGTCCAGCACAACCTCAATGACCAAGGATATTTAGTACAAACAACATGAATGTATAGTTCCACAACTAAATCACATATTCAATGATACACATCAGATGTTTATACAAGGACTACTTAATAACCTTATGAATACAATGGGAAATATCATCATACATGATTGCCTCTAGGGCATATTCCCAACAGTCTCCCACTTGCACTAGAGTCAATCTTCCGACATCACATGTCTAAGCATCTAATGCCCATGGCTCTCAGGTGCGCCTCATGCTTTGGCTGGGGTAACGGTTTTGTCAACGGATCCGCAATATTTGCATCCGGGTGTACCTTGCATAACTTGATATCACCCTGATCCACGAACTGGCGAATCAGGTGGTACCGCATGAGTATGTGCTTGTTCTTACGTGTTGTCTAGGTTCCTTGGCTTGTGCAATAGCACCATTGTTGTCACAATACACGTCCAGCGGATTGGACGAGCCTGAACCACACCAAGATCCATGAGGAAATTCCTCATCCAAACAACTTCCTTTCTTGCCTCGGCGACAATATACTCAACCTCATTGTGAGCCTTGAACCACGATCTCTTGCTTGGAACTTTTCCAGCTCACGGCACCTCCGTTTATAATAAACACGTATCCGGATTGCGACGAGAATCATCGAGTCGGTGAGATAACTCGCATCTGTGTAACCCTTTACACTAAGTTCATCTTCACCACCATAAACCAAGAACATATCCTTAGTCCTTCTCAAGTACTTTAGGATATTTTTAGCCGTATCGATGGATCTCTCCGGATCAGCTGGTATACGCTCACAACACTTAGAGCATAGGAAACATCCGGCCTAGTACAAATCATGGCGTACATGATGGATCCGATTGCGAAGCATATGGAATCGCACTCATCCGACTTCGCTCATCGGTTGTCGAAGGACCTTTGAGTCTTGCTAAGTTTTACACCATGGGACATCGGTAAGAACCCCTTCTTAGGCGATTCCATGTTGAAACTTTTCAACACTTTGTCCAAATAAGTACTCGACTCAATCCAATGAGCCTCCTTGATCTATCTCTATAGATCCGGATTAGAGGATGTATGTTGCCTCACCCAAGTCTTTCATTGAGAAACTCCTTTCCAATGATTCCTTGGTTTCTTGCAACATCTGGACATCATTTCCAATCAGTAATATGTCATCCACATATAAGATTAGAAAATTTACTTTGTTCCCACTAAACTTCTTGTACAAACAAGAATCATGATCACTCTTGATGAAGCCAAACGATTTGACTACCTCATCAAAGCGAATATTCCAACTCCGAGATGCTTGCTTCAACCCATAAATGGATTTCAGAATTTTGCATACCTTGCCAGCATTAGCTGGATTGACAAAACCCTCGGGCTGTATCATATACACGTCCTCGGTTAAATTTCCGTTAAGGAAAGCCGTTTTGACATCCATCTGCCATATCTCATAGTCGAAATAGGCCGCTATAGCTAACATGATCCGAACTGATTTAAGCATCGCTCTTGGCGAGAAAGTCTCGTAATCAACTCCTTGAACTTGTCGGAACCCTTCGCGACAAGGCGTGCTTTATAGATTGAAACATTTCCATCCATATCGGTTTTCTTCTTAAAGACCCATTTGCACTCGACGGGTCTTGCACCGTCTGGCGATCAACCAAGTTCCAAACTTGATTTTCATCCATGGACTTTATCTCGGATCTCATGGCTCCAAGCCATGACTCGAATCGAATCCCACCATCGCTTCGAATAATTTGCGGCTCATCACATCTAACGATAACACATCACGAACTTCGTAATCTTGCCGATCTTTCGTAGTCTGGTCTTTGTCGGCTCATACGCCACGATCGG
The DNA here is from genome assembly GCA_030063025.1 of Avena longiglumis. Classification (NCBI taxonomy): domain Eukaryota; kingdom Viridiplantae; phylum Streptophyta; class Magnoliopsida; order Poales; family Poaceae; genus Avena; species Avena longiglumis. Next base: position 308,759,899 of record CP125976.1, on the reverse strand, counting down.
CTCAACCTCCAAGGTTTTGCCGATTCCTATTAGCCGATTCCTCTCGAATTTCTTGAGTTGCACCGTCTCCACTTACTCCCCGGTGAGAAACTCTTTCTCAAGGAAGACACCGTTCGAGCGACAAACACTTTGCCCTCTTCTCGGTTGTAGAAGTAGTAACCCAAGGTTTCCCTCGGATACCCTACGAAAATACATTTATCCGACTTGGCGTAAGCTTGTCCGATTGTCGCTTGACATAAGCTTCACAACCCCAAATCTTAAGAAAAGACAAACTCGGCTTTTGCTGTCCACATCTCATGCGGTGTCTTCTCTACCGATTTTGATGGTACTTTGTTTAGTGTGAACGCCATTGTTTCTAGACAATAACCCCAAAATGATAAAGGCAGATCTGTCCGACTCATCATTGATCGTACCATGTCCAACAAGGTCCGATTCGCCTTTCCAAACACCATTCCTTTGTGGCGTTCTGGCGGAGTGAGTTGAGGAACTATTCCACAACTTTTCGGATGGTCATCAAACTCATGGCTCATGTACTCGCCTCCTCGGTCCGGCCAAGAAACTTTATTTTCTTGCCGAGTTGATTACGTGCTTCATTCGGAATTCTTTGAACTTTTCAAAGGCTTCCGACTTATGTTTCATCAAGTAGATATATCCATACCTACTCAAATCATCGATGAAGGTCATGAAGTACTCATAACCACCCCGGTGTCGTGCTCATTGGTCCACATACATCACTATGTACTAGTCCCAACAAGTCGGACGCCCTTTCGCAACTCTTTGCAAAAGGTGTCTTGGTCATTTTCGAGTAGGCAAGATTCGCATGTCTCGAGCGACTCTAAGTCGAGCGGGTTAGGAGTCCATCATCATGGAGCTTCTTCATGCGTTTCCAACTTATATGACCAAGCCGGCTGCCAAAAGTAAGTCATATTCAGATCATTTGGTTTCAACCTTTTAACATTTATGTTATAAACCGATTCACCATCAAGATTCAAAATAAATAACCCGTTCTGAACGGGTGCAAAGCCGTGAAACATATCATTCAAATACAAAGAACAACCATTATTCTTGATCTTCGACTCATAGCCTTGCCTCATCAAACATGAAGCGAAATAATGTTTCGATGAGCCTTTGGAACATAATAACAATTATTTAGTTCCATAATGAATCTGGAAGGTAAATGAAGTTGCATCGTGCCGACTTCCAACGCAGCAACTCTTGCTTTGTTGCCGACTCGAATATCAACCTCGCCTCTTGCTACGCTCCTAGTTCTTACGGTCCACCAACGAGTTGCGAGATGTGAATAACGATCCGGTATCATATACCCAAGAACTATTAGGTGCATCGAGAAGATATATGTCTATAACATTGCAAACAAGTGTACACAGTCGGAAGTCATACCTCCACTCCTGGCTTTGTCGGCCAAATACTTGCTGCAGTTCCTCTTCCAGTGTCCATCCGCCTTGCAGTAGAAGCAAGTGGATCCGGCTTAAGGAGATGGCTTAGTCCCTGAGGAAGCTCTTGGGACCGGGTCTGAGCCTGCTTTCCTCCTGACTTAGCCTTCTTCTTAGTCCAAGAACTCTTCTTGAACTTAGCCTTATTCTGCACCATCAACACTTGACTGGTGCCCTTCTTGAGATCCGCCTCTGCCTGCTTGAGCATCCCATGCAATTCAGTGAGCTTCTTATCCATACCATGCATGTGGTAGTTCGATATGAACTGCCCATATGCACTAGGAAGAGAGTTCAGAATTATATCCGTAGCGAACTCTTCGCTTATGGGGTAGCCAAGCCTCTCCAGAGACTGCACGTAACCAACCATTTTGATCACATGCGGACTTAGTGGATCACCATCCTTAAGCTTGCAACTCAGCAAAGCCTGAGAGACTTGATATCTCTCAGTCTTCGCCTGAGCCTGGAACATACTTTTGAGGCTTTCGATCATATCGTAGGCCTCAACATGCTCGAACTGCTTTTGCAAGTCCGGTTCCATGTGAGCAAGCATAAGACAGCTAATATCCGTGGACTCATCTTTAGCCCGACGGTAGGCATTGGTGGCTGCGACGGTAGGCATTGGTCGCATTCTCATTCGGCTCATCTGGAAGTGGGTTGTCTAGGACATGGTCCTTCTTTTCTTGTTTGAGAACAATTCTTAGATTTCGATACCAGTTGGTAAAATTAGTGTCGTTCAGTTTATCTTTCTCAAGAATGGTTCTCAATGCAAAACCGGATATCTGAGAGTGACTGCTACTTGGTGCCATGATCTACAACAGAAAATATGCAAAACACTTAAGACATGTATTCATAAAAGAGCAAGCATATTAAACATTTTAATATTTTATGCTCCCACTAGAACCAACACCCCTCCGATGGTTACTCAGTGATTCAGGATCCTAAATAAGCAAGTCGGCTAGTGAGCTTTAGCATCACCGCTAGCCGCCAAGTGATCTAGGTAGACAACTCCTTGTCAATCGCATCCCATGCGACTCCTGTTGGATGGGTGGCATCACATGCCCCGGCTCCCATCCGACCTTTCCCCGAGTCCCACAACCGTTGTGATAGACCCGTCTAGCTTACCAAGTGTTTCTGCAGTAAGAGTCCGACTCGAACCCACCTAGTCGGAAAGAATTGGCAGCACCTCAATTTTATGAGCCCACTACCAAAAATGTCCGACTCGTGATGGTGCAAACACTGGCGGGAAAACCGACTAGACCTTCTTTGAGGGATTAAATTTTACCGACTATCTAATAGAGGTAAAACTGAGACATAACAATAACACAAAATAAAGCAATTATAATGTGAAATGGTATGGCTCTCTTCATGGCGATCTCCATCTCCACAAAGCTTGTAATCCGACTCGTGCCAACTCTTGTCACTTGCCGTCTTACTCCATGTCGCCGACATGTACAACGCCTTGCATGCCTTCCGGGTTCTCAAACAGCTACACTAGCTTAGTAAAGTAAATTACATAGAGAATCCGACACGAAGGTCGTTATACAATAAAATGACACCTAGGCTCCAAATGTGACAAAAACCGTGATTCGCAGATCACGTATGGATTACACACATACATCACATGCACATGAACCATACCATTCACAACTTCCTGCAAAAACAAGTCATGCATAGATACAATATCTACGGCGTTGTGAAACTCAACGACATCTAAGCGCTTCTGACGGCGCGGCGGTCCCGCTAGCCGGATAGCGGGGATCGAAGGCAGCGCCCTCGCGGGCAGCGATTTTTCCGAAAACGTAGATCTCATCTACGATCCGAACATGGATTCCGACCATCGTTCGATTCGATCAAACTTTTGATCTTCGATCACCGCTTCGGATTTACGTGTCACGGTCTACCCGATGGCGGAAGCCGACGGTAGGGGTATGTCGTTCCGACCTCGGCGATATGATCACGAATTCAGATCTACCATTCCCGAGTACGATTGATCCAATCAACTTCATACAAAACCGATCTATCTCATAGATCGACCACCAAAACACATAGATCTCATCTATAGCCTCGCATATCACATATGCGAGATCTCGAGCCTAAAACCGAAGCTATCGCTCGATACCACTTTGGGCCGCAGAGATAAAACAAAACTTTTCTTCTCTAACATGGTGATCCCAAGACCTAGCCGAGGTAGAAGGCCACGAGGTTTACCACTAGGCAGCGGTTGCGGATTACCTGATGAAGCGCGTCGGTTGATGCGATGCAGTCCTCACGATCCGATCGTCACGGTGCGATCGTACAACACCTCTTTGGTATCCACACGTACAAGGAGGAGCACCGCGGTGAATCGCTAGGTTCGTTCTGGCGGCTGGACTCGTGGAGCTAGGGTTTCCAACACATGGAATAACCTAACCGAACAACGATTAACCTTTCGGGTTCTGCTCCACTATATATAGGGAGTGAGCGTGGGCTCGCTTCGCGACCCATTCACTAAAGCCCATATAAAACTAGTCACCGTGAGTCCAACTCACTAACTCGTCCTAATCTGGTTTAGGTCCAACCCAACCAGATTATATGATTCGGATCAATCCGAACCTGCTCCGCTCTTAAGTGTGTGACCCCAGGCTCATGGTTAATTGGACACGATTAGAGTCCAACTCACAATCGATCAATCGGCATCGGCTCCTAGCGAGCGTCGATTCCCAAGTACCAAAGAGTCATGACGACTTGCCTTTTCAATGCGACTTACGTCTGAGTCCCTTTTGCCTCACGATATACCTTGTCAGACTATAGGCGAATATATGTCATCCCTTAAATAGTCCGACTCTCTTCTCGATCCGAGATAAGTGATTCACCGACTAACTCTTAGCCGATCGCCTCGGTTAACACTTAACCGAGTCGTGCATGGCCATGCTTTCCGAATCATATCTCACGAGAGGGCCCAGAGAATATCTCTCCGAGTGGAGGGGCAAAATCCCATCTTGGTTATTCACATCACGCAGCTTGATTCTCAGTCGACCCGAACTCTGCCTTTATAACTGCCCAGTTACAGATCAGCGTTTGACAGAACCTAAGTCGGTGATCCTCAACTCGGACTATGCAACAACCTCAGGTCTAAGGATTACATTGATTGAGATATACAAATGACAACTTAGTTCGTTGTACCTCAATATGGGTCAATCCGACTCGCTAAACTCTTTAGCCTAGTCTGTGTAAGTTGGAATAGCATCTCCATGCCCATGACAAGTGGAACCGAGTCATCAAGCCAACTTTCACATTGGTCTAAGTTGTGTGTCCAGCACAACCTCAATGACCAAGGATATTTAGTACAAACAACATGAATGTATAGTTCCACAACTGAATCACATATTCAATGATACACATCAGATGTTTATACAAGGACTACTTAATAACCTTATGAATACAATGGGAAATATCATCATACATGATTGCCTCTAGGGCATATTCCCAACACTTAGAGCCCATAGGTTTGCAACCATATGGTCGTTCTGATAATTCCCAAGTTCCATTAGAAAGAATCGAGTCCATATCATTTTGGACAACTTCTTTGCAATCATATGCATCAGGAGATGCATATGCCTCTGCAATGGATCTGGGACTATCGTCCATAAGGTACAAGATGAAATCATTACCAAAAGATTTTGCAATCCTCTGTCTCTTACTCCTCGTGAGAGGTTCATCTTCATCCTTCTAAAGGACTTCCTCATGTGGTTGTTCAGAATTCTCAATAGATACACTAGATTCAGGAAGTATTTCAGAAGAAATTCTACCAATGCTATGCATATCTTTCATAGGAAAAATATTCTCAAAGAATGTTGCATCATGAGATTCCATTATAGTATCAACATGAATATTAGGTACTTCATATTTAACCACTAAAAATTTATAGGCTACACTCCGTGGAGCATATCCTAGAAAGATACAATCCACTGTCTTAGGTCCAAGCTTGCGTTTCTTGGGAATCGGTATGTTGACCTTCGCCAAACACCCCCAAGTGCGCAAATACGAAAGTGATGGTTTTCTCCCATACCACTGCTCATAAGGGGTCTTTTCTTTATTCTTGTTAGGAACTCTATTAAGAACATGACATGAAGTCAACAAAGCCTCCCCCACCATGCCTTTGATAAACTAGCAGTGGCTAACATGGAATTCACCAAGTCAGTCAGCGTGTGGTTTTTCCTCTCGGAAACCCCGTTTGATTGGGGCGAGTAGGAAGGCGTCCTCTCATGAATAATTATGTGTTCCTCACAGAATTCGTCAAATATTTTGGAAAAATACTCACCACCACAATCCGACCTAAGACGCTTGATCTTTCTCTCTAGTTGATTTTAAACTTCGGACTTATAAATTTTTAAGTAGTCTAAAGCCTCATCTTTAGTGTGCAACAAGTAAACATAGAAGAATTTAGTAGCATCATCTATCAACATCATGAAATATCTCTTTCCACCTTTTGTCAACACACCATTCATCTTGCATAGATCAGAATGTATGAGTTCTAGAGGTGCCAAGTTTCTCTCCTCGGCAGCCTTGTGAGGCTTTCGAGGTTGCTCTGATTGCACACATCTATGGCACTTAGAACCTTTCGCAATAGTGAAATTCGGAATTAAACTCATACTGGACATCCGAGACATCAAACCAAAATTAATGTGACATAAACGAGAATGCCAAACACTGGTATCATCATTAACACCACCACAAATATGATTCATGGATTTATTACAAAACTCTGAAAGTGAAAACCGGAACAAGCCTCCGAACTCATAAACTTTTACCAATAAATTGTCCATGTTTCAAAACAACGACTTTATTGGACTCTAACACAACCTTAAACCCATATCTGCATATAAGGGAGCTACTAACGAGATTCTTGTTCATAGTAGGGACATGCTGCACGTTCCTCAGCAGTAAGATCTTTTCGGAAGTAAACTTTAGATCCACCGTGCCAACACCACGAATAGAAGCATGTGATCAATTCCCCATTAGGACGGATGAATCCCGAGTGACCTGATAATAAGTGAACATAGAGATGTCAGCACACACATGAACATTAGTACCCGTATCAATCCACCAACATGGTGATTGAAATACTGAAAGGACAGTAAATAAATTACCATACCCATCAGTATTGCTAGTGGTCACGACATGGACAGTCTTCCCACCTTTCCCTCTGCGATCTGCATGTTCTGGGAAGTCTTTGGAAAAGTGGCCAAGCTCTCCACATGAATAGCAACATAGCTCGGCCTTGTTCGGCTTCTTCTTTTTCTTCTTGAAGGTTGTAGTCTTTTCAGGCTTGTTGAACAAGGGCTTATAGTTCCCTTTGTTCTTGCCGAAGGTCTTCTTCTGTGCCATGTAGGCGCTAGACTGACCCTCGCCTCCTCTCTCAGCAGTGTCCTTAGCCCGAGCCTTCTTCCCAACATCTAGAGACACTATCAGGTTTTCAACTAATATCTCCTATCTCTTGTGTTTGCGAGTTGTGGCGAAGTTCCTCCACGAAGAAGGCAACTTTGCAATAATGCACCCAACCACAAACTTGTCGGTTAAAATACACTTGAGGATTTCAAGATCTTTGGCAAAGCACTGTATCTCATGAGTTTACTCAACTACAGAACGGTTGTTAACCATCCTGTTGTAGGGTTTCGTAGCAAGGAAAACAAAAAATTTATATCGCATACAAACAAACAAGCCAAGATCTATCTACTAGATTGTAGCAACGAGTCGATGTAATAACTTACCCTCGAAGATTCCAAAGTGTTTAACGAGAGCGGATTCTCGTGGGTGATGTAGTCGTACTCTTCCCGATCTCAAGATCGTGTAGACGATCCTTCCGGCTGCGTTAAAGCTTCCATGATCGGTCACACGTTTGGTACTCGTGAAGACCTTCCTCTCCTTGTTCCAAAGCAATGGAGGTTGTAGCACTCTCCTCGCGATTCCGGCAACGTGGTACCTAAGTAGAGGGAGATCTCGCAGGCTTAGCCGCCTTAAGCGAGTATGGTGGAGTATGAGAGAGATATTAGTGGTATAGGGTTTAGACACACCAATTAGAAGGCTCTAATCCAAAGGCTAGTGCAATTAGAAGCTCTAAACCAAAGCGGCTCTAAACCGGAGTCTAGGGCTAGGATTTAGATTAGAGGATAGGAACTTGTGTGTCTAGAGGAGGAGGCCCTGCCCCTCCTTTTATAGGTGGGAGGGGCGGCCAAGGGGAGGGAGTCCCTCCCCAAGTCGGCCTTGGGTGGAGCACCGGCTTGGAGAGGAGGGACTCCTCCCCCAAGTCGGTTTCAACCTCCTCTTGCTTGTTTCCCTCACTTTCCTGTTTTAGCCGTTTCACTTTCAAACTGGCCATTTGACTTTTCAGTTTTAGGATTCAATTTAATCCTTTATTTGGAACAGCGAGAACACTTAGTACATGATGCAATCATTCCAATATGTAATGACACATTCATGTACCCCTTCCCCAGTCTTGGGACATTCCGGAACCTTCTAGAACATTCCCGATGAAAACACCGGAATCATTTCCGAACTCCGAAACAGGACTTTCCTTATATGAATCTTATTCTCTGGACCATTCCGTATCACCTCGTGATATCCCGGATCCCATCCGAGACTCCAAACAACATTCGGTCTCTTTCTCATAATACCATAACTACTCAAACAACGTCGAATCCTTAAGTGTGTCTCCCTACGGTTCGTGAATTATGCGGACATGATCGAGACACTTCTCCGAACAATAACCAATAGAGGAATCTGGAAATTCATATGGATCCCACATATTTCTACGATTACTTTGCGATCGAATGAACCACTTACATACGATACCAATTTCCCTTTGTCTCACGATAGTTTACTTATCCGAGGTTATGATCGTCGGTATCTCGCATACCTAGTTCAACCTCGTACGATAAGTACTATTTTCTCGTTCTGTGATATGTGATCCCTTGTGAGCCAGTCACATGCTTGCAAGCTAATTGGATGACATTCCACCGAGAGGGCCCCAGTATATCTATCGTCATATGGATGGACAAATCCCACTCTTGATCCATGTGTTTCAACCAATACTTTCCGAACACTCAATGCCACCTTTATAGCCACCCAGTTACGATGGGGTGTTTGATCTCATCAAAGCATCCATCCGGTAAAGGTGATATGCATGATCTCATGGTCGAAGGAATTAGGTTACTATGTATCGAAGCATATGGCAATTGAACTAATGAAATGACTTGATCTTTTATACGCTTATCTATAGGAGTATGTCCACCATATCATTCTCCTAATGATATGATCTTGTTGTTGATAACATCTCAATGTTCATGATATGGAAACCACAATCATCAATCAACCAACAAGCTAGTGAAGTATAGAGGCTATACTAGGGACTTCAAATTAAGTTTACAAATCACACAAGTATTAATGTTTCCTTGTTAATACTATTATAGCATGAATGTAAACATTTATCATAAACACAAAGATATAATAATAACTACATTTATTATTGCCTCTAGGGCATATCTCCAACAGTCTCCCACTTGCACTAGAGTCATCTAATCTAGATTACATGGTAATATACCGAACACCCATGGCAGTTTGGTGTTGGTCATGTTTTGCCCTCGGGAGAGGTTTAGTCAACGGATCCGCCACATTCAGATCTGTGTGTACTTTGCAAATCTTTATATCCCCATCCTGGATATGTTCTCGAATAGCGTGAAAACGCAGCTTGATATGCTTCAGCTTCTTGTGTGACCTTGGTTCTTGCGCATTGGTTATGGCGCCCATGTTATCACAGTAGATAGGCATTGGGTCCAGCGCACTAGGAACCACACCCAGCTCTGTAATGAACTCTTTCATCCATATCGCTTCTTGTGAAGCCTCCGAAGAAGCCATGTATTCCGATTTAGTTGAAGATCTCGCCACAACGCTTTGCTTTGCACTCCTCCAGCTAACTGCTGCACCATTCAAAATAAATACGTATCCAGTTGTGATTTAGAATCATCGGATCGGTGTTCCAACTAGCATCGGTGTAACCATTAACAACGAGCTGTTCATCACCTCCATAAGAAAGAACCATATCCTTAGTTCTTCTCAAGTACTTAAGGATGTTTTTGATCATTGTCCAATGATCCACTCTGGATCACTTTGATATCTGCTAGTTAAACTAACGCATATGCAATGTCGGGTCTAGTACATAGCATGGCATACATTAGAGATCCTATGGGAGGCATAGGGAGTCTTACTCATCCTTTCTCTATCTTACCGATGTCGGACTTTGAGTTTTACTCAAGGTCGTATTGGGCAACATGGGCAAGAACCCTTTCTTGCTTTCTTCCATTCCAAACCTCTTTAGAACTTTGTCCAAATATGTACTCTGTGACAATGATATTTGGCGTTTTGATCTATCTCTGTAAATCTTTATGACTAATATGTAAGCTGCTTCGCCAAGATCCTTCATTGAAAAACTATTATTCAAATATTCCTTGACACTATTAAGAAGGTCTACATCATTCCCAATCACCAATATGTCATCCACATATAGTATTAAGAATGCTATAGAGCTCCCACTCACTTTCTTGTAAATACAAGCTTCTCCATAAGTTTGTATAAAACCAAAACTTTTGATCACCTTATCAAAACGTTGATTCCAACTTCGGGATGCTTGCTTCAATCCATAGATGGACCGTTGAAGTTTGCATACCTTGTTAGCATCTTTAGGATCAACAAAACCTTTGGGTTGCATCATATACAACTCTTCATCAATATCTCCATTGAGGAATGTTGTTTTGACATCCATCTGCCATATCTCATAATCATAATATGCAGCGATTGCTGTGAGAAAGTCTCATCGTAGTCAACTCCTTGAATTTGTCGAAACCCTTTTGCGACAAGTCGAGCTTTATAGATAGTAACATTACCATCAACATCTGTTTTCTTCTTGAAAATCCATTTGTTCTCGACAGCCTTTCGGCCATCCGGTAAGTCCACCAAAGTCCACACTTGGTTTTCATACATGGATCCAATCTCGGATTTCATGGCTTCTTGCCATTTATTGGAATCTGGGCTCATCATCGCTTCCTCATATGTCTCGGGGTCATCGGTGTTGTCCACCAACATGACACTCATAACGGGATCATACCAATCTGGAGTGGTACGAGTTCTCGTTGACCTCCGAGGCTCTGTAACTTCAACCCAAGTTTCATGATCACCATCATTAGCTTCCTCTCTTATTGGTGTAGGCACCACAGAACTTCTTCGGTCTTTCGCTACTCACAATTTCGAGAGAAGGTTCGACAACCTCGTCGAGTTCTACTTTCCTTCCAGTCACTTCTTTCGAGAGAAATTCCTTCTCTAGAAAAGATCCATTCTTGGCAACGAAGATTTTGCCTTCGGATCTATGATAGAAGGTATACCCAATAGTTTCCTTCGGGTATCCTATGAAGATGCATTTTTCCGCTTTGGGTTCAAGCTTGTCCGGCTGTAACTTCTTTACATAGGCTTCGCATCCCCAAACTTTAAGGAACGACAATCTAGGTTTCTTCCCAAACCATAATTCATACGGTGTAGTTTCAACGGATTTAGACGGTGCCCTATTTAAAGTGAATGCGACTGTTTCTAATGCATAACCCCAAAATGATAGCGGTAAATCTGTAAGTGACATCATAGAACGAACCATATCTAAGAGAGTTCGATTACGACGTTCGGACACACCATTCTGTTGTGGTGTTCGGCGGTGTCAATTGAAAGTATTCGCATTTCTTCAAATGCTCGCCAAACTCGTAACTTAGATATTCACCTCCACGATCGTAACGTAGAAATTTAATCTTCTTGTTACGTTGATTCTCTACCTCACTTTGAAACTCCTTAAACTTCTCGAAAGTTTCGGACTTATGTTTCATGAAATAGATATACCCATATCTACTCAAGTCATCCGTGAAGGTAAGAACATAACTTGATAACCACCACGATGCTACACTCATTGGACCACACACATCGGTATGTATGATTTCCAATAAGTCCGTAGCTCGCTCCATCATACCGTAAAATGGAGTCTTAGTCATTTTTCCCATCGGACATGCTTCACATCTTTCAAGTGATTCAAAATCAAGTGATTCAAGAAGTCCATCGAATGGAGTTTCTTCATACGCTTCACTCCAATGTGACCAAGACGATTGCCACATATAGGTCGAATTATCGCTGATTTCAAAGCGTTTAGCCTCAATGTTGTTGATATGTGTATTTCCACTATCGAGATTCAATAAGAATAGACCATCTATCAAAGGTGCATGTGCATAAAACATATTACTCATATAAATCGAACAACCATTATTCTCGATTTAAACAAGTAACCGTCTACTTAATAAACAAAATCCGATATAATGTTCATGCTCAACACATGCACTAAATAACAATTATTTAAGTATAAAACTAATCCGATGGTAGATGAAGGGTAGCGTGCCTTTCAGCGATCACATCAACCTTTGATCCGTTTCCCACGCGCATCGTCACCTCGTTCTTCGCTAGCTTCCGTTTATTCTGCAGCACCTGTTTCGAGTTACAAATATGAGCAACCGAACCAGTATCAAATACCCATGCACTACTACGAGTACTAGTGAGATACACATCAATAACATGTATTTCAGATATACCTTTCTTCTTGATGTTGCCGTTCTTCAGATCCACCAAGTACTTTGGGCAATTCCGCTTCCAGTGACCTTCTCCCTTGCAGTAAAAGCACTCAGTATCAGGCTTGGGTCCAGCTTTGGTCTTCTTTGCCGGCGTGGTAACTTTCTTACCACCCTTCTTGAAGTATCCCTTCTGCTTAGACTTGCCTTTCTTGAATTTGGTGGTCTTATTGACCAACAACACTTGGTGCTCTTTATTTATCTCCACTTCTGCAGATTTTAACATGGCAAAGAGTTCTGGTAACGTCTTGTTCATGTTCTGCATGTTGTAGTTCATCACAAAGTTCTTGTAACTTGGTGGTAGCGATTGGAGGACACGGTAAATCCCCAAAGCATTAGGAATCACTATACCCAAGCTTTGAAGTTTGTTTGCGTGCCCAGACATCTTAAGCACATGCTCACTAACGGAGCTGCCTTCTTCCATCTTGCAGTTAAAGAATTTTTCAGAAGCCTCATAGCTTTCAATTGCCGCATGAGTCTCAAAAATAAATTTGAGATCCTCGACAATATCATATGGGTCTGACTCTTCAAACCTTTTACAAGCTCGATTCCAAACCATACAAGATAGCACACTTCGAACTATGGAGTCTTGATTCTTCCGAGCGAGGTAAACATTCTTTACTTCATCGGCAAGATCGGCAGTGGGTCACCCATGGTGCATCCAAAGACATAGGTCAAATTACCAGCTGTGAGGACAATCCTCAAATTGCGGAACCAATCCGCGAAGTTGCTTCCATTGTTTTTCAACTTTTATTTCTCTAGGAACGCATTAAATTTGATGGTAGGGGCTGCCATTGATCTACAACATATTTGCAATAGTTTAGACTAAGTTTATGACAAATTGAGTTCAAATTAATGATGAAATTAAACTAGGTGAACTCCCACTCAAAACAACATCCCTCACATTGTTTTAGTGATCACACGAACCAAATCCACTACATCAAGACCGATCATCACGAGAGTTGATACAGTTTCAATGGCGAACAATCGTCATGTTCATCATATCTACTATATGATTCATGCTTTACCTTTCGGTGATCCGTGTTCCGAGACCATGTCTGTACATGCTAGGCTCGTCAAGATCAAACCTTAGTTCCCGCATGAGCAAATCTGGCTTGCTCACGTTGTATACACTTGCAGAATCTAACACACCCGATCATCACGTGGTGCTTCGAAACAACAAGCTTTAGCAACGGTGCTAACTAAGGGTGAACACTTTATGACTTGAAATTCATGTGCATGAGGGATCATCTTATAATGCTACCGTCGTCTACTAAGCAATACAAGACGCATAAAGGATTAACATCACATGCAATTCAATAATATGTGATATGATATGGCCTTTCTTCTTTGTGCTTCCGATCTCCATCTTCAAGCATGAACATGATCTCCATCATCACCGGCATTGCATCAAGATCAATGACGCTTCTCCATGGTTGTCATCCACCGGCTTCAACTATTACAACTACTTTGAATAGACACGCGGTTCTTAACATAAATTAAAGACAACCATATGGCTCCAGCCGGTTGCCAACTTACAATAAGGAACATTGCATACATCAAATATAATCACAATCATGGCCATATCACATCATCAGACACCCGCAAAACAAAGTTAGACGCCTCTACTTTCTTTGCATATTTTACGTGGTTTGGGGCTTTCAATAAGTGTCGTTCTAACTTACGAACAAGAACCACAACATTGATACTAGCATTGTTGATCACCCGTTGTAAATTGGATCTTAACTATGCTACGAGAAACAGGCACCCGCAAAGCCACTTATGCAATACAAGTTGCATGTCAAGCGTGGAGCAAGTCTCATGAACGATGTCATGTAAGGTTAGCCCAGGCTGCTTCATCCACACATACCGCAAGATGCAAAGTACACAAGAAGCAATCGACAATAAAAGCATCAACGCCCACAATGACCATTGTGTTCTACTCGTGCAACAGATCTACATATAGACACGGCTCTGATACCACTGTAGGGTTTCGTAGCATGGAAAACAAAAAATTTCTATCGCATACAAACAAACAAGCCAAGATCTATCTACTAGATTGTAGCAACGAGTCGATGGAATAACTTACCCTCGAAGATTCCAAAGTGTTTAACGAGAGCGGATTCTCGTGGGTGATGTAGTCGTACTCTTCCCGATCTCAAGATCGTGTAGACGATCCTTCTGGCGCTGCGTTCCGGCAGCGCTTCCGCAGTCGGTCACACGTTCGGTACTCGACGAAGACCTTCCTCTCCCTTGTTCCAGCAGGCAGCGGAGGTTGTAGCACTCTCCTCGCAATTCCGGCAGCACAACGACGTGGTACCGGAAGTAGAGGGGAGATCTCGCAGGGGCTTCGCCTTAAGCCGGAGCGAGTATGGTGGAGTATGAGAGAGCTATTAGTGGTCTAGGGTTTAGACACACCAATTAGAAGGCTCTAATCCAAAGGATATTTCAATTAGAAGCTCTAAACCAAAGCGGCTCTAAACCGGAGTCTAGGGCTAGGATTTAGATTAGAGGATAGGAACTTGTGTGTCTAGAGGAGGAGGCCCTGCCCCTCCTTTTATAGGTGGGAGGGCGGCCAAGGGAAGGGAGTCCCTCCCCAAGTCGGCCTTGGGTGGTGCGCCGGCTTGGAGAGGAGGGACTCCTCCCCCAAGTCGGTTTCAACCTCCTCTTGCTTGTTTCCCTCACTTTCCTGTTTTAGCCGTTTCACTTTCAAACTGGCCATTTGACTTTTCAGTTTTAGGATTCAATTTAATCCTTTATTTAGAACAGCGAGAACACTTAGTACATGATGCAATCATTCCAATATGTAATGACACATTCATGTACCCCTTCCCCCCCGGAGTGCCGGACATTCCGGAACCTTCTAGAACATTCCCATGAAAACACCTAATCATTTCCGAACTCAAACAGGACTTTCCTTATATGAATCTTATTCTCCGGACCATTCCGGATCACCTCGTGATATCCCGGATCCCATCCGAGACTCAACAACATTCGGTCTCTTTCTCATAATACCATAACTACTCAAACAACGTCAATCCTTATGTGTCTCCCTACGGTTCATGAATTATGAGGACATGATCGAGACACTTCTCGAACAATAACCAATAGAGGAATGGAAATTCATATGGCTCCCACATATTTCTACGATTACTTTGCGATCGAATGAACCACTTACATACGATACCAATTTCCCTTTGTCTCACGATAGTTTACTTATCCGAGGTTATGATCGTCGGTATCTCTCGCATACCTAGTTCAACCTCGTTCCGATAAGTACTCTTTTCTCGCTCCGTGATATGTGATCCCTTGTGAGCCAGTCACATGCTTGCAAGCTAATTGGATGACATTCCACCGAGAGGGCCCAGTATATCTATCCGTCATATGGATGGACAAATCCCACTCTTGATCCATGTGTTTCAACCAATACTTTCCGAACACTCAATGCCACCTTTATAGCCACCCATACGGTGTGGTGTTTGATGTCATGAAAGCATCCATCCGTAAAGGTGATATGCATGATCTCATGGTCGAAGGAATTAGGTTACTATGTATCGAAAGCATATAGCAATTGAACTAATGAAATGACTTGATCTTTATGCTACGCTTATCTATAGGAGTATGTCCACCATATCATTCTCCTAACGATATGATCTTGTTGTTGATAACATCTCAATGTTCATGATATGGAAACCACAATCATCAATCAACCAACAAGCTAGTGAAGTATAGAGGCTATACTAGGGACTTCAAATTAAGTTTACAAATCACACAAGTATTAATGTTTCCTTGTTAATACTATTATAGCATGAATGTAAACATTTATCATAAACACAAAGATATAATAATAACTACATTTATTATTGCCTCTAGGGCATATCTCCAACACCTATAATCATGAAAGTTCGTCATGATGTACATATCGCTTCCAACATCTGCTACACCGAACTTAGCGTTCAGTGCCTCCTAGAGCTCTTTTCCATCTTTGATGTGCATATACACATCAAACAACTTGTTGTCAAGAACACTCAGAACGCATCCCACAAAGGCAAGATTAGTTTCCTTGAACTTGTTCTGAACCTCATCAGATGTAGTTTCTTTAGGTAAACCCTCACTAGCCTCGAATACTTTTAGAGCTTGCAGCCACAAAGTGTTCTTATACTGCCACCTCTTAAAATTAACACCGGTAAACTTTTCCGGCTTCATAGCATCGGCCAAGTGTCCCATGTTTAATTCATAAGATTACCTATAATAAGGTTCTTGGATTGTTGGATTATTAGACATAATTTTCAAAATTAATTCCAGAATATAAATCATGATAGCAACAACTACAATCACATGAACCTCTAATATACTAGATGTATTGATCAACATGAACAGTAGCAGAGCATACGCACTAACAGCCATAGGAAAACAATAGATCTGATGATGGTGTACATATTGATCAGTTGTCGATGTAGTTGATGTTGGTGTAGTAGCTTGTCGAAGAAGTCGACGTGCAGTAGGTCCGGCTTGACGACCGGGTAGATGCGCTGTGATGACGAAGTTGAGCAGTCGCGCAGAGCGCTTCCCAAAAACCTTATTCGTCATCTCCCGTATAAGATCACAAAGACGAGTGGTTCCAGAGACCTGCTATCCCGACCGCCGGTGCACGCCGGCAAGCGGGATGGAGTAGACTACGGTGGCGGCGCAAGCAGAGAGGATGGCAAAACCCTAGATTGGTTTGGTATCGTACGTTGTGGAAGCCGCACAGGAGTTTATATAGAGTGGCTCGGAAATCCCGTACACGTTCGAGTTGGTTACAGACAGCCCACGATGTGGGAGCGACCCGAATCCACTAACTTTTGACAGGTCTGTGAGATTGTCTAACCACGTTCGGGTATGTCTAACCGCACACATTTTCCTGAGCAGCAAAATAAATCTCGGCTCGGTGAGATTCCCGCAACCCGCGGCGCGCGTGTGTCGTGACGAGGCTAGCACGTGTGCGAGCGGCGTCGTCGGAGGAGGAGCACGCGTGTAGCTCTCTTATTGTAACTCACTTACAAAGTGGTGCAACACTCCATCTTATAAGATGGTGCAAATCTCCTTCAACTTCCCATGTGGGACTAAACTTTAACTCCCACTGCTCTTGCCACACACATGTGAGCTGCCACCAACTTGAGCCAAATCTCATATAGGCTTCCATATTTATGGGCTTTGAGATTTAGGGAAAATCTGAAATCACACATGGGTCTAATGATTTAGCCCATTATTTCTAACATTTTTTGTGTCTCAAATAATGGATCTGGTAGTTTGCAGTTCTTGGCTTTCAATGAGTGTCTCATCTACAAATTAGCTGAACTTTGGACCAGGCACAATCGTTAGTAGTAATAAATATAAAGTCGTAACTTCATGCTGATTTGATCCATTGAGAACATCCCCCTCCCCTCTTATGTGAACAGTAGCCGCAACAAATCTCAGTTTCTTTCGGGCCAAACCCGAGCCCCTCCAGCGGCGATGCCGGCCAGAGGTGGTGGAGGGGAGGCGCCGGAATAGTTAGGATAGGTAGCTGGTAGTGTTTGCAGCGGGTTCGCTGCCGTGTTGGGCGTTTTTTCCCGGAGTTTTGTCTCCAGATTGTTGGCCTAGATCTGGAGCGGGCCGGTGTAGATCTTATCACCTGCAGCACTCCGGTGGTCGGAGTTAGTTGGCGTGTGCAGATCTTCCGCCAGAGACTCTCAATAAAGGCCTAGGACCTGGCATAGGGTGAGGAAGTTGGAGCTGCGACCCTCTCTTGGCCGGCCGTGGTGGCGGGGGAGTGAGGTATGGTGGCGGATGGCTTATGTGCTTCTCCTTCCCAGCCGACCGTGGAGGCGAGGGGGATGCGAAGTGCTGAGCTCGTCTGCCTCTTTCTTGCCTGGATGCTAGGGCTGTTCTGGTCACGGCAGGTTACCTTCCTGCTTCTACAAGAGGCCATGGTGGTGGCTTGTGATGTGCAGGTTTTGGCTACCTGTGGCGGCGGTTTCGATTTGGGAGCTTCTCTTTGGCGGCTTCTTGGCGGCAGATGCTTCGTAAATGCGTCGGACTCAAGGGGCAGTAGGGCTGCCGCTCCATCGCTGATTCGTCATGTGTGTCGGCCGTCTCATGTGGCATGGTGCGGGCCAATACCGAAGCTTCATGGTCGAACTGGAGGAGGAAGAGGATGGTGGACTTGATTTCTTTTTCAAATTTCCTTTAGGGTCCTCAATGCTTATTTTCTGGGTCTCTGTGTAATTCTTATTTCTCAGGCCTCTTGTACTCCTGTGACTTTAATGCAGCTATAAATTTCGGGTGCTTTGCACCCGTTATCCGTTTAAAAAAACTTCATGCTGAGTGGTAGTGGTATGGGTAAACTAGTTTTGTTCCTAGTATTTAAATCATGATCGATCACCTCAAATTTCTTAAAAGATTTTCTAATCAGCAAAAGTGTAATACCAGGATAGTATAAATTCTCAATTAAACATGCTACCTAGTGTACATACCTATTTTTATGTGCTGGGAAGCTTCTGTTGGTTTGTGAATAGAAATAATGTATATGGGGCCTGATGGTTAAATCTCAGTAGAATGATAAGCGATTAGGATTTAGAAAGATTGTGTTGATACCATATTATGGTATAGAATTTCTAAGCATGGTTTCATCCACATGTGTAAAGATTTTCGGTGCCGATATTAATTCTTCCGTTGAATACCAAAGCCACGGCAAGTGCACGACGAACCCCTATTTCTTCTATGGATGACAATTGTGTGACTGTGTGATTCCTTGCTCTCATTTGGTTCAAGATTCTCTTACTCGATTGTTGAATTCAAACGTGTTTTGTTCTATTTCTCTATTCCTGTTCGACGGTATTGTATTTCTTATTTTCAAAGCTAATTCGGTGAGAAACTGTTCACAAGTGGCTACTCTGATAAAGTTCGGTGAAAACTGTTTGTTTGTGGGCTAGTCCAAGTGCTATTCTTTCTTGTTAGTCTGGTGAGAAACAGTTCTGAGCGGCTAGTTACGAATCAAGTTCGGTGAGTACTATTAGCTCGTGGGATAGTCCGGATGACATATTCAGATATTTGATTTAAGTCTTCATGTTGACAATGAGGTTCTCAATATCTTCCATGGTTAATTATTCTATATTGTTCTTATGGTTCTGAGTGTACTTGTTGAGTATTTATGTATGCATTTTTATTTGGTTTCCAGGTACTAAGTAAGTGACATATGCATGGGAGACCGGTGTAGTACATCTACCAAATCACTTGATCGCATATTATAGATAATGCTTAGAGAACAATCATCTAATAGTCCTAGTCTATTGGTTTCCTATAAAGTTTGCCATTGTTTTGTATTTCAGAATTATCTTAGTGTGAGCCTTTGGTCGCTTAGATCGTTATCTCTATACCTTCTATATCTTCTAGATGAGTTGTGAACTATATTGATGATATATGATGAATATCCTTAAATTTCATATCCTGGATGTCCTTATAAACAAAGGAGGTGCTATCTGATTTTGGAATTTCCCTCAACTTGGCGTTTATGTAGTTAGCAAGGTAGCATCGCCGGGTAGTGCAAAACCTAGGGTGTTACACTTGCCATGACTAACCTAAGATAACACATCTATTCTAGGTTTAATCATGTTCTCTCTACCAGTGTCACTTATGTATCATATGAACATTCACTCTTAGTGACTTAAGAATGATCATTATAATTCATTTGATCATTTATGGTTTAGGTTTCTAGTTGGCTAATCAAGGATTTCATCAATACAACATTACAGTTGTATTATAATTAACTTCTTATAATTTCCATTTGACTAAGTGATATTATTCAATGACTATGTATACTTGATCCAATAAGATTACTCCTTGGTAACCATATCTTTAAAATTCATCCATATAATCCTCTTATTACCAACATGTATCTTTATTCAAAATAACTCTTATATTCCTTTTAGGAGTGATTTAACTCCACCAACTACCATATTGATTTTATTCTCTTCAAACATTTTCCTTCTAAAGGTGATATCTAAAACTAGCATAACTACTTATCTCTTCTTACTTCTTTCTTTAAAGACTTGAGAATGAACAATATAGTAGGTCAAGAGTTGAAAGATTAAGATATGATAGGTTAAGATTGATAGATCAATAGTTGATCACTCAACATTGATGTCCAATAGATATCAGAATAAGGTTCAACAAAAATGATAAGGATTGGGATGACAAGAAAGATATGTGGTGAATGGTCTTGACTTGGTTTCCTTCCTACTCAATAAGTGATGAGGAATTAGTGTTTAAGAATTACCATATGCTCATGGTAAGAATAGATAAGAATAAAATAGATCAAGATTCAGTTATTGAATTATTGTTACTTGAGTTATCTTCTATATCTAAATAGCAATCCCCTACTATCCTATTTTCCTGGCTTCTCGTGTAGCCACGTTGCCCTTCTTTCATCACGACCTCGCCCCTGTCCACTTTGTCGCATGTATTGATTTTTTCGTGCCTCTATCCAATCCAGGTGGTCTGGACCGGTATGGGCTAGAAATCCTTTCTCGGCTCGACGACTTGCCGGAGGAGTAGGACTCGCTTGACGTTGTTAGTCAACCATCGCTCACAGTAACTCCTCCGCCTCCGCGACCTTCCGTCCTCCTTTCCACAATTGTTGCCGCCACGACGTAAGGCCTCCTCGTAAATACTCCTCATCAATCCTATCATTTAACGACTGGAAACTGCTAGATGGAGCTCATCCGCTGTATCCGCGTCGAGGTTAAAACCCATCCCATCATACCACCTGCATCAACCAAGGCAGCCTCCTCGTGCCACAAACTCTACCAGCGACCTCCACAAACTCCACCAACGACCTTCACGCTGGTACCTTCTGGCTCCCCATTCTAACTCCCACAATTTTGCTTGGATTGATTGGATTATTCCTACTATCTCAACGTATTGTCCTAGTCTAGCAGGTTTAGCTCTAGCCGGATTTGATTCCCCTGTTCTTTCTTGAATTGATTGGATTCTTCCTATTACCTCAACGTATTGTACCAATATGGCAGGTTCAGCTCTGGCCGGATTTAATTGAATTCTGCCATGTAACCGATTTGATTGGATTGGATTCTGCATTTAAGTTAAGGTCCGGATGAATTTGAATTCTTTGGACTAAGATTAGATTCTCGGTTCTGTACCTACACCTGATTGATTTGGATTCTTTTTAATTTATTTTTCCTACAGGTTGAACTACGTCTACATTTATTTCCTTTGGATTTATTGGTTTGGGTCTGCACGCGCAATATAGGAATCATCGACCATCGCTTGTACTACCTACCCACGTGCACGTCATCACCAACCATACATAGAACAAATAGATAATAAATTGTCTTCTACCTAAATTAGGTATGCCATTCCTTACATAAAGATCTACTGATCAATATATATACTCGCTTATATTTTACAGTAAGCCAGAATAATCTATTTAGTGTCTACATGACAATAGTTGTTTTTTGGCAGTTTTAATTTGATCCCGTACCATGCCAAACTATATAATGTTTCTACACATACTTTTATTTACTGGCAACACATGGAGATCGCCACAACATCAAATTTTATTAGTTTTTTCTACTAATTGCTCTTACCTTTTTAACACCACAGAACAATTATCCACAGAACTCAGGCCGATGCATCGAAAAAACCTTGCCCCCATCATTTCTTCATTCATCTAGAGAAACTAACAAGTGCATGAAAGCTATTACAGGGATGAACAATACTGCAAACCCACCAGTGTACATCACTTTTAAAAGCACCACAATGCCTCTTGAGGTTCAGTGATTCAACTCCGCCAAATACATCTTTGAGTACATGAAGAAAGCAAACCCACATGTACAAATTTCCGTCGAGGAAGAAGCCAACCACCCTAGAAACTCTAAATAAAACATTCAAATTTTCATCGACGAAGAAGGCAATCACCCCAGCAACTCTAAATAAATTTTACCCTGTATCAGACTATTCAAGTTTAATACATATTTCATCATGATACAATTAACAAATATTATCAATGGAACTTATACACATTGTTATTTCTCATGTTCGCGCATTCGTTTAATTCCTTCATTCATATTCGGTTTTGAAAGTGATTTTTATACCCAAATATCCTCACAATATATTCCGAACAATTTTCGCAGCAATGCACGGGGAATCATCTAGTAAACTTAACTTGGTATACAAGAGTTGTAATGTATACCATGATATGATCTCTAAAAGATCTAGTATTAATCATTTAGTAATGTGTTTTGGTTTAGTTTTATTACATTTGATCTACCCTTAGTTATGGTTTAGTTTTATTACATTTGATCTACCCTTAGATCAAATCATCTTACCCAAAATAAGGTTTTAGCAAAGGTTATATTGAAACTTATCGCAATCAACTTGATGATCTACTTCAGTTCCATCAAGTTAAGAGAAGCTTCAATCACTTTGACAAGTTCTATTTAAAAGCGCAAAAATTATTCATATTTTCTATGCATGAATGTAATACACACACCTGATCTTGAATTATTTCTAATCTCTAATGCTAGGATGTTCGAGTCTCTCCCCCTTTAAATAAACTTCATCCCCGAAGTTTGTACTCTCTTACGTTTCAGAATAAGGAATTTTCTTGTGTTGAGTATGACTTTTCTTGAGTCCCTTCATGACCATAATTGGGAATAATTGTAATATCCCATATCTAGACCTTTTTATTAAATCCTCTTCATACTCGACAATATCCAACTGTTGTTTCTAATTTATCCCATGGTTCCTTTTACTATAATTTCCTTAAGGATATGTCTTTCCTAAAAGATCCTTAAATCAAAACATCTTATTTGGTTCCTTATGCTGACTAATTATCCTAAATACACTTCTTAACTTGATCATCGACCTTATTTTTCTATCCTAGCTAAGGTCTAGAAAATCTCACTAGGATAGGGATTTAGATTCCACTAAACAATAACTATGGTAATAATACTATACTTGGATTGGTCACAACATGGTTTGTCCTTACTATCCTACATAGGATTGGTTTTGGACACATTCCGTCCATTCCAATTAGGGTTTCCTATTACTCTACACTGATCTATATTGGTATGCTCTCTTCCCTCATAAGGAGAAATTTAAGATTGATCATGTTAACACTAGCCTGTTAGGTTTAATATATTTTATATCCTTCGATATTACATCTAGACATACTCCCAAGAGTACTTTTATAATGATGACTTCTTATAACAATATGAAAATAAGGCTTAATCTCATCATAGTTTAGTACTTCTTCTCCAACCTTTATTGGGAGAGTGAGATAACAATACTTTCATTGTTACTGTTTACTCTCCCTCTTAGGGTTTCCTAATCATCTCTAAACTTCATGCACAACAACCAATAACTCTATAAATAGGATGATGGTCTCTGTCCAGCTTATACTTTACCTATTTAAGGTCTCACGGAAGAACTTACGGTATACTCACACAATTGCGGATCTCCGAAATGAATCTTCCGACATTGTTTGTCTTACTTTTAACGTTTTGGGCACTCTCTCTTTGGTCAATCCGTTTTTGCAAAGTGTCACGGAAAACGATCACTTTAATTTCATACTCCTTTATGTCTTACTTAACTTAGGCCATGTTTTATGCTCTCTATAGCATACCAAGATGACATGCTTAACTAAATCAACCAAATACCAGCTACGGACCATCCTTGGGTGTATGTATTACCCTACAGGTTTTCATCTTACTATTGTCATTCTCTCTAAGTTTTTAGATCTTTAATACCACTTTTGTTCCAATACTTCTTCTTTGCACCTTTTCATGATACTTCCATGAACCTGGTTATTACTACTTCATCAGTTCCTTAGCAACATCACCTACTTTGAGTGAACTTAAGTTCATTCCTCTTGTTGCTCCATTCCTTTTATACACTAATCTTCCTTCTTATTGCTGACTAATAATGAGTTTGAATTGATCCATCCTTCAAAATCGTGTTGATACTCCTTATATTTGGCTTCACTTTTCAATAAATTCTTCATCTTGGTCTTTGGAACTCGTCACTCCCTTACACGAATTCCCTTTTCTATCTAGGTCTATACATCAAATAATAACTAGATGATGCAACATGCATTTACACACCAAGCCAAACTTCATGTATAGATCTAGTCAATCAAGAAGATACAAGAAAAACCAAGAAATCCAAATGTGGTACATATAACACACATTATTCTAAGCCTGTAATATAGTAGTTGAGTATATCATCTCTAGAATCTAGGCTTAGTTGTGTAGTATATGATACCTCCTAAGATAGGTTTAAATCATCATACTTAGCACATATGTGTTAAACTACTCTTTGTCTCGATATTTACCCAAACCGCTCTTTTGCAAGCGGATAATTTTGAGCAAAGTGGTCTCAAATTGGTTTTGACTAACTTCTTGCCTCTCTTTTGGGACTACTAATGACCACTAGCCTTCCATTCTAAAGTAAACTACCCTCACATGATCTCTCTAGATAGCTGATAAAATTATATTTACTACTTCAAACTAAAGCTTATCGAACATTTTTAACATCTATTACTTCTATCATGATTCTACACCGTTCTTTTCTTACTTCTACTTCAAGATAACTTACTAAGTACTTTTCCTTATTACACATCTATCATGGTTTCAGAGCTAATCTCACCATGATGACCCCTCTCTTTATTTTACTATCATTAGTTCTTAGCAAACTTTCATTTCATCATGTAGAATCCTCAAGTGAATCCCACATGATTTACTTCCCATTACATCTCTACATAGTCTAATGATCTTCATTATGTTGTGTATCATTATCAACTAATGATAATATTCTACTATCTTACATGGAATCTATTGATAGGCTACACCATCTATATTACTTCAAATAATATCCTAAACTTGATCCTAATCTACTATGATACTTTAACTTACTTAAGAAATCTTAATTGTGTTATACCTTCTTAGAAATAGCACTACACCAAGAAAATATGGATAACTACTTCTAAGAAATATGACCAAAGCATCCAACTTAAGTGTGACAAGGTTATCCTCAAGTGGATACCCATCATGGGTCATAAGAATATTAGATTTAGATAAGATGGCTTCCTATAGTTACTAACCAACCTAAAGATCACCTAAAAGGGTTTTAGTCCTAAGGTCAAAGCATATGCTCTAATACCAGATGCATGATGTAGTACACTATAGTCATTTACATAACACCAATGAAGCATCGTTCCACTAGTATTACACCCCTCAGAGTGGTACAATAGAAACATAGAAGGTCCAATACATGACTATAGGTTACAACTCGACTCTTTACAAAATATAAAGAGAACACTGTAGGTTATAGAGAGAGAAAGCAACTTCTTACAAAGAAGAACCAGAAATAACAACTATAACTAACATACTAATAATACTAGTATATATACTATCTGGTTTTCAAATGCCACTATTGCATTTCTCTATAGAAGTAGGTTCTATGGCTAGATATTATACTCCTATCTAATCAACCACTTTGTCTTCACTTCATTTGATGTATATCATGTCTCCATTGACTGCATTGAAGAGCTTGAGCTTTTGATGATGATTCCTTTAAGCATTTTTTTGGTGTGGACAACATCTTCATCGACTTTAGAATCTAGCAGGGGTTAATGAGGTATGGTGAGTACGAGCATACTCAGCAAGCTCACTAAAAATAAGTGTTTGATGCACTATCTATAGCCACAGACCATAGGTCGTAGGCTATGCAGGTTTTCATAAACATTTCGTCAAAGGTTGATTTTATTCTAAAAAGCTATGTCCGTCAGCCTTCACAGGTTTACCAGAACTTCGTGGAGTTCCTTTCCTGCTGCATTCGTAGCTCCTTCCCAGAATAGGGAGTAACATGTCATAGTTTTGTGCACTCTATAGAGGTGCGTTACTTTACTCATAAGAGACCTTAGCCTTGTTGCACAACCAAGTCATGAGCTTTTCCACAATTCATTGGTATGTGGTCCTCTATAAGATCAAAGCCATCTGTTGCCATTCTTCATGACCCCGCATACCCGCAATTGTTGTACTATCAGACTCAAGGCATACTTCTCCCGGTAATACGGAACCATAAACACTATAAATCTATCTTTTGTATTCCTAGATCCACGGTAGGCTTCTCTCGAATACACGGCTTTACCCATGATCTGCAACTTACGAAACTCCTAGAACAGTTTCTATGGCATGCGAAAGGAAGAATATCCAGATGACTTTCCCGTCCCATTCCAAGTCTTATCGTTAACACATATTATACAGAGCAAGAATCACTGGCAACATTGGTTGTTAAGTCCTAGCATTATGTTCCTTTACCACCGGAACTGTAATAGTAGGTTATTACCCTCTGGTGAATAACCCATAATCATATCATTTTGATAGTAATGTTTTCTGACCTTTTTTACATGAAGGTTATGACAACATTGGATTTGCAAATACTTGATAGAAAATAACCAAAGGACATGAGCAATTGTGAACTTGCCTTTTTTGATTGCAAGATTATGCACTCATGGTCTTTGAGACAATAGATGATCCAATATCTAAAAACAGCATCATTGGTCCGATAAGTACTAATGTTTAAAGAAGCAAGATGATATTATGCATAAGTAATGTAATGCAATTTGATAAACTCGAATCCCCGTAATAAACACCAGTGATCTAGGGTTTGCGAATTGGGAATGGTTTCTTTAGAATGTGTTGCCCTTTTAGATCAGTTCCACACATATGCTTAATATTATTCATGTGAGAGTGTGTGAAACAATATGTAAGTACAATAAGTAGCATTCAATAATAAATCACTCAAATCTGGAATGGTATTCAAATACTTCTTATATAAGTATCGTTAACCAATTAGAGCCTTTATAGAAATGCTTAAGGATTACTTTCAATGTATTTTAAAAGAATAACTTTTGAAGAAAAGCTTTCTTTACAAAGTAAAAGTATTCAAACTTGTAAATAGGTATTACTACTACCTCCATCCCAAAGCTTAAGGCATATATCGTTTTTCAAAAGTCAAACCAACTAAAGTTTGACCAAGTTTTTAGAAAAAATATATTAATATTTATAGTACATAATTCATACCCTTTCATACATCATGAAACATATTTTCACATGGTATCTATATAATATAATAGGTCTTGATAGTTTTTTCTAAAAGTTTGGTCTAACTTTACATGGCTTGACTTTTCAAAATAGTTATATGCCTTAAGCCTTGGGATGGAGGGAGTAGGATTTTTCTCTTAACTCAAGTTATTATGAAAGAAACATGGCCTTAATTAAGTTAAGTGGATTACTTATACTTAAGACTTGTCTAGTCTTGATATTAGATGATACTATAATTTGTTCACTTCATGATGCTTCCTAGAGGTTAATTAAAAGTGCTATAACATTTATTTGAGTAGTGTTTTCTTAATATTATAACTGAATAGAATCATTTATCTCCTTAAAAATGAGTAGTTATAATTTATGAACATGGAAACAACATTACTTAACTACTTATGTATTATCTTTGAATTTTTAATATATTTATAAACTTGTGAGTGAAATAATGGTAAAAGGTTTTAATAAGTCAAAGATATTATTCTTTATGATTTCATATTGGATAAAATCATTTTGGGAAATGATATACACTTATTTGTGAATGATAATTTAACAAAAAATGTATTTAAGATGTTTTGGACTATTTTGACTTCATACTAGCAATACTTAAGACTAATACTATTATTAGAACTTAAATGGATAAATTAGAAATATTAACAATTTTATATATACTTTTATGAATTATCAATTATGGTAATACGTTTAAATTCCAGTTATTAGAGTGTTAAATTTGTATTTACTTCGAAAGCGTAATATTATATATTTAACATGTAGTTCTTATTTTTGTGATCATTTTGGTATTATATAGGTATTTTTATGATTTAAAAATAATAAAATATGAACTTTCTAAGTTTTATAACTTTATAAAATCATTTCTAATTGATAAATATTTAGTTAAATAATATAAAAATTGATGATAATAGATTGATATTGTAGATTTTATTTTTCTAAGAATTTTGATATATAATTTGTATTTTTTTGATTTAAAAATAATAATATATGATTTTTCTAAGTTTTATTACTTATAAAATCTTTACTAAATAATAAATATTTAATTAAGTGAGATAAAAAGGTAATAATATGGTTTACTAGATTTTATTTTTCAACTTTTTTTGCAATACTAGATTTTAATACTAAATAATAAATATTTAATTAAGTGATTTAAACTTTTGATATATTTTGCACATTTTTCTGAATTATCGAACATTAGTTATTGTATTTACAATATTGATAGTATTTTCTTTAATTAAAACAAACATCGGAAAACCCTTTTGCACTCATGCTACCCCTAGCCACAGTCGCTGACATAGGGACTAAGGCCACCTCAGCCTCCATGTAGGAATTATAAGTCTCACCCTGGGTTTGACCGGGCTTAACAACGTCCAATGATGTCAGTGCGACGCCAGTGTGACGTCAGCCGACGGGCTCCTACTAGGTGACCGGTGGGACGATGGGAGAGGGCGAACGAGGCTACACGAGAAAGCAGTTAGATTCACGCATGTATAGGGAACCAAAGTAGGGCGGCGCCGCTACAGATTAACCACCAGAGCAATGGTTGCAACGGCGCACACCAGAAGAGCTTGTAGGCGATCGGCGCAACGAGTAACTGATGACCCACAAGTATAGGGGATCGCAACAGTCTTCGAGGGTAGTATAACCCAATTTATTGATTCGACACAAGGGGAGGCAAAGAATAGTTATAAGCCTTAACAACTGAGTTGTCAATTCAGCTACACGTGGAAATAGTCTTGTTCACAGTAGTTTATCAGTAGCAACAGTTTTGTAGTAGCAATAGCAAAGTAACAGCAGCAGTAAAACAAAGGCAGTAGGAACAATAGTAGCAAACAGTAGGATTTAAGTGCGGTAGGCATAGGGATGGATGGACGGGCGTTGCATGGACGAGACTATTCATTTAACTTCAAGATCTAGGGCATTTGGAGATAAATAAGATAAAGCATCCACGTACTAAACAGTTATAGGCATGTGTTCCATATATAGTCATACGTGCTCACAATAAGAACTTGCACAACATCTTTTGTCATGTCAGCCTGTTCCAGCGGGGCCTCAAGGGAATCTACTGGCAATTAAGGTACTCCTTTTAATAGAGTACCGGAGCAAAGCATTAACACTCCATGAACACACGTGATCCTCATATCACAGCCATCGCCTCCGGCTGTCCCAATTTCTGTCACTTCAGGGCCTTTGGTTCCGGACAATGATATGTGTAAACAACTTGCAGATAAGATCATAAACAATACTATCAATATGATTCAATAACATGTTCAGATCTGATATCATGACACTCGGGCCCTAGTGACAAGCATTAAGCATAACAAGCTGCAACAAAGTCAAATAGCACTAATAAAGATACTAGGCACCATGCCCTAACAATCTTATTCGATTACATGACAGATCTCATCCAATCCCTACCATCCCCATAGCCTACAGGGGGTATTACTCACTCATGGATGGGGAAACATGGATGGTTGATGGAGAGGCGTTAGTGATGATGATGGCGATGATCTCCTCCATAACCCCATCCCGGCAGGGTGCCAGAACGGAGTTTCTGGTTCAAAATCGCGGTTTATGGTGGTGGCGGCGCAACGGAATTCTATCTGGAAAAACGCCGAACCCCCCTCTATGTTTAGGTCATAAGTCTTTATGTAGGCGAAGAGGGAGAGCGAGGGGGTGCCCGAGGTGGCCACACCTCCCCCAGGCGTGGACTGTCCTGGCCCGCACGGCTAGGGTTGTGGTCAACTCATGGCCCTCCTACGTCTCATCTTCTGGATCCATGAATCTTCTGGTAAAATAGGAGTTTTGCCATATTTTCCGGGATTTTTCCTAAAAGTTGGTTTTCTGCAGAAAAACTAGACACCGAAGCAATTCTGCTGAAATAGCATCAGTCCGTGTTAGTTGTATCCAAATCACACAAGTTAGAGGAGAAACAATAGCAAAAGTGTTCGGGAAAGTAGATACGTTTTGGACGTATCAACTCCCCCAAGCTTAGCTTATTGCTTGTCCTCACGCAATTCAGTTGAAAACTGAGTGCGATAAAAGAAACTTTCACAAACACATTTGCTTCATATGATGTATATATTCTCAGCACATGATCAATACTTAGAAAATTCATAATAAAGAGTATGCAACTAACTCTACTCAATAGTCATTGCAAGCTATGAAAAGATTCCAACACAATAATAATAAGTAGCATGAAACATAAACATAAGCAACATTGTGATGACCCACAAGTGTAGGGGATCACAACAGTCTTCGTGGGTAGTATTA
Source organism: Avena longiglumis (assembly GCA_030063025.1). Classification (NCBI taxonomy): domain Eukaryota; kingdom Viridiplantae; phylum Streptophyta; class Magnoliopsida; order Poales; family Poaceae; genus Avena; species Avena longiglumis. Next base: position 308,729,335 of record CP125976.1, on the reverse strand, counting down.
CACAATTTATTGATTCGACACAAGGGGAGCCAAAGAATACTTGCAAGCCTTAACAACTGAGTTTTCAATTCAGTTTGCTGAAATAGTTCTTGCTCACGAAGTTTGTCGAGTAACAGTTTGTCAAGCAACAACAGCAACACAACAATAGCAATAATGTGATAGCATATGAGGATTTGAGTACAGTAGGCATAGGGATGGATGGACGGACGTTTTATGGACGAGTCTAAACATGTAACTTCAAAGAACTAGGGCATTGCAAATAAATAATAACAAGCATCCAAGTACTAAACAATCCTAGGCATGTGCTCCAAATATAGTCATACGTGCTCGCAATGATAACTTGCACAACATCTTCTGTCCAGCCAGCCCGTGGCAGCGGGCCTCTAGGGAACTACTGGCAATTAAGTTGCTCCTTTTAATATAGCACCGGAGCAAAGCATTAACACTCCGTGAACACATGTGATCCTCACACCACAGCCATCCCCTCCGGTTTTCCCAATTTCTGTCACTTTGGGGCCTTTGGACAAGGACAATGATATGTGTACACAACTTGCAAATAAGATCATAAACAATACTATCATAATGATTCAATAATAAGTTTAGATATGAGATCATGGCACTCGGGCCCTAGTGTCAAGCATTAAGCACAACAAGTTGCAACAAAGTCAAATAGCACTAATACAGATACCAGGCACTATGCCCTAATAGATCTTATTCGATTACATGATAGAACTCATCCAATCCCTACCATCCCCAAGCCTATAGCGGGGGATTACTTACTCATGGATGAGGGAAACATTGGTGGTTGATGGAGATGCGTTGGTGATGATGATGGTGCCAGAATGGAGTTTCTGGATCCGAATCTTGGTTTCTGGTGGCGGCAGAGTGGAACTCTTTCTGGAAAACTATCGAACCCCCTCTGTTTTTAGGTCAGAAGGCAATTTATAGGCGCGGGAGGGAGGCTGCACAGGTGTGGCCAAACCTCCAGGCGGGGTCGATGGGCGCGCCTGGTGGGTCTAGGCCCCCCAGGCCTCCCCTCTGTCTCCCCTTATGGATCCGTGGATCTTTTGGTGAAATATAATTTTTGGCATATTTTTTGGGATTTTTCATGATAGTTCATTTTCTACACAAAAACAAGACACCAAGGTAATTCTACTGAAAACAGCGTCAGTCCGTGTTAGTTATATCCAAATCACACAAGTTTAGAGAAGAAACAATAGCAAAGTGTTTGAGAAAGTAGGTACGTTTTGGACATATCAACTCCCCCAAGCTTAGATTATTGCTTGTTCTCAAGCAATTCAGGTTAAAACTGAGTGCGATAAAAGAAATTTCATGAACACTTTGCTTCATATGATGTAAATATTCTCAGTATAGGAGTAGATGCTTAGACAATTCATAATAAGGAGTATGCAACTAAGTCTACTCAATAGTCATTGCAAGCTATGAAGAGAAACCAACTAAATAATAATAAGTAGCATGAAACATGTGGCATCCCGCAAAACCACTACTAGAAAATCGCGTTGATTTGTGCATTGCATCGTCATCATCATGTGTTGTTTGTCTAAAACTATTTTCGCAAAGCCCGTTTTGTTTTATAAAACGCCCCATATTTAATCAAATATCAAACCCCGGGTCTCCGGATGATTTTTGTTTGTCTGCTGTCGGTTTGCAAACGGTGTTTGTAAAACAAATAAAAATATTTATTATTTTAGCGGGGCTTGAAGCAGGCCATTTCGACCCGACCACCCTGGAATTTACAACGGTCCACCCTTAATCCTAAAGCTACCAGTTAATCTACCCCCCCTCCACATCACCCCACCCAATCCCCACCGCCACATCGCCCCACCACCCCACCGAACCAGAGACCGCCACTTGGCTCACCACCTAACCCCTACTCTTCCCCTTCACCTCACACAACTCCCCCTCCACCACACCCACGACACACGCACGCATCGATCCCCGCCCACTGGGACCCACCCGACGGCCCCCATCGGCCTCCTCTCACGCCTCTCCCACCAGCTCCTTCCTCCCTCCCCCGCCCGTGCCCCGATCCCGTCCTCCTCTCGCCGCGCGCGGAGCTCCCCCTCGCCCCGCATCGCCGTCCGCCTCCTCGGCCCCGGCCCGACCTCGCCGTCGCCCATGAACCCTCTCCGGCGCCGCCCAGTGCCCCGAGCCGCCCTCCCCGAGCCGCGTCAACGCCCAGCCTGCCCTCGCCCGCCTCCACCTCTCTGGTCTCCGGCCCGAGCTCGCTCCCATCGCCGACCTTCACCCCATCGCCCGGCGCGACCTCGCCCGCCTCGCCTCTCCCGGCCCTGTCCACACGCGAGCCCACCATGAGCCCTTCCTCAAGCGCCCGGCGAGCCTCGCGGACCCTGCCCCTGACGCTCTCCTTCTCCCTCCTCCGGCCGATGAGCTCCTGCGCGCCCGGCCCCGTCGCCGCCCCGACGCCTCGCCCCGCGCCCGGCTCGGCCGTAGCCCACGTCGGCCCGACCTCGCCAGCGCCTCATCGCTTCGCGCCGGCCTCGAGCCCCGTCGCGCCGTGCTGCCCTCGCCCGGCGAGCCGTCGACTTCGCCCATGAGCCCCTCTCCCGTGGACCTCCTATCCCCGGCCCGCCCCGCCCGCCTCTGCGCCCGCCTTCCGACCACCCTCACGGTAGCCCTCCGCCAAGCTCGTCGGCGCCTCGCCCCGTGCCCGACCGCCGCCGCCTAGTCTTCCCCGAGCGTCGCCGGAGCCCTGCAGCCGCGCCGTCCCCAAGCCCAGCGTCGCGTGAGCACCAACCCGGCGTGGCCCTGACCGCCCCTACCGGCTCGCGACACCGCCATGTTCCTCCTGCACATCGCCACCGCCTGGGAGTTTCACCTTGGCCTCGGTGTGCCTGCTTTTTGCCGTGCGATGAGGCACGTCAAGACCGACCAACTGCTCTAGTTGGTTTTGGCGTTGGCTACTTCTGCCCCGGTGTTTTACATCGATGAAAGACGGACGACGAATACTCTGCAAGGGAACGCCAAAACGTCCACAAGAAATCCGAAGGCCACGTCAAGACCGCCACATGGAAAACCCAAAGAAACCGAAGCCCCGTTCCCGGAGGCGAAGATCGATCCCGTATCCGGTGTCGCGCCAAGATCTCCGAAAAACCCCGGTACCGAACAAGTTCACCATCGACAATTGTAGCCGACACCCTTCAAGATCTTCTCCCCGTTATGGCAAGTCCTCCATCCCGGATGCCGAGGTCACCGACACAGAACCACAAGATCTACTTCGCGGGCACCGTGCGACAAGATCTGCCCCGTTGATCGAGAATGTTTCCGCCGAGACCGACCCGTCGAACCCTGGACCCTGACCCCGAACCCCCCAGAACCTCAAGTTCGTCGGGACTCCTAATGTGTGAACCCCTTCCCGAAACCCTATTTTATAACATAATACAACTTGCCGCATATTAAATTGTTCATGCATGCATCCTTGTCTGTGGTTTGGGGGCCTTATGCCGATTCACCTAATAATTAAATATGGGGCCCATATGCGGGCAAATCTAGTCTCATATTGGCCTCGTTTAAATTTGTGTAGCGAACCCGGTGCTATATTTTGCCTTGTTAAAGAACATTTAATTGCGGGGTAGCTAAACAACATGCACCACCTACTTAATTGTCGGAACCCCGGTTCCGCTTAATATGACCTAATTGCACCGCATCTTTGCCATGTCATACATCATACATGCATCATGCCCGATCTTCTGCCGTCGTATTAAATATTGCATCCGGTGTTTATTCTAGTGTTTTGCTTCTTCGCGGATAAGGCCGTTGAGTTGATGTGAGCGTCGACCCGATCTTCGGTTGAACCTTCGACAATGCTTTCCAGGCGAGCATCTCCCCCTTTCTACCTATCTTACTTTTATAGCATTTATTCCCTCCTGTTGATCTATTGCTAACTGTGTTGCGATGCTTTAGTTTCCGTACCTGTGATATACCGTGCAGCCCTATATTGCCTTGGACACACCCTATTACCTGTTGTTTGGTAGATAGTTGGACTTGCGCGCCGTAGTCGCTTGCTCAAGTGCTGTTGCGTGTTGTCAAGTGCCACAGTTGTTGGAGTAATGCCGCATGCTTGATGTTGGAGATGATCTTAGTTTTTCTTATCGTTCACTTTAATTCCTGTCTAACAACTAAAATTGAAGTAAGCAGAGGCATCGGTGGGTGATAGAAAATATTTGGTTTCCGAACGCCCACTTGTGTCCCGTAGGACCCCGAGTACTTGATACCTTTTCCTTGATTTATCGTGCTATCCACATCCGGGAGGTATATGGGACCCCCCTGAGCTAGAGCTTGATTCAGACTTATTTCTTGGGGCCACAAACTAGTTTGAGGTTTTATTTACGATCCTGTACTTATGCCATGCTACTTATGTATTTAAATTGTGCGAGGAGCACACTGTACTGTTTAGGTTCGGGACACGTTTACGCGGTATCGACAAGCCCAGCCACACTTTCGGGTTCCCAGTCGTTTACCGCCGTCCACCCAAACCTTGAGTCCGTCTCGGAGTCAGCTAGCTTCGTTGCGGGATCTACTTAAGGGGTGGCCCCCTGAAATATTTCTGAATCCTGTGATTGTTCAGTCGTGAAAGCCTCGTTGGGTTTTGATTTGGTTTTTCCGAGGTCGATCGAGCGTGTGTTGCTATTGGTGCACCCCGGCCGAGTAAAACTTTCTGAAAGCCGTGTCCGCGGATACAGATGACTTGGAGCACAGTATCTCGACCATAGACAAGCATAACTAAAGTTTATTGCTATAAATTTGACTTTACAATGACTAGTAATCAGCTTCACCATAATGGAATGGCTAAATAATACTGCCCACAATTGCTTGTTTGAAGCGTCACTTGCGACCATTGTACCTGACTAGTAAGTATTGCAACTACAACGGAATGGCTGAATAAAAGTACCAACAACTGCTGGGTTTTGGGTTATCTCATGCTAACCGTATCTGGCTAGTAAGTGTTGCCACTATAACGAAATGATTAACTAAAAGTGCCCACTGCTTACTTTATCAGGATAATTATCTAAACCTGACTAGTAAAGTGCCGCAACTATAACTGAATAAATAAAACTGCCAACTGTGTGAGTTTCCTCGGTTGACTTCCTCGTTTGGTCTCGAGGGGGAAACACCAGGACGGGTTTGTTTGATGGTAGAATCAGGTTGGTTCCGAATAGTTCTTTCTTATCCCACTCTGATAGCCGCCAGTGTATCGAGTCTCTATAGGTTGTTTAGTGCTTGCTGCCGCTGCCGCTTCAGCCCACCATACCTTTGTAGGCGAGGACCGCCGAATTCTAGCCTCGCCGTGTACTGGCCTCAGTACTGACGCTCCTCTTTTTCCTTTGCCCTTTGTCGGCACCCCTTTTTGTTAAGCAGGTTTTGAGATCGACGCTGTTAGCAGGGTTACCCTTCCGGCTTGGCCTGGGCAGGGTTATGGACGCCATTGGTTATTCTTCAGGGCTCTTAGCCCCATTTGCATCTTGTCCGTAGCTGGACGCTCTATCGTTTCAAGGTGATTTGGATATTTGTATATTATATCTGTATTCTTGACTCATCGAGTCGCTATTATATATATCCGTTCTGTGGGTCCCATCGAGGACTGTTGTGTAATGTTATTACTTTGTTTTCCACCCGCACGAAAGTGCCTGGTGGGCACCTTTGAATCGTTTCTATGCGGGTTTGGCGGGTTTCGCTAAAACTTGCATAGGTCCGATTCTGAGGGTGTTCTGAGTGGTATCGAGCTCGGCGATTACGATACCCCACAAGTCCGACTGTAGGATAACCTAGCTAACGGCCGAAGTAGAGTGTCAAAACTATTTTTTCAAAATCGGTTGGATAGTTCTGATTAGGTCTGATTTTACTCCTTACCCTCTGCTATTCTCCTCTTACCTCTACGTGTTTTGAATCCGCTCTCTTCTCTCTCTTCGAGTCCAGGATTTCTCGTGGTTGGGTCTCCGTCGTACCTTCAGGGTTTCGCTTTCTTCCTTTTGTAACGGAGGTGCTACGATCATCAATCTGCAACTGGTTCGTTGTGCCCTTCATCCGATCTTTTGTTCTTGACCTCTTTATCTATATGTGTTCCTTGCTGGATATCCGTGTCGTTGAAAAACATATGAGAAGGACGAGCATTGGTGAAGTTGGAGTATACCTTGAGCATGTGTTGTTCATGCCAATGGAACCATCGCGAAACCTAATCATTGTGTTTTTCATACGATTTCTGTTGTATCTTCCGGTGTTTCCCGATGTGATGACATCATCTATGCCAGATCCGATGCAGAGCCTGCATCACTCCTTTGTTTCCGAACCTCGATTGTCGAGATCTTTAGTCTAATTCCGAGAGTTGGTTGCATAATCCGCCTATTCGTGTGCAGAGTAATGGTTTGAGTGCGGGATGGAGTAGCTACCATACCACTACTCTTATCAATCGCTCTTGTACATCGAATCAGTGGATCCAGCGATTTTACTCCGTTCACGGAAGTTAGGGGTGGCTTTATTTGTTGATACCTCTACCTTCGACCTTTTGTCCCGGAGTGTTCTCTCGTCGATCAGGAACAACGAACCTTTGTTGGTGGTGTCGCCGATTTCAAGATGAAGAAGGAACCCTTGTTAGTGGTGTCGCGAGGATCTACCTGAAGCGAGAAGATGCAGATCGCCCACCTTCCTTCCGGTACCATGAGGCGGATCTCGAGGGCGAGATCCATTGTTAGTGGTGTCGAATTGTGGCATCCCGCAAAACCACTACTAGAAAATCGCGTTGATTTGTGCATTGCATCGTCATCATCATGTGTTGTTTGTCTAAAACTATTTTTGCAAAGCCCGTTTTGTTTTATAAACGCCCATCTTTAATCAAATATCAAACCCGGGTCTCCGGATGATTTTGTTTGTCTGCTGTCGGTTTGCAAGCGGTGTTTGTAAAACAAATAAAAATATTTATTATTTTAGCGGCGGTCGAGCAGGCTGTTTCGATTCGACGACCACCCCTGGAATTTACAAACGGTCCACCCCTTAATCCTAAAGCTACCAGTTAATCTACCCACCCCCCCTCCACATCACCCCACCCAATCCCCACCTGCCACATCGCCCTGTCCACCACCCCATCCAACCAGAGACGCCACTTGGCTCACCACCTAACCCTACTCTCTCCCTTCACCTCACACTCAACTCCCTGCCTCCACCACACGCCTTTACACGCACGCATCGATCCCCACGCCACAGGACCCACCACCCCAAGGCCCCACCCCTGTCGGCCTCCTCTCACGTCTCTCCCACGCTCCTTCTCCTCCCCACTCACGCCCGTGCCCGATCCGTCCTCCTCTCGCCCGCGCCTGGTCCCCCTCGCATCGCATCGTCCGCCTCCTCGGCCGGCCCGAACTTCGCCGCCCATGAACCTCTCCGCCGCCCGGTGCCCCGAGCCCGCCTCCCGAGAGCGTCAACGCCGCCAGCCTGCCCCTGCCTCGACCGCGCCCCGCCTCCACCTCTCTGGTCTCCGGCCCCGAGCTCCGCTCCCCCCTGTCGCCGACCTTCACCACCCCATCGCCGGCGCGCGACCTCGCCCCGCCCCGCCTCTCCGGCCGCCTGTTCCCTGTCCACACGCGAGCCCGCCCGCGAGCCCTTCCCCAAGCCGCCCCGAGCAGAGCCTCGCCCGGACCCGCCTCTCTCCCTCCCGCCGACGAGCTCCTCGCCGCCGCGCCCGTCAGTCGCCCAGCGCCTCTGCGCCGCTGCTCCGTAGCCCACGTCGGCCCGACCTCTGCCAGCGCCTCGCCCGCTTCGCGCCCGGCCTCGCCCCGCCGTCGCCGGTGCCGCCCTCGCGGCCGCGTCGAGCTTCGCCCGCGCCCCTCCCGTGGACCTCCTCGCCCGGCCGCCCGGCCGCGCCTGCCGCCTTCCCCGACCCTCCCGCCGGTAGCCCTCTCAAGCTCGTCGCCGCCTGCCCGTCTGACCGCTGCCGCCTAGTCTTCCCAGCGTCGCTGGAGCCTGCAGCCCGTCCCCAAGCCAGTCAGCGTGAGCACCAACCGGCGTGGCCGACCCTACCGTCGCGACACCGCCATGTTCCTCCGCACATCGCCACCGCACGAGTTTCACCTTGGCCTCGGTGTGCCTTTTTGCACCGTCTGATGAGGCGCGTCAAGACCGACCAACTGCTCTAGTTGGTTTTGGCTTTGGCTACTTCTGCCCCGGTGTTTTACATCGATGAAAGACGGACGACGAATACTCTGCAAGGGAACGCCAAAACGTCCACATGAAATCCGAAGGCCACGTCAAGACCGCCACATGGAAAACCCAAAGAAACCGAAGCCCCGTTCCCGGAGGCGAAGATCGATCCCGTATCCGGTGTCGCGCCAAGATCTCCGAAAAACCCCGGTACCGAACAAGTTCGCCATCGACAATTGAAGCCGGCACCCTTCAAGATCTTCTCCCCGTTACGGCAAGTCCTCCATCCCGGATGCCGAGGTCACCGACACAGAACCACAAGATCTACTTCGCGGGCACCGTGCGACAAGATCTGCCCCGTTGATCGAGAACGTTTCCGCCGAGACCGACCCGTCGAACCCTGGACCCTGGCCCCGAACCCCCCAGAACCTCAAGTTCGTCGGGACTCCTAATGTGTGAACCCCTTCCCGAAACCCTATTTTATAACATAATACAACTTGCCGCATATTAAATTGTTCATGCATGCATCCTTGTCTGTGGTTTGGGGGCCTTATGCCGATTCACCTAATAATTAAATATGGGGCCCATATGCGGGAAAATCTAGTCTCATATTGGCCTTGTTTAAATTTGTGTAGCGAACCCGGTGCTATATTTTGCCTTGTTAAAGAACATTTAATTGCGGGGTAGCTAAACAACATGCACCACCTACTTAATTGTCGGAACCCCGGTTCCGCTTAATATTACCTAATTGCACCGCATCTTTGCCATGTCATACATCATACATGCATCATGCCCGATCTTCTGCCGTCATATTAAATATTGCATCCGGTGTTTATTCTAGTGTTTTGCTTCTTCGCGGATAAGGCCGTTGAGTTGATGTGAGCGTCGACCCGATCTTCGGTTGAACCTTCGACAATGCTTTCCAGGCGAGCATCTCCCCCTTTCTACCTATCTTACTTTTATAGCATTTATTCCCTCCTGTTGATTTATTTGCTTACTGTGTTGCGATGCTTTAGTTTCCGTACCTGTGATATACCGTGCAGCCCTATATTGCCTTGGACACACCCTATTACCTGTTGTTTGGTAGATAGTTGGACTTGCGCGCCGTAGTCGCTTGCTCAAGTGTTGTTGCGTGTTGTCAAGTGCCACAGTTGTTGGAGTAATGCCGCATGCTTGATGTTGGAGATGATCTTAGTTTTTCTTATCGTTCACTTTAATTCCTGTCTAACAACTAAAATTGAAGTAAGCAGAGGCATCGGTGGGTGATAGAAAATATTTGGTTTCCGAACGCCCACTTGTGTCCCGTAGGACCCCGAGTACTTGATACCTGTTCCTTGATTTATCGTGCTATCCACATCCGGGAGGTATATGGGACCCCCCTGAGCCAGAGCTTGATTCAGACTTATTTCTTGGGGCCACAAACTAGTTTGAGGTTTTATTTACGATCCTGTACTTATGCCATGCTACTTATGTATTTAAATTGTGCGAGGAGCACACTGTACTGTTTAGGTTCGGGACACGTTTACGCGGTATCGACAAGCCCAGCCACACTTTCGGGTTCCCGATACCGCCATCAGCCCACCCAAACCTTGAGTCCGTCTCGGAGTCATCTAGCTTCGTTGCGGGATCTACTTAAGGGGTGGCCCCCTGAAATATTTCTGAATCCTGTGATTGTTCAGTCGTGAAAGCCTCGTTGGGTTTTGATTTGGTTTTTCCGAGGTCGATCGAGTGTGTGTTGCTATTGGTGCACCCCGGCCGGGTAAAACTTTCTGAAAGCCGTGTCCGCGGATACGGATGACTTGGAGCACATTATCTCGACCATAGACAAGCATAACTAAAGTTTATTGCTATAAATTTGACTTTACAATGACTAGTAATCAGCTTCACTATATTGGAATGGCTAAATAATACTGCCCACAATTGCTTGTTTGAAGCGTCGCTTGCGACCATTGTACCTGACTAGTAAGTATTGCAACTACAACGGAATGGCTGAATAAAAGTACCAACAACTGCTGGGTTTTGGGTTATCTCATGCTAACCGTATCTGACTAGTAAGTGTTGCCACTATAACGGAATGATTAACTAAAAGTGCCCACTGCTTACTTTATCAGGATAATTATCTAAACCTGACTAGTAAAGTGCCGCAACTATAACTGAATAAATAAAACTGCCAACTGTGTGAGTTTCCTCGGTTGACTTCCTCGTTTGGTCTCGAGGGGGAAACACCAGGATGGGTTTGTTTGATGGTAGAATCAGGTTGGTTCCGAATAGTTCTTTCTTATCCCACTCTGATAGCCGCCAGTGTATCGAGTCTCTATAGGTTGTTTAGTGCTTGCTGCCGCTGCCGCTTCAGCCCACCATACCTTTGTAGGCGAGGACCGCCGAATTCTAGCCACGCCGTGCATCGCCTCGATCGACGCCTCCTCTTTTCCTTTGCCCTTTGTCGGCACCTTTTGTTAAGCGGTTTTGAGATCGACGCTGTTAAGGTGGTTACCTTCCGGCTTGGCCTGGGCAGGGTTATGGACGCCATTGGTTATTCTTCAGGGCTCTTAGCCCCATTTGCATCTTGTCCGTAGTCGGACGCTCCATGTTTTCAAGGTGATTTGGATCTTTGTACCGTATATCTGAATTCTTGACTCATGGAGTCGTGCTGTATATATATCTGTTATGTGGGTCCCATCGAGGACTGTTGTGTAATGTTATTACTTCGTTTTCCACCCGCACGAAAGTGCCTGGTGGGCACCTTTGAATCGTTTCTATGCGGGTTTGGCGGGTTTCGCTAAAACTTGCATAGGTCCGATTCTGAGGGTGTTACAAAACATAAACATAAGCCACATTGCAATGCTCATAATAAGGTATGATAAAGTGGTATCTCGCTTGCCTTTGTTTGAAGAACACAATATAAATGCTGAGGCACCTCTGAAGTTCAAGTGAAGACTAGAGATAAAGATATCAGAGATACAAGCATCAAAGTCATGACATAATTAACCAAGTTTTGGAACAAACACAAGAATGACAACTATGCTCTCAAGAAGGTGCTCATAGAATAAGTGGTGACTCAACAAAGTTGTGAAACGGTTTTTGTAAAGGTTTGAAAGGCTTCCCAATGCTGAAAGGAAGGTACTCATTAGCTTTGAGCTCTCATTGACCCTATCATAGGCATCTTCATGTGGTTAAGGTGAAAGTGAGGTCCACTCTGAATCATATGCTTGACAGACCATATAATGGAAATCCCAAGTCCCTTGAGTACGAGGGTCTCTCCGCATGATACTCAACTTTGGTCACCTGAAAGTTCTCGTCATTGTAAATACATGCATATCATCGAGAACCACCAACGGGGTACCCCTTGCACATGGTACATGAGCTTTCCCATAACCAAAATGACAAGGCAAGCAGACAATGAGCATCTTAGCAATATTTTTATTTACCATATGCATAGCTTTTTATTGAGGAAGCTTCATAGATGCTCATTATAGTGATGCTGCAAGTTTCCACCATGATTAGGCATGGCTTAAGCTAGCGGCCCAAGCGTTTCTCTAACACAATGTATAAAATCCATGAACTAACAACTTCCCCTTTTATTTCACATCATCGACATCCATAAACAAAAGAGCAAGGAATCAACTGGATGAGATATCCAAAAAAGTGTTGAAAGCGTTCCCCGTGACAGCACGGTTCTGATGACTCCCAGTATATAATAAGCAAGCATATAACTTGCATGGCCTAGTCACAATGGTTCAGGATTATTAAGCGCAAGGAATAAAGTGTGCCATCAAGTTCGTGAGAGCTTTACTAACTAACTTTCTCAAAAGAGACAAACATTTTATATTGGAAGAAAACACGGCATATGGAATATGCACTGAAATAGCAAATGAAGCTAATAGGTAGGTATGGTGGACACAGCTGACAATATTAGTTTTGGGGAGTTGGATGCACAGGTAGAGCACATACTCAGTGCAAGTAAAGGCTAGCAATAGAGAGGGAGCGACAAACGAGAGAGCAATAACTTTCATAATCATGCTTGCAACAAAACAGGACTAATTATGTCATGAAAGTGATACAAGAACTCTGAGGCAAAATATATCATCCAGGCTTACTGACTATTGATTAGTCATATGCATGCGTGAGCATGTTCCAAGTCGATTCACATGAACAGTCAGAGGAGGATACCGTAATGTCATACCAAAGTATGAATAGAACAATGCAAGCAAACATTCATATGACATGCTACAAACTATTAGCAAGATGGAGCTAATCATAGACAGGCAAGAACTACTAAGCATCCATAATGACACACACCTTACACAAACAGGCTAAGCATGCTCACAATGATGAGTATATGTACAAAAATGAAAAAAATAGAGTTTGTTACCAGCCTCTTACCACACCTCGAGTTGTCTTAATCTTCATTATTGCCCTTCACTTGTGTGACTTGAATAATTAACATGAAAACCAATATCCACTGAGGACGGCTGAACCCTGCGAAGAACTCACAAAACCAAAAAGAACAACAAATATTTTTGGTGTTTTCGATGTTTTTTTAAAACAAGCACACAAATAAAAAACAAACGAAGCAAAATAAAACCAAAAACAAAAACTAAGACGCTCCAAGAACAACACAACTGTGCATGAAACAATAAAAACGAAGTGTCTAGAAAGACCTGATTTTTTTATTGATGAAGAAGGGGATGCCTTGGGCACCCCCAAGCTTTGAAGCTTGGACCTCTTAAATATTTCTTGGGGTGACACGGGGTGGCTCCCCCCAAGCTTGAGCTTTTGTCCATTCTTCATCTCATTACATCATTCTTTCCTTACACCTAAAAATTTTCCTTCATACAAAACTTCACACAATCTTCATTAGCAGCATTAGTGCATTCAAAAGATAATAAACCTTTGGGGTTTAGTTTTAAAACAGCACAACTTTTGACACAAGCTACTGTAGCAATTCCCTCAAATATCTCAATTTCCCAAAAAGAACCCTAAAAGGAATCAATAAGAAGCAAATGCAAATAATGGCAAAAATCTGTCAAAACAGACCAGCAGGTAGAAACCGATTTTTCGAAGACCTTATGTTGATGAAATAAAAAAGTGTTGAACTAAAGAAAGTTAGGTAACATACTGGGGGATTTATTCTTAAATTTTAGCTCAATCCGACTTACAGAGACTCCTCACGAATTTTTATGGTGGAGGACAGAAATCTGTTTCGGGACAGTAACTCCCCAAATCTTACTTCCCTCTCATTAGAGGTTATTCTTGGCACAAAAAGCAAACAAAAAGGATAAGGAGAGGTCAATACTGAAGTAATAACTTCCAATACTCAAGGAAACTCTTGGGTTATCTCCCAACAAGTACTTTTCTTTAACGCCTTTAAGTTAGGCACGACGAAGAGCAAAGATTGGAAAGGAGAAAAATAAAAGTGAGCAAGTATAACCACAGTGAAAGCATTATTTTGTTCATTAAAATCCTTTTGTTAACAAGTTTGACCAAGTCTTGTTACCAAAAAAATCTTATATGAAGCAAAACTTTGCATTCCACAAGGTGATTATGTTACCTCATACTTGATAGCAATGATCCCAATCATAATAGTTTCAAAATTTTCTTGTGGAATGGGACAATATATTTCTCCAACCTTGACGCTCTCAATATTTTCAATGGAATTCAGACAATAGCTCTTAACAACCTTCTTAGGGAAATAGACAGTGTGCTCTTTGTCATTAATATTGAATGTTACTTTTCCTTGATTGCAATTAATGATAGCACCTGCAATATTAAGAAAAGGTCTCCCAAGAATAATAGACACATTATCATCTTCGGGCATTTCAAGGACAACAAAATCAGTTAGGACCATGCAATTATGAGCAACTTGAACATGAACATCCTCAAATATACCAATAGGGACAATAGTTGACTTATCAGCCATTTGCAAAGATAAATCAGTTGGTATCAACTTTTCTAGCTGGAGTCTCTTATAGAGAGAAAAAGGCATAACACTAACTCCAGCTCCCAAATCACATAAAGCAGTTCTAACATAATTATTCTTAATAGAGCAAGGAATAGTTGGTATACCTGGATCACCAAGTTTCTTTGGAACCTTACCATTAAAGGAGTAATTAGCAAGTAGAGTAGAAATCTCCTCATTAGGAATCTTAATTTTATTAGAGACAATATCCTTCATATACTTTGAATAAGGAGGCAATTTAATAGCATCAGTCAAAAGAATTTTCAAGAATAAAGGTTTCATCCACTCACAAAACTTGTTGTAGTGTTCTTCCTCCTTTGACTTGTGTTTCTTACCTGGAAAAGGCATAGGTTTCTGCACCCAAGGTTCTCTCTCTCTTTACCATGTTTATTAGCAATAAAATCTTCCTTTGTGTACCTAGTGTTCTTAGTGTGTTTCTCAGGTTCTTCCTCAACTTCCTCCTTATTAGGAGACTCATTATTATTACCACTCTCAGTTTCAGCATCAGAGACAAATATACTATTAGGATCTACAGCAGGTTCAAGTGGTTCCTCAACTTTCTTATGTTTCTTTTTCTTCCTCTTATGAGGACTACCACTATCCTCGCCTTGTTGGGAATCCTGCTCTATTCTTTTAGGGTGTTCTTCAGGATATAAAGGATCTTGAGTAGCTGCACCACTCCTAGTTCTAATTCCATAAGCATGTTTATTTCCTGAAGCATTAACTAGCATATCCTTTTGCACCTTAGCAAATTGATCAAGTTGGGTTTGAACCATTTCAAAGTGTTTACAAAGCATTTTAATATCATTAGAAGTTCTTTACACAATATCTTTCAACTCATGGATAGCTCTAGAGTTTTCCAATCAATGATTCTGAACTTGTTTATTAAAATTACCTTGTTTAACAATAAATGTGTCAAGTTCCTCTAAGCATTGATCAGGAGGCTTAACATAAGGAATATCACCTTCATTAAATTGGAGAGAGTGTACCTCAATAGTAGATGAGTGGGGATTTGGCTTACATAATTCTTCTATAGGAGGTAGGTTCTTCATACCTTTCTCCTTTAGACACTTCTTAGCTTCCTTCATCACTTCAACATTTAATGCAATAACTCCCCTCTTCTTTGTTGTTGGTGGTGGAGTTGGTTTAGGAACAACTGGTTCAGGAGTAATAGGCTCAGGTGTATTCAGCTCAGTTGAAGTCCAATCATCATAATTCTTGCTTATCTTGTTCATTAATTCTTCAGCATCGGTAGGAGTCCTTTTCCTGAAAACACAATCAGCAAAGCTATCTAGGAAGGTCCTAGAATCATCAGTTAGTCCATTATAATAAATATCAAGAAACTCATTCTGAGGTAATGGACATCCAGGATATGCATGAATCAAGGAACGGAATCTTTTCCATGACTCAGGCAATTTCTCTTCTTCCTCCTATTTAAAATCAAAAGGTCTCTGCAAAGCAGCATGTCTAGCACTGGGAGGAAAATATTTATGGAAGAAAGAAGAATTCAAGCAATCAGGGCTATCAATGGAACCAGGAGGGAATATATTAAACCAAGCCCTAGCTTCTCCTTTTAGTGAAAAAGGGAAGATCTTAGCAACAAACTACTTGCGCATCTTAAAATCATCAGAGAACAAAGCACTCATAGTAGAAAGCTCATTCATATGAGCCAAAACACTCTCGTTTTCAGTACCACAAAAAGGTTCTTTCTCAACAATATCTAAATAAGCTAAATCAAGAGAGAAATCATAATCTTTATCTTTAATATCTATGGGAGAGGTGGAAAACTTAGGATCATAGGACTTCTTAGGTATAATAGTGTGTCTAGCAAGGAGACTCTTAATAGCACTAGCACCATGTGTGTTTCGGCACTCTTCAACAAATTCATCAGTGAGCTCAATGTAACCATCATTAATATCAAAACTCTCACTAGACTCAGGTGAGATAACAGGTGTAATAGTGTCTTCACTAGGAGTTTCGGTATTTCCTAGACTAGCCATAGTAGCATCTAGAAAAGGACCTAATGAACCACTCGCTTCAAGCACAGTAGAAGTAACATCATGAGCATAAAAAGCAGTTTTAGATTCAGCAGTAGTAGTAGTGTGTGTAGCATGTGCATGTGGTAGTGGTGTGACAAGCTTACTTATAACAGACGGTGAATCAAGAGCAACAGAGGTGTTTAGGACTGTACCTCTTCTTGTAGTGGATGGTAAAATAGGGAACTTTCCATCACAAGACTTCCCCATGATGAAAGGAGTACCAGTGAACAATAATAGATCCAAGTGAACTTACAAATAAATCTATGCTCCCCGGCAATGGTGCCAGAAAATAGTCTTAATGACCCACAAGTGTAGGGGATCGCAACAGTCTCCACGGGTAGTATTACCCAATTTATTGATTCGACACAAGGGGAGCCAAAGAATACTTGCAAGCCTTAACAACTGAGTTGTCAATTCAGATGCACCTGGAAATAGTTCTTGCTGACAGAAGTTTATCAGTAGCAACAGTTTGTAGTAGCAACAGCAACAGCAACAGTAGAAATAGTAAGAGTAACGGTAACAATAGGATTTGAGTGCGGTAGGCATAGCGATGGATGGACGAGCGTTGCATGGACGAGTCTAAACATGTAACTTCAAAGAACTAGGGCATTGCAAATAAATAATAACAAGCATCCAAGTACTAAACAATCCTAGGCATGTGCTCCAAATATAGTCATACGTGCTCGCAATGAGAACTTGCACAACATCTTCTGTCCAGTCAGCCCGTGGCAGTGGGGCCTCTAGGGAACTACTGGAAATTAAGTTGCTCCTTTTAATAGAGCACAGGAGCAAAGCATTAACACTCCGTGAACACATGTGATCCTCACACCACAGCCACCCCCTCTAGTTGTCCCAATTTCTATCACTTTGGGGCCTTTGGATCCGGACAATGATATGTGTACACAATATAAGATCATAAACAATACTATCATAATGATTCAATAATAAGTTCAGATCTGATATCATGGCACTCGGGCCCTAGTGACAAGCATTAAGCACAACAAGTTGCAACAAAGTCAAATAGCACTAATAGAGATACTAGGCACTATGGCCTAACAGATCTTATTCGATTACATGATAGAACTCATCCAATCCCTACCATCCCCAAGCATACAGCGGGGGATTACTCACTCATGGATGAGGGAAACATCGGTGGTTGATGGAGATGTGTTGGTGATGACAATGGCGATGATCCTCTCCAAATTCCCCGTCCTGGTAGGGTGCCAGAACGGAGTTTTTGGATCCGAATCTTGGTTTCTGGTGGCGGCGGCGGAACGGAACTCTTTCTGGAAAACTATCAAACCCACCCCTCTGTTTTTAGGTCAGAAGGAAACTTATAGGCGTGGCAGGGAGGCCGAGGAGCTGCCTGGGGTGGCCAAACCTCCCCCAGGCACGGGGTCAGTAGGCCCACGCCTAGGGTGGGTCTGGGCCCCCCATGCCTCCCCTCTGTCTCCCCTTCTGGCTCCGTGGATCTTCTGGTGAAATATAACTTTTGGCATATTTTCTAGGATTTTTCCTGATAGTTCATTTTCTGCACAAAAACAAGACACCATGGTAATTCTGCTGAAAACAGCGTCAGTCCATGTTAGTTGTATCCAAATCACACAAGTTTAGAGAAGAAACAATAGCAAAGTGTTCGAGAAAGTAGATATGTTTTGGACGTATCACATTGCAATGCTCAAAAGATGGTATAATAGAGTGGTATCTCGCTTGTCTTTGATTTTGGAGCAAAACATAAATTCCAAGGCACCTCTGAAGTTCAAGTGAAGACTAGAAGTAAAGATATCAAAGATACACGCATCAAAGTTATGTCATAATTAACCAAGTTTTGAGACAAGCACATGACACTAAGAATGACAACTATGCTCTCAAGAAGGTGCTCATAGAATAGGTGGTGACTCAACAAGTAAGTGAAAAAGGTTTTGATATGTTTGAAATGCTTCCAAATGCTGAAAGTATGGTAGTCATTATATTTGAGATCTCATTGCCCCTATCATAGGCATCTTTAGATGGTTAAGTTTAAAGTGAGGTCCAATTTGAGTTATATGCTTGACAGATCATAAACTACAAATCTCATGTCCCTTGAGTACGAGGGCCGATCCTCATGCTACTCAACTTTAGTTACCGGTAAGTTCTTGTCATTGTATGTACATATGTATCATAGAGAACCGCCAATAGGGTACCCCTTGCCACATGATACATGAGCTATCCCATATCAAAATGACAAGGCAATAGACAATGAGAATCTCAGCGATCTTTTTATTTGCTATTTGCATAGATTTTTATTGAGGATGCTTCACAGATTGCTCATTATGATTATGCTGCAAGTTTCCACCATGATTAGGCATGGCTTAGGCTAGCGGCCCAAGCGTTTCTCTAACACATATACATAACTCCATGGACTTACAAGATCCCCTTTTATTTCACACCGCCGACATCCGTAAACAAAAGAGCATGATATCAACTGGGTAATATTTACAGGTGTTGAAAGTGTTCCCCGTGACAGCATGGTTCTGCTAACTCCCAACCTATAATTTCCAAGCATATAACTTTCACGGATAGTCACAATGGTTCAGGTTTATTAAGTGCAAGAAAATAAAGTGTGCCATCAAGCTCATGAGATCTTTACTAACTAATTTTCTAAACAAGCAAACAATTTATTTGGAAGAAAACAAGGAATAATAGATATGCACGTAATAGAAAATGATGCTAATAGGTAATTATGGTGGACACTTCTTGACAATTTTGGTTTTGGGGAGTTGGAAGCATGAGTAGAGATCATACTCAGTGCAAGTGGATGCTAGCAATAGAAAGGAAGCGACAAACGAGAGAGCAGTAACTATCATAATCATGCTTGCAACAAAGCAAAATTAATTATGGCATAAAAGTGATACAAGAACTCTGAGGAAAAATAAATCATCGAGGCTCAACTAACTTTGGTTCAGTCATATGCATGCGTGAGCATGTGCCAAGTCGATTCAAATGAAACATTCAGAGGAGGATACCACAATGTCATACCAAGTTATGAATAGAATAATGCAAGCAAACATTTATATGACTGTAGCAAGTTCGAACTAATCATAATAGAGGAAGAACTACTAAGCATCCATAAATAACATACACCTTACATGAACATACTAAGCATGCCCAAAATCATGAGTATATGTACAAAAATGAAGACAAATAGAGTTCATTACCAGCCTCTTACCACACCTCGAGTTGTCATTAACCATCATTATTGCCTTTCATTTATGTGGATTGAATAATAACATGAAACCAAACTCCAAAGGAGTCACTGAGGACCGCCGAAACCTGCAACGAACTTCACAAAACCAAAGAAGAACAACAAATATTTTTGGGTTTTCGATTTTTAAAGCAAGCACTCAAAGCAAAAACAAACAAGGCAAAATCTTTTTGGATTTTTCTTATAGCAAACCAAAGCTAAAAGTCAAAGAAACAAACAAAGAGAAACAACAAAATTTTTTTTGGTCTTTTTCTGTTTTGGAAAGTAGAAACAAAAACTAAAAAGAAAGCGAAACATGGATATACAAAGTACTGACAGAACATGATAAGTAGATGAGTGTGATGTCAGTGTACCTCCCCCCAAACTTAGGCTTTTTACCTAAGTGGAGACGATCAATAACGCGGGTAGTAACCCCAAGCCGGTGGGTCATCGTAGGAATGATCATAATCCGGCCCTCGCAATGAAGAAGAAGAAGCGCCCCAATCATAGGAGGGTTGCTGGTATGAAGACTCCCCCATGTTGGAGGGCTGAACCGAATTATCCTCGGCATCCTCTCCAACATTATCCTCTTGCTGGGAGAGCTCCTCCATGTATGTGTCAAGTTCTTCCTCTGTGAGCGACCATCCTTGCCTAGTATCAAAGTTAAACAAAGCAGGTGAATGCAAAGGGACTACTTTCTTAGTCTTACCCCGTCTCCAACCACTCTTGACAAAGTTTATTTCATACGATAACTCGCTCGAACTAGCCCAAGAAGAAACAAATTTATGCTGAACCATGGAATTGAGACCAAGTCTCTCTATAGGAAACTGCAAGTCTGAATGATGAGGCGCTAAACCATGCAAAGATAATAGACGAGATACAATGAGACCTCCACAAATTCCACATTTCTCACGATTAGCAGCAAGACGGAAAGCTATAAAAGCACCCAAGTTATAAGTCCTATCTCGTTTCAAGGTTGATGAGATAAAAGCTAGATCAAATGAAGATAATTTTCTAGCAGTCTTCCTAGCAAGAACACACTTGGCAATGAAATAGGCAAAATATATAATGGATGGAAAATGAATATTCCGAATTTTACCACTCTCCTTTGAGAAGCTGCAACCTTGGAAAATCTCCACATATAAGTCCATGAGTGGCATAGGCCTCTCTCTAATATTCTCACATGAATCCCACTGTGGCACTCTCATAGCTGTACAAAAATCATCAAAAGGGAGGTTGACAGCTATATTGTAAATTTTGTAGTGGACCATGGGATTAGGCAAGGACCAACTAAACCGAAAGTCCTGCACCATAGACATGGTTAGCTTAACATATTGGTAAGGTTCTTCTCCAACAAAATGCTCCAACCCTGCATTAGATATCAGAGTTTGGAAATCCTGAAGTATCCCTGCAGCTCTCATGAATTCTGGGCATGGATAAATGGAAGGTAAAACTTCCTCCTCGCGGTGGACTTTCATATTCTCTTGTACCCTTATTTCATGTGGATTCAACTGATAGTTACTCATCTTCTTTTCTAAAAAATTTAGACAAACATCAAACCAAGTGATTTCCAAGTTGATAGATGATGAGGAACTACTATATGAACTTGCTAGAGGGATAAACATGCATCAAAATGAAATCTCTAAGCATAGAACAAGCATGCAATCTGACACAACCTGTCACCAACAGTAGAAAAATACTCATGATACAATCCACCAATCAAAAATCTAATTGGACAAGCAGAGGAGGCACATACCGGAGAGCAATCCCTCCAAAATCAGCAGCAAAGATGGGCTGAGTAAGGAGATCGAAAATCGGGAGCAAGAACAACAATAACTCGAGCTTTGAGAAGTTTTCTAGTGTTTTTGGGAGAGAGAAAGAAGTGGCTGGAAGGAGGCAAGTTAGAGGGCTAGGGGTGGACCACACCTGGGCCAGGCGCGCCCTGGGGCTGGTCGCGCCACCAGGGAGTGTGCTAGCCTGGTGGGTCCCCCTGGGTCACTCCAGGTGCCCCTCTGCCCCTTTTTCATGAAAACATTTAATATGATTTTTTTGGAATTTTTTGGGAAACTTTATTTTTGGCCAATTTTTAGGTTATTAAAATTGATTTTCTCGCAGAAAAAGATTTTTGAAAGACACAAAAGCAAACCAAAACTAAAACTACAGAAGTTCTAAGACACTCTAAAAAGCAAGCAACTAGCAAAACTAAGACTAACAAGAGGAAAATAAAAGATTGGAATCGATAAAAATAAAGGTGAGCAAGTATAACCATTGTGAAATCATTGTCTTGTCCATTAAAATCCCTTTGTTAACAAGGTTGATCAAGTCTTGTTACGAAAACAATTTTATATGAAATAAAACTTTGCATTTCACAAAATGATTATGTTACCTCAATCTTGATAGAAATGGTCCCAATCATAATAGTTTCAAAACTTTCTTGTGGAATGGGACAATATATTTCTCCAACTTTGATGCCCTCAATGTTTTCAATTGAATTTAGGCCATAACTCCTATCAATCTTCTTGGGGAAATAGATGGTATGCTATTTTTCATTAATATTAAAAGTTACTTTTCCTTGATTACAATTGATGACAGCACCGACAGTATTAAGAAAAGGTCTCCCAAGAATAATAGACATATTATCATCTTTAGGCATCTCAAGCACAACAAAATCAGTTAAAACCAAGCAATTATGAGCCACTTGAACATGAACATCCTCACATATACCGATAGGGATAGTAGTATACTTATCAGCCATTTGCAAAGATATATCAGTTGGTATCAATTTTTCTAGTTGAAGTCTCTTGTAGATAGAAAAAGGAATAACACTAACTCCATCTCCCAAATCACACAAAAGCAGTTCTAACATAATTATTTTTAATAGAGCAAGGAATAGTTGCAATATCCTGGATCACCAAGTTTCTTTGGAACCTTACCATTGAAGGAATAATTAGCAAGCAAAGTAGAAATTTCTTCATTATGAATCTTACTTTTATTAGAGACAATATCCTTCATATACTTTGAATAAGGAGGAAACTTAATAGCATCAGTCAAAGGAATTTGCAAAAATAAAGGTTTCATACACTCACAAAACTTGTTATAGTGTTCTTCCTCCTTTGACATGTGTTTCTTATTAGGAAAAGGCATTGGTCTCTGCACCTAAGGTTCTCTTTCACTACCATGTTTATTAGCAACAAAATCTTCCTTAGTGTACCTAGTGTTCTTAGTGCATGTCACATCCCAAAATTTTCCAAATTTTGAAATGTGAAATAAAAATAAACAAAATAAACAATTGTAGAAATTTAGGGTGAGAAGAAACTTTTTGATTTCCAGTTGGAAACATCAAAACCTATTTTGATCAAATAGAATCCTAAAGAGATTTAAAAAGATAAACAAATAATAAATAAAGTTATAATAGTTGGAATCACCATTTTTGGATCTTTAAATAAAAAGATATAGTTTTTATAAGTAAAGGTAGAAATGAATAAATGAGAACTATTTTATAGAGCCAAATTAAATCTTGGCCAAGCATTTAAAATAAAATATTTTGTTTGATAAAAATAGTAAAGGTTTATTTAAATAAAACCATGAGGATTTATTTATATCCAAATTTCATTTAAGTAAAGACATTTTCCTATTTTGAATGATCATTAAAAACTTATTAAAGTATTTTTTTATATTTCAAAGTGTTAAGTTTTTAATAAAACCTACTGAAAATATTTTTGTAGAAATTTAGATTTCAAATAGAGTCTTTAAAATATATTAAATCTTATTTGAATTAAAGACTAATGTCTATTTATTTAATTATTAATAGATCCCAAAAGAATAAAAAAATTATTTTATTTTGGACTTTGGAATATGTTGTTAAACATAATTAAACTATAACTAAAGTTTGGTGGAAGTTTGAATTCATTTGGAGTTTGAATTGTTTAAATGAAAAATCAAAACAAAATTCAAAATAGAAAAATAAAAAGGTTTGTATAAAAATAGAGAAAACAAAGCAGCCCAGCCAGAAGGCCCGGTCCAGCCCACTCGCAGCCCATCTTCCCCTCCCCGTGGCAAAACATTTTCCACTCAACCTCGCACTCGCCCAGTCACTGACGCAGGGACCCCACTCTCTCTCGCAGACAGCCAGACCACACCTGCCAGGTCGTCGTCTTCACTCGCGTCGACCGTTTCCCCCACGCTCGTCGCCATTCTGCCTCGATTGATTTCGCGTTAATTCGAGTTATTGACAACGTTAATCTCGCCAGTGACCATGCACACTTATACGCCTCGCCCTCCTCTCTCATTTCCCCCAAGCCACGCTCCCTCTCGGCCACCAGGCTGCACAAATTGCACGCCCAAGCAACCACTGCTCCGACGAGCTCCTCCGTCGATTCCAGCGAGGACAGTCACCCCCTCGGCCCCCGCTTCACACGAGTTTCACCAGAAGCCTCTTGCGCATCTCCCCGTGCCACCCGCTTGGCCGCGCTTGCCCCAGAGCGTCGGCTAGGATGACCTATAAACGCCACCGTCGTCTGCCAGCTCTCCGGCGACCCCTCCCTGTAAGAACAAGTTGTCCCCTCCTCTCTGGTTACTAGCCACGCGTTCAGCATCCTTGCGCGCATCTAAATGATTCATTATTTTTCTTTGGCTTGGCCTGAAACCTCGCCCCCGACAACGAACAGACGGACCCGACGACGCCACGAACTCCGGCGAGCAATAGCTGCTGCCCTGGCGCGCCCCTCGTCAAGCTGATCACGCCTTGAGATTCACCGCAACCACGCGAGCACGGTGAGCATCCTCACTCCCTCCCTCCCTTCCTGAATCATCACCAACGCCATCGTCTGAGCGCTCTGGCGCTCGCCGCCGCGCCAGCGCTGCCCATTCATGGTCAAGCTGCTGAGAGCTGTTGGATGATGATCCGATGGATGCGATAGAACAACTGAATCGAATCGGTACGCTGCTTCTGTGCTGCACGATCCCACTTAAATCCTGCGTTCCACAGAGCTCAATGCGCACGAAACGGTATCAGCCGGTTAGATTGAGCCACGTGGCCAGACTTAGGATTTAAAATATAAATTTGATCTATTATATTTGCAAACTTGCAAAATTCATAACTTTAATTCTACACGTCCAAATTTTGCAAATTTTATATCAATGGAATCAGCAGAACCATTAATTTTCAACCATGCACTTTGTTTAATGTTTTTCTTCTGGAAAATTGGTTGAATTTGCAGAAACTTGTGTAGGCATATTTTGAATATAAAATTTGTTCTAGAAATATTTTTAAGATGAAATATTTGCTAATTGGTTTGTTTTGAACCTACTGACCATAGGAACCAACTTATGGATATAAAAATGTATTTTGTGAAGTTAAGGAACAAATATTTGAATTAGCACATTTCTAGTCAAATAAAAATATTGTTTATGGTTTAGAAATGATTTTTGAGTAAAGCCTTTGGGAAATGATGTGATTCAAACCTTCTAACCATAAACACCAAGTTTTGTGAATTAAGAACATATTTGAGGAACCATATAAAGTTATTACTTTGCTAAAAGATATTTTCAACAACATAAAATATCACCTTAGCATAATATTTGGTTTATGAGATGAAACCTTTTACAAATGGTTTTACCACTTTAATAAATGACCACATTGAGCTTTAAAATGTTTAGAGACTAATAGAAACCACTTTTCCAAATAAAACCATCTTTTGCATGCTTGCATGCATTGCCTTATTTCTATTATTTTATGTGTGATAAATTGTTTGAATGTTGGTTTGAAAATGTGTTTGCTTGATTGAATTGTAGTGAAGTTAGAGGAGTGTGATATTTGCAAGATCAAGAAGTGAATCAATATTCTCTACTAAAAAGGCAAGTGACACTATCATCCAAGTCCTACTATTTTCATTACACTTAGTGGATTTTTGTAACATGCATGATATGACTACTATATTTTATGCTATGCTAAATCCTAATAGGATACCCTTATATCTTCCTAGTGAAAACATTGTAGTTGTAGTATGCTTAGCCCTGCTATATATTTGGGATGGGATACATGATATGATTATATTAAGTGTTGGAAAGATATATGTTTTATATAATAAAACAAGTACTCAATGAACCACCTGGGTGAAATGAGGATACTCAATTTTTGGACAAGGTGGCAACAAAGGTAACCATGTTTATATGGCTATATTTTTGTGTGTGCACTAGAAGAAAACCACCCAGGGACTTAGAGATTGAACATGTTTCTCGTACAGTGGCTTCTGTGTACAGCCACATGCTAAATGGGCTCTGGCTTAGTCAACTACATAGTGGAAGACCCATGCATTGGCATCTTCAGGTTAACTAGAATTGTGTATGGAAATATATCCCTACATTGGTGCCTGGTAGACAAGCTAGCATTATGTATTGGGAGGACTTCTATGGAAATATTTTGTCACATTATCGATCTGCCAATACTCCATTTTGGTGAGTACTTATCCAGTGGCCACTGGTGGCATCAAGACGAGATTGTGTCATGTGGGTAAAGTGTACAACTTCTGCAGAAGATCAAATTCTAAGTACTTAGCCGTGTCCCCGGTTATGGACAACTCTGAGCAACTAAGGCCTGAAGCTATGGAAGATCTCGACATGCCAATTTCTCAAAGTAAAACTTGATGGTGACAAAAAGGGGTTTGAAGCACTTGGAGTTTCCAAGGAGTTCAGAAAGATTTTCAAAAGATCAAAACTATTTTGAAAAGATAGGACAAAACTATATTGCTTCTGCAAATGAGCCTAAACCCTACTTAGCCAAATATGCATGTAATGATAGGATCCACTTATTTCTACATAGTAGTGAAACTTGCCAATACAATTCAAATGTATTGACCCTTGTGGTTGTAACTTATAATGTTGCAGGTTTGTTTGATGTTAGTGAAGTATGTTGAATAGGATTACAAGTCTACAACCAACATGAATGCCTGTGGAACTTTGAAGATGAAGGACTCCATGCTATATAGTTATTTCTGCTGCATTGTAATGAGATAGCCAAATGAGCTATGTAAGATGTAATGAATTATTTTATTCCTGGTTATAAAGTTGTACTATGACCTTTGTTTCTTGATATTACATCTTAAACTGTGGATGCTAGCTATTGATCCAGGGACTAGCATTGTAAACACAGGGATCTCTACCCCATTAAAGGTTGGGACCTCTACAGATGGTATCAGAGCACTGTGTTGCCTGTAGGATTGTAAACCTAGGAATGGACAAAACCCCTTAGAAAAAATAGGAGTTGTTTTGTTCCAAAAATTATTTACGAACAATCTTGTAAACTCTTTCCTCAACTTTTTTTGTTTTGATTCTACATCTCTTCTTTTTCAACTTGATGAACAAACCTTTACCATGACCAATGATGTGACACCCCGGTTCTGATAAGACCGTGGCCTCTATGTGACATGCCAATCCCTGGATCGGTTCATTGGCCCACAATAGAGTAAGATAGATAATCATAGCAAAATAACCGTGTATCATGATCTACAAAGATCCAGAGTACCATTATTACAATATAGAAGCTTAGCATAAAGCTAGCTCAAATTGTTCAGGTAGCAACAAAAACAAGTAAATCCTCCAATCTTCAAATTGCCCACAAGTGAACAAGTGCCGAGTGGAGTACCGTGGCCTATAACGATCAATCAGAATCGGAATAACCTGCAACATGAAACGTAGCAGCCCCGAAGGGTCAATACATGGAATGTATGGCAAGTAGAGCTAGTAAAGGAGACAATAGTACTAACATCTACATGCATATCTGGCAAGTGGAGCTGTTTCTGGCTTGCATTTGCAAATACATTTGTCCTACTTTCATAAGCAGTTTTGATTTTCTTTGAAAAGAACCCAATTAAGTTAACCCAACAATATTAAAACAATTATGAAATTAGAATGAGCGAGAAACATGTCATGGAATCAATATCTAGCAACTCAGATGTCCATAACCGGGGACACGGCTAATCGATTAGATTATACACTCTGCAGAGGTTAGTACACTTTACCCATGTGACTTGGCCAGCCCAGCTCGTACCATCACTCTCATTTTGGGTGATGATAGGGAGAAGACCAAGAAGAGACTGTTAGGGAAGTAGCTCCTCAATCCCGACGCCAAGACCGGTCCAACCTACCAAAATTCTACATCTCTGGATACGCGGGTTCGAGTTACCACAACCTACTAAGTCCAACCAACCGCCCATTCCATTATTGGCATATGGTTGCACACGTAAGCTACACAATAAAGAAGCCAATCATTCTCTCTTGATACCTGGGTGCCTTTCCGCAATGAAACCACCAAAATTTATCAATACCATCACACCCAGGGGGTTCATTGATTAAGTTGTTTTTAGTTTTCACAAACCAATACTTTGAGAAAACAAGTATCGTTGATGTAACCCATCCCATGTTCAACAAAGCATGTCTAAGCACATCTACCAACGGTGGTTCATCTACAAAGAGGGTCCTACCACATAATAGGACATAGCATAGCGATAGTATCATCCTACACATGCATCTACAAAATACACGACAATGCATAGAAAATAGTAGGACGATATTCATGAACAAAGTAGCATCTACTTGCCTTGGTTGTAGCGGTCTGGAGAACAATCCTCACACGAGCAAGCGTTGCACTCAACACAATCTACACGACACAATTGCATTCATAAACAAACAATCCACAACATATGCAACAAATATGATGCATGAATGCAAGAACGGCAAGTGAATTGGTGCTACAGCTGCACTACAACATCCTATAACATAACGCTACCGATTGCATGCATGGAAAATAGTTTTAGCGCTAGGAAAACTACTAGACAAAAGTAATGCTCCAAACTAGAGCTAGAATTTAAATAATTCGCTGCCGGTAGTATACTGTTTGTAAAATTTTGGGAAAAAACTACCACATAGGCATCGCTGATTAGAAACAGTACCAATTGGAATTACTCGAAAAGGATTTATAAAACTTCCTGAGTAATTAAAACACTGCAGAAAGCCATTAGACAATTGCTGCAGAAGTTTTTACTCTAAGCCTACCTTTTTAATTCACGATGAGATTCCCCTCGTTCATACGAGTTCAGGGACATATCACACGCGATTCTTGGAGCTACGGATCTTTTTCTACGGATTTATTACTCCGAAAAGGCCACTAACTAGTTTGATTAAACTGTACTAAACCTGACAGTAAAAGTCTGAACCAAAGGTACAACAAGATTCTACACGACTCACTGAACTCGTACATATTTTATTTGCAATTTTTGGCCAAGCGGTTGAATTTCTACGCAATTTACAAAATTCTACCGAAATCTGCCAACTAAAGGGATTAACGAAATTGACCCAGTCAATTGTATGCATTGATCGTCAACTCGTCACGACTGGGCATCTGAGTAGTCAACGCCTGGGATGCTGACCAGTCAACGAACGATCTAAGCCGCTCATCTGAGATCTGACGGTGGCTGCTGTCTTACCGGAAACGGATGGCGAAACGGACTCCGGAAGGCGATGGCGATTGGTTCCGGCGTCGGGGTTCTTCCTGCACGGACGTGCACGGTTAACGGACGGTTCAAGATTGTCAACGACGCGACACAAAACGGCGCGCGAGCGCGTACGTGTATGCATGCATGCGAGCACGCGAATCGAGGCAGCGGCTAGTGCGCGCAGCGAGGCGGCGAGGCTCGGCGGAAGCAGCAGCAGCATGCGGCGGTGAGAAGCGGCGGTGGCGCACGGCGCGCAGCGGCGGCGGGGTCGCACGCGGGCGGCGCAGATGGCGGCGGGGACGGCGGCGCGGGGTCGCGCGGCGGCGAGGCGCCGGCGGCGGCGCGCAGCGGGCGCGGCAGTGCGGTGACGCAAGCGCGCAGCGAGGTGGCGGCGATCCGCGTGGCGATGGGCGGCGGCCGACGGGCGGAGGCGGGCGAGGCGCGGCGGCCTGAGGCGCGCGCGAGGTAGGAGAGGCGGCGGGGTCGGGCGTGTGGGGCAGGCGGGCATGCGGCCCGAGGCCAAGTGGGGCCTCTTTTATTTGGTCCCTCTCGCGGAAGAAAAACAATCCTGAACTGAAACGGCCCGGAAACTGACTACAACTCGGAAATCGGTCCGGATTTTTGGACCATTTTCTGGCGGTTTACTAAAACGTCCGAGTCTTTTGCATACGAACTCCGATTGGAGCGATTCTCGCGCCTACGGGTTCGTATCGTCGAGGGGAACAACCTTCAGTCAAAGTTTGAGTGAAAACTCGAACCTAGAGGGGTGGTTTTTGCAAGTTCCTCTAAAGCTCCCCGCAGGAACCTCGAAGCGAAACAGAATAGGGTTTTGAAGATAGCGTTCCGCCGAACCTTTCTACTCGACAGTTTTGCATGGAAAGATATGATGCAATGCTATGAATGATATGCAAGACCAAATCTAAAATTTGGGATGTGACAAGACTAACCCCCTTAAGATGAATCTCGTCCTCGAGATTCGGCGCGGCTAGCGAATAGGTGTGGGCAGTCCTCTCGGATGTCATCCTCACGCTCCCAAGTGGCTTCCTCTTCGGTGTGGTGGCTCCACTGTACTTTGCAAAACTTGATTGTCTTGGTACGGGTAGTCCTTTCTGCTGTCTCCAGAATCTTGACCGGTTTCTCTTCGTAGGTCAAGTCATTCTCCAGCTGAACCTCCTCTAGCGGTACATTGTCTCTCAATGGTGTATCCACCATCTCCGGATGGCACTTCTTCAGCTGGGATACGTGGAACACGTTATGAACAGCAGACAGAGCCTCTGGCAACTCCAACTGATAAGCAACTTCTCCTTTGCGTGCTAAGACACGATATGGTCCAATGAATCGAGGTGCCAGTTTACCCTTAATTCCAAACCTCTTGATTCCACGAAGTGGCGATACTCTGAGGTATGCTCTATCGCCTATCTCATACACCACTTCCTTGCGCTTGGCGTCAACGTAGCTCTTCTGCCTTGATTGTGCTACCTTCAGCCTGTCCCTAATCAAGGCGACCTTCTCCTCAGCATCCTTGATCAAATCAGGTCCAAACAACTGATGTTCTCCTACTCCATCCCATAGCAATGGTGTTCGGCACCGTTTCCCATATAGCACATCGAACGGTGACGTCTTGATGCTGGTTTGATAGCTGTTGTTGTAGGAAAACTCCGCATACGGCAAATTCTCATCCCAACTGGATCCATGAGCCAAAGCGCAAGCTCTCAGCATGTCCTCCAAAATCTGATTCACCCTCTCGATCATCCATCGATCATGGGTGAAACGCTCTTAAACTCCAATCTAGTACCAAGTGACTCGTGCATTTGGCGCCGAAGTGTGAGGCAAATTGGGTGCCTCTATCGACAATCTGATACTCTTGGGAACTCCGTGTAGGCACACAATCCTGTCCATGTAAATCTTGGCCAACTTTGCACTCGTATAGGTCTTCTTCACCGGTATAAAGTGGGCTACCTTGGTCAAATGGTCGACCACTACCCAAATAGAGTCATATCCTGACCTGGTCCTGGGCAATCCTGTGATAAAATCCATTCCCACTCTATCCCACTTCCAATCCAGCACAGGCAATGGCTGTAGCAGTCCTGCTGGCTTCTGGTGTTCTGCCTTCACTCGGCTGCATACATCACATAGGGCAATATGCTTGGCGATATCTCCCTTCATGTTGTTCCACCAAAATCTGCTCTTCAAATCCATATACATCTTTGTGTTGCCCGGATGTATGGAGTATGGCGAGTTATGAGCCTCCTGCAAAATCAACTCCCTTATCTCCGGGTCGCTGGGCACACACAAACGATCTCCATACCACAAGGTACCATGTTCATCCTCACGAATATCCTTTTCCCGGTTCTCCTTCATCTTTTTCTTTATCTCCTCTATTTCCTTGTCTCCTACCTGAGCCTTTATGATTCTGTCCTGTAGCGTCGGTTGGACTTCCATTGTAGCCAAATATCCTTCAGACACTACCTCCAGTCTAAGGTCCTTGAATTTCTTGCACAAGTCCTCAGGCAATTCACCAATTGTCAATCCATTGGCATAAACCTTCCGTCTCAGAGCATCAGCTACTACATTGGCCTTTCCTGGGTGGTATTGTAGATTCATATCATAATCCTTGATAAGCTCCAACCATCTCCTTTGTCTCATGTTCAATTCCTTCTGTGTAAATATGTACTTCAGGCTCTTGTGGTCGGTGTACACATCACAGTGTTTTCCCATTAAGTAATGCCTCCATACCTTGAGCGCATGAACCACTGACGCTAACTCCAAGTCGTGTGTGGGGTAATTCTACTCATGGTGCTTGAGTTGTTGCGAGGCATATGACACTACTCTCCCATCTTGCATCAGCACACTCCAAGTCCCTGTCGAGAAGCATCACAGTACACTTGGAAATCCTTCTAAAGATCTGGTAAACACAGAACAGGCGCGGTCACTAGTCGATGCTTCAGTTCCTGAAAGCTGGCTTCACATACGTCTGACCATTCAAACTTCCTCTCCTTCTTCAGAAGTTCAGTCATCGGCTTAGCAATCTTAGAAAAGTTTTCTATGAACCTCCGGTAATATCCAGCAAGTCCCAAAGAGCTTCGAATCTCTCCTGCATTCTTGGTCGCTTCCCACTCTGTTACTGCAGTTACTTTGTTTGGATCAATAGCAATTCCTTCCCCTGACACTACGTGTCCAAGAAATCCAACAGTGTTAAGCCAGAATTCACACTTACTGAATTTGGCATACAGCTTGTGTTCCCTCAGCTTCTCCATAATCAGTCGCAGATGCTTCTCATGCTCAGCATCATCCTTGGAATATATCAGTATGTCATCAATAAACACCACCACGAACTTGTCCAAATACTCCATAAATACCTTGTTCATCATGGTCATGAAATATGCCGGGGCATTCGTTAGTCCAAAAGACATAACTGTATACTCATATAAACCATACCTAGTGGTGAAGGCGGTTTTCGGTACATCCTCTTCTCGGATTTTTAATTGGAAATAGCCTGATCGTAGATCAATCTTGCTGAACACCTTTGCTCCTTCCAGTTGATCAAACAAGTCATTTATGTTCGGCAGAGGGTACTTGTTCTTGATGGTTACTTCATTCAGCGAGCGATAGTCTACCACTAATCTTTTGGTGCTGTCTTTCTTCTCCACAAACAGAACATGTGCTCCCCATGACGACGCACTAGGCTGAATGAATCCCTTTTCCAGTTGTTCCTTCAACTGATTCTTCAATTCCTTCAAATCATCCACATCCATCTTATATGGTTTCTTTGCTATAGGTCCTGTTCCCGGCATCAGGTCGATAAGAAACTCTACATCCTTGTCAGGTGGCATCCCTGGCAGCTCTTCCGGAAACACGTTGGGGTAATCCCTAATCACTGGCACAGTTTCCATGCTAACCCCCTTAAGAGAATTCAACTTACACCTTCCTGGTCGTACAGCTGACTTGAATCTAATCCTCTTACCATCCGGGGTTTTGAGTGAAACAGCTCGCTGTGCACAATCTATGTGTCCCCCATGCATAGACATCCAATCCATACCCAGAATGACATCTAATCCCTGTGAATCCAATACTACCAAATGTGCAATGAAGTTGTGTGTTCCAATCTTCACAGTTAAGTCGCGGCATCCCGCGCTAGCTATCATATCTCCTCCAGGTGAACTCACTCTAATAGACCTCTTCATAGACTCAGTAGGTAACTTATACTTATCCACAAATGCCCTTGATATGAATGAATGCGATGCACCGGTATCTAAAAGTATAAGTGAAGGGTAAGTGTTGATTGGGAACTTACCAATCACAAGGTCAGGCTCATCTGGAATCTCCTCCACATTCATGTGGTTCACTGTGGCCTTCTCGTCGTTGGTTGGCTTGAGTCCCTTCCTCTCCGGACAGTTGTCAGCATAGTGTCCCTTCTGCTTGCACTTGAAGAACGTCACCTCACTCAGATCCTTCTTTATGAAGTTGCGATCACGGTTGCGGTCATGTCCACCGTGTCCTCCAGAGTGGTGAGAGTGTCCTCCCTTGTGGTTGTGGTGGCTGCTCCTGTGGTTGTCATGGCGATGTCCATCGCGGCGGTCATGGCTCCCATGGTCACTTCCTCCATGCTTGGAGTATCCATCATATGAAGTGCGAGACTTGTGGTGAGAACCAGAGTGGTGATTATTGTTCTTTCTCTTGCGGTTCTCCACCTGCTTGTGCTTCCCTTCCAAGATCCTAGCCTTGTCCATAAGCTCCTGGAAAGTGGGGCAGTAAACCACAAGTAGCTGTACTGAAAGCTCATCACTGAGGCCATCCAGGAATCTCTCCCTCCTTTTGGCATCAGTGTCAACATCCTCAGGTGCATAACGGGACAGGTTGTTGAACTCCTCAATGTACTCGGCCACGGTGCGATTGGTTTGGCGCAAATTGCAGAACTCCTTCCTCTTCAGGCTCAGAACTCCCGAAGACACGTGGTTGGTCCTACAACCTTCCTCAAACATTGCCCAAGTCACGGTATCCAGCGGGTGGGTGATCTGGAACGTGTCCCACCAAGAAGCGGCTGGTCCCTCCAGTAGGTGAGCGGCAAACCTCACCTTCTCAGCATCAGTGCATCCGACATTTACTAGATCCTTGTTGACTGAACGCAACCAGTCGAGAGAAACCATTGGTTCCGTTGCAGTAGAGAACTTAGCTGGCCTTAACCTCAGAAATCTGGTGGGAGCATCTCCCTAAGGCTGATTGTTTCCATTGTTGTTGTTCTGGTTTGCCATGAACCGAGTCATCACTTGGGTCAGCTGTGCCTGAGCTGCCATGAGCTGCTCCATCTCAGTGGGTTGGCGACGGGGAGGCATCTGCGGTTCAGCATTGGTAAGTTTAGAAAGAATCAACTACGACAATAGGATTCTACCCATGCATATGATCAATCAACAACAAACAATAGCAGACAATCACAAGCAAGCAACACATCAACAAACAAGCGATCCAGCAACATCCCAGGTGTTATACTAGCAGTATATAACTACTGAAATAGTTTTTGCAAGAGTTGACAATGGTTAACTAAACAATAGATCAACAAATCAACAAAACAGCAATTCTGCCAGAACAGTCCAGCAGCTTTCACGAATTTTTCCTCCTGACTTAAACTCGTCAGAAAATTAAGCCAATTTTTGTGCATATGGCACAGAGAGTTTCGCATCAGCCCAATTTTTTTCAGATTTTTCCGAGTTACCAGAAAATATGAAAAATCGCGCAATACTGCTGTATCAGCAAAAAACTACAGCGAAAATAACACAGATAGTAACCAAATTGCCATAACTCTTTCATTAAAATTCGCACAAATCAGTCCTGGGATATTGGAGTACACAAATAAGCAACTAAACACTTTTAAACTAACACGAACTAGGCTTCACAACGATCGGGACTAATCCTAACGAATTTGCATAACGTGGACTAATTGGCGGACTTCTATCCACTTCTTGAAGAGATTGAGATAGGTCCTTGCGGTCATGCGTTGGCGCTTCGGCTCGCGGTACAACCATGGCGGCGGAGTGTACACCTCTCCTGAACCATCACTTGAGACTTCAAACTCCACCTCTTCTGGATCCTCCTCTTCTTCTTCATCCTCAGCTGCTACAGCAACAACTTCATCTCCTCCACCATCATCGTCTCCATCATCATCATCCTCGTCCTCATCATCATCGTCGTCTCCACTGTCATCATCATCCCCATTGTTGCCATCATCTCCATTGTCATCATCAGAGGGTGGATGCAGCTGTGCTTGGAGAGCGGCAATCTGGGCTGTCATAGCTTCAATGGTTTGGTCCCTTTCCTGGACGGTCCCTTGCAATTGTTGTATGTTTTGGGCGTTCTCCTGCACAGTACCATGAAGATGGGCTATGGTATCATCTCTGGCTATCAGGGCAGTCTCCAGAACTCCCACAACTTCATGCAAAGTGTCTATCTCCTGTCCTTGGACCACCATTCCATTGCTAGTAAAGTCTGCAATCTCCTTCAACATCCTCACCTTCTCTGCTAGAGCTCCATTCTCTCTCTCCATGTCCTCTATGTGCCTCCGACGGGGCGGCATGTTGTTCCTGTCGCCCGGGGTAATCACAATGTTCCCTTCTTCATCACGCCTTCCATAATCACAGTAGGGTGAATCTGCAGATGGGTGTCGGACATAGTGGCCTTGCGAGCAGAGGGCTTCATGTCTGACCAAGTTGATTCCAAGTCCCCAGTTGCAGTATATCTTGGTGTAGACCAAGTGCGCGGGGTTTGGCAAGGCGGCATCTCTGAATATGAAGGTAGTGATCTCCCATGCATCCTCTCCATATCCATAGGTGTACAGCCTTCTTCCCTTGAACATAGGCAGTGGCAATCCCAATGACTGAGAGAGCTGGGCTAACTGCCTTGCAAAGGGCCTTGGTGACTCCATGGTGACATACTCAGTCCTGACGTCTCCCATCTATCAAGTAAAAGAGGAAAGTGTGAGAATAGCATATGGTAAGAATTTACGAGGGTGAAAGGCATAAGAGGAAAGACAGTGTTAATATAGGCTTAATAATTCTATGGCTTCCTAATCCAATCCTAGGTCATGCTCCTACAGTCGACACACGGTCTCTGATACCATCCTGTGACACCCCGGTTCTGATAAGACCGTGGCCTCTATGTGACATGCCAATCCCTGGATCGGTTCATTGGCCCACAATAGAGTAAGATAGATAATCATAGCAAAATAACCGTGTATCATGATCTACAAAGATCCAGAGTACCATTATTACAATATAGAAATAGCATAAAGCTAGCTCAAATTGTTCAGGTAGCAACAAAAACAAGTAAATCCTCCAATCTTCAAATTGCCCACAAGTGAACAAGTGCCGAGTGGAGTACCGTGGCCTATAACGATCAATCAGAATCGGAATAACCTGCAACATGAAACGTAGCAGCCCCGAAGGGTCAATACATGGAATGTATGGCAAGTAGAGCTAGTAAAGGAGACAATAGTACTAACATCTACATGCATATCTGGCAAGTGGAGCTGTTTCTGGCTTGCATTTGCAAATACATTTGTCCTACTTTCATAAGCAGTTTTGATTTTCTTTGAAAAGAACCCAATTAAGTTAACCCAACAATATTAAAACAATTATGAAATTAGAATGAGCGAGAAACATGTCATGGAATCAATATCTAGCAACTCAGATGTCCATAACCGGGGACACGGCTAATCGATTAGATTATACACTCTGTAGAGGTTAGTACACTTTACCCATGTGACTTGGCCAGCCCAGCTCGTACCATCACTCTCATTTTGGGTGATGATAGGGAGAAGACCAAGAAGAGACTGTTCGGGAAGTAGCTCCTCAATCCCGACGCGCACCGGTCCAACCTACCAAAATTCTACATCTCTGGATACGCGGGTTCGAGTTACCACAACCTACTAAGTCCAACCAACCGCCCATTCCATTATTGGCATATGGTTGCACACGTAAGCTACACAATAAAGAAGCCAATCATTCTCTCTTGATACCTGGGTGCCTTTCCGCAATGAAACCACCAAAATTTATCAATACCATCACACCCAGGGGGTTCATTGATTAAGTTGTTTTTAGTTTTCACAAACCAATACTTTGAGAAAACAAGTATCGTTGATGTAACCCATCCCATGTTCAACAAAGCATGTCTAAGCACATCTACCAACGGTGGTTCATCTACAAAGAGGGTCCTACCACATAATAGGACATAGCATAGCGATAGTATCATCCTACACATGCATCTACAAAATACACGACAATGCAAAGAAAATAGTAGGACGATATTCATGAACAAAGTAGCATCTACTTGCCTTGGTTGTAGCGGTCTGGAGAACAATCCTCACACGAGCAAGCGTTGCACTCAACACAATCTACACGACACAATTGCATTCATAAACAAACAATCCACAACATATGCAACAAATATGATGCATGAATGCAAGAACGGCAAGTGAATTGGTGCTACAGCTGCACCACAACATCCTATAACATAACGCTACCGATTGCATGCATGGAAAATAGTTTTAGCGCTAGGAAAACTACTAGACAAAAGTAATGCTCCAAACTAGAGCTAGAACTTAAATAATTCGCTGCCGGTAGTATACTGTTTGTAAAATCTTGGGAAAAATCTACCGCCTAGACATCGCTGATTAGAAACAGTACCAATTGGAATTACTCGAAAAGGATTTATAAAACTCCCCGAGTAATTAAAACACTGCAGAAAGCCATTAGACAATTTCTGCAGAAGTTTTTACTGTAGGCCTACCTTTTTAATTCACGATGAGATTCCCCTCGTTCATACGAGTTCAGGGACATATCACACGCGATTTTTAGAGCTACGGATCTTTTTCTACGGATTTATTACTCCGAAAAGGCCACTAACTAGTTTGATTAAACTGTACTAAACCTGACAGTAAAAGTCTGAACCAAAGGTACAGCGAGATTTTACACGACTCACTGAACTCGTACATATTTTATTTGCAATTTTTGGCCAAGCGGTTGAATTTCTACGCAATTTAAAAGATTCTACCGAAATCTGCCAACTAAAGGGATTAACGAAATTGACCGATCAAGCGTATGCATTTGATCGGTAAACTCGTCTGCTGACTGGACGTCTGACTAGTCAACGCCTAGGATGCTGACCAGTCAACGAACGATCTAAGCCACTGATCTGAGATCTGACGGTGGCTGTTGTCTTACCGGAAACGGATGGCGAAACGGACTCCGGAAGGCGATGGCGATTGGTTCCGGCGTCGGGGTTCTTCCTGCACGGACGTGCACGGTTAACGGGCGGTTCAAGATTGTCAACGACGCGCAAGAAACGCAGCGGCGCCAGACGTGCGTATGCATGCGAGCACGTGAATCGAGGCTAGTGCGCTGCAAGGCGGCGCGCAGCAGCGGCGAGCTCGGCGACAGCAGAAGGCAGCGCAGCGGCGGCGGAGAAGCGGCGGCGAGCGGCGGCGTGGCGGCGCGGGCAGGTGGCGAAGCGGCGGCGCGCGCGGCAGATGGCGGCGGGCGGCGCGGTCGGCGATGGCGGCGGCGGCGGTGGCCAGGCGGCGGCGATCTGCGGGCGGCGGGAAGCGGCGCGGCGGCGGGCCTTACCTACGGCGGCGGGCCTTACCTACGGCGGCGGTCGACGGCGGAGGCGGCCGAAGGCGGCGGCGGCTGCCTCGGGAGGCGCGCGCGAGGCAGGAGAGGCGGCGGGGTCGGGTGTGTGGGGCACGCGGGCACGCGGCCCGAGGCCAGGTGGGTCCTCTTTTATTTGGTCCCTCTCGCGGAAGAAAAACAATCCTGAACTGAAACGGCCCGGAAACTGACTACAACTCGGAAATCGGTCCGGATTTTTGGACCGTTTTCCGGCGGTTTACTAAAACGTCCGAGTCTTTTGCATACGAACTCCGATTGGAGCGATTATCGCGCCTACGGGTTCGTATCGTCGAGGGGAACAACCTTCATTCAAAGTTTGAGTGAAAACTCGAACCTACAGGGGTGGTTGTTGCAAGTCCCTCTAAAGCTCCCCGCAGGAACCTCGAAGCGAAACAGAATAGGGTTTTGAAGATAGCGTTCTGCCGAACCTTTCTACTCGACGGTTTTGCATGGAAAGATATGATGCAATGCTATGAATGATATGCAAGACCAAATCTAAAATTTGGGATGTGACAAATGACTTCAACTTTAGTTCCACCAAGGACTTCAACTTAGACATCACTAAGGACTACAAGTGAAAAACCAAGAGGCATTAGATTGCCTACCAAAAACATTGATATCATGTTAGTGTATGGATCATATTGACCTATGAGGTATGACCATACCAAGTTAATTATTTCAAGAAAACTTGTTGTTTCCTTCAACTCATGAATTAAGCTCATAAGTTGTTAGTGAATGGTTGCTTGTTGGATAATTGATTGTTTGATTGAACTTTATTGTTTTGGGTTGTGTGTTAGAACTCCCTTATGCCTATCTGTCATTACTTATCCCTATCAAACCAACAGATGCCTCCCCGTCATGCCAACCCTAACCAGAACAACAACAACAACAACCTCACTCCTGAGATGCAGCAGATAATGACGTCTCAAGCTCAACTGATGCAGATGATGACACAGTTTATGCAAAATCAGAATCAGAACAATAACAACAACAACAACAATCAGAATAACCCTCCAACACATGACATGCTCACCAGGTTTTTGAAACTAAGACCTGCAAGGTTCTCTGGAACAACTGATCCAATGGAAGCCAATGACTGGTTACGTTCGGTGAATAAGGACTTAGTGACTGTTGGCTGCACCGACGAAGAAAAAGTTAGGTTTGCATCACATCTGCTTGAAGGACCAACAGCAACATGGTGGGACAACTTTCAGATCACCACTCCCCTTGAAGATGTAACTTGGGCTATTTTTGAGGATGGTTTCCGTACAGCTCACATCTCATCTGGAATGATGAACTTGAAGAAAAAGGAGTTCCACAATCTGAAACAGCATCACCGCAGTGTGGCTGAGTATATTGAAGAATTCAACAATCTGGCACGCTATGCACCAGATGAAGTTGATACAGATGCTAAGAGGAATGAGAAATTCCTCGAAGGACTAAATGATGAGTTGAACCTGCAGCTATCTGTTTCCTATGTCCCAACTTATCAAACACTCTGTGAAAAAGCCACCATTTTGGAAAACAAGATGAATCAAGTTGAGAATAGAAAGAGGAAGCATAAACTCAAGTATCACTCAAGATCATCACAAAAGAAGCGTTCATTCAAAAAGAGCAATGAAGATTCTGAACCACATCAGCATCACCACAACAACAATGGAAGTGATAATAATGGAAATGATACTGACAATGGAGATGACCTTGGTCAGAACCAACATGACACTTTTAGGAAGAAAGACATTAGCCAGTTGCAGTGCTATAATTGTAAGGAACTTGGACACTATGCATCAGACTGTCCTGAGAAGAAAAAGAAAAAGGATGCTAGAAACTCCAATGGAAATAACTCCAATGTGACCCAGAAAGGACATGTGAACCACATTGACATGGATGGGAACCTTGAAGAGATAGAAGAAGTGGATGTCAAGAATTAGATAACTCGGTTGAGCCAAATAAGGATTCCTTGTCTGGATATCAAGTGTTGAACCCATAGTCAAGTGAACCATCAATGTAACCCTATGATATTTTGTTTTAAGGGTGGTAGTACCCTAGTTTCCTTGAAGCCAATTTGTAACCCTAGCCTTCCCAAATCTCGGGACGAGATTTCTTTTAAGGGTGCTAGCCTGTCACATCCCAAAATTTTCCAAATTTTGAAATGTGAAAAATAAATAAACAAAATAAACAATTGTTGAAATTTAGGGTGAGAAGAAACTTTTTGATTTCCAGTTGGAAACATCAAAACCTATTTTGATCAAATAGAATCCTAAAGAGATTTTAAAATATAAACAAATAATAAATAAAGTTATAATAGTTGGAATCACCATTTTTGGATCTTTAAATAAAAAGATATGGTTTTTATAAGTAAAGGTAGAAATGAATAAATGAGAACTATTTTATAGAGCCAAATTAAATC
Source organism: Avena longiglumis (assembly GCA_030063025.1). Taxonomy (NCBI): domain Eukaryota; kingdom Viridiplantae; phylum Streptophyta; class Magnoliopsida; order Poales; family Poaceae; genus Avena; species Avena longiglumis. Next base: position 308,688,382 of record CP125976.1, on the reverse strand, counting down.
TCGGCCAAGCATTTAAAATAAAATATTTTGTTTGATAAAAATAGTAAAGGTTTATTTAAATAAAAGCATGAGGATTTATTTATATCCAAATTTCATTCAAGTAAAGACATTTTCCTATTTTGAATGATCATTAAAAACTTATTAAAGTATTTTTTTATATTTAAAAGTGTTAAATAATAAAACCTACTGAAAAGATTTTTGTAGAAATTTAGATTTCAAATAGAGTCTTTAAAATATATTAAATCGTATTTGAATTAAGGACTAATGTCTATTTATTTAATTATTAATAGATCCTAAAAGAATAAAAAAATTATTTTATTTTGGACTTTGGAATATGTTGTTAAACAGAATTAAACTATACCTAAAGTTTGGTGGAAGTTTGAATTCATTTGGAGTTTCAATTGTTTGAATGAAAAATCAAAACAGAAATTCAAAACAGAAAAATAAAAAGGTTTGTATAAAAAAAGAGAAAACAAAGCAGCCCAACCAGAAGGCCCAGTCCAGCCCACTCGCAGCCCATGTTCCCCTCCCCGCGGCGAAACGTTTTCCACTCAACCTCGCACCCGCCCAGTCACTGATGCAGGGACCCCACTCTCTCTCTCTCTCTCTCTCTCTCTCTCTCTCTCTCTCTCTCTCTCTCGCAGACAGCCAGAGCCCACCTGCAAGGTCATCTTCTTCACCTGCATCGACCGTTTCCCCCACGCTCGTCGCCGTTCTGCCTCGATTGATTTCGCGTTAATTCGAGTTATTGACAGCGTTAATCTCGCCAGTGACCACGCAAACTTATACGCCTCTCCCTCCTCTCTCATTTCCCCCAAGACACGCTCCCTCTCGGCCACCAGGCTACACAAATTGCACGCCCAAGCAACCACTGCTCCGACGAGCTCCTCCGTCGATTCCGGCGAGTACAGTCACCCCCTCGGCCCCTGCTTCACACGAGTTTCACCAGCAGCCTCTTGCGCATCTCCCCGTGCCACCCGCTTGGCCGCGCTTGCCCCAGAGCATCGGCTAGGACGACCTCTAAACGCTGCCGTCGTCTGCCACCTCTCCGGCGACCCCTTCTCGTAAGAACAAGTTGTCCCCTACTCTATGGTTACTAGCCACGCGTTCAGCATCCTTGTGCGCATCTAACTGAGTCATTATTTTTCTTTGGCTTGGCCTGCAACCTCGCCCCAACAACGAACAGACGGACCCAACGACACCACGAACTCCGGCGAGCAATAGATGCTGCCCCGGTGCGCCCCTCATCAAGCTGATCATGCCTTGAGATTCATCGCAACCACGCGAGCACGGTGAGCATCCTCACTCCCTCCCTCGCTTCCTAAATCATCGCCAACGCCATCGTCTGAGCGCTCCGCCGCTCGCCGCCCATTCCTGGTCAAGCTGCTGAGAGCCGTTGGACGATGATCCGATGGACGCGATAGAATAACTTAATCGAAAAGTTACGCTGCTTCTGTGCCGCACAATCCCACTTAAATCCTGCGGTCCACAGAGCTCAATCCGCACGAAACGATATCAGCCGGTTAGATTGAGCCACGTGGCCAGACTCAGGATTTAGAATAGAAATTTTATCTATTAGATTTGCAAACTTGCAAAATTCATAACTTTAATTCTACACGTCCAAATTTTGCAAATTTTATATTAATGGAATCAGCAGAATCAGTTATTTGCAACCATGCACTTTGTTTAATGTTTTTCTTTTGGAAAATTGGTTGAATTTGTAGAAACTTGTGTAGGCATATTTTGAATATAAAATTTGTTCTAGAAATATTTTTAAGATGAAATATTTGATAATTGGTTTGTTTTGAACCTACTGACCATAGGAACTAACTTATGGATTTAAAAATGTATTTTTTGATGTTAAGGAATAAATATTTGAATTAGCACATTTCTAGTCAAATAAAAATATTGTTTATGGTTTAGAAATGATTTTTGAGTAAAGCCTTTGGGAAATGATGTGATTCAAACCTTCTGACCCTAAACACCAAGTTTTGTGAATTAAGAACAGATTTGATGAACCATATAAAGTTATTACTTTGCTAAAAGATATTTTCAACAACATAAAATATCACCTTAGCATAATATTTGGTTTATGAGATGAAACCTTTTACAAATGGTTTTACCATTTTAATAAATGACCACATTGAGCTTTAAAATGTTTAGAGCCTAATAGAAACCACTTTTCCAAATAAAACCATCTTTTGCATGCTTGCATGCATTGCCTTGTTTCTATTATTTTATGTGTGATAAATTGTTTGAATGTTGGTTTGAAAATGTGTTTGCTTGATTGAATTGTAGTGAAATTAGAGGAATGTGATATTTGCAAGATCAAGAAGTGAATCAATATTCTCTACTAAAAAGGCAAGTGACACTACCATCATTGTTATCATTACCACTTTCAGTTTCAGCATCGGAGACAGATATACTACTAGGATCTACAACAGGTTCAGAAGGTTCCTCAACTATTTTATGTTTCTTTTTCTTTCTCTTAGAAGAAGTACCTTCGTTTTTAGCTTGTTGAGAATCCTGCTCAATTCTTTTAGGATGTCCCTCTAGATATAAGGGATTCTGAGTGGTAGCACCACTCCTAGTTCTAATTTCATAAGCATGTTTATCTCCAGAAGCATTAACTAGCATATCTTTTTGTACTTTAGCAAGTTGATCAATTTGGGTTTGAACCATTTGGAAGTGTTTCATAAGCATTTTAACATCATTAGCCATTCTTTCCACAATATCTTTCAACTCATTAATAGCTCTAGAGTTTTCCAATAAATGATTCTGAACTTGTTTATTAAAGTTACCTTGTTTAACAATAAAAGTATCAAGTTACTCTAAGCATTGATCAGGAGATTTACCATAGGAAATATCACCTTCATCAAAATGTTGGAGAGAGTGTACCTCAATAGTGGATGACTGAGAAATTGGCTTACATAGTTCTTCTATAGGAGGTAAATTATTCACATCTTCAGATCTAATACCCTTCTCCTTAAGGCATTTCTTATCTTCTTTCATCACTTCATCATTTAATTCAATAACTCCCCTCTTCTTTGGTGTTGGTGTTGGAGTTGGTTCAGGCATAATTGGTTCAGGTGTAGTAGGCTTAGGTGTAATTGGCTCAGTTGTAGTCCAATCATCATAATTCTTGCTTATTTTAGCCATTTATTCTTCACCTTCTGCAGGAGTTCTTTTCCTGAAAACACAATCAGCAAAACTATCTAGGTATGTTCAAGATTCATCAGTTAGTCCATTATAGTATATATCAAGAAGCTCATTTTTAGGTAATGGACATCCAGGATGTGCATGAATCAAGGCACATAACCTTGTCCATGACTCAGGCAATTTCTCCTCTTCTCCCTATTTAAAATCAAAAAGTTTCTGCAAAACAACATGTCGAGCACTAGGAGGGAAATATTTCTGAAAGAAAGTAGCAATCAAGCAATCAAGGCTATCAATGGATCCAGGAGGTAAACTATTAAACCAAGCTTTAGCTTCCCCTTTTAGTGAAAAAGGGAAAAATTTAGCAACAAAGTATTTGCGCATCTTAACATCATCAGAAAATAAGGCACTCATAGTGGAAAGCTCAGTCATATGAGCCACAACACTTTCATTCTCAGTCTCACAAAAAGGTTCTTTCTCAATAATGTTTATATAGGATAAATCAAGAGAGAAATCATAATCTTTATCATTAATGTCTATGGGATAAGTAGCAAACTTAGCATCAGGAAATAGTTTAGGTATAATAGTACTTTTCTCAAGAAGACTCTTAATAGCACTAGCACGGCGTGTGTTTCGATACTCTTCAATAAATTCATCAGTCATCTCAATATAACCATCATTGATATCATAACTTTCTCTAGACTCAGGTGAGATAACAGGTGTAATAGTGTCTTCACTAGGAGTTTTAGTGTTTCCCAATATAGTTCTAGCAATTGTAGCATCTAGGAAAGGACCTAATGAACCACTCTCATCAAGCACAGTAGAAGTAACATCATGAGCATCAGAAACAGTTTCAGATTCAGCAGTAGTAGCAGTGTGTGTGGCATGTGTATATGGTGGTGGTGTAACAAGCTTACTTATAATAGATGGTGAATCAAGAGCAGCAGAGGTGTTTAGAACTGTACCTGTTCTTGTAGTGCATGGTAAAATAGGAAACTTTCCATCACGAGACTTTCCCATGATGAAAAAGGATACCAACAAGCAATAATAAATCCAAGTGAACTTACAAATAAAGCTATGATCCCCGGCAACGGTGCCAGAAAATAGTCTTGATGACCCACAAGTATAGGGGATCGCAATAGTCTTCGAGGTAGTATAACCAAAATTATTGATTCGACACAAGAGGAGCAAAAGAATACTTATAAGCCTTAATAACTGAGTTGTCAATTCAGCTACACCTGGAAATAGTCTTGCTCACAGTAGGTTATCAGTAGAAATAGTTTTGTAGTAGCAATAGCAAAGTAACAACAACAGTAAAACAAAGGCAGTTGTAACAATAGTAGGAAACAGTAGGATTTGAGTGCGGTAGGCATAGGGATGGATGGATAGGCGTGGCATGGATGAGAATATTCATGTAACTTCAAGATCTAGGCCATTTGCAAATAAATAAGATAAAGCATCCAAGTACTAAACAATCATAGGCATGTGTTCCATATATAGTCATACGTGCTCACAATGAGAACTTGCACAACATCTTTTGTTCCGCCAGCCCGTTGCAGCGGGGCCTCAAGGGAATCTACTGGCAATTAAGGTACTCCTTTTAATAGAGTAACGGAGCAAAGCATTAACACTCCGTGAACACACATGATCCTCATATCAGAGCCATCCCCTCCGGCTGTCCCAATTTCTGTCACTTCGGGGCCTTTGGTTCCAGACAATGATATGTGTAAAAAACTTGCAGATAAGATCATAAACAATACTATCATCATGAATCAATAACATGTTCAGATCTAAGATCATGACACTCGGGCCCTAGTGACAAGAATTATGCATAAAAAGATGCAACAAAGTCAAATAGCACTAATAAAGATACTAGGCACCATGCCCTAACAATCTTATTCGATTACATGATTGATATCATCCAATCCCTACCATCCCCATAGCCTACAGCGGGGGATTACTCACTCATGGATGGGGGAAACATGGATGGTTGATGGAGAGGCGTCGGTGATGATGATGGTGATGATCTCCTCCAAAACCCCGTCCCGACAGGGTGCCAGAACGGAGTTTCTGGTTCCGAATCGCGGTTTCTGGTGGTGGCGGCGCAGCGGAACTCTATCTGTAAAACTTTGAACCCGCTCTGTTTTTAGGTTAGAAGGCTTTATGTAGGCGAATAGGGAGACCGAGGGGGTGCCCAAGGTGGCCACACCTCCCCCAGGCATGGCCTGGCCTGGTCCGTGCGGCCAGGGGGTGTGGGCCCCTGGTGGCCCTCATCCATCTCGTCTTCTGGATCCGTGAATCTTCTGGTAAAATAGGAGGTTTGCCATATTTTCCAGGATTTTTCCTAGAGGTTGATTTTCTGCACAATAACTATACACCAAAGCAATTCTGCTGAAAACAACGTCAGTTCGTGTTAGTTGTATCCAAATCACACAAGTTAGAGGAGAAACAATCGCAAAAGTGTTCAGGAAAGTAGATACGTTTTAGACGTATCCGTAACCAGAGCAAGTGCGAGCAACCAAAAGGGTACAGGAGCACCACCAACTCACCGAGATCATGGTGGAGCGATTGTATGGCCGAGGTGAGGTCGGGCGGTGGCAATTGTGCGATGATCGGACTTCGGGAAGGAGATGTCGATTGGAGCGTTTGGGGCCTCTTTGGCTTGCGCCACTTGGGGCAATCGAGCTAGAAGATCAAGACAATCTCAATGGTGAGCTCAGCGAGTCAAGGGGTGGTCGGGAACAACCGCTTCCTAAAGCTCCTATGAGCTAGGGTTCCGATGCTGGCGACAAGAGAGGAAGAGAGAGGGCACGGATGAGAATGAGGACATGGGAAGATAAGCATGGCTCGACGACATTCTTATCCAGATTCAATACGGTGGAGAGCATCTTGGAGCGAGTGTGACAGCGGACGGCGAGGAGGTAGCCACCGATGTGCTTCCAGCCGACGAAGCGGTATGGCTCTAGATGGGCTGCGCGTGGGCCAGGACGGGATGCAGTAAAGTGAGAAGAAGGATGGGGTACTATTGACCTGGCGGTAGATAAGTAGAAGTGGAAATGGGCCTCATGCCAGAATTAATCTATTTCGAATCTTTTTTCTATTTCTTATTATTTTCTTTATTTATTTTTTATTTATCTTTCTATTAAAAGTTTGAATTTCATTTCTAATATTTTTTGAATATGTGCTAAACAGTCTTATATTGCTTGGTACTTGAGATTCTCCAAATTGTGTTTCAAGTTAAATTTTAAATTATTTATATATTATGAAGTCTAGCCTTATTATTATTATAACTCTAAATTCTTATGGTGCATAAATTCCTTATAAAATCTATCTTAGGTAATTTGGTATAAACTTTAACTTTTAGATCAATAAATATATTATTATTATTTTCTCCTTATAGGTACTAATTCTTTTAATCTTTTGTAAGAGCCTTTGTTATCAATTTTCTTTACATAAGATACAATGAACTTATTAAAGGAAATACTACTATTTATTCATGAAACTTGGGTCCTCCTTGTAACTTATAGTTTTTAGGAAACTTTCTATACCCTACATTATTATCTGACACATAAAACTCTAAAGAATTGTTGTGGTGAATAATAATTCTAAAAGTTTCGGTTATAGTATCATGTGCATGGTTAATTATAACTGAGATAAGAGTTAGAGCTTTGAACTACAAGTGTTTACTATGAGTTTTAAGGAACTTATTATACTTATGTCCTTTTATGAATATTGCTAAAGATCAAGGTTAAAGAATACTTTGTTTTAACTGGTGGCCATGGATGATAATTCAATATAGGGTGATATATTGAGATTGGTTTATAATGTAGCTCATGAAAATGATATAAGATGAATCATCTCCAAGCACACATATCTTTGTTGTTTGAAGTAGCAAGGATGTGCTTAAGTGATTGGCTATAGAAATATATTCCCACAATCCAATGTGAAAATAGAATGGTTGATAAGCATATGAGATAGATATCAATCTTGTTATAGAATTAAGGCTGAATGTTTACCAAGAATTCCTATCTTCCATACTTCATAAGTGACTTCTGACTAAGGAATTCCTTTCCTAGATATACTACTTCTTCATATCCATCATCATGTATTAACATGATGAGCTTTACTAATTATAATCCTACCAATAATTTATCCTCCTAAATCCATTTTTGAATCCAATGAGCTTGACACTAAAGCTCTACATGATCTCCTCATAGAGTTAACTCCCACATCTAGAATACTTCTAATGAATCCAATCCATTTGAGTACTTACTCTCATCCTTTATGAATTACTTTGTAATATCACTTAAAATCTTAGAGGCTTGTCACTGAAGATTTTCATATACTTCTCATAGCTACACTTTCTTAGCTCCAATTACTAATGATAACCTCCAATCCATCAATTAGTTAATTTTAACTCCATTGATACTCTTCTTACTTACTCATATATAATTAATACTCCACAAGTAGAGGTATATTACAATTAATCCTTACTTTTCTCAATTGTGTACTCATCTTTTATAGGAATGATACTACTCCTATAATTCAATTGGTATGAACTTGCAATAGTACAAAATCGCTAGTTAGAGACTATGCCTAGAGGCGGTTTACCCCAAGTACAAGAAAACACGCCGCTGTTTCTACCCCTCAGCCAGTTTGTTACAATATGACCGCCTCTAATGGTCTTTGAAGCAGTTGTTACAATAGCAGACTCAAAAAATGGACTCATGGGAGCCGAATAATAAAAACAAACGCCTCGGTATATAACCTTAGGCGGTTTGACAAATCAATCATCTCTAATACTCAAAGCGGTGAGCCGGCTATTATTACAAGCCACCTCAATTTGGTTGCATTACACGTGCAGTTACGGCACCCAGTCATGGGCATCCTCCGTGAGTGCAACTCAGACGCATAGTAATAAGAACCGCCTCTAAGAGTGGTCAGGGGAAGCGGTTAGGGTTTTGCGTCGCCTCCTAGATCTACACTCTAGGCAAACTGAATTTGCGCATACTCAAGGATCAGTGTTCATCTCGTACCTGGTTATTTTGAGAAATCAGTGGTATATTCTGCGACACTCGTAAATTTTAAATTCATCTCATACTTGTCAGAATATTAAAATAGTTAATTTAAAATGTGCTTTTGTTTCACAGACTTTCCCATGCAATGCAAGGGCACATTTCAATGAGCTCACAGGAGATACAGTCTAATTCCGAGATTATGGGCAGACATACACGATTAAAGTGCGAAAAGGGCCATCTAGGACTCGATTGGGAGGTGAAGGGTGGCGTTGATTCATTGCTAATAACCAACTCACTGAAGATGGTCAGTTTGTGTGCTTTTCCTTGCAAGGAGATAGACCAAGGATAACTGTCATCTATCTTAAAAATGTTGGTGAATAGGAAGAAGATGACGAAGATGAGGAACCGCCTATAGACAAGTTATCACCAATTATCTCCCAGAGATGCAAACTTACCGACGGTGAAAAATATCACCTCCAATGAATCATCCCTCCAAGTAATTCGATCAATGGGGTGCCATTTGTCACACGCTTGACGAAGATGAATGTCGAGAGGCGCCTTAGGGTAAGTATATCATGTCAATGAAGCTATACATATCATTGTACTTGTGATAATGGTCACGTGTAACATCGAGTCATCTTACCTTTGCATCATAGAAATTACCTAAGGACATGGTTTATCATCTTCATATCCCTGAAGATGGCTTGGTTGGAGTACGCGTTGGAGCATGAGGTGGCATCAGCACCGTCGAGTACAAGACGGATTTTGATGGGCGCATCTCCTTCACCACTGATGGGTGTACTATCTTCCTCCAAACCGAGTGTCTCCAGATTGGATAAGCCATACTCATCACTGCGAGGTTGACCACCACGCGCAGGGACCTGCATATGATGTTCATCATCGACATCATCAATGATTTGGCATCCATATTGGACTCGGACTCGTAGGAGTGATACTCAGAAGAGTATGCGTGTGACCTTAATAATATTGTTTTCTAGATTATTGTCTAAACTACAACTTTGTCAATAGGTAGCTAGTTGCATCTCTATGTTTTGGACAGAATTCATCTTAATTAGGCATTTAACGCTATATGATAAGTGCTCTAGGCCGCTGATCTCATCTTCCAAATCTTTTGATCTTAATGGGCCTCTTCTCTCCCTTAATTACTTCCTTTGTGTGAAATTTGAATTAGTCCTTTTAAAATTCGAGACGGTTGTAATTTCTAGCCGCCTGAGGGAAGTACTTGGCGGGAAAATATGAAATTTGGATGTTGTTAGAGACGTTTCCGTGGCGCGTCTCTTCTCATCTCCGAAGCGTCGTAGAGGTTGTTTCACTGGTTTACATTTTGGATCTATGTTTAAACTGTGCTCGGCAAGTTCCCTAGGTACACCTTTCATGTCGACAGGTTGCCAGGAAAATATGTCCCTATTCTCACGGAGGAACTCGACGAGAGCGCTTTCCTATTTGGTATCCAGGTTTGTCCCAATGGCGACGGTCTTGGAGGCATCGCCTACCACAAGTTCCACCAGCTTGGTCTCGATGGCGGCCTTGAACGCAGGAGCAGATTCGTATATCTGCTTCTTCGACACGAGCATCTCTGAGTCATTGACCTTGCTCTGGATCTCCTTGAATTCTTCGTTGTAGAGGACAGCTTCTGCAATGGCTGCTTCATTGATCTCGCAGTCCATTGCCTTGGTAAAGCTTGCGGATACGGTGATGACACCGTTTGGTCCGGGTATCTTGAGTTTGTTGTAGACGAAGCATGGCTTGACCATGAACGTGTGGAATATGATGTGGTACACGCTCTTGAAGGGGACCACCTCAAAGATCATGCGCTCTTGGAGGTAATTAGTAACGTCGCCAAAGGCTACCTGAAGCGTAATGCACCCAAGGGACCGAGCCTCCCGACCAGGAACTACGCCATGGAAAATGGTGTTGGTCCGCCTTAGGTTTGCCTCCGTCAAGTTCATCTTCTGCAGTGTATCCAGATACATGATGTTGATGCTGCTTCCACTATCCACCATGCACTTGGTGAACTCCACGCCGTCAATCAATGGGTTGATGACCATGGCGTACTGGTTTTCCGTGGGCACAAGGTCTAGGTGGTCCGTCCTGTCCCAAGTTATTGGAACCTCCGACCAGCACAGGTATTGGGGAACTGGGGGGAGAGTGGCCATCAGGATCCTTAGAGAGGTCTTCTGTTGTCGGACGGTGGGGGTGCCAAGGAAAGTGTGGTAGCCTGGGGCCTTCTTTGCGAAGGGGTTCTTGCCCTTTTCGTTGCTCTTGGCGGCGTGCTTGGGGTCAACGTCCTCGTCCATGTCACTTGAATCCTTGGACTCCTCCTCCTTCTTCTTCCCCTTGCCCTTGCCTCGCGGTCTGTTCTTCCGACTTTGCTTGTAGCCGGACTCCGGGTCTTCCTTAAGGTCGTTGACGAACTTGCAGTGTCGATTGGTATGGGTGGCTTTGTCGTTGGCGTCGAGGTGTACGAGGCACAGCATATCGCGGTACTCCTCGTAGGTTTGGGGAACGCTGAGCGGCGCCGAGGTGGTTTCACTTCCTCGCTGCTGCCTGCGGCCCGCTCCCCTTCCTCGTCCACATTGTCCGCCTTCTCCTCGTCCTTCAAAAGTCATAGCAACCATGTCGGTAGATTGCTTTTCTTCTGGAGCGGTTTTCCGCTTTGTACTGCTGTTCCTCCGAGATTGGGTTGGAACGGCCGTTGCCGGCAAAGAGTGAAGGGTTCGCAGCATAGAAAACAAAAATTTCCTACGATGGGAACAACTATGTACCAAGATCTATCTACTAGATACAAACAACGGGCGGATGTATATCTGTAGAGAACATACCCTTGAAGACCGACAAAGCTTAACGAGTCCAAACTCGTGGTTGATGTAGACGATCTCTTGCCGATCTCAAGATCGAGAGGAAGTCATAGCAAGAAAACAGCATAAGATCCGTGCTCGCACACACGCTCGAGGCACCGAGCAACCTCCGCCTCCTCGCCCAGCGATGCAGCGAGCACAACTCTTTCTTGCCGAAAGCCACCGGGAACATGTATCTCTAGTCCGAGACCATGGGGATAAATTCTAGAGGGAGAGAGATCCTTCACGAGGAGGTGTGTTGTGAGAGGAGGAGAGGGGCCTTTTATAGGGGAGAGGGGCACCCAAGGGGCCATGCGCCCAGCCATGGGGCTGCCCCACCTCTTCCACATTCATGTGGGTGGAGCTCCCACCAAAATGAAAAGCCTCCACTCCCATTAAAAAGCCTCCACTCATAAATCACTCACATGCATTAAATTTCCACCAAATTTAATGCAAGCTCTCATTTAAATAAAACTATTTTATTTATTTATTCAGAATTTTGTTAATTACTTTAATTAACAAACATTCACATAAAACCCTTGCTAGTATTCCATTTCACATGCGTAACCAGTTTCAGCAATTTCAACCAAACAGCTTGGTGTCTAGTGAAATAAATTCCGCGCTTTCTTTTTCTTTTCGCATGAAACTTTTGCTCCAAATGGATGTCGGTGTCTCTTAAGTGTGTCACCCTACGGTTCGCGAATAATGTGGACATGATCGAGACCCTCTCGATCAATAATCGAAGCGGATCTGAGACCCATACCGACTCCCACACATTCAACGATGACTTTCTTGTGATCGCGGAACCTTTACGCTAGTATCTTAATCCCTTTGTTTCGCGATATATTACATGTCCGAGATTCGATCATCGGTATCTCCATACCTAGTTTGATCTCGCATCGACATGCACTCTTTTCTCGTTCCTGATATAACATTCTAGTGATCAAATCACTTGCTTGCAAGCTAATCAATGTGATATCACCGAGAGGCCCAGAGTATATCTATCCGTCATCGAAATGAACAAATTCCACTCGATCCATGGGCCTCAACATAACACTTTAGTAGTTCTGAACCCATCTTTATAATCACCCAGTTACAGTGTGACGTTTGATGTTATCAAGAAACTCTTCCGTGTTAGTGATTGACATGATCTCATGGTCTAAGGATTAGGATCACTTCGTAAGTTGTTATAGCAATATAAACTCAATGACTTTGATCGTAATGCTATACTTGATGAATGTTCATCACACCATTACAAGATTGTTGTGACCTCGTTATTAACAACATCCAATGTCCATGATCGTGAAACCTATGATCATCTTGTTAATCAACGAGCTAGTTTATAAGAGAGGCATAACTAGGAACTTTCTATTTGTTTATTAAACACACATGTATTAACGCTTCAGATTAATACAATTATAGCATGCAAAATAAACATTTATCATAAATAAGGAATACGATAATAACCACTTTATTATTGCCTCTCGGGCATATTCCTTCCCTCCCACTTGCACTAGAGACAATAATCTAGTTTGAGAACTTTGTGTATTGAACACCTATGGCTTTCTGGTGTTCCATATACACAATTGCAAGTGGTTAACATAATCTACGGAGCTGACGCTTCAGGTCCGTGTGTATTTGCATATCTTTGCGTCTTCACGCATCACTCATTCTCCAATGAGATGGCATTGTATAAATTTGGTCTTTCGGTGAGACCTTTAGTTCCTTGGGGTTAAAACACGTCGATACTATTGTCATACAATATATCTTTAGTGTTAGCCCGCTATAACCACACCTTAGTTTGATAACAAACTACTTGACACAAATTCCTCCTTTGTCGCTACTATAGCAGTCATATACTTAGCCTTTTGTTGTAGTATTCGTCACAATGTCTTAACTTTGGAACTCTTCCAAATCCATCATGGAATCTCCTTTCCATTACATTGTGCCACCCATAGTTTAAATTGAGATAAACTTAATTTGTATCTTGTGACAAAACTAGTATCAATGTAACGCTTTACAATGAACTATTTGTAATTGTTTGTCACCTCTACACAAATATATTCTTAGTTCTTCCAAAAGATCATAAGAATATCCTCACTATCGTCCAATGATCATTTTATGATTCATTCTGGTATATGCTCATAACACTTAGAGCATAGGACATATCTGGATGTGTACATATCATGGTATGATTGATCAAAACATTCTCGTGATTGCACTCATCAAGTGTCAAAGCACTTGAATTTTGTTTCACTTATCAAGTGTCGATACACTTGAATCTTGATTCAATTCCTTTCCATGCAACAAGAACTGTTTCTTGTCGTTTCTATATTGAACTCCTTCAATATCTCATATATGTACGCTTTATAACCATATTGGCGCCATACCATCCACTATAGACATTCACGCTAAATATTCGGGTTTTGCCTAAGTCTTTCATCAAAATGAAATTCTTAACCTTTGTCAATAAAAGATACATCATTTCTAATCAACAAGATGTCCTCCACATAATGTATTAGAAATATGTCTTAGTGCTCCCACTTAATTTCTTGCAAATGCAAGCATCTTCATCGCCTCGATGAAAACTCCTTTTCATCATGGTGAAGATTCCAACTCATGATGCTTACTTCAACCATTGAAGTTTGCATGCCCTTTTAACATCCTTTGAATTTAACAAAACCCTTTGGACCGTGTCATGTACACGTCCTAGGTAACCATTCTATTAGAAGAACTTTGTTTTGTTTATTCATCTACCATAAACCAAATTATATGTAGTGGTTGCTACTTTAATCCGTTCAGACTAAATATCGCTATGAAAGATCAAATCTTGTCATAGTCAACTCCTTGAAAATTGTCATAAAATACTTTACGACATGTCGACTATTTCATAGATGTGAAACATCCATGTCTGTTTCTTTATAGATCCAAATACGACCGATAGGTTTTTACACCTTTCCGGAGGGTCTTCCAAGTTCAAAACTTGATTTATCGTGTATGGAACTATCACGGATTTTATGGCTTCAAGCCATTTGACGAGTCAGGCCCATCATCGCTTCTTTGCATATAGTCGGTTAATCATTGTCAAACAATGATGATTTACTCTCAAATCTTAGTATTTGATTGTTTATCCGACCGACTTGGTTCAATAGGAACTTAGATCTCTGTGACCACAACCTTTGAGGCACATAAGCTATGAGCATTATGGCAGCCTCCGAGCGATTTCCGGCTACAAGCAACTCAAAGACATTTAGCTAAGGTTCGTTAACCTTATCAAAGTTCTATTGTCCTCCCACTTAACATTTATGAAAAATTCCTTCTTCAAGAAACTTTACATTTCAAGCGACAAACCCTTTTGTCCTCGGTGTTATGGAGGAATAACCAATTGTTATTCGAAATAACCTACAAAGACATGCTCATCCGACTTTGGTTGTAAACATCTTACTTATGTTTAGTATACCAAAATTTAAGAAATGACAACTTGGGTTTTACCCCAAACCATAACTTCCATGGTGTCATTTCAACGGATCTAGATGGAGCTCTTTTTCAGTGTAAAAGCGGTAGTCTCTAAAGCTTTAATCTTTTAAAACATAATGGCAGTTTTATAAACAACACCTTTGATCCAACCATGTCTCACAAGGTTTCATTACAAATCTCAAACACTCCATACTCCTATGGTGTTTCGGGAGATGTAAATATAGGTGTTTTGCTAAACTTGCAACTCAAATAAATCCTTTATGATAAAATCATAATTCATTTATTTTCTTGTTACACTTGTAACTCAAATAAATCCCTTTATGATCAAATCATAATTCATTTATTTTTCTTGTTACAATGATTTTTCACTTCATCTTGAAAGTCTTTGAAACATTTTCAAATATTTCATACTTCTTTCTCATTAAGTGAACATTCACTCAAATTTCCGGAGAAAGCATATGAAGTTGAAACCCATCGCTTACGACTGCACATAATGGACTACATACATCGATATGTATAAATTCCAATATTTTAGTCGCTCGTTCTTCTTGCCCTTTGAACGAAGTTTTAATTATCCCGAGGAAAGTCTCACAAGCGTCACTTGATCAAATCAAAGACTCCAAAAATCCATGAAAATGGAGATTCTTCATGTTTTCTTTCCAATATAATTTAAACAGCGATGTCACTTCATAAGTGATCTTTCAATCATTTGTCTTGCAATATTTTAGCATTAGGATTTATGGATGTGATTTCTTCAACTAGATTTGTAAATCATCCATCTTATATGGAATACGGTAATTATTTGAACAACCTTTGTTCTTATAATACCTGATTCAAATAACAATTATTAAAACAAATCTTGAAGTCAAGCTTTGATGTCAACGAGAAATACAAACAACGGTTTGTTTGTTTTCGATGAACATCATCACATTTTCTCTTGCTAGTTACTTAGGCCATTGTGGTTCATGAATTGCGTCATTCCGTATGAAATTTCATACCAACCAATTCGGTATCCAATACCCAAGAACCACATTGTTTAACAAGCAAAGAATACAACCATAACATGTATATCATATATATACCTAAATTGGATATTTCCAATCTTTTCTTTTCTGCCAAATATATTTTATAGATTCTCTTTCAGCATTTCCTTTTCCCTTTTAAAAGAATCAACATCAAAAGTGGCGCCATACACATGACACATAGTCCAAAGCGTGTATATTCAAATAATAATACCTTTGGACTTGCACTTTGAAGTAGATCACCATCATCAAATGATCGGCATTCTTTCAAAATCCATTCTTTAGTAATCTTTTAGTGTAGTAAACATTTTACATACATATTCTATTCACCCTTATCATGACGATTTTCATGATCAAGCTACTTTAGCTTATAAAGGCGAATCGTGAGTATAACATTACTTTCCAAAACCCTTTTGGATGATTAGGATGTCTAGCATCTCCAACCTTCGCAAATTCTCATCCAATATGAGAACATATATTATACTCTATCATATTGCAACTAAAACATTGTTTCGTATATCGTTATATCTGCCACACATGATGGTTTCAAACAATTCTTTCATTCCTAGATAAACTTGATGTTTAAAACAAGAATCATGGAGGCAAACATGATACTTAAGATACTAACACTGAATTGTTACTCTTGATTTAATACCAATTATTAAATCTCACGAGTAAATAAAATTTGCTGAAAGTTTGCAATAGGACTTTAAACTTTAGATTGACACTCAACACAATACGATACCAGTTCAAAGTATATATCCGTAATTCTATAGTTCTATTATCTCAATTACAACTATGCATAAGGTGGTGAACGAATGCCAATGACTACAACAAATTATGCAAATTCACTTTGATTTAATTTATGATAAATTGAGTTCTACTAATCCAAATTAGAAATGAACTCCCACTCAAAACGACATCCCTCGTGTCTTTTGGTGATTACATGAACCAAATCCACTACACCAAGTCCGATCATCACGTGAGTCTGTAGCTTCAAAGGCGAGCATCAAATGGGCATCATATCTACTATATGACTCATGCTTAACCTTTCGTCCGTGTTCCGAGGCCATGTCTGTACATGCTAGGCTCGCCAAGTAAGAACCTTAGTATTCAAGTGTAATCGTCTTACACCCGAGATATGCTCGTGGATTCAAGTACACCCGATCATCACGTGATGTCTTGAAGCTTACGAAACATTGTCTGCATACTTAAGGAAGAACACATTTTTATCTTGATATCTAAATGAGGGATCATCTTATTATGCTAATAAAACGCCAAACAAGCAATATAAGATGCTATCAAACATCACATGTTTATTAGTGGAATGATATGGTTCTCGACATGATCTCTATCATGTGCACCGTGGTATGATCACTATCATACCTTTATGTGTAAATCCAAGGTCTATGGAGTTTACACGTTATGTATGTTGTAAGAGTATCATCTCATAATTCTACTTACAACATCACCATATCATAACACTAGCCCAAAGAACAATCTAAACTAGACGCCTCTAATTTATCCATTGCAAATTTTACGTGGCTTAGGGCTTTCAAGATAGAACCGTTCTTACCTACGAACATGAACCACAACGAGGATAACAAAATTGTTGACAACTCGTTGCAAATTAGATATTGACTATAGTAGGAGAGATGACACCGCTAGCCACTTATGCAAAACTAGTTGCATGTCAAGCGTGGAACAGTCTCATGTGCGAGGACATGTAAAGTTTGTCCGCCGCTTCATCCCACTATGCCACCAATATCCAAAGTACAACTAAGAAGCAATAAAATGATCATCATCGCCCACATACTCATATGTGTACTACCTGCAAAGTATCTACGCATAGATCCGGCTCGATACCATCAAGGGTTCGCAGATAGAAAACAAAAATTTCCTACGATGGGAACAACTATGTACCAAGATCTATCTACTAGATACAAACAACGGATGTATATCCAGAGAGAACATACCCTTGAAGACCGACAAAGCTTAACGAGTCCAAACTCGTGGTTGATGTAGACGATCTCTTGCCGATCTCAAGATCGAGAGGAAGTCATAGCGCCAAGAAAAAGCACAAGATCCGTGCTCGACACACGCTCGAGGCACCGAGCAACCTCCGCCTCGCCTCCAGCGATGCAGGAAGCACAACTCTTTCTTGCCGAAAAGCCACCGGGAACATGTATCTCGCTAGTCCGAGACCATGGGGATAAATTCTAGAGGGAGAGAGATCCTTCACGAGGAGGTGTGTTGTGAGAGGAGGAGAGGGGGCCTTTATAGGGAGAGGGGGCACCCAAGGGGCCATGCGCCCAGCCATGGGGCTGCCCCACCTCTTCCACATTCATGTGGGTGGAGCTCCCACTCAAAATGAAAAGCCTCCACTCCCATTAAAAAGCCTCCACTCATAAATCCACTCACATGCATTAAATTTCCACCAAATTTAATGCAAGCTCTCATTTAAATAAAACTATTTTATTTATTTATTCAGAATTTTGTTAATTACTTTAATTAACAAACATTCACATAAAACCCCTTGCTAGTATTCCATTTCACATGCAGAACCAGTTTCAGCAATTTCAACCAAACAGCTTTAGGTGTCTAGTGAAATAAATTCCTGCGCTTTCTTTTTTTTCGGCATGAAACTTTTGCTCCAAATGGATGTCGGTGTCTCTTAAGTGTGTCACCCTACGGTTCATGAATAATGTGGACATGATCGAGACCCTCTCGATCAATAATCGAAGCGGGATCCGAGACCCATACCGACTCCACACATTCAACGATGACTTTCTTGTGATCGCTAACCTTTTACGCTAGTATCTTAATCCCTTTGTTTCATGATATATTACATGTCCGAGATTCGATCGGTATCTCCATACCTAGTTTGATCTCACATCGACATGCACTCTTTCGCTCCCTGATATAACATTCTAGTGATCAAATCACTTGCTTGCAAGCTAATCAATGTGATATCACCGAGAGGGCCCAGAGTATATCTATCCGCCATCGGGATGAACAAATTCCACTCGATCCATGGGCCTCAACATAACACTTTAGTAGTTCTGAACCCATCTTTATAATCACCCTGTTACGGTGTGACGCTTGATGTTATCAAGAAACTCTTCCAGGTTAGTGATTGACATGATCTCATGGTCTAAGGATTAGGATCACTTCGTAAGTTGTTATAGCAATATAAACTCAATGACTTTGATCGTAATGCTATACTTCAGATGAATGTTCATCACACCATTACAGTAATGTTGTGACCTCGTTATTAACAACATCCAATGTCCATGATCAGGAAACCTATGATCATCTTGTTAATCAACGAGCTAGTTTATAAGAGAGGCATAACTAGGAACTTTCTATTTGTTTATTAAACACACATGTATTAACGTTTCCGTATTAATACAATTATAGCATGCAAAATAAACATTTATCATAAATAAGGAATACGATAATAACCACTTTATTATTGCCTCTCGGGCATATTCCCTTCAAAGAGCCACGAGCATCATCTGATTCAAGTCAAGCTGATGATTGTCCTACAAGCTCTTTAGCTTATGTCGGAGCAACGTACCCCTTTCCAACCCATCGATGAAGGCGGCCATGGCGGTCTGAGCGTGCACTCGTGCGCAGGAATTTTTCATATCCAGCCAGCGGGAGAGGTAGGCGCGAGACGTCTCGTCTTTTCTTGCATGTACCGCTGTAGATCGCCCACAGTGCAGGGACGCTTGTATGTACCCTTAAAGTTCTTGGTGAATGCTTCTTGCATATCCAGCCAGTTGTAGATAGATTTCTCCGGAAAGTCGTCGATCCATTGACGGGCCGTGCCTGCCATCATTAACGGGAGGTACTTAACGACAACGTTGGGGTTGCCTCCATCAATCTCCACCGCGTTGCCGTAGTCCTGCAACCATGTGGCAGGTTTGGCGGTGCCGTCATAGGGCTTGATGGTCTTGTCGATTCGGAAACCTTTGGGGTAAGTTGCAGACCGTATTGCAGGTCCAAAACAACGTGGTCCCAGGTATGGTCCTTCCCAGGCCTCGTGGATCTTATCGATCCGTGAACGTGCATCGTACGGCTCCGGGTTCTTCTTCTTGTTGTCAACAGGGGATGGTCTGCGTGAATGACGCGGGCCTCTTCCTCCATGGTGACTGCTTGGCGGCGACGGAGGCGGAGGTGGCGGTGGGTTAGCCTTCTTGTTGTTACCCTCCTGCGACGCCTCGCGCCTGTCACGGTTGCTTGTCGGACGCGGAGGGTCGTGGTGTGACCTGCTCTTGTGTCCTTGGTGGCGCTCTTCATCATGACGGGTCTGCGCCGCGTTGTCGCGGATGACAATGCCACACTGCTTTGGAGGGGGTATATCCGTGCGATGGTGAGCCTTGTAGTCTTCCTGACGTCGGGGGGATCGGGGCGGTGGCGATGGGTGGCGAGGTCGGGCTTTTTCTCTATGGTCGGAGGATATGGGGATAGCATCCTTCCTGTTGCGCGCATCCCTCCGTCTTCGTTCTGATGAACCCGTCTGTGATCCGACATCCCGAGGAGATCTGTCCCTTGGCGGTTTGTACTGGCTAGATCGGCAGAGCACTGGGTCAGACTCAAGCCTCTAAGAGGTGGCCTTTTCCTGCTGCTTTACCGCGTTGGCCACTAGGTCATAGACCTGTTCTACTGCCTCAGGCGATCTATCCTGCTCCAGAAGGGTCTTGGCGACAGCGAGGTTAAGGAGTGGGGTGGGCATCACCTGCTTGCCTTCACTATCAATGTATGGTTTGGCCTGTGCCGGCTTCGAGGGAGCCCATCCTAGTGTGCGCCATACACCAGGATCGTTGATGACACGAGCCGGAGCCTTCTTAGCCTTCTGCTGCTGCAGCAAAGTCTTGTACTCGGCCTCCATTGCTCTAGCTTTCTCTATGGACTTTTGCGCGTTGACCAGATCTCGATCTAGTTTAGCGCCTTGCTCCGCGATGGCTTGCGCCTCCAAAGTGCCGGGCGCTTCGCTGTCGAGTCACGTTCCGGATATGATCAACGGTTAGTGGCTCTACGAGGAGATTGTCGTACATCACTCTATCAGCTGGAGTAACATGGGATGCTGCCAACGTGGATGCTGGAGGCGGCAAGTTTGCGGTGTTGTTGTTGCTCGGACCGGTGCCGAGTTCCTGCGGCTACTGCACTGGGTTAGGCGGAGGAGGCATGACCTTTGCGCGATCATCGTCGGCAGCAATAAGTGGCCCTTCCCCTTTTCCAGCGCCGTAGGCGGAGCTTGCCCGGGTTGATCTTCATCCATCGCTGTCCCAATGGTGACGAACACCCCTCGAGACATGACGGTGTTGTTAGCTTGCTTGTCACGCGAATACTCCTCCTCCATCTCCTGCATAGAGGAGTCTAGCTCTTTTGGACTGAAGTCTACCTCCTCTGAATCTGCACTAAAATCAGCATAAAGCGCGTCAATGACAGAGTCGGAGGGTGCCAGGACTTCCTCGATGACGGGCGGTGGAGGTGCAACGGCCTCGACGATGACTGGAGGTGCTGCTACGACGATGGCGGCCAGAGGCGGTGGCGGCGGCTGCTGAACCGGAGGTTCTCCGTCTTTGAGCGCAAGCTCCATCTGGGCTGCCGCGTCAGCTACCGCGTAGCTGTTGACGGTGCTCACCATCTCTTCGAGGGTAAGGCATCCTGTTGCCTGCTGCCGACGTAAAGAATGTCGGAGAAGTGTGCCGCGGTCCAGTCCTTCCACGAAGTGATACAAAGCGTTATCATCGGGGTAATTGGCTAGGTCGGCCCGTATACGGAGCCACCTGGCGAGGTAGTCGCGGGGGTTTTCGCCCTCTCTCTGAACGCAGCGTGCCAGATCGAAGATGGTAACCATGCCGACGAACATGGATCTCTGCTGTCTAGACGCGCGGACAAAGCCGGCGGATTTGCAGTGATCTTCCACCTTTATATCCTGCACAGGGGGGTTTGGGTGGGTCTTGAATTTTTCCGATCTTTGCCAGCAAACTCCAAGGAGAGATCCGACATCGATCCTTCCACGAACGTATCCTGCCCGTAGGCGGTCCGTGCGGGTCTTGATGCTTCTCCGACTCCCAGGGAATTAGTGCCCGAGTCGGTTTTGCCGATGAAGAGGTGGATGTCTCCGATAGGAACGATCGAACACCGCGTAGGGTTCGTCTTCGCCGGGATCCAACTCGCGTCAAGGGGACGATCGAACGCTGCGGAGAAGAGAACACGGCCGATGGCTACGGTTTCACCGATTCCTGCGAAGATCTTGGTCCTCACCCGCCGAAGAGCCTGAAGCGCCTCTTGCCCCTCGGTGGGCGCCAACTGTCGTGGTATTGCCGACGAGTACGCCATGGAAGGGTCCTCACAATGCGTGTTTAGAGACGTGGGGTAAGGCGTACGCTTGACGGGTACGAGGTAACACAGCTTACCCAGGTTCAGATCCCACGACGGTGGCAGAATCCTACTCCTGCTATAAATCACTGTAAGGGCAATACACCGAGTTATAGAGATAGGTTCGCTGTGCGAGGTTGTATGAATTTGTACTAACTTGTCTATGATATTGTGACCTAAAGGCTCACATAGGCCCGACTTATATAGTCGCCAGATCCTAGGGTTACAGGGAAAATTCCTAGCCGGACAGGTTACAGAGTCCTACACCGTCATTAGTCTTGTGTATCTTGTACTCCAAGGCTCCGGGTACGCTGGTGACTCCACCATAGCCTTCCTTTATCCGGCATGGGCCTCCCTTCTGGATCCAACTAATTGGGACACCCAGCAGGCCACAGGCCATGCTACCGACTATGGGCCACCCGGGTTAGTCGGATAAGAGACATGCTATGAGGATACCCATATAGCATATCTCCAACACGAAGCAAGGCTGAGTACAGGGTGTACTCCGCAAGACTTATGGCTAGTGGAGTTATTTGTGCATAAAGCCATCTTTTGTTTTCAAAACAAGGGGGAGAAGAAAACTTGTCTAGTCAGATCATTTTCAAAAGGGGATAAGAAGACTTCAACTCTTTCTCTTAAAATCATCTTTGGTATCCACCAAGAACCATCATCAACAAAACCTCTCTTCCCGGACTACCCCCTCAAACAACCCCGAGGAAGTACTTCAGATCTCACATTAGTTGACAAGTTTTAACATTCGGTTATAGTTCTCTATGATCTTCACTTCCGTTCCCAAGTAGTCCTTAACCGTGGACACGGATTTTCGAAAAGATTAGTAACCCTGCAGGGGTGCACAACTTTACCCACACGTACCAACCGATTCTTAATGCCAAATTATTAGCCCTCTTCCTTGGAAGGCCGGCAGAGAGTGGTTGACCACGACCTTTACCTTGCTTTTGTCGAGACCATTAGTCACACACTAAGGATATGCCACCGTAACGGGTCAAGTCCCGAAGTCGGTCCCTAGCGATGTGAACAGGGTTTGAGATTACGGATGCCGGGCATCTCCCATTCCCTGCCACGCTTACCTACCTGTATGAATGCACCTCCTTCACCTCCATTCAAGAACAACCAAGATACGTATGTCGAATGGAAAGCCTGAACTATGTGACTCATGGAATCTACTAGGCAAGTTAGTTGGTCGAGGGGGTTTCCAGGCCCCCGTGTGGTTGTACGCTCATCTTGGTTCAAGAGGCAAGAACATCGGGTCCTTGGGTTGGCAAGTATGGGACTACAAAAACCACATCCCATGTGGCCTCCCATACAAGCCTTAGCATGTTTATCATCCATCTCTGATCACATCACCACATCCTACCATACAGGATTCATTCACATCTCTGGTGCATCACCTGATTAATCAGCATCGGACCACTAAGCATGGCTAAGCTTGACTGAACTGTGGCACTAGAGATGCTCATAAGCCAAACCCTAGTTATGCTAAGAGCAGTGGATCAGGTATTTAGTTCACAAGGAGGAACATGCATCAGATAGGATTACTCTATCTACTGATAAAAGACTGTTGAACCGAATGCATATGACGAGAATGAAATACTTTGTAAACATAGGATTCATATGTGTGAGCGGGGCTAAACTTGCCTTGTCCGTTGTTGGACTGGTACTTCTCTTCGGTGGCGTTGACTTCAGCCTTTGGGTTCGGTTCCTATTCGCGAAGAACCGATCACCGGAAAATAGAAAGTAACACTCAACACATGGCATGTGCAATGCTCATACAATATGAATGATATCACAAGTCGAATAGCGTTGAAATGAACCCTAAAACATGCTTGGTCAATTTAAAGGGGGTCCGAGAGGTCCAAACCCTAGAACAAGGGGATCCTCGGAATCACCTATGGGGTTCAATTGGTTCTTCTAATTAAAATTTCCGTCAAAGTTGATTAACAATGTATGATTATAGCTTAGTTAGATAGGTTTCATTTTTCTGATCATTTTGGTATATTATTTGTATTTTTCTGATTTAAAATGAATTAGTTATGAATTTCCCAAATTTTAATTCATTTTAAATCATTTTTGGAATATTGAAATAATTTCCAAACTTGGGCCCACATGTCAGACTTTTATTAATTTCAGAAAACATTTACATAAATGATTAAATACCTGACAAACAGGGCCCACATGTCATACATTTTCCATTTAATAAAACAATTATAGAAAACATTTAAATAAAACAAATAGGGGGGTTTATGACCTCATGCTGATGTCATGCTGACATCATCAATGAGTCTTCCCCAGATCGAGCACAAGCTCGGCGACAGGGCAGGCGCTGGGCTGCGAGAGGGGGCGTGCTGGACGCGGGCATGCGCGCCGAGCCAAAAAGAGGCGGCGCCGCTGGCGGGAGGTCGCCGGATCTTGACCAACGGCGAGCATATGCGGCGGCCGACGGAGGTTGCACGATGCGGGGGCGATGGAGAGTGAGAGGGAGGGACAGAGGAGGTTGCACCAGTAACTCACCACAAGGCCGATGGAGGTGTCGGTGAGGCGAGTCGGGGTCAGACGACGGCAAATCAACGATGGCAATGGCGACGGCCGACTGACACCTCGAGCTCGATTCCGACGAGCTGGAGCCCTCCCGTCTTGTGTTCTTCGACGGAGATGGTGCTGGCGGGGAGGCGGTTCTCCTGGGGCTCTCAGCAGGGCGAGGAGAGACCAGGGACAGCGGAGCACCGGAGCTCCTGGAAGCTAGGGTTCCGGCGAGGATGGGGAAAAGAGGAAAAAGGGGAGCTAGGGTTCGTCCGGGTGGCGCTGGGGATCATATTGATGCTCGGGGGCGGCGGCACGCATCGCGGCGCCGACGAGAATCATGACGCAGACGGGAGACGGCGGCGCCACGCATGCTCCTCGTCGGCATTTAAGACGACAAAGTGATGTAAGGATCAAAGGGGAACGCGACTGGGGCTGGCCAGTGCTTGGGCCCCGTGGGCTGGGTCAAGCAGAGAGAGCAAGGGAAGTGGGCTCGGCCCAGTAGCTAGGTTAGATAGATTTTTTTCCAGGAAACTATTTTCTATTTATATTTTCTGATTTCTTTTGTACTTTGAAATCAAATTTGTTTTTGAATAATTTCAAATTACAGGAACTTTTATGAAGTATATAAAATAATGTGGAACCCTTTTATTCACTTTGGATTCCATTAATTTTGATAGTTTTTCAAATATAAAACCCATTTGAATGGTTTCAAATAGAGGGGGAAGTTAGGGTTTAGGGTTTTGTTAGTTCTTTCTTGATTTAACAAAAATGCAAGTGTTATGCATGCATGCAATGCTCAAACATGTCCTTATTTATATTACACAAAAGGGTGGTATGTTACAGCTCTACCCCACTTACAAGAATCTCGACCCGATATTCCTAGGTTTTAGAAAAGAAGGCAGGGTACTCAGATCAAAGATGATCTTCGCGTTCCCAGGTTGCTTCTAACTCAAAGTGATGAGACCATTGAACTTTCATGAACTTTATGGTTTGACGACGAGTCTTGCGCTCGGTTTCATCAAGAATACGAATAGGGTATTATCGGTAGGTTAGATCATCTTGGAGATCCAAAGTTTCATGGTCCACACCACAAATGGGATCTTTGAAGCAACGCTTGAGTTGAGACACATGAAAAACATCATGAACCTATGGAAAAGTTGAGGGTAGATCCAATTTGTAGGTAAGCTCACCCCGCTTGGAGAGAATGCGAAAGGGACCAACGTAGCAAGGAGCCAATTTGCCTTTGATACCAAATCGATGGACACCCTTCAGAGGAGTGACCCAGAGATAGACCAACTTCATAATGAACATCAAGATGATGACGATCATAGTTGGTCTTCTGACAGGATTGAGCGGCCTTTAGATGCTCTCGAATTGTGCGAACTTTATCTTCTACTTCTTAGATCATGTCCGGACCAAATAATTGTCTTTCACCGGTTTCTGTCTAGTTCAGCGGTGTTCGACATGTTCTCCCATATAGGAATTGGAAAGGTGCCATGCCCAAACTGGATTGAAAACTGTTGTTATAGGAGAACTCCGCGAAAGGAAGGCATTTCTTCCAGTTCTTTCCAAACGATATGACACACGCTCTAAGCATGTCTTCAAGAATTTGATTCACTCTTTCAGTTTGACCACCGGTTTTAGGATGAGAAGCTGTGCTGAAGGAGACATGAGTTCCCATTGCTTCTTGGAAACTTTGCCAGAATTTGGAAGTAAACAAACTTCCACGATCAGAGATGATCTTCTTGGGAACACCATGAAGAATGACTATCCGAGAGATGTATAGGTCAGCCATTTGACTAGCACGGATAGTTTCTCGAACCGGAAGTAAATGAGCAACTTTAGATAACCGATCAACTATTACCCATATGGCATCATTTCCTGCTTGTGTTCTCGGGAGTCCAGTGATAAAATCCATACCAATTTCATCCCATTTTCACTCAGGAATTTTCAATGGTTGCAGAAGTCCACCAGGCCTTTGGTGTTCAGCCTTTACACGACGGCGAACGTCGCACTCTGCAACAAAGCGAGCAATTTCTGGTTTCATTCCACTCCACCAGAAACTTTGACGGAGATCTCGGTACATCTTGGTACCACCAGGATGGATAGACATAGGGGATTCATGAGCTTGTAGTAGGATTAGATCTTTGATTTTCCGACTGTTTGGAACCACTAGCCGGTTACCAAAATAGAGAGTACCTTGATCATTGATGGAGAAACATTTAGCTTCACCACTTGCCACATGTTCTTTGATCTCAGTGATCTCACCATCTTGTCTTTGAGCTTCCTTGATTTTGTCCTCCAGAGAAGATTTTATTTAAAGGTTAGCAAGGAATCCACAAGGAACTACTTCCAGGTTAAGACACTTGATTTCCTCGTAGAGAGCAGGTTGGGCTTGTGAAATCATAAGATTGTTGCAATAAGACTTCCGACTTAGCGCATCAGCTACGACATTGGCTTTGCCGGGTTGATAGTTGATACCCAAATCATAATCTTTGATGAGTTTCAACCATCGTCTTTTCCTGAGATTCAGATCTGGCTGGGTAAAGAGGTACTTTAGGCTTTGATGATCCGAGTAAAGTTCGCAACGGTTACCGATGAGATAATGTCGCCATTCCTTGAGAGCATGAACAACAACAACGAGCTCGAGATCATGGGTTGGATAATTGTTCTCATGTGGTTTCAACTACCGAGAAGCATAGGCCACTACATGACCATATTGCATCAACACACAACCGAGCCCTTGGAGAGAAGCGTCACAATAGATGACGAAGTCCTTGCTTGTGTCCGGAAGGACAAGCACAGGAGCGGTGGTTAGCTTAGTTTTCAAAGCTTGGAAGCTTCCTTCTGCCTTTTCTGACCATTCAAACTTCTTATCTTTCTTAAGAAGATCAGTCATAGGCTTGGCTATCTTGGAGAAGTTCTCGATGAATCAGTGGTAATATCCAACCTTTCCAAGAAAACTTTGGACTTCCTTGACTAAAGTAGGTGACTTCCATTCCAGAATGGTCTGAACCTTATCCGGTATGACAGCAACACCACTTGCAGACACAACATGACCAAGGAAGACGAGCTCTTGTAACCAGAACTCACATTTGGAGAACTTGGCGTAGAGACGATGTTCACGAAGTTTAGTTAACACCAAACGTAGATGTTTGACATGCTCTTCTTCAGTCTTGGAGTAGATTAGAATGTCATCAATGTATACCACATTGAACTTGTTGAGATATTCCATGAAGACAGAATTCATGAGCCTCATGAATGTGGCAGGGGCGTTGGTCAACCCGAAGGACATCACTGTATACTCGTAAAGACCATAACGAGTTGTGAATGCTGTCTTTCGGATATCCTCCTTTCTGATCTTGATTTGATGATACCCTGATCTTAGATCCATTTTGGAGAAGACAGTGGCACCACTTAATTGATCAAAGAGTTCATTTATTCGGGGAAGTGGGTACTTATTCTTGATTTTCACCGCGTTGAGTGGACGTAATTAACCACCAATCTTGGAATATTTGTATCCCGCTTCTTGACAAAGATAGTAGGTCAACCCCAAGAGGATGTGCTAGCTTGGATGTATCCTAGACCCTCTAACTCTTCAAGTTGCTTATTCAATTCAACCAACTCATGAGGAGGCATGCGATGAGGTCTTTTGGAGATAGGAGCAGTTCTAGGAACTAGCTCTATGAAAAACTCCACACTTTGATCAGGTGGCATGCCAGGCAACTCTTCAGGAAAGACATCGAAGAAATCACAGACTACTAGGACATCTTGGACCTCGAGAGTAGGTAAAACATCCATGGCATACAACTCCGAGAAAGGTTTAAGGACTACTGATGGAGACTTTGAACCATCAGTCCAATACATGACGGTTATGCCAGCAGGAGAGGTCACAGAAACTGTTCTGAGTGCACAGTCAATAACGGCTTGATACTTGGTTAACCAGTCCATGCCCAGAATGACATCAATGTCACATGACTTGAGTGCAATGAAAGAAGTGGGGAACTTCTGGTAGGCTATGTCAATCTCATTCCCATGACTAACCATAGTGGTGAACCAGCTAGAACCCGGGGAATGGATGGTCAAAGGGGTGGACAGGGGTTCAAAATTTATCCCATGCTCTTGAGCAAACAAATTTGACATGAATGTATGCGATGCTCCAGAATCAAACAAGACTGTTGCGAGAATTGAATTGACACGACGCGTACCCAGGATGACACGTGGATCTTCCTAAGCTTCCTCAACACTGACATGGGTCAGACGACCACATATACCACCTTGAGATTTATCATTCTTCTTTGCCTGTTGATCATTGCGTCCGGCAACCCTTTGGTAACACTCCCTTGAGTAGTGACCAGGCTGACCATAGGAGTAACAAGTAACTCCAGTGTGGGAACCAGCAGGAGGATGATAGTTTGATCCACCAGTATTTGACTGTGGCTGACGAGAATTATTGCCAGAAGACTTGGGTGCATAAGGAGCACGAGGCACATCACTATATGGAACAAATACACGGCGCTTCTTGTTACCAGAGGA
The DNA here is from genome assembly GCA_030063025.1 of Avena longiglumis. Lineage (NCBI taxonomy): Eukaryota > Viridiplantae > Streptophyta > Magnoliopsida > Poales > Poaceae > Avena > Avena longiglumis. Next base: position 308,659,381 of record CP125976.1, on the reverse strand, counting down.
AGAAGCACGATAATTTCCTTCTTCACGCTTCTGAGAGACTTCCATGTCCTTCCTTCCATGCTCTAAGGTAAGAGCCTGATTGTGCAAGTCCTGGAAAGACTGGAACTTGAAGGGGAGCAACTCATAGTGAAGTGCAGGGTTAAGTCCTTTACATAACAGCTCTTGCTTATCTTCATCATTGGTCACATCCCTGGTTGCATAACGAGCCAAGAGAGTAAACTCACGCCCATAGGTTTCAATATCCTTGCGCCCCTGGGTCAGATCCAGAAACTCCCTCCTTTTGAGATCCATGATGGGCTTAGGGATATAAGAGGCACGAAATGCTGCAACAAACTCCTCCCAGGTAACAACATGTCCCTGAGCTTGCAGATTCTGAAAACCTTCCCACCAAACACTAGCCTCACCTTCCAGTTGATAGGTGGCGAAGTTGACACGGTCAGCGGGACGGACACGGAGAGCACTGAACTTGCGCTCTATGGTGCGGAGCCAATCATCAGCTTCAAGGGGCTCCTTGGAGTGGGTGAAGATTGGAGGAAAAGAGCGGATTAAATCTCCAAGTGTGACACAGTCGTTAGGACGATGTTTAGTGTTCTGCACCACACACTCCAGAAGGCGTTCATTCCTTAGACGTTTGGTCTTGATGTTGTTGATAACCTCGGCCATTGTGGTAGGTGGCGGAAGTTCCTGGTCAGCATTGTTGTTTGCTCGATGGCCAACAAAACCACGAGTACCAGACGACATCCTCAGGAGAAAACATACACCATGAGAATGGATTCACCAAAAAGGGTATAACAGAGGATGGAAAAAACCATATCAAAATATCATGGTAGAGGTGAACATGTGGATGAAAATTATATCAATGAATTAAGTATGGCAGTAGAACAAGCATACGAAACGTATACGCTACCAACTTAGATACAAACCATAACAATGGAATGCAAGCATGATATGTACCAATAAGTCACAAAGGAGTTGAGAGAGAGATTAGAGGCATCCTTAGCAAAGTTGAAAAACATTGCTTCAATTGCACAGATTTATCTTAGAAACTCTGAGCCTTGCAACCAAGTACGGAGTACTAAGAAAAACAACCCAAACCCGTATATCCTAAAAGTTTGAAATGATAGACGAGAAGTGAAAACCTTGCAAAGCAAACGAGATAAGATAACTCAGCAATAGAACAACCTTGGATAAGGAGTAAAAAGAGTCCTATTCAGAGTTTTGCAAATAATTTTAGCTTTCAAATAGTTTTCTCAAACTCTAGACTCAACATCGACCAGCTAGAAGGGTTTCCTACAAGCAGTCCTGCTCTGATACCAAAATCTGTCACGACCCGCGATCAGGGCTAGACAAATACCAGATCCTCATCTGATATAAGCCTAACCTAAATTCCAAAACACGCAGGGAAAGATCGGTAACATTATAGAACATACAAACCATACATTAATAAAGTAAACTCTTAAGAGAGTTACACACCAGTCATACAAGCCAGGGGTCACAGACCCACCATTACATCAAACAAGTTGGCATGTGTAATGCTCATACAATATGAATGATATGACAAGTTGAATAGCGTTGAAATGAACCCTAAAACATGCTTGGTCAATTTAAAGGGGTCCGAGAGGTCCAAACCCTAGAACAGGGGGATCCTCGGAATCACCTATGGGATTCAATTGGTTCTTCTAATTAAACTTGCCATCAAAGTTGATTAACAATGTATGATTATAGCTTAGTTAGATAGGTTTCATTTTTCTGATCATTTTGGTATATTATTTATATTTTTCAAATTTAAAATGAATTAGTTATGAATTTCCCAAATTTTAATTCATTTTTGGAATATTGAAATAATTTCCAAACTTGGGCCCACATGTCAGACTTTTATTAATTTCAGAAAACATTTACAGAGATGATTAAAACCCTAACAGACAGGGCCCACCTATCATACATTTTCCATTAAATAAAACAATTAAAGAAAACATTTAAATAAAACAAATAGGTGGGATTATGACCTCATGCTGATGTCATGCTGACATCAGCAATGGAGTCTACCCCAGATCGAGCACGGGCTCGGCGACAGATGCGCGCTGGGCTACGAGAGGGGGCGCGCTGGAGGCGGGCATGCACGCTGAGCCAAAAAGAGGCGCCGCCGCTGGCGGGAGGTCTCCCGTCTTGCGTGCTTCAACGGAGATGGTGCTGGCGGGGAGGCGGTTCTCCTGGGGCTCTCAGTAGGGCGAGAGAAGACCGGGGACAGCGGAGCACCGGAGCTCCTGGAAGCTAGGGTTCCGACGAGGATGGGGAAAAGAGGAAAAAAGGGGAGCCAGGGTTCGTCCGGGCAGCGATGGGGATCACATTGATGCTCGGGGGCGGCGGCGCGCATCGCGGCGCCGGCGGGAATCGTGATATAGACGGGCGATGGCGGCGGCGCCACACAGCTGCTCCGTCGTTGTTGACGAGGACGACAGGATGACAGAAGGATCGAAGGGGTACGCGACCGGGGTGGGCTGCTCCTGGGCCAGGCTTGGGCCCCGGGTGGGCTGGCTGCTGGCTGCAGAGAGAGAGGGAAGTGGGTTCGGCCCAGTAGCTAGGTTAGATAGATTTTTTTCCAGGAAACTGTTTTCTATTTCTATTTTCTGATTTCTTTTGTACTTTGAATTCAAATTTGTTTTTGAATAATTTCAAATTACAGGAACTTTTATGAAGTATATAAAATATTGTGGAACCCTTTTATTCACTTTGGGTTCCATTCATTTTGATAGTTTTTCAAATATAAAACCCATTTGAATGGTTTCAAATAGAGGGGGAAGTTAGGGTTTAGGGTTTTGTTTGTTCTTTCTTGATTTAACCAAAATGCAAGTGTTATGCATGCATGCAATGCTCAAACATGTCCTTATTTATATTACACAAAAGGGTGGTATGTTACATTTTCTATGATCGAGATACTATGATCCAAGTCGTCCATAACCACAGACAGGACTTTCAAAAAGTTTTACCCTGTAGGGGGCACAAATAGCAACACACGCACGATCAACCTCGAAAAAACCAAATGAAAACTAAACGAGGCATCATGATAAAGCAATCACAAGATTCATATAATATTTCAGGGGGCCACCCACTAAGATGCCCGCGACGAAGTTGGCCGGCTCCGAGATGGACCCAGAGGTTTTTGACGATGGATGAAAATGACTGGCAACTCGAAAGTGTGACTGGGATTGTCGATACTGCAAAAACGTGGCACACGGTTCCAAAATAGTACAGTAGTAAACGCTCATCGACAAACAGTAGTAAATAAAGAAATAGCATGGCATAAGTACATGATAGTAATATAGCCCCAAACTGCTTTGTGGCCTCAAGAAATAAGATATGATTCAAGCTCTAGATAAGGGGATTCATGGTCCCACATGTGGATAGTGCGATAGTCAAGGAACATGTATCAAGTACTCGGGGTCCTATGGCATAAGTATAGGATAGTAATAAAAACCAAATGACATCTATTTCCCACCGATGCCTCTACATTAGTTATATCTATTCCCAACAATTTAATATCAAGTTGTAATTTGAGTCATGATCGTCTCCAACATTAAACATGAGGCATTCCTCCAACAACTATGGAACATCTAAGATGCAAAGCAACACCTGTGCAAGCAACTACGACTCGCAAGGCCGTCTATATACCAAACAACAAGTAATAGGAGGTGTCCAAGGAAATATAGAGGCTGCAAGGGATATCATGAGTATGAAAAACTAAAGCATCACAACACAGATAGCAATATATCAACAGAAGGAAATAAATACAATAAAAGTACAATAGGGAGAAAGGGGGACAATGCTCGCCTAAAAACATTGTCGAAGGTACATCCGATGATCGGGTTGACACTCACATCAAACTCATCGGCCTAGTCCGTGAAGAAGCAAAGCACTAGAAGAAACACTGGATGCACTATTTAATACTACGGCAGAAGATCAGGCATGATGCATGTATGATATATGAAATTGCCAAGGTACAATGCAATAAGGAAATATTAAGTGGAACTGGGGTCCCGACAATTATTTAATAGATTCATGTTATTTAGATACCCCACAATTTAAATATTGTCTTAACAAGACAAAATATGTCATTGGTTCGCTACACAAATTTAAATGGAGCCAATATTAGACTAGATTTTCTCACATATGGTCTCCATATTTAATCATTAGGTTTTCCGACAAACTACCCGCAAATAGGTGAATATTTATGCGAGAATGAACAATTTATATGCACAAGATGTATATAACATTTATAAAAATAGGGGATCGAAAAAGTGTCACACATTGGTTCGAAGATCTTGGGAGTTCGGGGTTCGGTCTCGGCCATCGGATCCATGAAGGAGGCCTTGGTGGTTTCGGGAAGGAGATCTTGGTGCACCGAGGGTTCGATCTTCGGCTTCCGAGATAGAATAAGATGCCTTCGAATTTGAACTTTGTATCTGGGAAGGAGAGCTTATGGTTTCATGATGAATACCTTCGGGTTTCTTGGATCTATGGCGGAGTTCTTGTTGAGGCACGGATCCTCAGATGTAGATAGCGTAGCTCCGCGATGCTGGAATGGCCGCATCATTAACATCGCCAACACCATCCTGGCCCTAATATAAGTACATCACACCGCTCACTCGTGTATTTGGCAAAATATCAACATGTCATAGTCAAGCACAAATAACAGGGAAACATGGTCTTGCTTTTGGTCTGCTGCAGATGGAGGAGGACACTCGGGTGCCGAAGTAGGGCCAGCAAGAGCGGAGGGCGTGGGTCCGCACCTAACAACAAGGAACAAGGACGACGGTCGCTAGACACGGCGGCTCGCGTCCGCCGCGAGAGAGAGGAGGGCAGCACAAGGAGCTTGAGGGATGCACAGCTACCTTGGTGACGCTCGGAGGGTGCTGGCTGGCGGCGGGTACGCGTGGTGGGAGGAGGTACCGGCAGCGGCCGCTCTAGCGAGGACGGTGGCGCCCGCGAGAAGAGGAGGCGAGGAGGGATCACCGGCATCAGGATCGATGGTGAGGGGAGAGTTAGAGGTCGGTGGCTGAGCTTTGGGAAGTAGGCCGGCAGAGTCATGCCTACGGCGGCCTGATGTGGTGGCGGTGGTGCGAAGCGAGGCCGGTAGTTGGTAGAGCCAGAGGAGGGGGCCGCTGCGTTGCAGAGAGGGTGCGGCGATGGTCGCGAGGACGACGACAAGAGGCGATGAGCATCGCAGCACTGGTGGCACCGTGAGACTCAGGCTAGGAAGGAGCAGGGTCGCCAGGGAGAGGTGGTGGCGGCGATAGCTGCGGGAGGAGGAGGGAGCGGCCATGGGGTGGTTGAGGAAGATGCACAGGGAAGAGAGAGAGTGGGGTGGGCTAGGGGTAGTGGAGCCAAGTGCGGGACGATAGAAATGAGGGGAGTATCGGCCGGGCGTCGCGTGGGGATCGGGTCGATTGGGTGGGGACACCTTGCATTGGAGTGCGCGTGTTAGGTGAGGTCGCGGTCAGGTGTCACGTGCAGCGTCATGTGCGACGCGTGGTTGAGGTGTGTGGTGATGCGGGGTTGGGTCGTGAGCAAGGGTGGGTGGTGCACGCTGCGCGTGTGGTGCAGCAAGGCTTGGGTAGTGTGTCTGCGCATGGTGTGTGTGCACGCTACAGGTTGGGTGCGGGTCTAGGATAGGTTAGTGGGTGGCGGGGGGGTGGGCTCCTAGTGGCTAGGGTTAGGTCTGGGGTGGTTTGGGTAGAATTAAGGTTTCGGTTCTAGGGTTTGTAGGCTGCTGGCTTGCTGGTCCTTTTGGCATGGCAGGCTGGCGTCCTTCCCTAGGTTTTAATAAAATAGGTTTTTATATTATAATATGTTTATTTTGTTTTGTTTAAACCAAAACAGTTGTAACTATGTTGTAGACAAAAAAAATATCCGGACAGGCCAGATTTTGATTTGAATAAAAAGAGGGGGCATTTTAGAAAACAGAGAGAGACTTTTAGAGAAATAGTTTTTAGTTTAATAGATGCATGATGCCCTGATGATGCACAAAGTAGTAGACAATCAAGTGATTTTCTAGTACTGGTTTTCCCGGGGTGCTACAATTCGACACCACTAACAATGGATCTCTCGCTCGAGATCCGTCTCATGGTACAGGGAGGGTGGCTACCGATCGGAATCTTCTCGCTTCATGTAGATCCTCGCGACACCACTAACAAAGATTATTTCTCCGTCTTGAAATTGGTGACACCATCAACAAGTGTCGGTGCTCATGTTTTTCGAGAGAGCACTCCGGATAGACAAAATACGAAGGTAAAGGCATCAAAAGATAAGGCCACCTTTAAGTTCCGTGGAAAGGGTAATATTGCATCGACCCACCATTCAATATACAAAATAGAATGATATGAGTAGTGGTATGGTCGAGACTCCATCCCACACTCAAAGAATTACTCTATATATGTACAGAAGGATTATTCAACCAACTCTCGGAATTTAGACTGAAGATCTTGACAAACAACATTTGGAAACAAAGGAGTGATGCAGGCTCTTCAACAGATCTGATGTAGATGATGTCATCGTGCCCGAAATCATATGAGGATACAAAGATTTTTTTTTGATTTTTGGTCCACTAAAAGGTACAACAGATGAAAGAGTCATTAGATAGCATGACGACCGGATGTCGAAGAACCGTTACAAGAGGATGGAAGCAAAACTCTGAAGGGACGGCGGAAGCCCAACAACGAGAATTCCTGGAATCAAAGAAAAGATGAGAGGGCATATTAAAAACATGCAGAGGTAAGAGAAGAATAACAGAGGGGTAAGGAGTAAAACCAAACCTGATCAGATCTATCTAACCGATTTTCTAAAATAATTTTGACACTCTACAATGTCCGTTAGCTAGGTTATCCTACATGCTGGACCAGTGGGGTATCGCAACTGCTGAGCTCTGATACCGCTCTATAACACCCTCTGATCCACCCAATGCAAGTTTTATCTATTCCCGCCAAACCCGCATAGAAACAATTCAAATGTGCCCACCAGGCACTTTCGTGCGGCTGGAAAACTAAGTAGTACCATTACACATTGGTCCTCGATGGAACCACAGAACAAATACATATACAACATGACTCAATGAGTCAAGAATACAGATATACAATACAAAGATCCAAATCACGTTATAAACGATACAACGTCCGAGTATGGCCAAGATGCAAATTGAGCTAAGAGCCCTGAAGAATAACCAATGGCGTCCATAACCCTGCCCAGGCCAAGACGGAAGGATAACCCTGCTAACAACATCGATCTCAAAACCTGCTTAAACAAAAGGGGTGCCGATAAAGGGAAAACGAAAAAGAGAGTGGTCAGCACTGAGGCCAGTACATGGCGAGTGTTAGAATTCGTCGTCTCTCTCCTATATAGGTATGGTGGGCTGAAGCGGTAGCGCATCATGCACTATACGACCTATAGAGACTCGATACAGCTAACAGCTATCAGAGAGAGATAAGAAATACCTATACGGAACCAACCTGATACTAACACCACACATACCCATCCTGGTATTCCCCTTCGAGACCAAACGAAGAAGTCATACCAAGGAAACTCACACAGTTGGTAATTTTTTTCATTTCGTTATAGTTGCAGCGATTACTAGTTATGAATAGATAGCGTGAGTCATCCTGATATCATAAGCAGTGGGCAGTTTTAGTTAAACATTCCGTTGTAGTTTCAATACTTACTTGTCATATACAAATAGCATGAGACATCCCAAATGCAGCAGTTGTTGGTACTTTTATTTAGCCATTATGTTGTAGTGAAGCCGATTACTAGTCATTCCAAACTCAAATTTATAACACTACTTTACTTATAGTTGTCTATAATTGAGATATTATGCTCCAAGTCGTCCATAACCGGGACACGGCTTTTAGAAAGTTTTACCCTACAGGGGGCACAAATAGCAACACACGTACGATCAAACTCGAAAAAACCAAATGAAAACCCAACGAGGCATCACGACAAAGTAATCACAAGATTCATATAATATTTCAGGGGGCCACCCCACTAAGCTACCCACGATGAAGTTGGTCGGCTTCGAGGCGGAACGAGAGGTTTGTGACGACGACTGTTAACGACTGGGAACCCGAAAGTGTGATTGGGCTTGTCGATACCGCGAAAACATGGCACGGGGTTCCAAAACAGTACAGTAGAAAAAGCTCCTCGAGCAACAGTAGTAATTAAAGCAATAACATGGCATAATTCAAGATTGTAGTAAAGCCCCAAACTACTTTGTGGCCCCAAGAAGTAAGATATTATTCAAGCTCTGGATAAGGGGATTCATGGTCCCACATGCGGATAGTGCGATAGTCAAGGAACATGTATCATGTACTCGGGGTCCTACGGGACACTAGTGGGTGGTTAAAAACCAAATGACATCTATTGCCCACTGGTTCCTCTGCATTAGTTATATCTATTCCCAGCAATTTAATATCAAGTTGTAATTTGAGTCATGCTCGTATCCAACATTAAATATGAGGCATTCCTCCAACAACTGTGGAACATCGACGGTGCAAAGCAACAATTATGCAAGCAACTACGACTTGTAAGGCTGACTATCTACCAAACAACAGGTAATAGGAGGTGTCCAAGGCAATATAGAGGTTGCAAGAGATATCACGGGTATGAAAAACTAAATCATCGCAACACAGATATCAATAGATCAACAGGAGGAAATAAAGACTATAAAAGTAAAATAAGTAGAAAGGGGAGAATGCTCGCCTGAAAACATTGTCGAAGGCACATCCGAAGATCGGGTCGACACCCGCATCAAATCATCGGCCTAGTCCGTGAAGAAGAACCATCCGAAGAAACACCAGATGCACTATTTAATACTACGTAAGAAGATCAGGCATGATGCATGAATGATATATGACATGGCAAAGGTGCGATGCAATTAGGCAATATTAAGTGGAACCGGGGTCCCGTCAATTATTTAATAGATTCATATTGTTTATATACCCCACAATTTAAATATTGTCTTAATAAGACGAAATATTTCACCGGTTTGCTACACAAATTTAAATGGAGCCAATATTGACTAGATTCGCCCACATATGGTCTCCGTATTTAATCATTAGGTGAGTTGACAAACTACCCCCAAAAAGATGTATATATATGTGAGCATGAACAATTTATATGCACAAGATGTATATAGCATTTATAAAAAATAGGGGCTCGAAAAAGGGTCACACATTGGTCCGAAGATCTTGAGAGGTCGGGGTTCGGTCTCGACCATCAGATCCATGAAGGAGGCCTTGGTGGTTCCAGGAAGGAGATCTTGGCGCACCGAGGGTTCGATCTTCTGCTTCCGAGATGGAAGAAGACGCCTTCGAATTTGATCTTTGTATCCGGCAAGGAGAGTTCCTGGTTCCGTGATGAAGACCTTCGGGTTCCTTGAATCTGTGGCGGAGTTCTTGTCAAGGCACAGATCCTCAGATGTAGATGGTGTAGCTCCGCGGTGCCAAAACGGCTGCATCATGATCATCGCCAGCACCATCCTTGGCAAAAGAGCAACAGGTCTCGGTCAAGCACAAATAACAGGGAACCATGGCCTTGCTTATGGTCTGCTACAGACGAAGGCGGACACCCAGGTGTCGCAGCAGGGCCAGCAAGAGCGGAGGGCGCGGGGCCTCACCTAACAGCAAGGAACGAGGATGATGGTGTCTAGACACGGTGGCTCGCGTCCGCCGCGAGAGAGAGGAGGGCAGCACAAGGAGCTCGAGGGATGCACAGTGACCTTGGCAGATGAATGGTGAGGGAAGAGGCAGAGGTCGGCGACCGAGAGTTGGGAACTAGGCCGGCGGAGTCGTGCTTACAGCGGCCTGATGCAGTGGAGGTGGTGCTACGCAAGGCCGGCAGTTGGTAGAGCCAGAGGAGGGGCCCATGGCATTGCAGAGAGGGAGGCAGCGACGGTCTCGAGGATGTCGGCGAGAGGCGACGGGCATTGTGGCCCTTGTGGTAGCGGGAGACTCGGGCTAGGGGAGGAGAAGGGTCGTCGGGGAGAGGTGGTGGCGGAAATCATTGTGGGAGGACGAGGGAGCAGACATGGGGTGGTTGAGGAAGACGCATATGGAAGACATAAAGCGGGGTGAGTCGGGGGTAGTGGAGCCAGGTGCGGGGAGATAGGAACTAGGGGAGTGTCGGCGGGGCGTCGCGTGGGGATCGGGTCAATGGGGGTGTGGCAATAAGGGGGGTGTGAGCGAGGGTGGGCGGTGCATTAAGTGCACGAGGTCCAGCGAGGCTTGGGTAGTGTGTCGGCGCATGGTGTTTGTGCACGCTGCAGGTTGGGTGTGGGTCTGGGATAGGTTAGTGGGTGGCGGCGGGGTGGGCGCATGGTGGCTAGGGTTAGGTATGGGGTGGTTTGGGTAGAATTAGGGTTTCAGTTCCAGGGGTTGTAGGATGCTGGCTTGCTGGGCCTTTTGGCCTGGCAGGATGGCGGCCTTCCCCAGGATTTAATAAAACAAAATTTTATCTTAAAAATATATTTATTTTGTTTTGTTTAAACCAAAACAGTTGTAACTATGTTGCAGACAAAACAAAATATCCGGACAGACCGGATTTTGATTTGAATAAAGAGAGGGGGCATTTTAGAATACAAAAAGAGCTTTTTAGATAAGTAGTTCTTAATTTAACAGATGCATGATGCCCTGATGATTCACAAAGTAGTAGAAAATCAAGCAATTTTCTAGTAATGCTTTTCCCGTGGTGCTATAGTACGTGCCTAGGTTAAGGATTGCACTGGCCCTCGAGTGCCTGCACGCCCCGGCGGGTTTGCCGATTTTTCCCACCCATGAACCCCGGCAATAGGAAATTCAGGAAAAATTAAAAGAAATGAAACCAGCTCGAGTAGCCCTTGTATGTCACCCACTACCATCATAAAATCATAAAAAAGACAAACCGGAACTTTTGGCACACGGTGCACCCCTCAGGATGGCTATCGAGTAGGAGTTAAGATGGCTTTCAACCCTATACCTCCCCTTACTGCCCAGAACATGGATCGACTACACAGATTGAGCCTATACCCGGCACCTATATCCCTCTCGACATTCTAAGCAACTTCTCCAACTAGAGATTTCAGGGTTCCATGAAGAAATCCAGAATTTTCATTTACCAATTCCGAAAAACCATATATTTTGCAAAGGAGGTGCCAGAATTGAGCGCGCCCTAGGCCCCAAGGCAATTTACACGCATGCTACATCGTGGCGGACTGCCATTCTCGGGAGGTTGGTATTTATCTCGTGGTGCAAGAATATATTATATTTTTCCTTAGTTATGCTTCGGTAATGTTGGTTTCTAACTGTAGGTACCCTAGAAAACACCCAAAAGTTTTAGGAAAAAAATGTTTTGGCGTGCCCTATGGGGTTCCTAGGCTGGGTACGTGCCTAGGATAAGGGTTGCACTGGCCCTTGCGTGCATACGCGCGCTGGCGGGTTTGCCGATTTTCCCATCCCTAACCCTGGCAATAGGAAATTCAAGAAAAATCAAAAAAAATGAAACCAGCTCGAGTATCCCTTGTATGTCATCCACTAGCATCATAAAATCATAAACAAGAAAAACCATGACTTTTGGCACACGTTGTACCCCTCGGATGGCTATCGAGTAGGAGTTAACATGGCTTTCAACCCTAGACCTCCCCCTCACTGCCTAGAACGTGGATCCACTTCGTGGATAGATCCCAAAACTAGGACCTAGATCCCTACCGGCATTCTAAGCAACTTCTCCAACTAGAGATTTCAGGGTTCCATGAAGAACCGACTCCGAAAAACCGACGATTTTGCAAAGGAGGTCCAAGAATTGAGAGTTCCCTATGCCCCGAGGCAATTTACACGTATGCTACATCATGGTGGACTACCATTCCCAGGAGGTTGGTATTTATCTCGTGGTGCAAGAATATACTGTATTTTTCTTGAGTTATGCCCCGGTAATGGCGATTTCTAATAGTAGGTACCCTAGAAAATACCCTCAATTTTCGGGAAAAAATGTTTTGGCGTGCCCCATGGGGTACCTAGGCTAGGTACGTTCCTTGGTTTTTATTATATCTTTGTTTTTATGATAAATGTTTACATCCCATGCTATAATTGTATTAACTAGAAACATTAATACTTGTGTGTTTTGTAAACATAAAAGAATCCCTAGTAAGCCTCTTGTTAAGCTAGCTTGTTGATTAATAGATGATCATAGTTTCCTCATCATGGACATTAGATGTTATTAAGAACAAGGTCATATCATTAGGAGAATGATGTGATGGACACACACCCATAGTATGAACAACATAAGATCAAGTCATTAAGTTCGTTTTTCTACAAGATTTCAGATACATAGTGACCTAATCCTTCGACCATGAGATAATGTTAATCATCGTCACTAGATGAGTTCTTTGATGACATCAAATACCACTTTCATAACTGGGTGGTTATAAAGGTGGCATTGGATATTCTGAAAGTATGGATCAAGAGTGGGATTTGTCCATCCATATTAAAGATATATATACTCTGGGCCCTCTCGGTGGAATGTCATCCAATTGGCTTGCAATCATGTGAATAGGTCACAAGGGATGTCATATCACGGAACGAGTAAATAGTACTTATTGGTAACAAGGTTGAACTAGATATAGAGATACCAATGATCAAACCTCGGATAAGTAATGTATCACGCGACAAAGGGAATTGGTATAGTTGTAAATGGTTCATTCGATCATGAACTCATCGTTGAAATATGTGGGTGCCATATGGATTTCCAGATCCCTTTATTGGTTATTGATCGGAGACGTGTTTCTATCATGTCTGCATAGTTCGCGAACCATAGAGAGACACACTTGAAGAATCGATGTTGTTTAAATAGATATGGAGTATGAGTTGGAGACCGAATGTTATCTGGAGTCTTGGATTGGATCCAGTACATCGCGAGGAAATCCGGAATGGTCCAAAGAATATGATTCATATAAGGAAAGTGGTTTTCCGGGGTTCGGAAAAGTTTCGGTGTTTTGACCGGATACTTCTAGGATGCTCTAGTGGAACTACCAATGGTTCCACCACCCCGGGAGGGGGTCACTTGGGTTGTGGCATGCCCTAGGGTCTAGCCGCACCAAGCCCTAAAGGGCAGCCAACCAATACTAGTAAAAGGGTCAAACCCTTGTTTGAATAGTCAAATCCTAGTTTGAAAAGTCAAACTCTAGTTTTGGTAGGACGGAAAGTTCCCATGTAACATCCCAAAAATATTAATCAAGGTTATCAATTCCAATCACCCAAATTTAGGGTTAACAAAAAAATTTGTTAATTAAAATCATTTTGAATGCATGTGTGTATGTGATGAATGCATGAATGATTGAATGGACTTATTTTATTGTTGTGAATGGAAAGGATTGGTTTAAAGATGAAAACAACATCATCCAAATCATTTCCAAGCAGAATCAAATCTTAGAAATTCAAAAACAAACCAAATGAGCAAATGGTCATTTTTGCCAATCTTGTTCACTAGACCACTTTGAGTGTTCCTAGTCCAAGATTTCTAACAGAAACAAATCCAATTCTTTTCACCCCTTGCTATACCAAGTAAAAGTGAATCCAATCCCACCTTGCAAACCCATAGAAACATTTGGGGAAACACTATTCAAATAACATTTGAAAATTGAATCTAGTTCATATGGGAAGATCACCATTTCTCAAAACCCAACCAAAACAGTGCACCTTGACAAATCCAATCAACCAGAGACTACCTAGTATGTGACCATTACATCCACCAAGTTTCAACCAAAAATTCAAATATGAATTTCTTTTGTCCATTTCATCAAACACTTGGAGGCAGAAACAAAATTTGGCCAAACTACACTGTTCTGAGCAGTGATCACCCCAAACCTTGTTCCCCATTGATCATCCATGTCTCCCCACCAACCAGTGCATTGAACTAACCTAGACCCCTACCCAATGCACCATGCCTTACATGCCCGAGCCAACCCCGGCCAGCCGACCATGGCTAGCTAGCAGGAGCAAGCGCCACGCCTAGCCACCGTGTCCAGGAAGCACGCCACCGTCCACCGCCACCCCCTGTCCGGCCCTCGAGCCCTGCCAAGCCGTGGACCATCGGGAACATGCATGCCCAGTTTGTCTCTGCCATGTCCAGAGCGCGCCAGCTCGCCACCCTCGACACACTCGCACATACCACGCCTTTCCTTCGTTACCCGTGTCTGCGATCACCACCGTCCTAGGAGACCACCAGACATGCCCGTTCGCCACCGCGCGACCCATAGCCACTATGCGTCATCAAAACCGCCGTCGGTGCCGCTTAGATAACCAACGCGTTCGGACCAAACCACACCGCCCCTTGCCGCGCCATCAAGCCGTTGAGCACCGCCAGGAGACCGGGCACCGTCCCCTAGCCTCAGCCATGCCCGTAGCTTGCTGTAACCCCGACCCCGACGATCACTTCCCATGCCGCTCGGCCTATCTCGCTCGCCTATAAAAGGAGGCCTTACCCGCTCATTTTCTTCACACCATTCCAGTCCCCACCTCTCACTGATCCTTCCCACTTCTTCTCGGAGCAAGGCGAGTGCAGCATCACCGGAATTTCGCTGGAGCCTGCCGCTGCTGGAGGAGAAGGGCGCCGTTGATTGGAGCCACCCCAGGAGGAGCCGCTAGTACTAGGAGAACCGTCGTTGTTGACTTCGTCGTTCGCCCCCATCACCGACCATCGCCTAAGAGACGGTGAGCCACCACAGACCCCCACTGGCTGCGCTAGGGTTCGAGCCCATCGTGTTCTGTTCGACGAGGACGACGGCCATGAGCCGTTGATCCTCCATCTAATCCTACGGTCGTAGTTAGCCCGTACCCCTTTGCACCCTTGTTCCACTGACGTGTGGGGACAACCATTTAACCAGCCCGCGCGTGTTATGCGCAGTGGACCGACCCAGTTAGAATTCCCGTGCAACCCAGTTAGTTTGAATTTAGATTTATCTATTTAGTTTCAAACCCAGTTCTGGCAGTAGATTCAAAATTCAATTCAGAGAGATTCACTGGACCAAATAGCATGAAAACAATTTTGTTAGAAAGGTATAGAAATTCTTAATCCAAGCCCGTTGGATTCAAACCATTTGAAATTATAGATCACCTATAGTAAAAATAACAAGGCAGAGACTTTTCTGCATTCAAACATTTTTCAAAATTCAACCATAAATTCTCTTGAGTTGTTTCCAACTCTCAAAAATCACATTTGATAAGAACTTTCTGAATATATAAAAATATCTAGTTTTACTTGCAGTAATAATGGACAAGCAATAAAAGAATGCCCCATAGGCATTTCTTGTCACTTTAATTAATTAAAATAATAAGGTTAAACATTATTAAATTGTGACACCACTTTAAATCACATTCCTAAGTATTAGAATATGTGGTGATGACATGTGTCAACATGATCCCATGTTTTAATTAGAGAATATTAAATCTTAAGTTCTTTTTTCAGTGAGTAGAAATTACTTTTCTAAAAATAAATAAATAAAACTATTGCCTTAATCCTTGTGATGTTTGTGATGATGCTAGATCATCTAGTGTGAGCCTTTGTGTGATAAATAGAAGTAGTTAAGTATTGTTTGATGATTGTCTACTTCGTATTTATTTATAGACGCTAGTAGCGACCAAGGATACGAAGAGGAAGCAGACTACTACGAGGAAGAAGCCGAGGAGAACTTCAACAACTGCACTACACAAGGCAAGCTTACACTTGCAACTTTGCAAGACATCCTATCAAGCTACCACTTGCATGTTACCTATGCAAGCTTCACAAAACAAGTTAACTTTGCAAGTTAACACTTTGATGATAACTAGGCCAAATAGATGCCTTAGGCATATATGATTATACCACCTTATTATACCAAATCCCTTTTACTTGCAAGCTTTATTAATTTATTTCTTGATCAAAATTATTTGTTTACTTAGTGACTTGTGATGTTTTGGAAAGATATTAGAGGTAGCATAAAGAGCATAAAACTTGGCCTAAGTTAGGTAGATCTTGATGTCATCCTGAGGCATGAGATTATACTTAGATAAGTCACACTTGATTATCACCCCTCATTAGAGTTTACCCCCAACTTTAGTGGATAGTTCTAAGCATAAAACTTGATCACTTTAGCTGGGAATACTTGGTGAAAATGGTTATGAAAACCTTATAATGATGAGTCATTCTACTGAAATGTTTTGACATGTTTTATTGAACACTAGATGATTTTTGATGACGAAAATGTTGAGGCATGACTCTTAGCCCTTTATAGAACCGATGGTTGTGTCTGGATGCGATACCATTCCAATTTTACCGTACAACCACAATACCCGAAATTGGGTAGGGCTTGACTGGAAGTTTATATATCTTAGTATGGGTTCTGTTGCGGACAAGGTTTGAGCTAAGGCTACCTTGTGATGACTAACCACTTGTGTAGTTCCCAAGATGACAGATGGTCATGGTTGGGAGGCCAAACTCATAGGAGAGGTGCCTATACAAGGGTATGTAATTGAAAGGTTAGGATTGATTATCCGCATACTGAGTATGGTGAATTTAGGATTGTTGAATATTTTGGTGAAAGTGTACCACCTCTGCAGAGTGTCAAACTATTTGAATAGTCGCGTCCACGGTTATGGACAGTTGGAGTTTCCATACTGTTCGGTCATCAGATGTTTTCAAAATGACTTGTGAAATGAATCATGACTTTGACTTGACCACAACAGGGTTGTGAATATGAAAACTGAGTTCCCACTTAGGTGTTATAAAACCTTAAACTAGTTTTCTTTACTTCTGAACTCAGTTAGAGATAAACCTGGCTTTTTGCAAAACAATCTAGAGTTTAGCATTCCTACTTGAACCTCTTTACTTGTTAGTGATAGTTTGCGAGTACTTAAAGAGTACTCATGGCTTTGTCCCTGGCTATTCCCGTGGCCAGACTATGAAGAGGACTATCAGGATGATGGACCACAGGAAGGTTACGACAACTAGGATCATCTCCCATCGTCAGCATTGCCTATGACCATGAAGATGGAGCCTCGACCACGCTACCATTATTATATTATTTCGCTGTGTTGATGGTATTAAGACATGATCATGAGATCCTTTATTTGTAAGACATTTATTATGGTTTGTATTGGATGATGAACTATGGTACCAATCTGTTATGTCTCGAAAAAATGGTAATCCTGGGATTGTGATGTATGGCATGACAGGCATCTGGCATTAAAAATCCGGGTGTTGACAAGTTGGTATCAGATCCATCCTAACCATAGGAGACCCTAGCTTAGAATTGACGCTTGAATCAAAAACTTAGTTTCAAAACAAAAGAAGTGAGTATTTATGAAAACCTATTCTCATTCTTATCACTTAGATTATTTCGTGAAAATTCATATTCCTCAAAAATTCTTGCAAACTTACATAAAATTTGACACACTTGATCACTCTACTAACTTACTCATCCTACATTTTTATAGATGGACATGAAGTATAGCAAGTTCTATCAGTTGGGAAATGGAGGAGATCTCATCTTTAAGCGAGATTTGGACCAACTGTTGGAACTTCTGGAGCGCCCGCACCCCGAGTTCTTCGGAGCTCAGCTCAACGATCAGGAAGGAGGAGAATTGCAATGGCTGATTGTTGCAAGTATCAGAGGGCCCCCCAACTTAGAGGGAGTCCAGTTCACCTTAAGAGAGAACAACTGGCTGGATGGACTTGCCAGGGCCATGAAGGAAGGTCTTGCCCGTCCGTGTGGGCAAAGCATCAATCAAATCAAGGGAACCCGCTTTGAGTTCTATCCAAGACGTGATGTTATTTGACATCGACTGGAGGCACCATATCACGCAGAGCTGAAGCATCAAGTGTACCATCTCAGCTTCATGATGTATGACCTACAGAAGGAGTTGGACAATGCATGTTCCTACGTCAACCACAACTACGCCATCACCGTCAAGAAGGACCAAACCATTTCCATGCTTGTGAAGGATCGCCAGTCTCGTCACCGTCAGCTTGCAAGAAGGATCACATTATTGCTCGCCTTCATCACAAGGTGACAGACTTGGAGGAGACCATCCACGAGAGGGACATGCAGCTTGAGGAGAGGGAGAATGCAGGGGAATATATCCGTGGAGACCCCTACTCTTACCTCAGTGATGATGATTTCCTAGAGGATCAAGACATGGAATTATTCACCGATGAGGATGACTTCACCTTCATAGATGATGATGATGACGATGATGAAGCCACCAATTTCGAGGAGTAGTAGCACTTGAGCACTAGCGTTACTGAAGATGTATCCTGTCCCACTATATCATAGTTTCACAGAATGGTTCTTAAAACCATCTGTTTCCTTATTGTGGTGTGTGTTTGTATTGTGTGCTATGAATGAATGAAAAGCAAGTTGCTAGAAAAATCTGAGTCAAACTTCAAAAACTTTTCAAAAACAAACACCTGAACCTTAGAAATTCCCTCTTTTCTCATGATCTATCTCAATCTTCAGATGCCTCATAGAGGAAGCAGTTCATCTCCGGACCCAATGTTGCAAATATTGGTTTCAGACCGTGAAGCTGAAAGAGCCGAACGTCAAGCCAACCTAGCCACCCTTCAACACATAGCTCTGATGGTTAATATCAATAAAGGCCATGGAAACCAGGACAACCATGGATCAAAACTCAAGAACTTTTAGAATACCAATCCACCCATCATTAGTTAGTCTGAAGAGCCCTTAGATGCAGATGATTGGCTGCAAACCATGGAGAACAACTTAGAAGTCACAAGAGTAGAGGCCAATGAGAAAGTACTATTTACCACCCACTATCTGGCAGGAGATGCAAGATCTTGGTGGAACAGCGTTCATGGCATGACTAGAGGACAAATGATGACTTGGGATGAATTCAAACTAAAGTTCAGCAGAACCCATGTGCCACCGGGTTTAATCAAGAGGATGAGAGATGAATTCAGAGAATTGAAGCAAGGGAGGATGACAGTAGTTGAGTACCGTGACAAATTTCTGTCATTAGCTAGGTATGCACCAGATGAGATTGACACTGAAGCCAAGAAGAAGGATAGATTCTTGAATGGTCTACATGATGAGATGCATACAGTGTTAGCCAATATTCCATTTGCTGACATCGAAGCCTTAGTGGATTCTGCCATTCAGATGGAGGGCAAGATCAACCAAGCCAATGAGAATCGCAAGCGTCGAATGATGCATCAACCAGGAACCCACCATACCCCAAAGTATCGCCCCAACCCGTCTATAGGATTTGCCCCAAGAAACAATAGACCCCCGATGAACCGCCCAACCTATCCCAACCGTGGAGGAGGGAACCCAAGGCCCGGAGGGAATCACAATAACCCCGGCAACTCCAACAATTTCAACCGTGCACCGCCCAAGTTCAACAACTACAATATGGCCAACAACACCAATACTGCCCCAAGGACTGGAAGCAATCCTGTGCCAGTTGCAGGAAAGGACAAGTCGCAGGTGACTTGTTATGAATGTGGAACCAAGGGTCACTATTCCAACGAGTGCCCCAAGAAGCTTGCAGCAACCCCCAATGTGAATTCCCTAGCTTAGCAGCAGCGTCGTGTTCATCTTGGAAGAAGATTTGCCCCAGGGAATTCACTCAATCGCAACGGCCGTCTGTTTCTCATGAATGCTGAAGAAGCCCAGGAAGCGCTAGGTGTCGTGCTGAGTATGTTTTCTATTAACTCAGTATTTGCAAGAGTGTTGTTTGATTCTGGAGCATCGCACTAAATTGTTAGAGAAGAATTTGCATGCACTAGTAAGA
The DNA here is from genome assembly GCA_030063025.1 of Avena longiglumis. Taxonomy (NCBI): domain Eukaryota; kingdom Viridiplantae; phylum Streptophyta; class Magnoliopsida; order Poales; family Poaceae; genus Avena; species Avena longiglumis. The sequence goes on along the minus strand of CP125976.1, from coordinate 308,639,579 downwards.
TTCAACCAACAAACTGAAGCACGTTATGATAGTTCAAATACCTGGTTCAACCACCAAAGCTAGACAAATTTGCAAGGCCGTACCTATCAGAATATATGGCATAGATTTTTATGCTAATCTAATAATACTTGGAACCAAAGGTTTGGAAGTAGTACTAGGAATGGATTGGATGTCGAAACATAAAGTATTATTCGACTGGTCCAAGAAAGCCATAATCATGACCAGTACCACTGGAGTATCAGTAGAGCTGACGGCTGACGTGGAGCCCGTTGGGAACCCCAAGAGCAGGGTGTGAAGCAGCACAGAAGCAAGTTTTCCCTCCGTAAGAAACCGAGATTATCGAACCATCAGGAGGAAGGAAACGTCACACAGGTGTTGCAAAGAACGCGGAAACCTGCACAACACAGACTCAAGACTTTGCCCCAACGAATCAGTGAGGTTGTCAAGCTCACCGGTTTGCTGTCACAAAGGATTAAACGTATGGTGTGGAAGGTAATGATTTGCAGCAAGTAAACAAGTAACAGTGGAAGATGTATCAATTGTAAAGATTGGACCGGGGTCCATAGTTCACTAGAGGTGATCTCCTTAGATAAACAACATGGCATGAAGGGTAAACAAATTACAGTAGGGCAATTGACAGGAACTGAGCAAGGCATAACAATGCAATACCAAACAAAAATATCCTATGAGATTCGATTGGGCAAGACAACAATATACATAGACCGCCATCGAACTGCATCTATGACTAGAAGTCCACCTTCAGGTTATCATACGAACCCCCTCTAGTATTAAGTTGCAAGCAACGTACAACTGCTTTAAGCAAAGTGTGTAAGGTAAACAATCTACTTGTTCCATGAACAAGAGACCGTTGTTTTCTCCCTAGTAGCAACAACACATCTACAACCGAAGAGATTTCTATCACTTCCCTTGGAAACTAGAGGCATGAACCCACTATCGAGCATAAATACCCCCTCTTGGAGTCACTAGCAACTATTCGGCCAAGATAGCTACTAACAACGGAGAGCATGCAAGATCACAAACAACACGAACATCATAGTATCAAATAGACAAAACCATTAATCAACCAGACATAGTAATATAAATATCCATCGGATCCCCGCAAACACAACATGCATGATTACAAATAGATTAGATCTTCATCATGAACGGAGCTCACAAGATTTTACATGAAAGCACAAGGAGGAGATACAACCATCTAGCTACTACATGGACCCATAGTCCAAGGTGGAACTACTCACGCATCATACCAGATAAGAAGGCCTCCGGGATGATATCCCCTCCGGCAGGGTGCTAGGAAGAACTTCAGATCCCCCGATCTAGGGACGACGGTGGCGGCGGCTATAGAAGGTTTCGTGGAGTTTTGATCGGGTGCCTAGGGATCTGCATTGGGGGCTTCTTATAGGCGAAGATGCGATGCTAGGAGGCGGCCAGGGGGCCCACACCCTACCCAGGAGTGGGGTGGGCCCACCCGCTCCTAGGGTGGGGGTCTGGCCGCCCTGGTTCGCTTCTCCATCTCTCCTCTGAACTTCGTGTCGCCCACGGTAAAATATTGACTTTGGCTTTTGCCCCATCCAATTCAGAGAATATTGATTTTCTGCCTTTCGGAAACCAAAAACAGAAGAAAATAGGCAACTGGCACTGTGGCAACTTGTTAATTGGTTAGTTCCAGAAAAGATATAAAAAAACCTCAAAGTGTAGACAAAGCAAAGCAAAGTAGATACTAAACAAGCATGGAGCATCAAAATTTATAGATACGTTTCCGACGTATCAAGAACATGTATCTGAAACCTTGCCCCGTCAGTTCAAGTGCAATAAGAGTCTAGCCCAACCAACCATTTACCAAGTCAGAGTAGTCTGTGAATACCCTGATGTATTTCCAGATATTTCCCCGGTATGTCCCTAGATCGGGATATTGAGTTTATTATTGAACAAATCCCAGGAACCGGACCCATAGCCTAGAGACCGTATAGTATGAACCCATCTGAATTAGTGGAGCTGAAGAAGTAACTGGATGCTATGCTGGAGATAGGACTGATTCAACCAAGTGCGTCACCATGGAGATCACCTGTCCTGTTTGTAGACAAGAAAGATGGAGGTAACCGTTTGTGTACAGATTATCGGAAGTGAATGATGTCACTATCAAGAACAAGTATCCACTGCCGAAGATAGAAGACCTGTTTGACCATTTGACCGGTGCCAAAGTATTTTCTAAGATTGATCTTAGAACTGGTTATCATCAACTCAAGATTCATGCATAGGATATTCCAAAGACTGCCTTTACCACCAGATATGGATTGTATGAGTACACTTTCATGTCTTTTGGATTAACCAATGCCCCGCTTATTTCATGAATCTCATGAATAATATTTTTATGGACTTCCTGGATAAGTTTGACGTTGTTTTCATCGATGACATTCTAATATATTCCAAACCAGAAGAATAACATGAGCTACAACTAAGGACCATCCTTGGAAGCCTTAGGGAGTATCAGTTGTATGCCAAGTTTAGTAAATGTGAATTCTGGTTACAAGAAGTAGGATTCCTCGGACATATTGTGTCGGCCAGTGGAATTGCCATTGACCCTTCCAAGGTTAAGGATGTTTAAGAATGGCAAGACCCAACCACTCAAACCGAAGTTCGTGCATATCTTGGATTAGCGGGATATTACCGCAAGTTCATAGAAGGATTTTCGAGCATCACAAGACCCATGACTCAATTGTTGAAGAAATATAAGAAGTTTGAATGGACGGAAAAATGTGAAGGGAGTTTTCAAGAACTTAAGAAGAGATAGATCTCAACCCCAATCTTGATTATGTTGGATATAACGAAGCCTTTTGATGTGTATTGTGACGCATACAAGATCAGTCTCGGATGTGTGCTAATGAAAGAGGGCAAAGTCATATCATATATATCCCGACAAATGAAGCAACATAAGAAGAATTATCCTACCCATGACCTTGAACTAGCAGCCATAGTTTTAGCTTTGAAGACATGGCGGCATTACCTCATGGGAAACCGTTGTGAAATTTATTCGGATCACAAGAGCCTAAGATATATTTTCACTCAGAAGGAGCTGAATATGAGGGAAAGGATATGGATAGATGTAATCAAGGACTATGATCTAGACATCCACTATCACCCCGGTAAAGCCAATGTGGTAGCAGATGCCCTTAGCAGATTGCCGTGTCGCTTGAACTCTATGATTCTATAGGAGCAACCAAGTTTGCACAAGGAGTTGGAAGATTTAAGATTGGAGCTCATAAGTGAAGGATTTTTGCCTAGAATAGAACTTCAACCCACTTTGATAAGTCAGATCAAGGAGGCGCAGAAAGGAAATGCTAGTATCGACGGAATCAAACATCGTATCGGTATAGGGAAAGTACCCGGATTCACCGAAGATGAAGAAGGAGTTTTGTGGTACAAAGGACGTATCTGTGTGCTAGCAGATTCTGAATTGAAGCAAGATATTTTGAAAGAAGCCCATGATACTCTTTATTCTATCGAACCCGGAGGAACGAAGATGTATCAGGATTTGAAGGAGCAATTTTGGTGGCATAAGATGAAGAGAGAAATCGGAAGATACATAGCCAAGTGTGATATTGTTAGAGATTCAAGGCGGGACATCAGAGACCCGCAGGACTGATGCAACCATTGGAGATCCCGGAATGGAAAGGGGATTCAGTTGGAATGGATTTTATCACCAGACTGCCTACATCTAGTAGGGGAAATGACTCTATTTGGGTCATAGTAGATAGACTGTCCAAAGTCGCCCATTTCTTACCTGTCAAGACCACCTATAAGAGTTCGAAGCTAGCAGAGTTGTACATTGCTAGGATCGAGGAACACAGTTTGCATGGAGTCCCCAAGAACATTGTGTCGGATCGAGGAACACAGTTTGCCTCGAGTTTTTGGAAGAAAGTCCAAGAAGGATTTGGAACCCAACAGGACCTGGAGTATCAAGTTTCTCAAGATCCAGTGGAGTAACAACACTGAAGAAGAAGCTACCTGGGAGCGAGAAGACTACATTAGGATGGAGTTTCCAGATCTCTTTAAATCCTGGTTTTTTTCTCAAATCTCGAGACGAGATTTTGTTTAAGGAGGGAAGGTTTGTAACATCCCAAAAATATTAATCAAGGCTATCAATCCCAATCACCCAAATTTAGGGTTAACAAAAACTTTTGTTAATTAAAATCATTATGAATGCATGTGTGTATGTGATGAATGCATGAATGCTTGAATGGACTTATTTGATTGTTGTGAATGGAAAGGATTGGTTTAAAGATAAAAACAACATCATCTAAATCATTTCCAAGCAGAATCAATCTTTAGAAATTCAAAAACAAACCAAATGAGCAAATGGTCATTTTTGCCAATCTTGTTCACTAGACCACTTTGAGTGTTTCTAGTCCAAGATTTCTTACAGAAACAAATACAATTCTTTTCAACCCTTGCTAGACCAAGTAAAAGTGAATCCAAGACCACCTTTCAAACCCACAAAAACATTTGGCAACCCTGTTAAAATAACATTTCAAAATTGAATCTAGTTTATATGGAAAGATCACCATTTCTCAAAACCCAACCAAACCAGTGCACCTTGACTAATCCAATCAACCAGAGAATACCTAGTATGTGGCCATTACATCCACCAAGTTTCAACCAAAAATTCAAATATGAATTTATTTCATGCATTTCATCACACTTGGAGACAGAAACCAAATTTGGCCGAACTTCACTATTTTGAGCAGTGATCACCCCAAACCTTGTTCCCCATTGATCATCCTTGTCTCCCCAAATGCCAACTAGTGCATTGAAATAAATTAGACCCCTACCCAATGAACCATGTCGTGCATGTCCGAGCCAACCCCGGTCAGCCGGCCATGGCTAGCTAGCAGGAGCAAGAGCCGCGCCTATCCACCGTGTCCAGGAAGCATGCCATCGTCCACAGCCACCCCTTGTCCAGCACTCGAGCCCTTCCAAGCCGTGGACCATTGGGAACATGCATGCCCAGTTTGTCTCTACCATGTCCAGAGCGCTAGCTCGCCGCACTCAACATGCTCGCACAGACCCCGCCTCGCCTTCGCCGCCCGTGCATGTGATTACCACCGTCCTAGGAGATCACCAGACATGCCCGTTTGCCGCGCGACCCATAGCCACTGTGCGTCATCAATACCGCCGTCAGTGCCGCTAAGAGCACCAACGCGTTCCGACAAAACCACATTGCCCCTTGCCGCGCCATCAAGCCGTTGAGCACCACCAGCAGACTACGCACCATCCCCTAGCCTCAGCCATGCCCGTAGCTCGCTGTAACCCCGACCCTGATGAGCACTGCCCATGCCGCTTGGCCTCTCTCGTTCGCCTACAAAAGGAGGTCGTCCCCGCTCGTTTTATTCACACCATTCCATTCCCCACCTCTCACTGATCCTTCCCTCTTCTTCTCGGAGTAAGGCAAGCGCAGCATTGCTGGAATTTCACCGAAGCCGGCCGCTGCTGGAGGAGAAGGGCGCCGTTGATTGGAGCCACCCCAGGAGGAGCCGCCAGTACTAGGAGAACCGCGGTCGTCGAATTCGTCGTTCGCCCCCATCGTGACCATCGACTGAGCCCCGGTGAGCCGCCACAGACCCCCACTGGGCACGCTAGGGTTCGAGGCCGTCGTGTTCTGTTCGATGAGGACGATGTCCGTGAGCCGTTGATCCTCGATCTAATCCTACGGTCGTAGTTAGCCCGTACCCCTTCGCACCCCTGTCCCACTGACGCGTGGGGACAACCACTTAACCAGCCCGCGCGCGCTATGCGCAGTGGGCCGGCCCAGTTAGAGTTCCCGCACGACCCAGTTAGTTTGAATTTAGATTTATCTATTTAGTTTCAAACCTAGTTCTGGCAGTAGATTCAAAATTCAATTCGGAGAGATTCATTGAACCAAATAGCATGAAACCACTTTTGTTAGAAAGGTATGGAAATTCTTACTCTAGGACCGTAGGATTCAATCCATTTGTAATTATAGATCACCTATAGTAAAAAAACAAGGCAGAGACTTTTCTACATTCAAACATTTTTCAAAATTCAACCGTAAATGCTTTTGAGTTGTTTCCAACTCTCAAAAATCAAATTTTACAAGACCTTTCTGAATATATAAAAAAATCTATGTTTATTGCAGTAATAATGGACAAGCAATAAAGAATGCCCCATAGGCATTTCTAGTCACTTTAATTAATTAAAATAATAAGGTTAAACATTATTAAATTGTGACACCACTTTAAATCACATTCCCAAGCATTATAATATGTGGTGATGACATGTGTCAACATGATCCCATGTTTTAATTGGATAATATTAAATCTTAAGTTTTTTTCAATGAGTAGAAATTAATTTTCTAAAAATAAATAAATAAAACTATTGCCTTAATCCTTGTGGTGTTTGTGATGATGCTATATCATCTAGTGTGAGCCTTTGTGTGATAAATAGAAGTAGTTAAGTATTCTTTGGTGGTTATGTACTTCGTATTTATTTATAGACTCTAGTACCTACCAAGGATACGAAGAGGAATGACACTACTACGAGGAAGAAGCCGAGGAGAACTTCAACCACTGCACTGCACAAGGCAACCTTACACTTGGAACTTTGCAAGCCATCCTAGCAAGCTACCACTTGCATGTTACCTATGCAAGCTTCACAAAAAAAGTTAACTTTGCAAGTTAACACTTGCATCATAACTATGCAAAATAGATGCCTTAGGCATATGTGATTATACCACCATATTATACCAAATCTCAGTTTTACTTGCAAGCTTTATTAATTTATTTCTTTATCAAAATTCTTTTATTACTTAGTGAGTTGTGAAGTTTTGGAAAGATATTAGAGGTAGCATAAATATCATAAAACTTGGCCTAAGTTAGGTAGATCTTGATGTCATCCTGAGGCATGAGATTATACTTAGATAAGTCACACTTGATTATCACCCCTCATTAGTTTTTACCCCCAACTTTAGTGGCTAGTGCTAAGAATAAAACTTGATCACTTTAGCTGGGAATGCTTGGTGAAAATGGTTATCAAAACCTTAGAATGATGAGTCATTCTACTAAAATGTTTTGACATGTGTTATTGAACACCAGATGATTTATGATGATGAAAATGATGAGGCATGAGCCTTAGCCCTTTATAAAACTGATGGTTGTGTCTGGATGCGATACCATTCCAATTTTACCGTACAACCATAATACCCGAAATAGGGTAGGGCTTGACTGGAAGTTTATATATCTTAGTATGGGTTCCCTTGCATCTGAGGTTTAAGATGAGGCTACCTCGTGATGATTGACCACCTGTGAAGTTTCCAAGATGACAGATGGTCATGGTTGGGAGGCCAAACTCATAGGAGAGGTGCCTATAGTAGGGTGTGTAATTGAAAGGTTAGGATTGATTATCCGCATACTGAGTATGGTGAATTCAGGATTGTTCCTAACAGATGTATCCAATATTGTGGTGAAAGTGTACCACCTATGCAGAGTGTCAAACTATTGGAATAGCCGCGTCCGCGGTTATGGACAGTTGGAGTGTCCATACTATTCCGTCGTCAGATGTTTTCAAAATGACTTGTGAAATGAATCATGACTTTGACTTGACCATAACAGGGTTGTGAATATGAAAACTAAGTTCCCACTTAGGTGTTATAAAACATTAAACTAGTTTTCTTTACTTCTAAACTCAGCTAGAGATAATCTTGGCTTTTTGAAAAATAACCTAGAGCTTAGGATTCCTACTTGAACCTCTTTACTTGTTAGTGATAGTTTGCGAGTACTTAAAGAGTACTCATGGCTTTGTCCCTGGCTATTCCCATGGCCAGACTATGAAGAGGACGATCAGGATGATGGACCACAAGAAGGTTATGACAACTAGGATCATCTCCCATCGTGAGCTTGCCAGTGACCATGAAGATGGAGCCTCGCCCACACTACAGTTATTATATTATTTCGTTGCGTTGATGGTATTAAGACTACATCATGAGATCCTTTATTTGTAAGACCTTTATTGTGGTTTGTAATGGATGATGAACTATGGTACCAATCTGTTTTGTCTCGCAAAAATGGTAATCCTGGGATTGTGATGTATGGCATGAGAGGCATCTGGGATTAAAAATCTTGGTGTTGACATCCCACCTCTTCCCCTTGGTGGCCGAGTTGGGGCGGGGCACGGCTAGGGCTGGGAACCCTTGGCCGGCCACCCCCACCTATATAACGAGGGGTGGGGCCACACTCCCGTCACCCCTAGCCCTTTTCCTTGGTGCCTAACCCTAGCCGCCGCTTCCCGTCTCTCTTCTCCACCGTCTTGCTCCGGCTTTGGCAAAGCCCTGCAGAAATCGCTCCTCTATCACCACCACCATACCATCATGTTGTTGGGATTCTGAGGAGTTGTACTACCTGCGCTGCCCTGCTGGAACCGGGAGAGGAAGGTCTTCATCAACTTTCGTACGTGTGACCGACTACAGAAGCGCTGCCAGAATGCAGCGCCGGAAGAATCATCTATGCGACCTTCAGATCGGCAAGTGATCAATTACATCAACCACGAGAAACTAATCTTGTTAAATGCTTTGGATCTACAAGGGTTAGTTCTCTTCAATCTCTTTGCACCGATCTCATGGATTAGATATTGGCTTTGCCATACATTGGATATTTCTTTTATGTGTTCTTGGGATAGAATTTTTTTGATTTCCTTGCAACGAACCCTGCACTCGGGTGCCTGCATACGCCGGCGGGTTTGCCGATTTTGCCCAACCTCAAACCCCAACAATAGGAAATTCTGGAAAAATGAAAAAAATATGAAACCAGCCCGACTAGCCCTTGTATGTCACCTACTACCATCATGAAATCATAAAAAAGAGAAACCGGGACTTTTGGCACATGGTGCACCCCACGGATGGCTATCGAGTAGGAGTTAACATGGCTTTCAACCTATACCTCCCCCTCACTGCCTAGAATGTGGATCCAGTTCATGGATTGAGCCCAAACCCGACACCTAACTCCCTCTCGACATTCTAAGCAACTTCTCCAACTAGATATTTTAGGTTTTCATGAAGAAATCCAGAGTTTCCATTTACTGCCTCCGAAAAACCGTTAATTTTGCAAAGGAGGTGCCAGAATTCAGCGCACCCTAGGCCCTGAGGAAATTTACATGCATGCTACATCATGACGGACTGCCATTCCACGCAGTTTGGTATTTATCTCGTGGTGCAAGCATATACTATATTTTTTCCTAAGTTACGCTCCGGTAATGGCGGTTTCTAACTTTAGGTATCCTAGAAAACACACTCAATTTTTGTGAAAAAATATTTTGGGGAGCCCCATGGGGTACTTAGGCTTGGTACGTGCCTAGGTTAAAGGTTGCACTAGCCCTCGCGTTCCTATGCGCGCTGGCGAGTTTGTCGATTTTGCCCACACCCAAACCCCGACAATAGGAAATTCAGGAAAAATCAAAAAACATATGAAACCACGTTGAATAGCCCTTATATGTCACCCACTACCATCATAAAATCATAATCAGGACAAACCGGAACTTTTGGCATACGGTGCACCGCCCGGATGGCTATTGAGTATTGTTAAAATTGCTTTGAACCCTAGACCTCCGCCTCACTGCCAAAAAGTGGATTCACTTCGTGGATTGAGACCAAACCCGTCACCTATCTCCCTCTTGGCATTCTAAGCAACTTTTCCAACTAGAGAATTTAGGGTTCCATGAAGAAATTTAGAGTTTCCATTTACCAACTCTGAAAAATAGATGATTTTGCAAAGGTGGTGCAAGAATTGAGCGCGCCCTAGGACCCAAGGCAATTTACACTCATGCTACATCGTCGTGGACTACCATTCCCGTTAGGTTGGTATTTATATCGTGGTGCAAGCATATACTGTATTTCTCCTGAGTTACGCCTCAATAATGGCGGTTTCTAACTGTAGGTACCCTAGAAAACACCGTCAATTTTCTAGAAAAAATGTTTTGGTGTGCCCCATGGGGTACCTAGGCTAGGTACGTGCCTAGGTTAAGGGTTGCACTGGCCCTCTCATGCCTGCGCGCGCCGGCGGGTTTTCCGATTTTGCCCACCCCCTACCCTGGAAATAGGAAATTAAGGAAAAATAAAAAAAATATGAAACTAGCTCCAGTAGCCCTTGTATGTCACCCACTACCATCATAAAATCATAAACAAGACAAAATGGGACTTTTGGCACATGGTGCACCCCCTGGATGGCTATCGAGTAGGAGTTAACATGGCTTTCAACCCTAAACCTCGCCCTCACTTCCCAGAACATGGATACACTTTGCGGATTGAGCCAAAACCTGACACCTAGCTCCCTCTCGGCTTTCTAAGCAACTTCTCCAACTAGAGATTTAAGGGTTCCATGAAGAAAGGCAGAGTTTCCATTTACCGCCTCCGAAAAACTAATATTTTGAAAAGGACATGCAAGAACTGAGCGTGCCCTAGGTCCCGAGGCAATTTACACGCATGCTACATCATCGCGGAGAGCCATTCCTGGGAGGTTGGTATTTCTTTCGTGGTGCAAGTATATACTGAATTTTTCCTGAGTTATGCCTCGGTAATGGCGGTTTCTAACTGTATGTACCCTAGAAAACACCCTCAATTTTGGAAAAAAATGTTTTGGCGTGCCCCATGGGGTACCTAGGCTGGGTACGTGCCAAGGTTAAGGGTTGCAGTGGCCCTCGCGTTCTTACACGCACCGATGAGTTTGCCTATTTTGCCCACCCCCAATCCTGGCAATAGGAAATTGAGGAAAAATCAAAAAAATATGAAACCAACTCGAGTAGCCCTTGTATGTCACCCACTACTATGTTAAAATCATAAATAAGACAAACCATGAATTTTGTCACACGGGGCACCCCTCGGATGACTATCGAGTAGGAGTTAACATGGATTTCAACCCTATACCTCTCCCTCACTGCCCAAAACATGTATCCACTATGCGGATTGAGTTCAAACCAGGCACCTAGCTCCCACTTGGCATTCTAAGTAACTTCTCCAACTAGAGATTTCAGGGTTTATGAAGAAATCAAGAGTTTCCATTTACCGACTCCAAAAAACCAGTGATTTTGCAAAGGATGTGCAAGAATTGAGCGTGCCCTAGGCGTCGAGGAAATTTACACGCATGCTACATCGTGGCGGACTGCCATTACCGGCAGATTTGTATTTATCTCGTGGTGCAAACATATACTATATTTTCCTGAGTTATGCCCCGGTAATGGGAGTTTCTAACTATAGCTATCCTAGAAAACACCCTCAATTTTTGGGAAAAATGTTTTGGGGTTCCCCATGGGGTACCTAGGCTGGGTACGTGCCTAGGTTAAGGGTTGCACTAGCCCTCGCGTGCCTGTGCACGCCGGCGGGTTTGTCGATTTTTCCCACCCCCCGAACCAGGCAATAGAAAATTTAGGGAAAATAAAAAAAATATGAAACCAAATCGAGTAGCCCTTGTGAGTCACCCACTACCATCATAAAATCATAAACAAGATAAACCGTGACTTCTGGGATACGGTGAACCACTGGATGGCTATCGAGTAGGAGTTAACATGGCTTTCAACCCAAGACCTCCCCCTCACTGCCTAGAACATGGATCCACTACACGGATTGAGCCCAAACCCGACACCTAGCCCCCTCTTGGCATTCTAAGGAACTTCTCCAACTAGAGATTTCAGGGTTCCATGAAGAAATCTAGAGTTTCTATTTATCGACTCTGAAAAACCGGCAATTTTGCAAACGATGTGCAAGAATTGAGTGCGCCCTAGGACCCAAGGCAATTTACTCGTATGCTACTTCGTAGCGGACTGCCATTCCCAGGAGGTTGGTATTTTTTAAATGAATAATGGTTATTTGAAACATGGTCAAACATAGGTTAACCCCGTTGACTGGCTTGAATTTCTAGGGTATAATCTGACCTAACACTAACGACCAATAGCAACCGCTGGATCGTAACCCTTGTGGCCAATGGCGTCTATTCGATCATGTCTTCTAGAATTCCCCGCCCCCTTCCCCCTCCCCGGGGTACTGGTTCTGCGTCCCGATTATTATTGACCGTTCGATTGGGCCGAGTGGATGTTTATTTGTATGGACGATCCGCGAGTAGGCGGTTCAGCGACATGATTCACCTTTCTTAATATCAAATATATTACTATTTGCACTTCCCTATGCCCTATATCAATAGAGCTCGTGAGTGAGCACGTCTCTTTCACAGCCATACCCATTTCTCCACCCCAACTCGCCCTGCTGGATGACGCCACCGGCTTTCGCGCGTGGTGCCCGGACGAAAGCAACTGACTTGAACCTTAAGGTAGCAAATCATTTGACTAGCATTTGAATTTATCTAACAAATTCATGCTGTCGTCTTAACTAACTACACATCTTTTCTCTGTTTTCTCGATGAACATCACATTTGGGAGCCGTGTAGCAAGGAGTACCCAGATCGCCAGCCCTTGAATGTGGAGGAGATCCTCATGCGCAACATTCTAGCGACGTACCCGATCATGTGCTCCCACCATGGATGATTTCGCCATTACCCCTGCTACTTGCTTCTAGGGCACGAGCTTGCATGTCGGCACGGCGCATGCGACTGCACGGAGCCCGGCTGCAACTACACCAGCCCGTCGGCAAATCTCGTGGTCCACATTGCAACGGATCATCCAATCAAAGTGATTCGACTCTCTTATGGCTATGCCATTATTCTCCAAGAGCAGGTGCCGTTCCTGAGTCGGCATGCCGCCAGCTCTTTTTGCAGGGGGGCGACTCTATTTTTGTCATGGCCATCACCGCTAGCATTCCAGGAGCCGTCCATAGGCCTACCATCACCGTCGGCATTCTAGGAACGATCCCTAGGCCCACCATCATGTATGCGGTATGCGTCAGGTCAGTCTCGTGCGCCTGGCTGATGTACACAGTGAGGATGTGGTCCCACTCCCAGCCGCTATTGTCTGATGCAATGCATGTGACAGCCGTGGCGCTGAGCTGCCCGACGCCGGGCAAGGTGGAGTTTACGGACCTGAGGTCGGTCCTTTGTGTGCCATTCAAGTAACTTGTTGGTGCTGGAACGACCAAGCAGATCAATATTTGCATTCGCATCGAGAAGACCGACAGTGAGTTGTACAACGTATGCTGTGCTTAAATGTAAACAGTAATCAATACCAATACGGTGTGGAGAGCATATTTGTCGATATAATGTATGGTAGTTGCATTTATATAATATTCCTTATTAATCGTGCATGCTCCCACCTGCCAGTGTCATGGTTTCTGTGTGCTGCATGCATAAGACGTTAGATGTGTTAGAGTTATAACATCCGTCGGATTTTGTTGGTAGGGTTGGCATTATTTAATTCTCATCCTTCCCCTCGAAGCCACTGTCCTCACTCCGCTCCACTATACTCCCTTAGCCGCTAGCAGGTGGCATGCCCCCCACCAGCAACCTCTCCCGCCGTCACCCTGCTCCTCCACCTCCTTTTCGTCTTGGCTTCACTGGGAGATGGCAAGGAAACACATGAAGATCATAGAGACGATGAAATCGATGTGAGTCGTCTCATACCTTACATTTTACGGGGATTTCTTTAGTTTGAGCTATATCTACTCTAATTACTCATGTACGTCTGGTGTGCTAGGCCGTCGCAACGTTGTATGACTCTGATTATCATGATTTAGCGGAGGGAGAGAGTCCTCCCCGTTGTAAAAAACATGAGCTTGTGGCCGCTAAATTTTTAGCATTCGAGGGACGCAACGCAGGCATGAGGTTTTTAAGGTGTCAAGGGTAGGGTGAAGCATGGCCAACCAAAAGTTGCGGTGTTGTCAAATGGGTAGATCTGGAGTGGCCACTGTCTATGCAGAATTTGCGAGATAAACTATGGGAGACGAATCCTCAGTTGAACGAATCCTTAGTCAGCTCATTTCTTGAGAGTGCTAAGATGAGGTTAATGGGACTTGATGACACACTAATCCTTCACCGTGATATCTGCAGGTTGCAAGACAAGGTTAGCAAAGTCGTGAAGGAGAGGGACATGGCGATGGCCAGGAAGGTTAAAGCAGAGAAAAAGTTTACTGCATCAAGAATTGAACTACATAACAAGAAAGTCCACGATGTCACAACTACCAATATGGACAGGTTCCTGAGGATCATAGCAGATAAAGAACTGACCAAGTGCAAGGAGGATGCCAAAAAGATGGCGTTGATGATTCAAACCCCAGAGTGGCAGAATGAAGGGCATCGGGCTAAGGTTAGGAAGATAATGGATATGTGTGAAAACTAGGGTTGTTTAGATTGATCTCCTTACTGTTACTTGTAATAGTATTTGTTGACCAAGTGGTCTAAAGTCTTCACTAGTAGGTGCCCAAGATGAAGCATGTCCGTGGATTCTGATTTGTGTGTCTGAACTAGTAGGTATGCTCGGAAAAAATTGGGTGTTTGTTCGTCTATCTTATGCCTTTCTTTTTTCATTTTGTCCGATGGTTGTAATCTGACTTTGCTGGTTTGTTTAAGAAAAATCTACGTGGATTCTGCCCCATGCAAAAGGCACAAACACAATTTCTTTTGTGGAAGCATGAACACATGTTATTGCACTGTACACAGCTATCCATAATTCCCATTGTATCTTGCCAAACCCATTACAATAATTGTACTCACATAAAACAAAACCAAAATAACAACCAACCTAAATAACATCTAGACCGAGATCATGCCACTATCGTCGGAGTCCACCTTGATTGGTGACCCCTCCATGCCCTTCCAAGCGACATCCACTCCGGCCCGTGGCTTGCCCTTTGACAAGGAGGCTTCAATGGCGTTCTTCATTGCTTCATATCCATCCTCCTCCTTGTCGAAATCAATAATGATGAAGGGGACGGGGGTGGCAATGATCGAGCCTCGTCGCACCTCGAGGCTCCTACTCGAGCTCGACGCCGCAGCCATGCTTCTGAAGATAGGAGGGGCCAAGATTAGAGATGAAGTGCAGTTGTTCGGCTCAAGAAACCCGACAGAGAGAGATGGAGTCAATGGATCTGCCACGGCGAGCCCGATAGTGAGAGCTGGAGTCGATGGATCTACCGTCGAGCCATGAAAAGCTCGGGGATATTTTTCCTGATCCAGAGTGTACAGGGAGGGTGCAAAAATGTGGGACCAGGTGTGTCTAGATAATTGGCAAGGCCTCCCAGCGATATGTAGGCGGGCATGATGCCAAATATTTTCAGTCAATGCGCCTGAAAGGGCCTTTGAACAACGAAGGCGCAAGATTTGGAGTAGTCCCACCTCTCAGGCCAATGTGGACGGTAGGATTCTCCTAGTTTTAGTAGGTGGGATAAATCATGCTTCACCGTTCCCCTGCTATGACATCCAAGGATCCTCCGTTGTCACTCTTTCCTCTGGTGTCGCTCCCCTAGCCCATGGCTCGCAGCTCATGCAGTTCGTCTCGGGCAGAATCAGGATCATCTCAATGCCACCAGGCGGGCGCCCCATCAGGTACTCAAAGATGCCCAACGATTACTAACCCGATATGATGTGTTTGTGCGGTAATAATATGACGATATGGATTTATTGGACTGAGGAAAATAATGCAGGAAAATTTAGCAACTACCGGCATCAGACCGGTAACCTCGTATGCTATGCACAATTGGTAACCCTGATCTGGGAAGCGTTATGTAATTTTGTGTTTGTTTTCTTGGATTATTCATAGGAAGGGGGGGGACCGCGATGTGACAAGTTTGTGTGGATTGAAAAGCTCCTTTTAGGTTTTCACAAATATCTTGTTCAAGATCTTCATGATGTTGTGTGGGAAAAGAAATAGGAGATTCGTGCGCTGGAGCGAGAGATCTAGGAGCTTTGCTAGAGGAAAGGGAGGCAGGAGAAGGGCGAAGGCGTGCATGCTAAGTTGTGGAAGCAAGCTGGTGAGATAGACGAGCTAAAGATTAGGCCGAAAAGTGGAAACAAGTTCCTCATTATCTGGGTTTATGTTGCCATGGAGTTTTCTAGCAGCTGAAATAAATTGCTGCTTCATGGGATTGTAGCAGCTTAGAACTTGTTTTTCAGATCAGAACCTTTTAATAAGTGTAATGCTAAAAGCAGGGATTTAATCCGACTAGCGTAACCAGTAAGCGCTTATGCAAATTATATCTGTGCCACTACCATCCATCAAACCGGAGAAGCAATCTCCCTCAGCTCAGGTGCTACGATTGTATAGGTAGTAGTGGCACATTCACAATTTCGGCTTCAGCAAGTGACTTCAGCCATAACCAAACCTCAAGTCAGGGTACATTTCACTATGAGAGCGGGATCACATAGTCAATGACCGGAGAACTACGAGAACATGAAATAACACATATTGTCTTAGACACCACTACATGCTTGTTTCACCAGAAAATTCCCACAAACACAACTCAATAATTTAACTGAATACATAGACAGGTTCGAGATCAACACATTATTATGCTTCTTCTTAGCCAGCCTTCTTACCCTTCCTTGGTGCCAACTTCTTTGCCTCGGTGTCCTCTGTCTTCTTCATTGCCCGCCTTCCTCCTCTTCCTAGGTGCCATCTATCTTACCTTCACATACTCTGCATCTTCGGGTCGAGGGAAGTCAGGACAATTATCATCAAAATCGTGTTCAACATCATCAATCCACTCGTTTTGATTTTCTTCTCACATCAAAATCACTAAGTCCGCAGTCATGTTTCTTACATTGCGCTTCATGTCAAAAAATAGGACATGGTTAAGCACCTAATATATACATAATATGACCAAAACACTTTGTATAGGTACGATCTCATACCAAGGTTTGGGAGCATTAAGAGGACACCCCGCTGCTCTATGGCCTATAAGATGGCAGGTCTTGCATCGGTTTTTGCCCTTCTTGCTACCAATAAAATCCAAACCCAACCTCTCCATAAAATTCTTAAACCTCTTCACATGTGGTCTTCCTCTGCTCCTTTTTGTTACTGGCTGGCACAACTCAAAACTCAGTTGGACTTGAGGCCACTTATATGGGTTGGTATACTGGCTGGCACAACTCAAAACTAGCATCCACAACTCTGAACTTTTCTAGAGAGAAGAAGTCAGACAAATATTGATCCAAATGTGGTAATGTTCTTTTCTTCACCAAGAATACCAATGCGTGGTCGCATGGTTTCCCAATATTCTTGTCAACACCCAGATTTTTAATCCCAGATGCCTGTTATGCCATACATCGCAATCCCAGGATTACCATTTTTGGGAGACATAACAGAATTGGATACCACAGTACATCATCCATTACAAACCATACATAAGGTCTTACACAAATAAGGATCTCATGATCTAGTTCTTAATACAACTCAAGCAGCGGAAATATGCAATAATAACGGTAGCGTAGGCGAAGCTCCATCTTTGGGGTCACAGGCAATGCTGACGATGGGAGATGATCCTGGGGTCCATCCTCCAGGAACTCCTCTTCATAGTATGGCCATGGGAATAGCCAGGGACAAAGCCATGAGTACCCTTTAAGTACTCGCAAACTAATACTAACAAGTGAAGGGGGTTTTTGTAATAGGACACTAAGCTCTAGGGTTGTTTTGCAAAAAGCCATATTTACATCTACTAAGTTTAGAAACAACGAATGCTAGTTGAAGTTTTATAACACCTAAGTGGGAACTTGTATCTCATGCCACAACTCTGTTGTGGTCAAGTCAAAGTCTCAATTCATTTCATAAGTCATTTTGAAAACCTCTGACGGGGGAACAGTATGGCCACTCCAACTGTCCATAACCGCAGACGCCGCTATTCGAATAGTTTGACACTCTGCAGAGATTGTACACTTTCACCACAACATTCGATACATCCGTCAGGAACAAATCCTGAATTCACCATACTCAGTATGCAGATAATCAATCCTAACCTTTCAATTACACGCCCTAGTATATGCACCTCTCCTGTGAGTTTGGCCTCCCAACCATGACCAACTGTCATCTTGGGTACTACACAGGTGGACAATCTTCACAAGGTAGCCTCAGCTCGGACCTTGGCTGTGAGGGAACTAATACTAAGGTATATAAGTTTCCAGTCAAGCCCTACCCAATTCTCGGGTATTGTGGTTGTACGGTAAAATTGGAATGGTATTGCATCCAGACAACCATCAGTTTTATAAAGGGCTAAGGATCATGCCTCAACATTTTCATCACCATAAATCCTCTGGTGTTCGGAAACACATGTCCAAAACATCTCAATAGAATGATCCATCATTCCAAGGTTTTCATAACCATTTTTCCACCAAGTATTCCCATCTAAGTTGATCAAGTTTTATGCTTAGCACTAGCATCTACAAGTGGGGGTAAGTACTAATGAGGGGTGGTAAACTAGTGGAGTTTAACTATGTTCCATCTCATGCCTTAGGATGACATAAAGATTATATAGCTTAGGCCAAGTTTTATGATCTTTATGCAACCTTCAATTATCTCTCTAGAATCTACCATTCACTTAAGTAAGCTCTAAGTACTAGCTTTGATAAAGAAATAAAGTATAAAGCTTGTAAGTAAAACTAGGAATGGGGTTATCAAATGGGTAGGATCATCTATGCTTAAGGCATATAGTTGGCATGGTAACAAGCAATTATTGGCTTGCATCAATATCAGTATAAGCTTTCTAAGTTAATAGCTTGCAAGTATTGGCTCGCACATTCAACTAGTAGTATTAGGCTTGCCTTGTGCAGAGAAGTGGTTGAAGTTCTCCTCGGCTTCCTCTTCGTAGTATCCTCCTTCTTCCTTGTATCCTTGGGCGGTACTAGCGTCTATAAATAAATACGAGGTACACAATCACCAAACAATACTTAACTAATTTCAATCATCACACAAAAGGGTCATATAGATGATCTAGCATCATGACTAACATTACAAGATTAAAGCTTGGTTTAATTCCTTTTAATTTTAGAAAAGTAATTTCTACTCATTGAAAAACTACTTAAGATTTAATATTCTCCAAACCAAACATGGGATCATGTTGACACATGTCATCACCACATATTTTAGTCCATGGGAATGTGATTTAAAGTGGTGTCACAATTTAATAAGGTTTAACCTTTTTATTTTAAATAAAATAAGTGACTAGAAATGCCTATGTGGCATTCTTTTATTACTTGAACAATATTTATGTAAGTAAACCCAAATGTTTTTATATATTCTGAAAGGTATAATCAAATGTGATTTTTAAGAGTTGGCATCAACTCAAAAGCTATTATGGTTTAAATTTGAAAAATGTTTGAATGCAGAAAAGCTTCTGCCTTGTTAATTTTACCAAGGTTGATCTATAGATTCAAATGATTTGAATCGAACGGGCTTGGATTAAGCATTTCAATATCTTTCTAACAAAATTGGTTTCATTCAATTTGGTTCATTGAATCAAGCTGGGTTGATTTTTGAAACTAGGTACAGAACTGTGTTTGAATTAAAATGGAAAAAGTTAAATTCAAACGACTCGGCTGCGTGGGAAACGATACTGGGCCGGCCTGCTAAGCACAGCGCTTACGCGGGCTGGTTAAGTTGCTGTCCCGACGCGTCAGTGAGACGAGGAGGTGCGAAGTGGTACAGGGCAATGTGGTGCATTGGATTAGAAGTAAGATCAACGACTGGGGGTCCTCGTCGACGATGAACTACTCACCGGCGAGCTCGAACCCTAGCGGCGCAGTGGGGGTCGTGGGAGGCTCACCGGGGCTCATGCGAGGGTTGGAGAGGCGGGCGAACGACGAAGTCGACGACGGCGAACCTCCTGGTATCGATAGCTCCTCCTGGGGTGGACGAAATCGACGGTGCCCTTCTTCTCCAGAGGTGGCCTGCTCCGGCCAAAATCTGGCGATGCGCTGCTCGCCTTGCTCCGGGAACGGGGTGGAACGATAAGTGGGGAGAGGGGAGTGAGATGGTGTGCTCAATTCGGCTGGGGGTGGCCTCTATTTATAGTGGCGACAGGGGACCGACGGGCGCAAGCTGAGCTCGTCGTGGTCGACGACACAGAGGGCTATCGACATGGGCGACGGTAGGGGGCGGTGCTGTGCTCCCTGGCGAAGCTCAACGACGTGGTGGTGAGGTGTGGGGCGGTGCTGATCGGTCGGAACGCGGCGGTGCTCTGCGCGTGCCCGATGGAAGTTTTTATGGCGCAAAGCGTGCGTGGTCCGGGCGGCGGCGAATGAGTGTGTCTGCGGTGTTGCTGGGACTGTGGTGATCATGTATGCACGCGGAGAGGGCGGCGCGCGGTCTGTGGGAGTGTGTCGAGGGTGGCGCTCTAGCGCATGCTCGGCATGGTTTCTAGCGAGATTGGCATGGTCTGTGCATGTCGTCCAGGGGCTGGCAAGGTTCGAGCGCTGGACAAAGGGTGGATGGTGGGCTGTGTCCTAGACATGTTGTTTAGGCTTGGTGCTTGCTCTATCTAGCTAGCCATGGTCGGCTAGCAAGGGGGTGCTCGGGTTGACATGGCATGGGGCAAAGGGTAGGGGCTAGGGTTTGTCCAAGCACTGGTTGGCACTGAGGGAGACAAGGGTGATCAATGGTGAATATTGCTTAGCCAAATTACTGCTCAAAACAATGAAGTTAGGCCAGTTTGATTTGTTGCCTCCAAGTGTTTGATGAAATGGCCGCAAGAACTCAAGTCTTGAATTTTGAAAATATTTTTGGTGGGTGTGCTAGGTTGGTGCTGGTGAGTCTGCAGATGCTTGGGTTTTGAAAGGTTAGCTTGTTTGAGTGGTTTTTGAAAAAGTGGGATCTTCCCATATGATATTGATTCAATTTTAAACTCTCATATAAACTATGCATTTCAATGTTTCTAGATGATCACAAAGTGGGCCTTGATACTTTGTTATGAGTAATATTAAGGGGTGCAAAGATCCAAACAAGTTTCTGTTAAGTTTTGAAAGTTAGATACAGCCAAAGTAGGCATAGGAGTTTGTCAACACCTAGATTTTTAATCCCAGATGCCTGTTATGCCATACATCGCAATCCCAGGATTACCATTTTTGCAAGACATAACAGAATTGGATACCATAGTACATCAACCATTACAAACCGTACATAAGTTCTTACACAAATAGGGATCTCATGATCCAGTTCTTAATACAACATCAAGCAGCGGAATACGTAATAATAACGATAGAGTAGGCGAAGCTCCATCTTCGGGGTCACAGGCAATGATGACGATGGGAGATGATCCTAGTTTTCGTAACCTTCCTAGGGTCCATCCTCCAGGTACTCCTCTTCATAGTCTGGCCATGGGAATAGCCAGGGACAGCCATGAGTACTCTTTAAGTACTCGCAAACTAGTACTAACCAGTAAAGGGGTTTTTGGGATAATAGGACACTAGGCTCTAGGTTTGTTTTGCAAAAGCCAGATTTATCTCTACGAAGTTCCAAAGCTAGTCGCAATTTTATAACTCCTAAGTGGGATCTTGTAACTCATGTCACAACCCTGTTGTGGTCAGGTCAAAGTCTCAATTCATTTAACAATTCATTTAGAAAAGTCTGACGGGGGAACAATATGGCCACTCCAACTGTCCATAATCGCGAGCGCGGCTATTTGAATAGTTTGACACTCTGCAGAGATTGTACACTTTCACCACACCATTAGATACATCCGTCAGGGACAAATCCTGAATTCACCATACTCAGTATGCGGATAATCAATCCTAACCTTTCGATTACACGCCCTAGTATAAGCACCTCTCCTGTGAGTTTGGCCTCCCAACCATGACCAACTGTCATCTTGGGTACTGCATAGGTGGACAATCTTCACAAGGTAGCCTCAACTCAGACCTTGGCCATGAGGGAACTAATACTACGGTATATAAGTTTCCAGTCAAGCCCTACCCAATATTTGGGTATTGTGGTTGTACGCTAAAATTGGAATGGTATCGCATCCAGACAACCATCAGTTTTAAAAAGGGCTAAGGCTCATGCCTCAACATTTTCATCACCAGAATCATCAAGTGTTTGGAAACACATGTCCAAAACATTTCAATAGAATGATCCATCATTCCAAGGTTTTCATAACCAGTTTTCATAGCTTGCAAGTATTGGCTTGCATTGGTCAACTTGATTAGTAAAGCTTGCCTTGTGCAGAGCAGTGGTTGAAGTTCTCCTCGGCTTCTTCTTCGTAGAATCCTCCTTCCTCCTCGTATCCTTGGTGGATACTAGCGTCTATAAATAAATACGATGTACACAATCACCAAACAATACTTAACTACTTGCAATCATCACACAAAAGGATCCTATAGATGATCTAGCATCATTACTAACCTTACAAGATTAAAGCTTGGTTTAATTCCTTTTATTTTTAGAAAAGTAATTTCTACTCATTGAAAAACTACTTAAGATTTAATATTCTCCAAACCAAACATGGGATCATGTTGACACATGTCATCACCACATATTTTAGTCCATGGGAATGTGATTTAAAGTGGTGTCACAATTTAATAAGGTTTTACCCTTTTATTTTAATTAAATAAAGTTACTAGAAATGCCTATGGGGCATTCTTTTATTACTTGAACATTATTTCTGCAAGTAAACCCATATATTTTTATATATTCTGAAATGTATGGTTAAATGTGATTTTTGAGAGTTCGAATCAACTCAAAATCTATTATGGTTTAAATTTGAAAAATGTTTGAATGCAGAAAAGCTTCTGCCTTGTTATTTTTACCATGGGTGATCTATAGATCCAAATGACTTGAATCCAACGGGCTTGGATTCAGCATTCGCAGACCTTTCCAAAAAAATTGGTTTCATTCAATTTGGTTCATGGAATCGATCTAGGTTGATTTTTGAAACTGGGTACAGAAGTGAGTTTGAAATAAAATGGAAAAGGTTTAATTCAAATAACTGGGCTGTCTTGGTAAAGTTGTAAAGCCACTGCTAAGCGCCTGCTTCCATGGCTGCTTAAGTGGTTGTGCCCACTCGTCAGTGAGACAGGGGGTGCGAAGAGGTATGGGGTGATGTGGGTCGTTCGATCTGGTTCTAATCCAACGGCTGGGAGTCATCGTCGACGTTGGGCAACGCCGGCGAGAAAGAAACCTAAGCGGCGATGGTGGGGGTTCAGGGCTCACCGGGTGCAAAGAGGGCTGCGAGGCGAAAAATGAAGTCAATGACGGCGAATCTCCTGGTACCGGTGGCTCCTCTGGGAAGCTCAATCGGCTCCCTTCTTCTCCGTAGGCGGCGGGCTCGGTGAAATTCGGCAGTGTTGCTCGCCTTGTTCGATGATGTGGCACGATCAGTGATGAGAGGGGAGTAGAATGGTGTGCTTAGTTCGGCTGGGGGTGGCCTCTATTTATAGTCGAGCGAGGGGACCGACGGGGCGCAAGGTGAGCTCATCGAGGGCGATGGTACAGACGGCTATTGGCATGGGCAAAGGTAGGGGACGGTGCGGTGTTCCCTGGCGATGCTCAACGCTACTGATGGTGGGCGGTGCGGGTTGGTCAGAACATGCGACGCTCTGGCGACAGGCGGCGTCTTCGACGGGCGGTGGTTGTCGTCCACGGGCGGCGACGAGGATGTCTGGCGGTCTCTGGGTCGGTGGCGATCGTGTATGCCGTGAGTGAGGCGGTGCGATGCATGGGCTTCGGTCGAGGTGGCGCTCTGGCGCCGCTCGGCATGTTATTGGCGTTAAGGTGCGATCGTGCGTGTGGTCCAATGGCTGGCAGAGTTTGAGTGCTGGACAGGGAGTGGCGGTGGACGGTGGGCTGCCTCCCAAACATGCTGGCTAGGATTGTTTCTCCTCCTATCTTGCTGTCGACATGGGGGTGATAAGGTTGGCTTCGGTTTCACCATTGATGGTTTTGGAAAGCTCACAGTGGTGCTAGTGCTTGGTTAATCTTGCTAGATGATCTAATGAGCTGGTTGTGAGCTAGATAGGGAACCAGTTAGGCAAGAATCACTGCTCACAATAGTGTTTGGATTTTGTTTGATTTGTGTCTGCCAAGTGTTTGATGAAATGGCCGCATGAATTCAAGTTTTGAATTTTGAAAAGGATTTTGGTGGGTGTGCTAGATTGGTGCTAGTGAGTCTGCAGATGCTTGGGTTTTGAAAGTTGAGTTGGTTTGAGTGGTTTTTGAAAAAGTGGGATCTTCCCATATGATAAAGATTCAATTTTGAATTGTCATTTAAACTATGCATTTGAAAGTTTCTGGATGATCACAAAGTGGGCCTTGATACCTTGTTATGAGTCCATTCAAGGGGTGCAAAGATCCAGAAAAGTTTCTGTTAGGTTTTGAAAGTTTGAGACAGCCAAAGTAGGCATGGGAGTTAAATTGGTCAAAATGACCATTCACTCATTTAGATTTGTTTTGATTTATTTGTCTTTGGGAAAAGTTTGGGAAATGTTTAGATGATGTTTATTTCACCTAAGAAACATTTTACAAGCAAGGAAACACACAAACAAGGTGGTTCAAAAGAATTTCAAATTCAATGCATACTCATATGCATGCTTTCATAATTTTATTTACAAAAGTTTTTGTTAACCCTAATTTTGATGATTAGAGTTTGATGATTTAAGTTTGATGATTTGAAGAGATCGGGAAACTCCATCCTGATGTGATCTTCGCGCTCCTAGGTAGCTTCCTCTTCTGTGTGGTTGCTCCACTGAATCTTGAGGAACTTGAAGCTTCGGGTTCGGGTAGTTCGAAAAGCTTCTTCCAAAATACGGATGGGTACTTCGGGATAGGTCAGGTCATCATTGATCTCTATGGTCTGGTGATCGATATTCTTGAACACTTCGGTCTTCTCGGGGACTTCGAGACACTTGCGAAGTAATGAGATATGGAACACATTGTGCACGGCTGCCATCTCTTCGGGTAGTTCCAATTGATACGATACTTCTCCTCGACGGTTAAGAACCTTGAAAGGTCCGATATATCTGGGGGCTGACTTTCCTTTGAGTTGGAAACGCTGCATTTCCTTCAATGGCGACACTTTCAGATACACAAAATCTCCTATGTTGAAGGCGAGGTCTCTACGTCTCTTGTCGGCGTAACTCTTCTGTCTGGATTGGGAAGTCTTGAGGTGCTCACGAATCTTGTGAACCTTCTCTTCTGCTTCTCGTAGGATGTCGGGTCCGAAAATATGACTCTCTCCTACTTCCGACCAGCTCAAAGGGGTGCGACACTTCCTTCCGTACATGAATTCAAAGGGGGCCATTTGCAAACTGGCTTGATAACTGTTGTTGTACGAAAATTCTGCAAACGGCAGATAGTCTTCCCACTTGGATCCATATTCTAACACACATGCTCTAAGCATATCTTTGAGTATTGATTTATTCGCTCCATTTGTCCATCGGTCTGAGGGTGATACGCGGTGCTGAAATCTAGACAGGTTCCTAAACCTTCTTGGACTTTCTTCCAGAATCTCGAGGTAAACTGAGTTCCTCGATCCGATATGATGTTCTTGGGGACTCCATGCAAACTAATGATTCTAGCGATGTATAACTCTGCTAGCTTCGAACTCTGATATGTGGTCTTGACGGGTAAGAAATGGGCGACTTTGGACAATCTGTCCACTATGACCCAAATAGAGTCATTTCCCCTACTAGAAGTAGGTAGTCCAGTGATAAAGTCCATTCCAACAGAATCCCATTTCCATTCCGGAATCGGCAATGGTTGCAACAATCCAGCGGGTCTTTGATGTCCTGCCTTGACTCGCTGACATATATCACACTTGGCGATATAGCTTCCGATTTCTCTCTTCATCTTATGCCACCAAAATTTCTCCTTTAAATCTTGATACATCTTAGTTCCTCCAGGATGGATAGAATAAAGAGTATCATGAGACTCCTTCAAAATAACTTCTTTCAATTCAGAATCTGCTGGTACACAAAGGCGTCCTTTGTACCACAAAACTCCTTCTTCGTCCTCGGTGAATCCGGGTACCTTGCCTGTACCGATACGACGCTTGATTCCGTCAATACTGGCATTTCCCTTCTGCGCCTCTTTAATCTAACTGATCAAAGCGGGCTGGAGTTCTATGCTAGCCAAAAAACCTTCACTTACTAATTCTATTCAAAAATCTTCCATCTCTTTGTGCAGGCTTGGTTGCTCCTTCAAAATCATGGAGTTCAAGCGGCACGGTAATCTTCTAAGGGCATCTGCTACCACGTTGGCTTTACCAGGGTGATAGTGATTGTCCAGATCGTAATCCTTGATTAGCTCAATCCATCTTCTCTGCCTCATATTCTGCTCCTTCTGAGTGAATATATACTTTAGGCTCTTGTGATCCGAATAAATCTCACAACGGTTTCCCATTAGGTGATGTCTCCATGTTTTCAGGGCTAGAACAACGGCTGCGAGTTAGAGGTCATGAATTGGGTAGTTTTGCTCATGTTGCTTCAGTTGTCGATATAGATAAGATATAACTTTGCCTTCTTGCAGTAGCACACATCCGAGACCGATCTTGGATGCATCACAATACACATCGAAGGGCTTTGTGATATCCGGCATGATCAAGATTGGGGCTGAAATCAATATCCTCTTGAGTTCTTGAAAACTCGCTTCACATTTGTCGGTCCATTCAAACTTATTGTCCTTCTTCAGCAATTAGGTCATGGGTCGGGCGATACTCGAGAATCCTTCTACGAATCTGCGGTAATATCCCGCCAATCCGAGAATGCACGAACTTGGGTTTGAGTGGTTGGGGCTTGACAATCTTCTACATCTTTCACTTTGGCAGGGTCAACGGCAATTCCTCCAGCTGATACAATGTGACCGAGGAATCCTACCTCCTATAACCAGAATTCACATTTCCTAAACTTTGCATACAACTGATGCTCTCTAAGGGTTCCAAGAATGGTCCTTAGGTGTAGCTCATGTTCTTCTTCTGATTTGGAATAAATCAGAATGTCATCGATGAAAACAACGACAAACTTATCCAGGAAGTCCATAAAAATCTTATTC
The DNA here is from genome assembly GCA_030063025.1 of Avena longiglumis. Lineage (NCBI taxonomy): Eukaryota > Viridiplantae > Streptophyta > Magnoliopsida > Poales > Poaceae > Avena > Avena longiglumis. The sequence goes on along the minus strand of CP125976.1, from coordinate 308,612,651 downwards.
ATGAGATTCATGAAATAAGCGGGGGCATTGATTAATCCAAAAGACATGACTGTATACTCGTACAATCCATATCTGGTGGTGAACGCAGTCTTGGGGATATCCTCTGCACGAATTTTGAGTTGATGATAGCTAGTTCTAAGATCAATCTTAGAAAACACTTTGGCACCGGTCAACTGATCAAACAAATCTTCTATCTTGGGCAAGGGGTACTTGTTCTTGATGGTGACATCATTCAATTTCCGATAATCCGTACACAAACGGTTACCTCCATCCTTCTTGTCCACAAACAAGACAGGTGATCTCCATGGTGATGCACTGGGTTGAATCAATCCAATTTCCAGCATGGAATCCAGTTGCTTCTTCAGTTCTGCGAGCTCTGACGGGTTCATACTATAGGGTCTCTGGGCTATGGGTCCGGTTCCAGGGATTAGTTTGATGATAAACTCGATATCCCGATCTAGGGGCATACCGGGCAAAACATCTAGGAATACATCGGGGTATTCACAGACTATCCGGACTTGGTCAATGGTAGGTTGGGCTATACTCTTGTTACACTTGAATTGACGAGGTAAGGTTTCAGATATATGCTCGACTAATATTCCGGCAGTACTGGTCATGGTTATGGCTTTCTTGGCATAGTCAATCAATCCTTTATGTTTGGACATCCAATCCATTCCTAGTACTACTTCCAAACCTTTAGTTCCGAGTACTATCAGATTAGCATAAAAATCTATGCCGTGGATTCTGATAGGGACGGATTTGCAAATTTGCCTAGCCTTGGTGGTTGATCCGGGAATTTGAACAATCATGACATGCTTCAATTTGGTTGGTTGAATTTTACTAGTGCATGCAAATTCTTCGGTGACAAATGAATGCAATGCACTAGAATCAAACAACACTCGTGCAAGTACTGAATTAACAGAAAACATACCCAGCACGATGTCTGGTGCTTCCTGAGCTTCTTCAGCATGCATGAGAAAAAGACGGCCATTGCGGTTGAGCGAATTTCCTAGGGCAAATCTTCTCCCTGGCTAAACACGACGCTGCTGCTGAGCTGGGACATTGGCATTGGGGGCTGTAGCATTCTTCTTGTTGGGGCACTCGTTGGAATAGTGGCCTTTATTTCCACAGTCATAACAAGTCACTTGCGACTTGTCCTTTGCTGCTACAGGCACCGCATTGCTTCCAGTCCTAGGGGCACTGTTGGTGTTGGCGGTAGTATTGTTGTTGTTGAACTTGGGTGGGGCACGATTGAAATTGCTAGCGTTGCCGGGGTTATTGTGATTTCCTCCGGGCCTAGGGTTTCCACGGTTGGGATAGGTCGGACGGTTCATCGGGGGTCTGTTGGTTCTTGGGGCAAATCCTGGAGATGGGTTGGGGCGATACTTTGGGGTCTGATGGGTTCCTGGTTGATGCATCATGCGACGCTTGCGGTTCTCATTGGCTTGGTTGATCTTTCCTTCCATCTCGATAGCAGAGTCGACAAGGGCTTCAATATCCGCAAAGGGGATATTGACTAACACAGTCTGCATCTCATCATGCAGACCATTCAGGAATCTTTCTTTCTTCTTGGCTTCGGTGTCGATCTCATCCGGGGCATACCTAGCTAATGATAAGAATTTGTCACGGTATTCCACTATAGTCATCCTTCCTTGCTTCAGCTCTCTGAACTCGTCTCTCATTCTCTTAATCAAACCTGGTGGCACATGGGTTCTGCTAAACTTGACCTTGAATTCATCCCAGGTCTTCATCTGGCCTCCGGTCATTGCGCGAACACTGTTCCACCATGCCCTGGCATCTCCGGCTAGATAGTGGGTGGCGAACAGAACTTTCTCGTTGGCTTCCACTCCGGCGACTTCTAGGTTATTTTCCATGGTTTGCAGCCAATCATCGGCGTCTAGGGGTTCTTCCGACTTAGTGAAAACAGGTGGGTTGGTATTCTGGAAATTCTTGACCTTAGATCCATGGTTGTCCTGATTTCCGTGGCCTTGGTTGTTGTGGGCTAGCTGGGCTATCTGCTGCAGGATGGCTAGGTTGGCTTGACGTTCTGCTCTTTCAGCTTCGCGGTTAGAAGTCAACATTTGCAGAATCTGCAACATCGGGTCCGGGGATGAACCACTTCCTCCACGTGGCATCTGAAGATTGAGATAGATCATGAGAAAAGAGGGAAATTTCTAAAGTTTTGGGTCTTTGGAATTTTTTTTAAAAGTTTGACTCAGATTTTTCTAGTAACTTGCTTTTCATTCATTCAGTCACACGATACAACACACACCACAACAAATGAAAGGAGATGGTTTTAAGAACCATTCTGAAAACTACGATACAGTGGGACCGAATACTACTCACTACGCTAGTGCTCAAGTGCTACTACTCCTCGGAATCTGTGGCCTCATCATGCTCATCATCATCGATGAAGGCGAAATCGTCTTCATTGGTGAAGAAATCCATAGCCTGATCCTCCAGAAAATCATCGTCATCGCTGAGATAGGAGTAGGGGTATCCACGAAGATCCTCTCCGGCATTCTCCCTTTCCTCCAACTGCATGTCTCTCTCATGGATGGTCTCCTCCAGAGATGAGATGTGGTGGCGAATACGGGCAATGATGCGCTCCTTCTTGTCGAGCTGACGGCGGCGAGACTTGCGATCCTTTGCTAGCATGGCGATGGTTTGGTCCTTCGTCTTGATGATGGCAGACTTGTGGTTGCAGTAGTAACGGCAGTTGTCCAACTCCTGTTGACGATCGTACATCATGAAGCTAAGGTGGTCCAATTGGGTCTTCAGCTCGGGGTGGTATGGGGCTTCTAGTGGTTGTCCATTAGCATCACGCCTTGGGCAAAACTCAAAGCGAGTACCCTTGATCTGATTGATGCTGTGCCCACACAGATGGGAAAGAGCTTCCTGCATGTCCCTGTCAAGTCCATCGAGCCAGTTATTCTCTCTTAAGGTAAACTGATTTCCCTCAGCAATGGGAGGTTCAATATTTCCTCTGTGACTTGCAACAATTAGCCACTGCAGATCTTCTCCTCCTTGATCATTGAGCCGAGCTCCGAAGAACTCGGGGTGCGGATGCTCCAGAAGTTCCGAAAGCTGGTCCAGATCCCTCTCAAAGATCAGGTCTCCTCCATTCCCCAACTAATAAAACTTGCTATACTTCACGTCCATCTAGAAGAATATAAGATGAGTAAGTTAGTAGAGTGATCAAGTGTGTCAAAATTTTATGTATTTTGCAAGAGCTTTTGAGGAACATGAATTTTCATGAAAGAATCAAAGGGATAAGAATGAGAATAAGTTTTTGTAATTATTTGTTTTCTTTGGTTTTGGAAACTAAGTTTTTGATTCAAACGTCCAGCCTAACTAGGGTCTCCTATGGTCAGGATGGCTCTGATACCAACTTGTCAACACCCGGATTTTTAATCCCAGATGCCTGTTATGCCATACATCGCAATCCCAGGATTACCATTTTTGCGAGACATAACAGAATTGGATACCACAATACATCATCCATTACAAACCGTACATAAGTTCTTACACAAATAGGGATCTCATGATCCAGTTCTTAATAGAACATCAAGCAGCGAAATACGTAATAATAACGGTAGCGTAGGCGAAGCTCCATCTTTGGGGTCACAGGCAATGCTGACGATGGGAGATGATCCTAGTTGTCGTAACCTTCCTGGGGTCCATCCTCCAGGTACTCCTCTTCATAGTCTGGCCATGGGAATAGCCAGGGACAAAGCCATGAGTACTCTTTAAGTACTCGCAAACTAGTACTAACAAGTAAAGGGGTTTTTGGGATAATAGGACACTAGGCTCTAGGGTTGTTTTGCAAAAGCCAGATTTATCTCTACGAAGTTCCAAAGCTAGTCACAATTTTATAACTCCTAAGTGGGATCTTGTAACTCATGTCACAACCCTGTTGTGGTCAAGTCAAAGTCTCAATTCATTTCACAGTTCATTTTGAAAAGTCTGACGGGGGAACAGTATGGCCACTCCAACTGTCCATAACCGCGGACGCGGCTATTCAAATAGTTTGACACTCTGCAGAGATTGTACACTTTCACCACACATTCGATACATCCATCAGGAACAAATCCTGAATTCACCATACTCAGTATGCGGATAATCAATCCTAACCTTTCGATTACACGCCCTAGTATAAGCACCTCTCCTGTGAGTTTGGCCTCCCAACCATGACCAACTGTCATCTTGGGTACTGCACAGGTGGACAATCTTCACAAGGTAGCCTCAGCTCAGACCTTGGCCGGGAGGGAACTAATGCTAAGGTATATAATTTTCCAGTCAAGCCCTACCCAAACTTCGGGTATTGTGGTTGTACGATAAAATTGGAATGGTATCGCATCCAGACAACCATCAGTTTTATAAATGGCTAAGGATCATGCCTCATCATTTTCATCACCAAAATCATCAAGTGTTCGAAAACACATGTCCAAAACATTTCAATAGAATGATCCATCATTCCAAGGTTGTCATAACCATTTTTCCACCAAGTAATCCCATCTAAAGTTGATCAAGTTTTATGCTTAGCACTAGCATCTACAAGTGGGGGTAAGTACTAATGAGGGGTGGTGGACTAGTGGAGTTTCAACTAAGTACAATCTTATGTCTTAGGCTGATATCAAGGTTTCTAACATAGGCCAAATTTTATGCTCTTTATGCAACCTTCACATATTTTTCTAGTATCTATCATTCTCTTAAGTAAACTCTAAGTAAGAGCTTTGATAAATAAATAAAGTAAGAAGCTTGCAAGTAAAACTAGGATGGGTTTATCAAGTGGAAAAGATCATATACGCTTCCGGCATATAATTGACATGGTAACAAGCAAGTATTGGCTTGCACAATATCAGTATAAACTTGCTAAATTGCAAGTGTTAGCTTGCAAGGTTAGTATCTTGCAAGTATTGGCTTGCATTGGTCAACTTGATTAGTAAAGCTTGCCTTGTGCAGAGCAGTGGTTGAAGTTCTCCTCGGCTTCTTCTTCGTAGAATCCTCCTTCCTCCTCGTATCCTTGGCCGATACTAGCGTCTATAAATAAATACGATGTACACAATCACCAAACAATACTTAACTACTTGCAATCATCACACAAAAGGATCCTATAGATGATCTAGCATCATTACTAACCTTACAAGATTAAAGCTTGGTTTAATTCCTTTTATTTTTAGAAAAATAATTTCTACTCATTGAAAAACTACTTAAGATTTAATATTCTCCAAACCAAACATGGGATCATGTTGACACATGTCATCACCACATATTTTAGTCCATGGGAATATGATTTAAAGTGGTGTCACAATTTAATAAGGTTTTACCCTTTTATTTTAATTAAATAAAGTTACTAGAAATGCCTATGGGCATTCTTTTATTACTTGAACATTATTTCTGCAAGTAAACCCATATATTTTTATATATTCTGAAAGGTATGGTTAAATGTGATTTTTTAGAGTTGGAATCAACTCAAAAGATATTATGGTTTAAATTTGAAAAATGTTTGAATGCAGAAAAGCTTCTGCCTTGTTATTTTTACCATGGGTGATCTATAGATCCAACGGGATTGGATTCAGCATTCCTAGACCTTTACAACAAAATTGGTTTCATTCAATTTGGTTCATGGAATCGATCTAGGTTGATTTTTGAAACTGGGTATAGAAGTGAGTTTGAAATAAAATGGAAAAGGATTATTTCAAATAACTGGCTCTTGTGGAAAAGTTAACGGGTCACCGCTAAGCTAAGCGCTTTCCTGGCTGCTTAAGTGGCTGTCCCCACTCGTTAGTGAGACAGGGGGTGCGAAGCGGTATGGGGTGATGTGGGTCGTTCGATCTGGCTCTAATCCAATGACTGGGAGTCATCGTCGACGTTGGGCAACGCCGGCGAGAAAGAAACCTAGCGCGGCCAGTGGGGGTTGCTGGGGGCTCACCGGGGTGCAGGCGAGGGTCGGCGAGGCGGGCGAACGACGAAGTCGACGACGACGAATCTCCTGGTACCGGTGGCTCCTCCTGGGGCGGCTCCAATCGCTGGCTCCCTTCTTCTCCAGAGGCGGCGGGCTCCGGTGAAATTCCGGCGAAGTGTTGCTCGCTTGGCTCCGGGAACGGTGTGGCACGATCAGTGATGATAGGGGAGTAGAATGGTGTGCTTAGTTAGGCTAGGGGTGGCCTCTATTTATAGTCGAGCGAGGGGACCGACGGGACGCACGGTGAGCTCGTCAGGGGCGATGGTACAGACGGCTATTGGCATGGGCGAAGGTAGGGGACGGTGCGGTTTTCCCTGGCGATGCTCAACGCTACGGTGGCGAGACGTGGGGCGGTGCGGGTTGGTCTGGAACATGTGACGCTCTGCGCGGTAGAGGCGGCGTCTTCGACGACGAACGGTGGCTGTGCGTCACGGGGCGGCAAACGGGGATGTCTGGCGGACTCCTGGGTCAGTGGCGATCGTGTATGCACGCGGTGAGGGCGGCGCGCGGTCTGTGGGCTTCGGTCGAGGGTGGTGCTCTGGCGCACGCTCGGCATGGTCGCTGGCGGCCTGGGGGAGGTCCATGCGTGTGGTCCAGTGGCTGGCAGGGTTCAAGCGCTGGACAGGGAGTGGCGGTGGATGGTGGGCTGCCTCCCAGACATGTTGGCTAGGCTTGTTTCTCCTCCTAGCATGCTGTCGACATGGGGGTGACAAGGTTGGCTTCGGCTGTTCACCATTGATGGTTTTGGCAAGCTTACAGTGCTGCTAGTGCTTGGTTAATCTTGCTAGATGATCTACTGAGCTAGTTGTGAGCTAGATAGGGAACCAGTTAGGCAAGAATCACTGCTCACAATAGTGTTTGGATTTTGTTTGATTTGTGTTTGCCAAGTGTTTGATGAAATGGCCGCATGAATTCAAGTTTTGAATTTTGAAAAGATTTTTGGTGGGTGTGCTAGATTGGTGCTGGTGAGTCTGCAGATGCTTGGGTTTTGAAAGTTGAGTTGGTTTGAGTGGTTTTTGAAAAGGTGGGATCTTCCCATATGATAAAGATTCAATTTTGAATTCTCATTTAAACTATGCATTTGAAAGTCTCTGGATGATCACAAAGTGGTCCTTGATACCTTGTTGTGAGTACATTCAAGGGGTGCAAAGATCCAGAAAAGTTTCTGTTAGGTTCTGAAAGTTTGAGACAACCAAAGTAGGCATGGGAGTTAAATTGGTCAAAATGACCATTCACTCATTTAGCTTTGTTTTGATTTATTTGTCTTTGGGAAAAGTTTGGGAAATGTTTAGATGATATTTATTTCACCTAAGAAACATTTTACAAGCAAGGAAACACACAAACAAGGTGGTTCAAAAGAATTTCAAATTCAATGCATACTCATATGCATGCTTTCATAATTTTATTTACAAAAGTTTTTGTTAACCCTAATTTTGATGATTTAAGTTTAGTATTTTTGGGTTGTTACAGAGTTAATTTGGCCAAAGTGACCATTCACTCATTTTGTTTGTTTTGATTTATTTGTCTTTGGGAAAAGTGTGGGGATTGTTTAGATGATGTTTATTTCACCTAAGAATCATTTTACAAGAAAAGAAACACATAAACAAGGAAATTCAAAAGAATTCAAAATGGGATGCATACACACATGAATGCTTTCAAATTTTATTTTAGAAAAGTTTTTGTTAACCCTAAATTTGATGATTAGATTTTGATGATTCTAGTTTAGTATTTTTAGGATGTTACAATTCTACCACTCTAAGCAGATGCATTCCTGCTGCTCGATGTTCACAACATCCCTGTGGCCGTTTTTGGACATATCCACCACTTCACACCTGTTGATGTTTGACGGGAGAACCCTAAGATGACCAAGCCCTCAGCTTCTCTTATGAAGTTGTTGTACAATAGGAAGTAGCATATGGCCTCTAAGTCTCTGACCGATCTCTCTCCTTATATTTAAAAGCTTCATGATCATACCCCGTATGCCGTCCATCAACATATCAACATGAAAGAACTTTATGTCCTTCACCCAATTATTCAGGCATTCAGCTAGGTTGTTTTTTATGTAATTAACTTTGATGTCAGGGTTGAACTGACTCCTCTTCCATAGCTGCAAATGATGTGCAGCCAAGTACTGCAGCAGATCTGGGGCTTCCACAAAAATCTTGCTCATGAAATATTCGCAGCGCCTAGCTCTTTAAGATCTAGAAGCAGCAAACATGTAACCAAATACGCTGCCTGCATAGTGCCTGTATTGGTTGAGCATCAGGTGGGAATGGCATTCTCTACCCGCAGCTCGCGGGAACACCTCCTTCACTGCATTCGTCAACCCTTTGCATGCATCTGTGGGTATAGAGAATGGATCCATTTGTCCTATTGATCTCCTGAGCTGCCTCATAAACTAGACCCGGTTTTCCTCTATCTCTATATCGAACAGCCCGAATGCCACTAGGAACATCCAGTTATGACCATCCCGTGTTGTAGCAGATGCCAGGTAGCCTTTCCATTTGCCAGTTAGGATAGTACTGTCTACACTTAGATATAGCCTAGAACCGTGCTTGACTCCCTGGATGCAAGGTTTAAGCGCCATGAAAAATCTTTTGAAATAAATTTTACCACCTTCCGTCTTAGTGTCGATCTCCACAACACTCCTTGGACACCTAGCCCGTACCTCAGCCATGAAGTTGTATAGCATCCTGAAGCTATTAGTACAATCCCCATGCAAGTTTTTTAGAACTTTCTCATTACCTTTCCAAATCGTGTAATACGGTAGGACAATGTTGTACTGAGCAACGAGTTTATTCTGAATATTGTTCACGGTCTTCCTAGGGTTATGCTTTAGTATGGACATAGCTTGTAAAGTGACCCACTCCTTATCATCCATCACGGATTTTAGCATGATCCCTATCGCACACACGTGGGAAGGGCCCAATTTGTTCACCTTCAACACAGATTAATTTACAGCATAAGCAGAGTTGCCAAATAGGTCTTGTACATCGACTTTACTTATATTATAGAGTGAAAAATGATAAAGTTGAAATGGTTTGATCCATTCATTGCCTGAATACCCTAATTGCCTTTGATGCGGGTAGAGCTTTGGCTACGATCCTCCACGAACAAGGTATCGCCACATGTCCATTCTTCCACTTTAACCTGCAAACGGACCCATACCTCTAGGCAGTGTTCTTCAGTCTATGAACATAAAACTCTCCCTTTATACAAAAATGCTAGAATGACATCCTGAACTCATGCATGCTGCTAAACTCTGTGCCAACCGAAATTATAGGATCCTCGTGATCATGTATCATCTCTTCTACGTCGGGACCCAAGTCAACAATTGGAATGCTAGCGCCATCCTTAAGTGTCTCGTATATCTCATCATCACTAGATTCTTGATCCTCCACAGTGCCATATTCTACATATGATTCAGAATCTTCACCAACCTAACCAATGCCTAGTACTGCACACATTGTATTGACTCTCAGAGGTGGGGTTGCCCCATCATTTGCACCTACATGGACCGGAACATTGGCCCAATCTACCTCCCCGGCAACTCTGTTTTCTCCCAAACGCTCTGTTGGTGCTACTGCAACCACATGGGGTGGTCTTACACTGTCATGCATCACATATTCATCAGCAAACAAACAGTAATTAGATTCTATGTCATCTCGACTATACAGAACCCTCTTTCTCTTCTTGTGTACATCATCCTTCCTGATGGAATCCTTCATGATGGTATCATTCGTGATGGTTGAAGGTGCTCGACGTGGCACTTTGTTGGTAACCCCAAGCGCAGGGTGTGAAGAGCAAAGGAGCAAGTTTTCCCTCAGTTGAGACCAAGGTTATGAAACCAGAAGGAGGAAGGAAACGTCACATAGGTGTTGCAAACAACATGGATACCTGCACAACACAAACTCAAGACTTTGTCCTAACGAATCAGTGAGGTTATCAAGCTCACCAGTTTGCGGTAACAAAGGTTTAAACGTATGGTGTGGAAGGTAATGGTGGTTTTCAGCAAGTAAACAAGTAACAGTGGAAGATGTATCGATGGTAAAGACTGGACTGGGGTCCATAGTTCAATAGAGGTGCTCTCCTTAGATAAAAAACATGGCATGAAGGGTAAACAAATTACAGCGGGTCAATTGACAGGAACTGAGCAAGTCATAACAATGCAATTACTAGTCAGAAAGATCCTATGAGATTCTATTGGGCAATACAACAGGATACATAGACCGCCATCCAACTACATCATTGACTAGAAGTCCACCTTTAGGTTATTATTCGAACACCCTCTAGTATTAAGTTGCAAGCAACATACAACTGCTTTAAGCAAAGTCTGTAAGGTAAACAGTCCACATGTTTCATGAACAAGAGACCATAGTTTTCTCCCTAGTAACAACAACACATATACAACTGAAGAGATTTCTGTCACTTCCCTTGGAAACTAGAGGCATGAACCCACTATCGAGCATAAATACCCCCTCTTGGAGTCACTAGCAACTACTTGGCCAAGATAGCTACTAACAACGGAGAGCATGCAAGATCACAAACAACACAGACATGATAGAATCATAAATATAAAACCATTAATCAAACCAGCATAATAATCTCAATATTCATCAGATCCCCGCAAACACAACATGCATGATTACAAATACATTAGATCTTGATCATGAACGGAGCTCACAAGATCTATACATGGAAGCACAAAGGAGGATATACAACCATCTAGCTACTACATGGATCCATAGTCCAAGGTGGAACTACTCACGCATCATACCGGAGAGAAGGCCTCCGGGATGATCTCCCCTCCGGCAGGGTGCTGGGAATAACTTCAGATCCCCCCGATCTAGGTATGACGGTGGCAGCGGCTATAGAAGGTTTCATGGAATAATTGATCAGGTACTTAGGGTTTCTGCATTGGGGGATTCTTATAGGCGAAGGGGAGGCCGAGGAGGTGGCCAAGGTCCCCACACCCTGCCTAGGCACGGGCAGGGCCCACCCGCTCCTAGTGGGGTGTGGCCGCCCTGGCACGCCTCTCCATCTCCCCTCTGGACTTCTTGTTCCCCATGGAAAGTAATTGAATTTGACATTTGTCCCGTCCAATTCCGAGAATATTTCCTTACTATCTTTTCTGGAACCAAAAACAGCAGAAAACAGGCAACTGGCACTATAGCAACTTGTTAATAGGTTAGTACCAGAAAACATGTAAAAAGCACCTCAAAGTGTAGATAAATCAAAGCAAAGTAGATACTAAACAAGCATGGAACATAAAAAATTATAGATACATTTCCGACGTATCAAGCATCCCCAAGCTTAAATCCTACTCGTCCTCGAGTAGGTAAGTGATAAAAAGAATAATTTTTGAGGTGACATGCAACCTCACAATAAAGATCAAACCATTTGCAAGCATTGAAAGCTGGGATCAAAGAACTCTAAACATGTGCATGAAAGATGGAGTTCTAACAATAGGACATAGTGACTATGCATGCAACATGAAAGGCTACGAACAAAGATCATGAATAACATGCATTGAAAAACGTTTGTTTGTTTCACATACAGAAAACATAGCATAGTGGCAATCGTCTTATCCCTCATAGAGTAGCAAATATCTGCATAGGACACCTTCAAAGTTCACAAGGGTGACTAGAAACAAGTAGCACAAGAACAAGTAATATCACAGTATGGATCAATCAATAAGCTTTGGAACACTGCACACAGAATGACAACTATGCTCTCTTAATGGTGCCTAAAGGTAGAAGGTGGAGACTCAAATAATGGTGGAATAAAGGCCCTTCACAAAGGAAACCAGGGATTTCAAGTTTCAAAAAGATCTTCCAAAAATTATGGTAGTTGTTAGCTTTCAGCCCTCATTGCCCCTATCATAAGCATCTTGAAGTGATTAAGGTTAAAGTGAACAAAGATGGAGTATATGCTTGAAGAAGTATAAGTTCGCAATCTCAAGTCCCTTGAATACGAGGGCCACACCTCATTCTACTCAACTTCAGTCACCTGTAAGTTCATGTCATTGTAAGTATTTGCATATCATAGAGAAACGCCAACGGGGTACCCCTTGCACATGGTACAGGAGCTATCCATAACCAAAATGACAAGGCAAGCAGACAATGAGCATCTCAACGATATTTTTATTTACCGTATGCATATCTTTTTATTGAGGATGCTTCATAGATAGCTCACTATGGTAATGCTGCAAGTTTCCACCATGATTAGGCATGGCTTAGGCTGGTGGCCCAGGCGTTTGTCTAACACAGAATACAAACTCCATGGACTTACTAGTTCCCTTTTTATTTCACACCGGTGACATCCATAGACAAAAGAGCATGATATCAATTGAGTACAAAGTACAAGTGCAATGTTGAAAACGTTCCCCGTGACAACACGGTTCTGCTAATTCCAACGTATAAGTGCAAACATATACAACATAGATGACACAATGGTTCAAGTTTATTAGTGGCAAAGAATATAAAGTGTGCCATCAAGTTTGTGAGGGCTTTAATCACTAAGTTTTCATATAACAAAATAGTTTTTAATTGGAAGATAGCTGAAAAAAAGAATACAGTTGGAATGGTGTAACACACCATGCATAGGAGTTTATAGTGGACACTTTGGAATAACTTGGTTTCTTGGAAGTTGGAAGCATGAGTAGATCTTACTCATACAAGTGGAGGCTAGCAAAAGACTGGGAGCAACCAAATAAGAGAGCAATAATGGCCATAATCATGCAGTGCAACAAAGCATTACTAATAAAAGCAAAGAGTGGTACTACAAGTCAGGGACTAAATGATCATCGAGGCTATGGTGACTTGTTCATAGTCAAACATGGTGTGAGCATGTGCCAAGTCAACCCAAGGAAAGAATCAAAGGAGAATACCACTATACTATGCTTTTGCACACTAAGACAACGAATAATTTATTCAAGGCACACTAATAAATCCCAATGACTTGGAGTAATCCATGCTACATCAATAATCACTAAGCATAAGGTCAAAACAACACCTAGTATGTCATGCTAAATTCTAAGTCACAGTCAATGCAAGCTCCTCTTGCACTTTAAAGCAAGAACTTACTACTCCTTTCCAACACCAAGCAACTTATTTGCAAAACAACACAGCGAGAACGGGGGTCCAAACTAATTTATTAAAGAAAACTAAACAACCTAAGCAAAGCAAACGAAATCTAATACTCTCCAAGAACAACACAACAGTGCATGAAACAATAAAAACGAAGTGTCTAGACAGACCTGAGCTTTTTATTGATGAAGAAGGGGATGCCTTGGGCATCCCTAAGCTTTGATGCCTGTACCGCTTGGATATTTCTTGACGTGACACCGGGGTGGCATCCCGAAGCTTGAGCTTTTGTCCATTCTTCATCTCATTACATCATTCTCTCTCTACACTTGAAATTTTTCCTTCATACAAAACTTCACACAATCTTCATTCGCAACATTAGCTTATTCAAAAGATATTAGACCTCTGGCAAAGCTTTGGAACAGCAAGGCTTTTCACTAAAAACACAATCTACTGTAGTAACTCCTTCAAAAATCTCAATTCACCTTAAAGAGAACTCAAAAAGGAATCAATAATAAGCAAATGCAAATAATGGCAGAAATCTGTCAAAACAGACCAGAAGGTAGAAACCGATTTTTTGAACATCTTATGTTGCTCAAATCAAAGTGTTGAACTAATGAAAGTTAGCTAACATACTGGGGGATTTATTCATAAATTTTCAGCTCAATCCGAGTTACAGAGACTCCTCATGAATATTTTTTGGTGGAGGACAGAAATCTGTTTCGGGATAGCAACTCCCCAAATCTTACTTCCCTCTCATTAGAGGTCATTCTTGGCACAAAAAGCAAACAAAAAGGACAAGGAGAGGTCATTATTGAAGTAATAACTTCCAAGACTCAAGGAAACTCTTGGGTTATCTCCCAACAAGTACTTTTCTTTAACGCCTTTAAGTTAGGCACAAGAAGCAAGAAGAATCAAGTATTTTCAAATGAAGCATTAACATCCAACCTTGCTTTCAAAGGAGGAGAAAAAAGCCACTTCTCTCTCCTCATAGGGAAGTGTTCAATACCTTTCTTGAATGGAAAATGATATTTGATGGTGCCTTATTTAATATGAATGATGACACCAACTGTTCTAAGAAAAGGTCTTCCCAAAGTAATAGGACAAGAAGCATTGTATTCAACATCCAAAACATAGAAATCAACAGGGACATAAGAATTGTTAACCATAATGAGAACATCATTAATACTCCCCATGAGTTTCTTCTTAGCATTATCATTGAGTGGGACATCCAAATAACAATCTTTCAATGGTGGCAAATCAAGCATTTCAGAAATCTTCCTAGGCATAATAGAGAAACTACAACCAATATCACATGAAGCTTTGAGATCAAAGTCATTCACTTGTATATTAATAATGGGTTCCCAACTATATTCTACTTTCCTAGGAATAGAAACTTTGTGTTTTAGCTTCTCTTCCTTAATCTTAACAAGAGCATCTGTAATGTGTTTGGTGAAAGCAACATGCATATCACTCGCATCAGGACTTCTAGCAAGCTTTTGTAGGAACATAATCACTTCATAAATATTGCAACCATCAATATCAAAAGCAAACTTAGCATCACTAGTAGTAGGATCAATAGGCTTAGGCATAGTAGGAGGAGGAACAAGGACTACGTGTGGTTTAGTGGTGATAGTGCACACACTATTGTTTCTATCAATTTCAGCTTCCCTTTCCCACTTAGAACGAAGTTGAGCTAACATCCTAACATTTTCATCAATAGTAACTTTTATGGCAAGAGTGGCAGCGAAGGTACTTTCCATAGTTTCAGGTTTAGCAGCCATTTTATTAATCAAGGAAGACTGAGCTTCAGACAAAGAGGATATATTCTTTTTAGCACTCAAATTTTTTGACTGTAAACTAGGAATTTCTCTATTCAGATTCTCAAGCTGATGACTAATATTTTTCAAAATGATAGATTGTTCCTCCATAGTTTTAGTGAAAATCTTGTTTTGCTCATATTGCATTTGCATAAAGTTTTTAGTGGATCTCTCAACTTCTAGAATCCTCTCTTCACTAGGCATTCTAGACCTACCCTGATAAGTATTTCCACTAGGAGGATAAGGCCTATAATTACCATAAGTATTGTTGCCAAAATTGTTGTTTCTAATGAAGTTCACATCAACTTGCTCTTCTTGAGCAAGCAAAGAGGCTAAGGGAACACTATTAGGATCTAAAGGAGCTTTCCCATTAACAAGCATAGCCATAATAACATCAATCTTATCACTCAAAGAGGAAGTTTCCTCAACAGAATTTACCATCTTACCATGTGGAGCTCTCTCAACGTGCCATTCAGAGTAGTTAACCATCATATTATCAAGGAGCCTTGTTGCAGCACCCAAAGTGAGTCCAATGAAGGTACCTCCAGCAGCTGAATCCAACAGATTTCTTGAGGAGAAGTTCAAACCTGAATAGAAAGTCTGGATAATCATCCAAGCAGTGAGTCCATGAGTGGGATAATTCTTAACCAAAGACTTCATTATTTCCCAAGCTGGAGCAACATGTTCATTATCAAGTTGTTTAAATTTAATAATGTCACTTCTCATAGATATAATCTTAGCAGGAGGATAGTATTTTCCAATAAAAGCATGTTTGCACTTAGTCCAAGAATCAATACTATTTTTAGGCAAAGATAGCAACCATTCTTTAGCTTTTCCTCTCAAGGAGAAAGGAAAAGGATTGATCTTAATAATATATCCATCTACATCCTTATACTTTTGCATCTCACAAAGTTCAACAAAGCTATTGAGATGGGCAGCAGGATCATTAGAACTAGCACCAGAAAATTGCTCTCTCATCACAAGATTCAACAAAGTAGGCGTGATTTCATAAAAGGTAGCATCATGAGCATGTGGAGCAATAGGAGTTCTTAGGAAATCATTGTTGTTGGTGCTAGTGAAGTCACACAACTTGTTGTTCTCAGCAGAGTTCATTTTGGCAAAGGTGGGCAAGCCAAAAAAACAGCAGCATCTAGAGCAGGAACTAATTTTTTTGTGTTTTTGAATAAAGAAAGCAAACCAAACTAGACTAATGTTTTTTGGGTTTTTTTGAAAATAGGCAAACAAAACCAAGCAAAAAAAACAAAGCAAACTAAAAACAAAGTAAAGAGAAAGGAAGTGAAGGACTCCCCTTGTGAAGACGTCCTTAACCTCCCCGGCAACGGTGCCAGAAAGACTTGACGGTGCTCGACATGGAACTTTGTTGGTAACCCCAAGCGCAGGGTGTGAAGTGCACAACAGCAAGTTTTCCCTCAGTTGAGACTGAGGTTATCGAACCAGAAGGAGGAAGGAAACGTCACGCGGGTGTTGCAGACAATGTGGAGACCTGCACAACACAAACTCAAGACTTTGTCCCAGCGAATCAATGAGGTTGTCAAGCTCACCGGTTTGCTATAACAAAGGATTAAACGTATGGTATGGAAGGTAATGGTGGTTTGCAGCAAGTAAACAATTAACAGTGGAAGATGTATGTAACATCCCTAAATTCATATTCCAAACTCATTCATATCATCCTTGCATTCAACATCAATTAGGGTTTTCTCAAAATCATTTCAGAAACAGGAGAATTTGTGGTTCATTATTTTATGTATGAAAACCCTAGCCTTTGTGCTACATGCTTTTGGGAAAGATGTTGTTATTCATTCAGAATGTCTTGAATTCAAACTTAAGTGGTCTCAAAAGCTTGAACAAATATCAAAAGCAAAATATGAATTAAAAACAAATTCTATGCCTATTATCAAAAGGACCCAAGTGTTCTGAAAAGTTCAGATGTGTTTGACACTCATTTAAGAGCAAGTTTTATTTTACAAAAGTCCTATAAAGCTTTGGATTCAAACAGATTTGAATTTAGGTTTCAAAACCATTTCTAAAAATTCAATCTGAAAAAGAAAAGGAATTAAGAAGAAAAAAATAACCAAACCAGCCAATCTGGCCGACCCAGCCCAACACAGCCCAGACTAGCCCAGTAGTGCACACCCCGCGAATCATTTTCTTTACCCACTCTCGCACCCACCAACTCACTAACAGAAGGGACCCGCTTCCACTCCTCTCTCTCGCTGACAACCGCGGCCCACCCGAGCATCGTCGTCTCCACCCCCCACGACCTGTTCGTCCCCAAAATTGACGCGGCCGTTTCCTGTTGATTACGCAGCTTAAATTCGCGTTAAGGCACGAGTGATTCTCGCTCGCGAGCAGGCTACATAAACCCCCTCTGCCCCCTCTCTCTTCTCCCCCAAACCCCAAGCACAGAACGCCCCCAGGCTGCGCACATTGCTCTCTGCAACCCCGCCGCCTCCGACGAGCTGCCGCAGCAATTCCGGCCACCTCCGACCACCCCTCTGCCTCTGCTTCACACAAACAGACTCCACTTGATCTCACGCATCTCCTAACACTCTTGGTTTGCCCGCGGGTGACCCAGAACGTCGGCTACGCAAACAACTGACCGCCACCGTCT
Organism: Avena longiglumis; assembly: GCA_030063025.1. NCBI lineage: Eukaryota > Viridiplantae > Streptophyta > Magnoliopsida > Poales > Poaceae > Avena > Avena longiglumis. Next base: position 308,595,146 of record CP125976.1, on the reverse strand, counting down.
CCAGCTTCAACTCCGGCGAGCTCCAGCGGTAAGTCCAGACCGCCCCGAACCTTGTCTTTCACGCACACATCTTCGCCATGGTCTTCTGCATCTGACCACATCCTCCGTTTGCCTCCTAGTGATCCACAACGTCGCCTTCGACCTCGAGCAGAGCCACCGTTGCCAGATCCAACTCCGGCGAGGAATCCACCGCAACTCCGAGCGCCCCTTGCCGAACTGTCCACAAGTTGAGCATCCCCACGTCCTTGCGGTCTCGGTGAGTACCTCCCCTATCCTCCTAGTGACCGGTACCGCCGGCGCCGCCACCGTCTGGTCGTCGCCGCCGCGCGCAGCCGCTAAGCGCCGCCAGATTTTGGCTTGGTAATTTAGGCCGTTGGATCTGTATCGTAGGGCTAGGATAGAATTTTAAACGAAGGGGTAGGCGCGCATCTGAGCCGCCAGATCCCACTTAGATCGTGCGGTCCGCAGGACCCGATCCAACTGCGATGCAGCGCCAGTGAGGCTGCGACACGTGGCTAGGGATAATTCAAAAACAGAAATTTGAATCAGATTTAGATCCAAACTTCAAACAGCTATAACTTTTGAATGCCACGTTGGAATTTTACAAACTTTATACCGCTGGATTCAGTGAAACAAGACCTTTCTGAATATCCAATGTGTTTAACAAATAGTAACCGTTAAAATGACTTTATTTGTGGAAACATGTTTAAGGCTATTTTGAGTATAGATTTAGTATAGTAATTTGTTTTGGTGTCAAATAAGTTTAGTTGGCAAACTTGTGACTGGTTAAGTTTCTGTAAACATGTGCATGCTTGGTAGAATTTTCAAAATCACCACTTGGTAAATTCTTGCATACATGCATTCATATTATTTTTTTGATTTTATATAATTGTGTGTAATTGGATGCTATAATTTTGTGTAGATTTTGCTAGTGATTGTGATTGTGAAGAGTGCAGCTCTCCCCACTACCAAGGCAAGTGATATTTTCATGAATATTTCTATCCTATGTTTTGTACTAGCATTAGATATTTTGCTAAGTCTTGCATGCTATTTTTGCCTAATGCTAAGTTGGGAAATCCTAAGTAGTGTAGAATTGTAGAATTGCTAAGGAATTTTCCTAAATTAAGTTATCTTACCATGCTTAGCCTAGCTATTTAGCAAACAAGGGTTGGTGAAAATCTATACTTACTATAATGAAAATATTTCTAAGTCATGAGACTTATGCTTTCCTAATAAAACAACTAAGTCAAATGAAACTCCTGGTTGGGATGATAGGTTGGAACGCGTCCATTTGACTAAGGAAAGGCTTCTGAAAGGTCATGTCTTGGGAAACCAAGTCTGGTGGGAAAAGTGCACAACCTCTGCAGATGGAAAACCTAAGTACTTAGCCTAGTCCAAGGCAATGGACAAATTGAGCATCAAGACATGGAAGCTACAAGAATCTCATCACTCCAACTTCTAAGTAAAAATTGTGGGAGAACAAGGGTGAAGGACCCCAATGTCTATTGGTGGTTTCTTGGGAAGTTTTGATAAAGAAAAACTTAGTGATTTCAACTAATAGGTAAAACCTATTTTCAAGCAAAGCAAGCCAAGCTACACTTAGCCAAATGCATATAGTAATATAGTCCACTTAAAATATACTAAGGTATCACTTGCCAATACTATTCAAAAGTATTGACCCTCTGTGGCTGTAACTTGTGATGTTGCAGGTTACTCCGATGATGAGTAGGAGTCATGAGTCTACACTCAACATGCTTGCCTGTGGCACATGAAGATGAAGACTTATGTTTATTTACTTATTCCTTGAACTCTTGTATTAGGCCTATGGCCCTGAGTTGTAAAAGACTATGTTTTATCTCTGGAATGAATGTAATAAACGACCTTTGTATCTGTGTACTTCATCTTAAACTGTGGATGCTAGCATTGATTCAGGGACTAGCATTGCAATCACAGGGATCCTTTCCTTTATAAAGGAGGGGTCTAACAATGTATCAATGGTAAAGATTGGACTGGGGTCCATAGTTCACTAGATGTGCTCTCCTTAGATAAACAACATGGCATGAAGGGTAAACAAATTACAACGGGGCAACTGACAAGAACTGGGCAAGGCATAACAATGCAAGTACTAGTCAGATAGATCCTATGAGATTCAATTGGGCAATACAACAAGATACATAGACAGCCATCCAACTGCATCTATGACTAGAAGTCCACCTTCAGGTTATCATCCGAACCCCCTCTAGTATTAAGTTGCAAGCAACAGACAACTGCTTTAAGAAAAGAGTGTAAGGTAAATAGTCCACATGTTCCATGAACAAGAGACTGTTGTTTTCTCCCTAGTAGCAACAACACATCTACAACCGAAGAGATTTCTTTCACTTCCCTTGGAAACTAGAGGCATGAACCCACTATCGATCATAAATACCCCCTTTTGGAGTCACTAGCAGCTACTTGGCCAAGATAGCTACTAACAACGGAGAGCATGCAAGATCACAAACAACACAGGCATGATAGAATCATAAAAACAAAACCATTAATCAAAGCAACATAATAATCTCAATAACCATCGGATCCTCGCAAACAGAACATGCATGATTACTAATAGATTAGATCTTGATCATGAACGGAGCTCACAATATCTATACATGAAAGCACAAAGTAGGGGATACAACCATCTAGTTACTACATGGACCCATAGTACAAGGTGGAACTACTCACGCATCATACCGGAGAGAAGGCCTCCGGGATGATCTACCCTCCGGCACGGTGCCGGGAAGAAATTCAGATCCCCACGATCTAGGGACGACGGTGGCGGCGGCCACAGAAGGTTTCATGGAATATTGATCGGGTACTTAGGGTTTCTTCATCGGGGGCTTCTTATAGGCGAAGGGGGAGGTCGAGGAGGTGGCCAGGGGCCCCACACCCTGCCTATTTCGTGGGGCAGGGCCCACCCATGCCTAGGGGGATGTGTCATGTCCTGGCACGCCTCTCCGTCTCCCATATAGACTTATTGTTCCCAACGGAAAGTAATTGACTTTGACTTTTGTCCCGTCCAATTCCGAGAATATTTCCTTACTAGATTTTCTGGAACCAAAAACAATAGAAAACAGGCAAATGACACTGTGGCAACTTGTTAATAGGTTAGTACCGGAAAACGTGTAAAAAGCACCTCAAAGTGTAGACAAAGCAAAGCAAAGTAGATAGTAAGCAAGCATGGAACATCAAAAATTATAGATATGTTTTCAACGTATCAATGGTAGCCCCATTAGGACTTGACCTCTGTGTTGCGTTCCTCAACGCACTAGCCTTTTTGCTGCTACTCCTCGGCGTGATATCCTTCCTCCTTCCCGTCACGGGTGTTGACACTTGCGTGTCGGGATCATTCCCTGACCTCTGTGGCCTGTTCCTCTTCGAATTAGCCCTTTTGCTACCACTATTGGGTGTCTTATCCTTCGCGCCGACATTATTGCTGGACCTCTACGGCTTGTTCCTCTTCAATCTAGCATTTTTGCCACCAGTATTGGGTGTGTTATCCTTCGTTCCGGCATTATTGCCTTACCTCTGCAACGTGTTCCTCTTCAATCTAGCATTTTTGCCGCCACTATTTGGTGTGGTATCCTCCGTGCGAGCCACCTTAGACTTTTTGATGCTGCTCCTGGGTGTGTTGACCACCGTTCTGGCTCTCTTATCTTTTTTGCTTCTACTATTTAGTGTTTCATTATGACTGGATCTTAGGGGTGTACTCTGCGACATGGTAACTTTTTTCCTGCAACTCTTGGGTTTCCTCTTCTCTACCATGGTCTGCTTGGTGATGGCCTTCTTCATGGTGCTCTTTCTAGGGATGCTCTTCCTGCTCCTCTTTATGTTGCTCCCCTGTAAGTCTCTCCTCTGTTCGAAGCTACTGTCACTCGAACATCCATGAGCAAGGCTATCCATCAGGTCAATCATGTTTTCTACAAGTTCGTCTTTATCATTGTCGACCTCAAATTCCCTTCCAACCGTTAGCAGGAACGCAAACAGGTACAATTCATGTCTATGACCCATCCTACTTAACGATACAACTAAATCACTAGAACTTGCACTTGTATAGGATTTTCGTTGTTGTAAGCAAAAAAAATGCCAAATGTGCTTCCTGGGAGGACCCCCACGCCACCTTCTCACGTAATGCTACTATTAGTTCAAATATCTGTACCACTTCAGGATCATATGTGCCAACAATTACATCAATGTCATTGACGAAGTTTTCTTTGCCATCATCTAATTTTGCAGTGAATTCTCGACACCGATACAAAAGTGTACCTTGCCATCAACAGTTTCCTCAGGACCGAAACCACCAAGAGGTTCGATGACAGTATCACCAGTAGCTGGAGTAGCCTTGGTGACAGAATCAGCAGGAGGAGCAACACGAGTAGTATCAGTGTCTAGACCATGGGCTTGCTCCTCAAAAATAGGTCTTTGAGTAGCCGCAACAGCAGCAGCACACTGAAATTCACCATGGGTTCGAGGAAGACCAGCACCCAAGATAGTTGTTCTAGAAAAAACAACAGCGGGGCGGCCTCCCGAAGCCTTAGTTTGCCCAACAACAGCAGGGATTGGGTCAATAGCATGATGAGCAATAACACCAGCAGATTCCACAACAGCGGGGTGGCCTCCCAAATCCTTAGTTTGCGCAACAGTAGAAGGGATTGGGTCAGTAGAAGGCTGAGCAACAACACCAGCAGATTCCACAATAGCGGGGCGGCCTCCCGAAGCCTTAGTTTGTGCAACAGCAGCAGAGATTGGGTCAGTAGCAGGCTGAGCAACAACACCAGCAGATTCCACAATAGCGAGAAGTCCTCCCAAAGCCTTAGTTTGTGCAACAACAGCAGGGATTGGGTCAGTAGCAGGCTGAGCAACCACACAAGCATATTCCACAACAGAAGCACGAACTGCATCCATAAAATGATTTTGCACCACGGCAAAATGGGCACTCCTACAAGGAGGTTGCGCTGCAGAAGCATGGCGTAGATGACGAACCACATTTTTCTTAACAGTAGCGGGGCTTCGAGTTAGACCCCCCTGAGCTTGAATAGAAGGGAGACTAGGAGTGGAAGCAGATACAACATCAAGTATTCTACAATCCAGGAGAAACATTCGAGCCCTCATACACCATTTCAGCAACCCGGATATCTGACTGTCACGCTTTATAGTAACCTTGCTACCTTGTTCATTCATTAAGCTGAACCATGCAGTCTGCTTTGACCACATTTCAATATGTTTAAGCAAAGCAGCAAACATACCAGGGATAGTGCAAATCTATGCCGGTGCTTCTTTAATCGCGACACAATTACCATAATTCCACTTGCCTTTCCCATTTGCAAATTTAGGTTGGTAGCCACCGATGCGAACCGAAACCATGCAAGGGGTCTCTGGGGGGCCCTAGTTGATAGAAATTTGGGGGCAAAAAATAAGAACTTGATTGTCAGCCTTCGGCTAGCAAACAATTCTAGGTTCATGAAGGGAATATGCCCGAGAGGCAATAGTAAAATGGTTATTATCTTATTCCTTGTTTATGCTAAATGTTTATTTTGCATGCTATAATTGTATTAATCGGGAACAATAATACATGTGTTTTTAGAAAACAAATAAAGAGTTCATATTTATGCCTCTCATATAAACTAGCTCGTTGATTAACAAGATGATCAAGGTTTCCTGATCATGGAAATTGGATGTTTTTAATAACGAGGTCACAACATTGGTGGAATGATGTGATGAACATTCATCCAAAGTATAGTAATAAAATCAAAGTCATTATGTTTAAATTGCTATAACATCGTTACAAGTAACTTTAGTTCTTAGACCATGAGATCATGTTAATCACTAACACATGAAGAGTACCTTGATAAGATCAAACGTCACACCATAACAGGGTAACTATAAAGGTGGGTTTAGATACTCTGATAGTGTTATGTAGAGGCTCATGGATCAAGAGTGGGATTTGTCCATCACGATGATGGAGAGATATACTTTGGGCCCTCTCGGTGAATCACATTGATATAGCTTGCAAGCAAGTGATGGAAATCACTAGAATGTTATCACGGGAACAAGAAAAGGGTACATGTCGGTAATGATATCAAACTAGGTATGGGTATACCGATGATCGAATCTCGGACATGTAAAATATCTCGATAAAAAATGATTTAGTTACAATTTTAAAGGTTGACACGATCACAAGAAGTCATCGTTGAATATGTGGGAGTCAGTACAGATCTCTAGGTCTCGCTGCTGATTATTGATCGGAGAGGGGTCTCGATCATGTCTGCATTATTCGTGAACCGTAGGGTGACACACTTATGGTATACTAACACCATTTGGAGAAAATAAGATGCCATAGAAAGAATATGAAAGCGCTGGAATTATTTCAATGGAAACCAGAATTGTTTTCGGTGAAATTGCTGAAACTGGTTCTGCATGTGAAATTGAAATGTTGCATGGGGTTTGTGAGACCCCGTATTTACGGTCCGAGAATCCCCGTTATGCCTGCAATTCATGTTCCCATGATCAATGAGCCGTGAACATAACCGACGAGTATCATTACAACATCTAGAAAGTAGCGAGTACAAAACTTACATCATTTCCATTATGGTGATTTCAATCATCAATAGAGGAAGTCTTCATTCGCAGAGCCCATGTCAAGCATTAACCTACATGCGAATTACTGGGAAGACGGCCTAGCTCGCATAGACGTCAGCATCTCCATCATTTCTCTCAATTCTCTGAAAGTCTGGCCAAGTAAATAGCCAGGGACAATGCCAATGAGTACTTTTAATGTACTCGCAAACCACCATAATAGAACAATAAGAAAGGATATGCAATATGGTTGTGGTAGTAGGAGGGCTCCATAAGGGGTTCTTTTATAAAATAGTTTCTCTTGTAGATATAGCATGTCTATATCTTCACTGAAAACTTCTGTAAAAAATTTTGGAAATATTTTTAATTGTTTTAGAAAACACTAGGATTGGGTCACCCATTTGTTTTTCCTTCCTGTCATCGCATGACCAAACTCCTTTCCTTCCTTTTCGACCATCCCATGGTCAAAACATTTCCAAATCCATTGATTTTCCAAAGTCCTTTTTGAAATCAAAACCAACACCACTCTACAATAGTTTTTCCAACCCGTCCATAACCGTTGAAATAGCTATTCGAATAGATTTATACTCTATAGAGGTTGCACACTTTACCCACACCATCCGGGTACCCCTGCCCTAATCTACACCGATCGTGGATCGAGTAACCTTCAAGACTCTCAAGATGTTTACTCCAATATAAGTGCCTACCATATGAGTGCTGCTCCCCTCAACACCGGGATTCCCTATATAGTTCACAAGCCAAGCCGAGCGCTTTTTCCATTGTGACGAGTGTGCGCTTTGAATGAGGGGCTCATAGTAACGCGTGGTGGCTCGTATACCCTTAGTTCCTTCTCTCGATCGATGTTTTACATGGACCGTTTTTCAAGAGAAGACCCACCCTCCAGGGATTTATACCCCCTGTAGTAGTTGTGAGGCAACTTATACCAAAGTAAACAAACATCAAATCCAGCCCCGTCCCATTCCAGGGTAATGTGGATGCACAGGTTAAGTTGTTATAGCTAAAGATGCAAAGAACCGGGTGCTTTTTCGTAAACATTTGTCCTCCTCTTTCTTCAACACTTTTAAAATAAAAACCTTTTTACATTATAAAACTTCTCTTCATAGGTCAAACCTCACCAAGGTATCCTCATAAATTCCTTTGTAAAATTTTCTGAGTTCTCCCCATCCCATAGTTTTGGTTCGGCTAAAACGGGGTTTCCAAAGGGGTATGCTGTTATCCACTATCTACCATACTAGGAGCTAGTAGGTGTCAACAAGGGGATTGTACTTGGTAGTACAAAGGTGTAATAGTTTGTGTCACATCCCAAAATTTTTAATCAAGATTATCAATTTCTAATCATCCAAGTTTAGGGCTATCAAAAACTTATGTTATTAAAATCAATATGAATGCATGTGTGTATGTGATGAATGCATGAATTCTTGTATTGCCATGATTGATTGCTATGAATGGCAAGGATTGGTTTAAAGATGAAAACAACATCATCTAAATCATTTCCAAGCAGAATCAAAAAAGAGAAATTCAAAAATGAGATATATGAGCAAATGGTCATTTTGACCAAAGTTAACCACTAGACCACTTTGAGTGTTTCTAGTCCAAGTTTTCTAACAGAAACAAATCCAATTCTTTTCACCCCTTGCTAGAACAAGTAAAAGTGAACCCAATCCCACCTTACAAACCAACAGAAACAGATTTCAAATCTATTCAAATGACAGTTCAAACTTGAATCCTTAATAGGTACTAAGATCACCATTTCTCAAAAACCACTCAAACCAGTTCACATTGACAAATCCAAGCAACCATATACTATCAACTATGTGACCAGAGTAATCACCAAATTTCATTCAAACATTTCAAACTTAAATTCTTGCGGCCATTTCATCAAACAGTTGGTGAGCACAGTAAACATTGCCTAACTTCTACTGTTTATGATCAAAGCCTTGTCCAATTCTTGTCTCCCATTGCTCACCCTTGTCTCCCCCAGTGAGCACACAAGCATTGAACAATATAGAACCCTACCCTTGCACCAGTGCTGAGCCAACTGAGCTCCACCCTGCCAGCCGACCATGGCTAGCTAGCAGGAGGCAGCGCCGCGCCCGTTCACCATGTCCAAGAGGCAGCTGACCGTCCAACGCCACCCCCTGTCCAGCCCTCACACGCAGCCAGGCCCTGAACCACCAGCCCGTTCCGACCAACCTGGACCGCCCCTTGCCGCGCCATTAAGTCCTTGAGCATCGCCAGGAGACCGCGCACCGGCCTACACCCTCCTCCATGCCATTAGCTCGCTGTACCGCCAAACCCGTCAAGCTCTGCCCATGTTGCACTGCCTCTCTCCCTCGGATATAAAAGGAGGCCTCCTCAGCCCCAATTCACCACACCATTTCACTCCCCACCTATCACAAAACCTCCCACACCTCATCCCGGAGCAAGGCAAGCTCCGCATCGCCGGAATTTCACCAGAGCCCGCCGATGTAGAAGGAGAAGGGAGCCATTGATTGGAGCCTCCCCAAGAGACGTCGTGACCACCGTTCGAACCGTCGTCATCGACAACGTCGTTTGTCCCCCACCGTCGCATTAGGGTTTAGACCTCGCCTGAGCTGTTCATCATCGATGATGAACCCCAGCCGTTGGATTAGATTATAATCGTAGGGCCATAAATTAAGTAAGCCCGCGTGTTGCGCTGTGCGCAGTGGGCCGGCCCAGTTAGTTCCCGCGCGACCCAGTAGATTCAAATTTTGATTTTTCCATGTTAGTTCAAACTCTAGTTCTATCAGTTGATTCAAAAATCAATTCAGAGAGATTCACTGAACCAAATTGCATGAAAAAATTTTTTTTAGAAAGGTATTGAAAATAGTAATCCAAGCCCGTTGGATTCAAACCATTTGAAATTATAGATCACGTATAGTAAAAATAACAAGGCATAGACTTTTCTGCATTCAAACATTTTTCAAAAATCAACCATAAATGATTTTGAGTTGATTTCAACTCTCAAAAATCACATTTGACAAGATCTTTCTAAATATGTAAAAAAGAATAGGTTTACTTGCAGTAATAATGGACAAGTATTAAAATAATGCCCCATAGGCATTTCTAGTCACTTTAATTAATTAAAATAATAATGTGAAACCTTATTAAATTGTGACACCACTTTAAATCACATTCCCAAGTATTGAAATATGAGGTGATGACATAGTCAATATGATACCATATTTTAATTGGAGAATATTAAATCTTAAGTAGTTTTCATTTAGTAGAGATTACTTTTCCAAAATAAAATAAATAAGACTAAGTCTTTAATCCTTGTGATAATTGTGATGATGCTAGATCATCTAGTGTGAACCTTTGTGTGCTAAATAGAAGTAGTTAAGTATTGTTTGGTGATTGTGTACCTCATATTTATTTATAGACGCTAGTACCGACCAAGGATATGAAGAGGAAGGAGACTACTACGAAGAGGAAGCAGAGGAGAACTTCAACCACTGCACTACTAAAGGCAAGCTACTAACTAAGCAAGCCATCCTAGCAAGCTAACACTTGCATGATAACTATGCAAACTAGATGCCTTAGGCATATTTAGTTATACCACTTTATACCAAATCCTAGTTTTACTTGCAAGCTTTATTCTTTTATTTCTCTATCAAAGTTCTATATTACTTCTAGTTAGTATTTAGTGAGTTTTGGAAAGATATTAGAGGTAGCATAAAGAGCATAAAACTTGGCCTAAGTTAGATAGAACTAGATGTCATACTGAGACATGAGATTAGATTTGTATAAGTCACACTTGCTTAGCACCCCTCATTAGTGATTACCCCCAACTTTAGTGGCTAGTGCTAAGCATAAAACTTGATCAGTTTAGATGGGAATACTTGGTGAAAAGGTTTGAGTTGAGGCTACCTCGTTATGATTGTCCACATGTGCAGTTCCCAAGATGACAGATGGTCATGGTTGGGAGGCCAAACTCAGAGGGGAGGTGCCTATACTAGGGTGTGTAATTGAAAGGTTAGGATTGATTATCCGCATACTGAGTATAGTGATTCAGGATTGTTCCTAATGGATGTATCAAATGTTGTGGTGAAAGTGTACCACCTCTACAGAGTGTCAAACTATTCAAATAGACGCATCCGCGATTATGGACAGTTGGAGTAGTCATACTGTTCCGTCGTCAGATGATGCCAAAATGACTTGTGAAATGAATCATGGCTTTGACTTGACCACAACAGGGTTGTGAACATGAAAATTAAGTTCCCACTTAGGTGTTGTAAAACATTAAATTACTTTTCTTTACTTCTAAACTCAGTTAGAGATAAACCTTGCTTTTTGCAAATAAACCTAGAGCTTAGGATTCCTACTTGAACCACTTTACTTGTTAGTGATAGTTTGCCAGTACTTAAAGAGTACTCATGGTTTTGTCCCTGGCTATTCCTATGGCCAGACTATGAGGAGGACTACCAGGATGATGGACAACAGGAAATCTATGACAACTAGGATTCTCCCATCGTCAACATTGCCTGTGACCCTGAAGATGGAGCTTCGCCCATGCTACCGTTATTACATTATTCCATTGTGTTGATTGTATTAAGACTAGATCATGAGATCCTTTATTTTTAAGACCTTTATTATGGTTTGTAATGGATGATAAACTATGGTGCCAATCTGTTATGTCTCGCAAAAAAGGTAATCCTGGGATTGCGATGTATGGCATAATAGGCATCTGGTATTAAAAAGACGGGTGTTGAGAAGTTGGTATTAGAGCCATCCTGAGCATAGGAGACCCTAGTTAGAATGTACACTTGAATCAAAAACTTAGTTTCAAAACAAAAGAAGTGAGTATTTATGAAAACCTATTGTCATTCTTATCACTTAGATTCTTTCATGAATATTCATGTCCTTCAAAAATTCCTGCAAACCTACATAAAATTTGACACACTTGATCACTCTACTAACTTACTAATCCTACAATCTTATAGATGGAGGTGAAGTATAGAAAGTTCTACCAACTGGGCAATGGAGGAAAGCTCATATTTGAGCGCTAATTGGAAAAAAATCTCGGAACTTCTTGAGCACCCGCACCCCGAGTTCTTGGGAGCACAGATCAACGATCAACAAGGAGGAGAATTACAATGGCTGATTGTTGACAATCTTAGAGGCAAGATGGAGGCACCCACCTCAGAGGGAATCCAATTCACCTTAAGTAAAAATAACTAGCTAGATAGACTCGCCAGGGCTATGCAGGAAGCTCTTGCCCGTCTGTGTGGGCAAAGCATCAATCAGATCAAGGGTACTCGCTTTGAGTACTATGCAAGGAATGATGCTATGGGACAGCCATTGGAGGTGCTACAGCATCACGTGGATCATCTTAGCTTCATGCTGTCTGAAAGGAAGGAGTTGGACAACTCCCGCGCATACGCCAACCACAACTATGCCATTGCAGTCAAGAAGGACCAGACCATTGCCATCCTTGCAAAGGAGCGCAAGACCTTTCGCCGTGTGCATGACAATAAGGGCCGCATTATTTCTCGCCTTCGACACAAAGTAACAGACTTGGAGGAGACCAACCATGAGCGGTACATGCAGCTTGAGGAGAGGGAGAATGCAGGAGAAGATATCCGTGGAGAACCCTACTCCTACCTCAGTGATGATGATGAGTACCTGGAGGACCAAGCCATGGACTTCCACACTGATTATGATGATGATTCCGCCTTCATTGATGATGATGATGAAGCCACCGATTCTGATGAGTAGTAGTACTTAAGCACTATCATAGTTGTGAGTTGTATCCGGTCCCATTATATCATAGTTTCATAGAATGGTTCTGAAAACCATATGTTACCTTAGTGTGGTGTGTTCTTGTATTGTGTTCTACGAATGAATGAATGAATGAATGAATGAATGAATGAATGAAAAGAAAGTTTCTAGTTAGCAAAACCAGAGTCAAAACTCAAAGTTTATAAACTTTTCAAAAAACAAAGCCATGAACCTTAGAAATTTCCCTCTTGTCTCATGATCTATCTCAATCTTCAGATGCCTCGCGGAGGAAGCAGTTCATCCCCGGACCCAATGCTACAAATCTTGCAAATGTTGGTCTCGGACCGTGAAGCTGAAAGAGCTGAACATAAAGCCAACCTAGCCACCGTTCAACACATAGCTCAGATGGCCAACAACAATAAAGGCCATGGAAACCAGGACAACCATGGATCCAAGTTCAAGAACTTTCAGAACACCAATCCACCCATTTTTAGTAAGTCTGAAGAGCCATTAGATGCAGATGACTGGATGCAGACCATGGAGAACAACTTAGAAGTCACAGGAGTGGAGGCCAATGAGAAAGTACTGTTTTCCACCCATTATCTGGCAGGAGATGCAAGAGCTTGGTGGAATAGCATTTGCACCATGAATGGAGGTCAGATGATGACATGGGATGAATTCAAATTCAAGTTCAGCAGAAACCATGTGCCACCGGGTTTAATCAAGAGAATGAGAGATGAATTCAGAGAATTGAAGCAAGGGAGGATGACAGTAGTTGAGTACCGTGACAAATTTTTGTCATTAGCTAGGTATGCACCAGATAAGATTGACACTGAAGCCAAGAAGAAGGAGCGATTCTTGAATGGTATGCATGATGAGATGTAGACGATATTAGTCAACATTCCTTTCACTGACATTGAAGCCTTAGTGGATTCTGCCATTCAGATTGAAGGCAAGATCAACCAAGCCAATGAGAACCGCAAGCGTCGAATGATGCATCAACCAGGAACCCACCATACCCCAAAGTATCACCCCAACCCGTCTGTAGGATATTCCCCGAGAAACAATAGACCCCCGATGACCCGTCCGAACTATCCCAACCATGGAGGAGGAAACCCAAGGTCCAGAGGAAACCATAAAAACAACCCCGGAAACTCCAACAACTTCAACCGTGCACCTCCAAGTTCAACCACAACAACAACACCAACAACACCAATACTGCCCCAAGGAATGGAAGCAATGTTGTGCGTGTTGTAGGAAAATACAAGTCTCAGGTTACTTGTTATTAATGCGGAACCAAGGGTCACTACTCCAATGAGTGTCCCAAGAAGCTTGCAGGAGCCCCCAATGTGAATGCCCTAGCTCAGCAACAGCGCCGTGTTCAGCCTGGAAGGAGGTTTCCCAAGGGAATTCGCTCAACCGCAATGGTCGTCTGTTTCACATGAATGCTGAAGAAGCCCAAGAAGCGCCAACTGTCGTGCTTGGTATGTTTTCTGTTAACTCAGTACTTGCAAGAGTGTTGTTTGATTCTGGAGCATCACACTCGTTTGTTACAGAAGAATTTGCATGCACTAGTAAGATTCAACCAACAAAATTGAAGCATGTTATGATAGTTCAAATACCTAGTTCAACCACCAAAGCTTGACAAATTTGCAAGGCCGTACCTATCAGAATCCATGGCATAGATTTTTATGCTAACCTAATAGTACTTGGAACCAAAGGTTTGGAAGTAGTACTAGGAATGGATTAGATGTTGAAACATAAAGGATTAATCGACTGTGCCAAGAAAGCCATAACCATGACTAGTACCATGGAATATCAGTAGAGCATGTATCTGAAACATTTCCCTGTCAATTCAAGTGCAACAAGAGTCTATCCCAACCAACCATTGACCAAGTCAGAGTAGTCCGTGAATTCCCCGACGTATTCCCAGATGTATTGACCGGTATGTCCCCAGATCGGGATATCGAGTTTATCATTAAACTAATTCTTAGAACTGGACCCATAGCTCAGAGACCTTATAGCATGAATCCGTCTAAATTAGTGGAGCTGAAGAAGAAACTTGATGCTATGCTGGAGATAGGTCTGATTCAACCAAGTGCATCGCCATGGAGATCACCTATTTTGTTTGTGGATAAGAAAGATGGAGGTAACCGTTTGTGCACAGATTATCGGAAGCTGAATGATGTCACCATTAAGAACAAGTACTCATTTCCAAAGATAGAAGAACTTTTTGTCCAGTTAACTGGTGCCAAAGTGTTTTCTAAGGTTGATCTTATAAATAGTTCTCATCAACTCAAGATTCATGTAGAGGATATTCCAAACACTGCCTTTACCACCAGATACGGATTGTATGAGTACACTGTAATGTCTTTTGGATTAACCAATGCCCCCGCTTATTTCATGAACCTCATGAATAAGATTTTTATGAACTTCCTGGATAAGTTTGTCGTTGTTTTCGTCGACGACATTCTGATCTACTCCAAATCAGAAGAAGAACATGAGCTACACCTAAGGACCATCCTTCAAACCCTTAGGGAGCATCAGTTGTATGCCAAGTTTAGCAAATGTGAGTTCTGGTTAATGGAAGTAGGATTCCTCGGACATATCGTGTTGGCAGGAGGAATTGCTCTCGACCCTGCCAAGGTTAAGGATGTGGAAGAATGGCAAGCCCCGACCACTCAAACCCAAGTTTGTGCATTTCTCGGTTTAGCGGGATATTACCGCAAGTTCATAGAAGTATTTTCGAGCATCGCAAGACCCATGACCCAATTTTTTAAGAAAGATAAGAAGTTTGAATGGACGGACAAATGTGAAGCAAGTTTTCAAGAGCTCAAGAAGAGATTGATCTTAACCCCAATCTTGATTATGTCGGATATCACAAAGCCTTTTGATGTGTTTTGTGATGCATCCAAGATTGGTCTCGGATGTGTGTTAATGCAAGAAGGCAAAGTCATATCCTATCTATCCCGACAACTGAAGCAGCATGAGCAGAATTACCCTACCCATGACCTCGAACTAGCAACCATATTTGAAGACTTGAAGACATGGCGGCATTACCTCATGGGTAACCGCTGTGAGATTTATTTGGATCACAAGAGCCTAAAGTATATTTTCACCCAGAAGGAGCTAATCAAGGACTATGACCTTGACATTCACTATCACCCCGGTAAAGCCAATGTGGTAGCAGATGCTCTTAGTAGATTGCCGTGTCTCTTGAACACCATGATTCTGAAAGAGCAACCAAGTTTACACAAAGAGTTGGAAGATTTTAGAATGGAGCTAGTAAGTGAAGGATTTTTGGCTAGCATAGAACTTCAACCTACTTTGATCAGTCAGATCAAGGAGGCGCAGAAAGGAAATGCTAGTATCAACGGAATCAAATATTGTATAGGTATAGGGAAGGTACCCGGATTCATCGAGGATGAAGAAGGAGTTTTGTGGTACAAAGGACGTATCTGTGTACCAGTAGATTTAGATTTGAAGCAAGCTATTTTGAGAGAAGCCCATGATACTCTTTATTCTATCCACCCTGGAGGAACCAAGATGTATCAGGATTTGAAGGAGCAGTTTTGGTGGCATAAGATGAAGAGAGAAATCCGAATCTACATAGCCAAATGTGATATCTGTCATAGAGTCAAAGCAGGACATCAGAGACCCGCATGACTTATGCAACCATTGCAGATTCCGGAATGGAAATGGGATTCTGTACGAATGGATTTGATCGCTGGTTTGCCTACATCTAGTAGGGGAAATTACTCTATCTAGGTCTTAGTGGAGATACTGTCCAAAGTCGCTCATTTCTTACCAGTCAAGACCACTTATCAAAGTTCGAAGCTAGAAGAGTTGTACATTGATAGAATAGTTATTTTGCATGGAGTCCCCAAGAACATTGTGTCCGATCGAGGAACCCAGTTTACCTCGAGGTTTTGGAAGAAAGTCCAAGAAGGATTAGGAACATGACTGGATTTCAGCACATCTTATCACCCTCAGACCGATGGACAAACGGAGCGAGTAAACCAAATACTTGAAGATAGGTTGAGAGCTTGTGTGCTGGAATATGGATCAAAATGGGAAGACTGTCTGCCTTTCACAGAATTTTCACACAACAATAGTTATCAAGCCAGTTTGCAAATGGCCCCATTTGAATTTATGTATGGAAGGAAGAGTCAGATTTTCGGACCCGACATCCTACAAGAAGCCGAAGAGAAAGTTCACAAGATCCGTGAGCATATTAAGACCGCCCAATCCCGACAGAAGAGTTATGCCGATAAGAGACGTCGAGACCTAGCCTTCAATATCGGAGATTTTGTGTATCTGAAAGTATCACCCTTGAAAGGAATGCAATGTTTCCAACTCAAAGGAAAGTTAGCCCCCAGATACATCGGACCCTTCAAGATTTTGAATCTCCGAGGAGAAGTATCATATCAACTGGAACGGTCGAAAGAGATTTCAGCCATGCATAATGTGTTTCATATCTCGTTACTTCACAAATGCCTAGAAGTCCCGGAGAAGACCGAAATTTTCAAGAATATTGATCATCGAACCATAGAGATCAACGAGGACCTAACATATCCCGAAGTACCCATTCGTATTTTGGAAGAAGCCTTCAGAACCACCAGAACCCGGAGTATCAAGTTTCTCAAGATCCAGTGGAGTAACCACAATGAAGAAGAAGCTACCTAGGAGCGAGAAGATTACATTAGGATTGAGTTTCCGGATCTCTTTAAATCTAGTTTTCAAAGGGGTATGGTGTTATACACTATCTACCATACTAGGGGCTTGTAGGTGTCAACAAGGGGATTGTACTTGGTAGTACAAAGGTGTAATAGTTTGTGTAACATCCCAAAAATTTTAATCAAGATAATCAAGTTCTAATCAGCCAAGTTTAGGGCTAACAAAAACTTATGTTATTAAAATCAATATGAATGCATGTGTGTATGTGATGAATGCATGAATGCTTGTATTTCCATGATTGATTTCTATGAATGGCAAGGATTGGTTTAAAGATGAAAACAACATCATCTAAATCATTTCCAAGCAGAATCGAATAAAGAGAAATTCAAAAATGAGATATATGAGCAAATGGTCATTTTGACCAAAGTTAACCACTAGACCACTTTGAGTGTTTCTAGTCCAAGTTTTCTAACAGAAACAAATCCAATTATTTTCACCCCTTGATAGACTAAGTAAAAGTGAACCCAATCCCACCTTGCAAACCAACAAAAATACAGTTCAAATCTATTCAAATGACAGTTCAAACTTGAATCCTTAATAGGTATTAAGATCACCATTTCTCAAAAACCACTCAAACCAGTTCACCTTGACAAATCCAAGCAACCATATACCACCAAGTATGTGACCAGAGCACTCACCAAATTTCATTCAAAAATTTCAAACATAAATTATTGCAGCCATTTCATCAAACAGTTGGTGAGCATAGTAAACACTGCCTAACTTCTACTGTTTGTGATCAAAGCCTTGTCCAATTCTCGTCTCCCATTGCTCACCCTTGTCTCCCCTAGTGATCACACCGGCATTCAACAAGCTATGACCCTACCCTTGCACCAGTGTCGAGCCAACCGAGCTCTCCCTTGCTAGCCAAACATGGCTAGCTAGCAGGAGGCAGTGCCACGCCTGTTCACCAAGTCCAGGAGGAAGCTAACCGTCCAATGCCACCCCCTGTCCAGCCCTCGCACGCAGCCAGTCCATGGACCACCCCAGCACAGCCGTGCCCTTTGCCTCTACGCCATTCTGAGAGCATGCCAGAGCGCCGCGCCTGACACGCATGTACACACCATGCCTTGCCCTCGCTTCCCGTGCCTGCAATCACCGCGACACCAGTAACCTCCTAGACATCCCCATTCGCCGCTGTGCGACCCATAGCCCCCGTGCGTCCTCAAAACCACCGTTGGTGCCGCCTAGAGCACCAGCCCATTCCGAACAACCTCGACCACCCCTCGCCACGCCACTAAGTCCTTGAGCATCTCCAGGAGATCGCACACCAGCCTACACCCTCTGCCATGCCACTAGCTCACTGTACCACTGACCCATTGAGATCTTCCCATGCCACATTTCCTCTCTCACTCGGCAATAAAAGGAGGCCTCCCCAGCCCCAATTCGCCACACCATCTCACTCCCCACCTCTCACAGAATCACCCACACCTCTCCCTGGAGCAAGGAGAGCTCCGCATTGCTGGAATTTCACCGGAGCCTGCCGCTGCAAAAGGAGAAGGGAGCCGTTGATTGGAGCCGCCCCAGGAGCCGCCGTGACCAACGTTCGAACCGCCATCGTCGTTCGCCCCCAACACCGACCCTAGCTGGAGCCCTAGTGAGCCTCACGTGACCCCCACCACCGCGTTAGGGTTTAGATCTCGCCGGAGTTGTTCGTCGTCGATGATGAACCCCAGCCATTGGATTATATTGTAATCGTAGGGCCTGGATCGAAGGATACCTCTTCGCATAATTAGAGTCACTGACAGATGGGGCCATCACTTAAGTCAGCCCGCACGCTGCGCTGTGCGTAGTGTGCCGGCCCAGTTAGTTCACGCGTGACCTAGTAGATTCAAATTTAGATTTTTCCATTTTAGTTGAAACTCTAATTCTATCAGTTCATCCAAATTGCATGAAACCAATTTTGTTAGAAAGTTATTGAAAATATTAATCCAAGTCCGTTGGATTCAAACCATTTGAAATTATATATCACCTATAGTAAAAATAACAAGGCAGAGACTTTTCTGCATTCAAACATTTTTGAAAAATCAACCATAAATGCTTTTTAGTTGATTCCAACTCTCAAAAATCAAATTTGACAAGATCTTTCTGAATATGTAAAAAGATCTTGGTTTACTTGCAGTAATAATGGACAAATATTAAAAGAATGCCCTGTCACATCCCAAAATTTTCCAAATTTTGAAATGTGAAAAATAAATAAACAAAATAAATAATTGTTGAAATATAGGGTGAAAAGAAAATTTTTGATGGAAACATCAAAACCTATTTTGATCAAATAGAATCCTAAAAGGATTTAAAAAGATCAACAAATAATAAATAAAGTTATAAAAGTTGGAATCACCATTTTTGGATCTTTAAATAAAAAGATATGGTTTTTGAATAAGGACTATTTTAAAAGCCAAATTAAATTTGGCCAAGAAAATAAAATAGAATATTTTTGTTTGATAAATAGAATAAAGGATTATTTAAATAAAATCATGAGGATTTATTATATCCAATTTTTTTTTAGTAAAGGCTTTTTGCCATTTTAAATAAACATTAAAACCTATTAAAGTATTTTAAATTATATTTCAAAGTGTTGTATTTTTTAATAAAACCTACTGAAAAGGTTTTGGTAAAATTTAGATTTCAAATAGAGTTTTAAAACATATTAAATCCTATTTGAAATAAAGACTAATGTCTATTTATTTTTAATAATTAATAAACCCTAAAATTAATTATTCTGAATTTGACTTTAGAATATGTTAAATAACAGTATTAAAATCTACACAAAGTTTGGTGAAGGTTTGAATTCAAATGGATTTTGAATTGTTTGAATAAAAATCAAAACAGAAATTCAAAATATAAAAAGAAAAAGGTCTTGTATAAAAAAAAGAGAAACGAACCCAGCCCAGAACCAGGCCCAGCCCAGCAAAGTAGCCCACCTGCTCTCCACGCAGCGAACCGTTTTTCACTCAAAAACTCAACCGCGAAGTCACTGAACGCCCGGCCCCACACGCACCCTCTATCTCACAGACAACGCGGCCCCACGCTGTCAGCCTTCTCTCCCACCCGCGTCGACCGTTTCCCCATCGCTCGTCGCCATTCTGCCGCGATTCAATTCGCGTTAATTCGCGTTGATGGCTGGATTAATCTCGCCAGCGACCACGCACACTTAAGCGCCTCCCTTCCCTCTTCCATTTCCCCCATACATCGCCTCCCCTCTACGCCAGGCTGCCCCGAAATCCCGCTTGAACACCTTCGGCTCCGACGAGATCTCCGACCAAATTCAGGCAGCACCAACAACCCCTTTCCTCCCAGTCCACACATGTGTGCTCCCCATCGCCCCTGCATCTTCCAGCCGCTCGCTAGCCCGCGCGTTCACCAGAGGCTTAGCAGGGACATCACCAGAGCGCCACCGAGAACATCTTCAACTCCGGCGACCCTTCCCCGGTAACTCCGACCTCACCACTCCCTCTCAATGATGCTCTCATGATCGCAAATCTCTCTCGTGTCTAACGAACCCTCTTCCTCGCCTTCTTGTGCCTTGTAGCATCGGCTATGACCACGCCTGAGAGCACCCGACGCTTCCGCAAGCTTCGGCGAGCAATAACCGCTGTTCCAGTGCGCCCCTCGAGTAGCCGACCCCACCTTGAGCTTCATCGCAACGACGCGATCATGGTGAGCATCCTCTCCCTCCCTCGCGCGACCTAGTCCCTCGACAACCTCTCCGTCCGAGTGTGTGCCGCCGTCCGCCGTCGCCAGCGCCGCCAGTTCCTAGCAGGTGCGTTGTACCATTGGATCCTCATCGGGTGGCTCAGATTAGAACTTATCGAAGGGGTATGCATCAATCTATGTTGTGCGATTTAACTGAGATCCTGCGGCCAGAATAGCTCAATCCAAACGAAACGGTATCGTCCAATAGGATAGCGCCACGTGTTCAGAGTTTGTTTAAAACAGAAATTTTGATCTATTAGACATGCAAACTTGCAAAATTCATAACTTTTAATCTACACGTCCAAATTTTGCAAATTTTATATCAATGGAATCAGCAGAACAAGTACTTTCTAACCATGCACTTTGTTTAATGAATTGCTTCTATAAACTTAGATTTTTTTGCAGAAACTTGTGTATGCATAATTTGAATATAAAAATTGTTCTAAAAATAATTTTAAGGTGAAATCTTTGCTAAGTGGTTTTATTTGAACCTACTGACCATAGAAACTAACTTATGGATTTAAAATTGTATTTTGTGAAGCCAAAGAATAAATCTTTGAATAAGAGAATTTCTAGTCAAATAAAAATATTGTTTATGTGTTAAAAATAATTTTTGAGTACAAACTTTGGAAAATGATTTGAATTAAACTCTCCGACCCTAAACACCAAGTTTTGAGATTTAAAATATATTTGATGAACCCTATAAAATTATTACTTTGCTAAAAGGTGTTTCCAACAACATAAAATATCACTTTGGTATAAAATTGGTTTATGGGGTGAAACCTTTTGAAAATGGTTTTAATATTAAACACTTGACCTTAAAACACTAACATGTTGTGCTTAAAAGATATTTTAAAAACTCTAGGGATTATCATTTCGATTTAAATCATTCCTAGCAAAACAAAAATGATTTAAGTGGCCATTTTCACTAACTTGGATTCAAATGATTTTACCACTTTTGTAGATGACCTATATGAGCTTTAAAATGCTTAGAGCCTAATAGAAACCACCTTTCCAAATAAAACCATCTTTTGCATGCTTGCATGCATTGCCTTGTTTTTGTTATTTTATGTGGTGAATTGTTTGAATGATAGTTGAACATGTGTTTGCTTGATTGAATTGTAGTGAAGATTGAAGAGTGTGATATTTGCAAGATCAAGGAGTGAACCAATATTCTCTACTAAAAAGGCAAGTGACACTATCATCCATGTCCTACTATTTTCATTACACGTAGTGGATTTTTGTAACATGCATGATAAGACTACTATATTTCTAAGCTATGCTATATTCTATTAGGATATCCTTATATCTTCCTTAGTGAAAACATTGTAGTTGTAGTATGCTTAGCCCTGCTATATATTTGGGATGGGATACATGATATGATTATATGAAGTGTTGGAAAAATATATGTTTCATATAATAAAACAAGTACTCAATGAACCACCTGGGTGGAAAGAGGATACTCAAGTTTTGGACAAGGTGGCAACAGAGGGAACCATATTTATATGGATAACTTTTTGTATGCGCACTAAAATAAAACCACCCAAGGACTTAGAGATTGAACATGTTTCTCATAAAGTGGCTTCCGTGTACAGCCACATACTAAATGGGCTCTGGCTTAGTCAACTACATAGTGGAAGACCCATGCATTGGCATCTTCAGGTTAACTAGAATAGTGTAGGAAATATATCCCTACATTGGTGCCTGGTAGACAAGTTAGCATTGTGTATTGAGAGGACTCCTACGGAAAGACTTTGTCACATTCTCGATCTGCCGGTACTCCATTTTGGTGAGTACTTATCCAGCGGCCACTGGTGGCGTCAAGGCGAGATTATGTCATGTGGGAAAAGTGTACAACTTCTGTAGAAGATCAAAATTCTAAGTACTTAGCCGTGTCCCCGGTTATGGACAACTCTGAGCAACTAAGGCCTGAAGCTATGGAAGATCTCGACACTCCAAATTCTCAAAGTAAAACTTGATGGTGGCAACAAGGGATTAGAAGAACTTGGAGTTTTCCAAGGAGTTCAGAAAGATTTGACAAAAGATCAAAACTATTTTGAAAATATAGGATAAAACTATATTGCTTTCTGCAAATGAGCCTAAACCCTACTTAGCCAAATAAGCATGTAATGATAGGATCCACTTATTTCTACCTAGTAGTGAAACTTGCCAATACAATTCAAATGTATTGACCCTTGTGGCTGCAACTTATTATGTTGCAGGTTTGATTGATGTTAGTGAAGTGTGTTGAATAGGATTACAAGTCTACAACCAACATGATTGCCTGTGGCACTTTGAATATGAAGGACTCCCTGCTATAGTTATTTCTGCTGCATTGTAATGAGATAGCCAAATGAGCTATGTAAGATGTAATGAATTATTTTATTCCTGGTTATAAAGTTGTAATATGACCTTTGTTTCTTGATATTACATCTTAACTGTGGATGCTAGCTATTGATCCTAGGACTAGCATTGTAAACACAACGATCTCTACCTTATTAAAGGTTGGGACCTCTATAGATGGTATCAGAGCACTGTGTTGCCTGTAGGATTGTAACCCTAGGATTGGACAAAATCCCTTAGGAAAATAGGAGTTGGTTTTGTTCCAAAACTTATTTACAAACAATCTTGTAAACTCTTTCCTCAAACTTTTGGTTTTGAATTCTATACCTCTTCCTTTTTCAACTTGATGGACAAAACCTTCACCATGACCAAAGACTTCAACTTTAGTTTCACCAAGGATTTCACTAAGGACTACTAATGAGAACCAAGAGACATTAGATTGCCTACCAAAATCATTGATATCATGTTAGTGTATGGATCATATTGACCTATGAGGTATGACTATACTAAGTTAATTATTTCAAGAAAACTTGTTGTTTCCTTCAACTTATGAGTTAAGCTCATAAGTTGTTAAGTGAATACTTGCTTGTTAATTGTTTGATTGTTGGTTGAACTTGATTGTTTTGGGTGGTGTGTTAGAACATCTTTAGATCTATCCATCATTACTTATCCCAATCAAACCAACAGATGCCTCCTTGACGTGCCAATCCCAACCCAAACAACAACAATAACGTCACTCCCGAGATGCAACAGTTGATGACAGCTCAAGCTCAACTGATGCAGATGATGACGCAGTATGTGCCAAATCAGAAACAAAATCACAATAACAACAACAACAATCAGAGTGATCCTCCAGTACATGACATGCTCACCAGGTTTCTGAAGCTAGGGCCTGCAAGGTTCTCTGGAACAACTGATCCAATGGTAGCCAATGATTGGTTACGTTCGGTGAATAAGGACTTAGTGACTGTTGGCTGCACCAACGAAGAAAAAGTTAGTTTTGCAGCATATCTGCTTGAAGGACCAGCAACAACATGGTGGGACAACTTTCAGATCACCACTCCCCTTGAGGATGTGACTTGGGATATTTTTGAGGATGGTTTCCGTACAGCTCACATCTCATCTGGAGTGATGAACTTGAAGAAAAAGGAGTTTCACAATCTGAAACAGCGTCACCTCAGTGTGGCTAAGTACATTGAAGAATTCAACAATCTGGCATGCTATGCACCGGATGAAGTTCATACAGATGCTAAGAGGAAGGAGAAATTCCTCGAAGGACTTAATGATGAGTTAAACCTGCATCTGTCTGTTGCCTATGTCCCAACTTATCAATCACTCTGTGACAAAGCCACCATCTTGGAAACTAAGCTGAATCAAGTTGAGAACAGAAAGAGGAAACATAAACTCAAGTATCACTCAGGATCATCACAAAAGAAGCGTCCATTCAAAAAGAACAATGAAGATTCTGAACCACATCAGTATCACTACAACAACAATGGAAGTGATAATAATGGAAATGAGACTGACAATGGAGATGACCTTGGTTAGAACCAACATGACACTTTTAGGAAGAAAGACATTAGCCAGTTGCAGTGCTATAGTTGTAAGGAACTTGGAAACTATGCATCAAACTGTCCTGAGAAGAAAAAGAAAAAGGATGCTAAAAACTCCAATGGAAATGACTCCAATGTGACCCAGAAAGGACATGTGAACCACATTTACATGGATGGGAACCTTGAAGAGATAGAAGAAGTTTATGTCAGGAATTAGTTAACTCAGAAGAGTCAAATAAGGAATCCTTGTCTGGATATCAAGTGTTGAATCCATAGTCAAGTGAACCATCAATGTAACCCTATAAGACTTTCTTTTAAGGGTGGTAGTACCCTAGTTGCCTTGAAGCCAACTTGTAACCTCTAGCCTTCCCAAATATCGGGACGAGATTTCTTTTAAGGGTGGTAGCCTGTCACATCCCAAAATTTTCCAAATTTTGAAATGTGAAAAATAAATAAACAAAATAAATAATTGTTGAAATATAGGGTGAAAAGAAAATTTTTGATGGAAACATCAAAACCTATTTTGATCAAATAGAATCCTAAAGGGATTTAAAAAGATAAACAAATAATAAATAAAGTTATAAAAGTTGGAATCACCATTTTTGGATCTTTAATTAAAAAGATATGGTTTTTGAATAAGGACTATTTTAAAAGAAAAATTAAATTTGGCCAAGAAAATAAAATAGAATATTTTTGTTTGATAAAAAGAGTAAAGGATTATTTAAATAAAATCATGAGGATTTATTATATCCAATTTGATTTGAGTAAAGGCTTTTTTCCATTTTAAATAAACATTAAAACTTATTAAAGTATTTTAAATTATATTTCAAAGTGTTGTATTTTTAATAAAACCTACTGAAAAGGTTTTGGTAAAATTTATATTTCAAATAGAGTTTTAAAACATATTAAATCCTATTTCAAATAAAGACTAATTTCTATATATTTTTAATAATTAATAAACCCTAAAATTAATTATTCTAAATTTGACTTTAGAATATGTTAAATAACAGTATTAAAATCTACAAAAAGTTTGGTGGAGGTTTGAATTCAAATGGATTTTGAATTGTTTGAATAAAAATCAAAACAGAAATTCAAAATATAAAAAGAAAAAGGTCTTGTATAAAAAAAGAGAAACGAACCCAGTCCAGAACAAGGCCCAGCCTAGCCCAGCAAACTAGCCCACCTGCTATCCCCGCAGCGAACTGTTTTTCACTCAGAAACTCACCCGCGAAGTCACTGAACGCCCAGCCCCACACGCACCCTCTCTCTCACAGATAACGCGGCCCCACGCTGTCAGCCTTCTCTCCCACCCGCGTCGACCGTTTGCCCATCTCTCGTCGCCATTCTGCCGCGATTCAATTCACATTAATTCGTGTTGATGGCTGGATTAATCTCACCAACGACCACGCACACTTAATCGCCTCCCTTCCCTCTTCCATTTCCCCCATACATCGCCTCCCCTCTGCCCCCAGGCTGCCCCGAAATCCCGCTTCAACACCTTCGGCTCCGACGAGCTCTCCGACCAAATTCAGGCAGCACCAACCACCCCTTGCCTCCCAGTCCACACATGCGTGCTCCCCATCGCCCCCTGCATCTTCCAGCCACTCGCTAGCCCGCGCGTTCACCAGAGGCTCGGCAGGGACATCACCCGAGCGCCACCGAGAACATCTTCAACTCCAGCGACCCTTCCCCGGTAACTCCGACCTCACCACTCCCTCTCAATGAGGCTCTCATTATCGCCACTCTCTCTCGTGTCTAACAAACCCTCTTCCTCGCCTTCTTCTGCCTTGTAGCGTCGGCTACGACCATGCCTGAGAGCACCCGACGCCGCCAAAAGCTCCGGCGAGCAATAGCCGCTGTTCCAGTGTGCCCCTCGAGTAGCCGACCCCACCTTGAGCTTCACCGCAACCACGCGAGCACGGTGAGAATCCTCTCCCTCCCTCGCGCTACCTAGTCCCTCAGCAACCTCTCCGTCCGAGCGTGCGCCGCCATCCGTCGCCGCCAGCGCCGCCAGTTCCTCGCAGGTGCGCTGTAGCCATTGGATCCTCATCGGGTGGCTCAGATTAGAACTTATCAAAGGGGTATGCATCAATCTGTGCCATGCGATTTAAGTGAGATCCTTGTGGCCAGTATAGCTCAATCCAAATGAAATGGTACCGTCCAATAGGATAGCGCCACGTGTTCAGAGTTTGTTTAAAACAGAAATTTTGATCTATTAGATGTGCAAACTTGCAAAATTCATAACTTTTAATCTACACGTCCAAATTTTGCAAATTTTATATCAATTGAATCAAAAGAACAAGTACTTTTTAAACATGCACTTTGTTTAATGAATTTCTTCTGGAAACTTAGTTGTTTTTGCAGAAACTTTTGTAGGCATAATTTGAATATAAAAATTGTTCTAGAAATATTTTTAAGGTGAAATCTTTGCTAAGTGGTTTGATTTGAACATATTGACCATATAAACCAACTTATGGATTTAAAAATGTATTTTGTGAAGCCAAAGAATAAATCTTTGTATAAAAGCATTTCTAGTCAAATAAAAATATTGTTTGTGTTAAAAATACTTTTTGAGTAAAAACTTTGGAAAATGATTTGAATTAAACTCTCTGACCCTAAACACCAAGTTTTGAGATTTAAAATATATTTGATGAACCCTATAAAATTATTACTTGGCTAAAAGGTGTTTCCAACAACATAAAATATCACTTTGGTATAAAATTGGTTTATAGGGTGCAACCTTTTGCAAATGGTTTTAATATTAAACACTTGACCTTAAAACACTAACATGTTGTGTTTAAAGATATTTTACAAACTCTAGGGATTATAATTTTGATTTAAATCATTCCTAGCAAAACAAAAATGATTTAAGTGTCCAGTTTCACTAACTTGAATTCAAATGATTTTACCACTTTTGTAGATGACCTATATGAGCTTTAAAATGCTTAGAGCCTAATAGAAACCACCTTTACAAATAAAACCATCTTTTGCATGCTTGCATGCATTGCCTTTTTTTTGTTATTTTATGTGGTGAATTGTTTGAATGATAGTTGAACATGTGATTGCTTGATTGAATTGTAGTGAAGTTAGAAGAGTGTGATATTTGCAAGATCAAGGAGTGAACCAATATTCTCTACTAAAAAGGCAAGTGACACTGTCATCCATGTCCTACTATTTTCATTACACTTAGTGGATTTTTGTAACATGCATGATAAGACTACTATATTTCTAAGCTATGTTATATCCTATTAGGATATCCTTATATCTTCCTTAGTGAAAATATTGTAGTTGTAGTATGCTTAGCCCTGCTATATATTTGGGATGGGATACATGATATGATTATATGAAGTGTTGGAAAAATATATGTTTCATATAATAAAACAAGTACTCAATGAACCACCTGGGTGGAAAGAGGATACTCAAGTTTTCGACAAGGTGGCAACAAAGGGAACCATATTTATATGGCTAATTTTTTGTATGTGCACTAGAAGAAAACCACACAGAGACTTAGAGATTGAACATGTTTCTCGTACAGTGGCTTCCGTGTACAGCCACATGCTAAATGGGCTCTGGCTTAGTCGACTACATAGTGGAAGAACCATGCATTAGCATCTTCATGTTAACTAGAATTGTGTCGGAAATATATCCCTACATTGGTGCCTGGTAGACAAGATAGCATTGTGTATTGGGAGGACTCCTATGGAAAGAATTTATCACATTCTCGATCTGCCGGTACTCCATTTTGGTGAGTACTTATCCAGCGGCCACTGGAGGCGTCAACACGAGATTGTGTCATGTGGGTAAAGTGTACAACTTGTGTAGAAGATCAAAATTATAAGTACTTAGCCGTGTCCCCGGTTATGGACAACTTTGAGCAACTAAGGCCTAAAGCTATGGAATATCTCAACATTCCAATTTCTCAAAGTAAAACTTGATGGTGAAAACAAGGGATTAGAAGCACTTGGAGTTTTCTAAGGAGTTCAGAAAGATTTGACAAAAGATCAAAACTATTTTGAAAAGATAGGATAAAACTATATTGCTTTCTTAAAATGAGCCTAAAACCTACTTAGCCAAATAATCATGTAATGATAGGATCCACTTATTTCTAAATAGTAGTGAAACTTGCCAATACAATTCAAATGCATTGACCCTTGTGGCTGCAACTTATTATGTTGCAGGTTTGATTGATGTTAGTGAAGTGTGTTGAATAGGATTACAAGTCTACAACCAACATGATTGCCTGTGGCACTTTGAAGATGAAGGACTCCATGCTATAGTTATTTCTGTTGCATTGCCAAATGAGCTATGTAAGATGTAATGAATTATTTTTTTCCAGGTTATAACGTTGTAATATGAACTTTGTTTCTTGATATTACATCTTAACTGTGGATGCTAGCTATTGATCCAGGGACTAGCATTGTAAACACAGGGATCTCTACCTTATTAAAGGTTGGGACCTCTACATGCCCCATAGGAATTTCTAGTCACTTTAATTAATTAAAATAATAATGTTAAACCTTATTAAATTGCAACACCACTTTAAATCACATTCCCAAGTATTTAAATATGAGGTGATGACATGGTTAATATGATCCCATATTTTAATCGGAGAATATTAAATCTTAAGTATTTTTCATTGAGTAGAAATTACTTTTCAAAAAAAAAAGACTAAGGCTTTAATCCTTGTGATAATTGTGATGATGCTAGATCATCTAGTGTGATCCTTTGTGTGATAAATAGAAGTAGTTAAGTATTGTTTGGTGATTGTGTACCTCGTATTTATTTATAGACGCTAATACCAATCAAGGATACGAAGAGGCAGGAGACTACTACGAAGAGGAAGCAGAGGAGAACTTCAACCACTTCACTACTCAAGGAAAGCTACTAACTAAGCAAGCCATCCTAGCAAGCAAACACTTAGATGATAACTATGCAAACTAGATGCCTTAGGCATATTTAGTTATACCACTTTATACCAAATCCCAGTTTTACTTGCAAGCTTTATTCTTTTATTTCTATATCAAAGTTCTTTATTACTTCTAGTTAGTATTTAATGAGTTTTAGAAAGATATTAGAGGTAGCATAAACAGCATAAAACTTGGCCTAATTTATATTGAACTAGATGTCATACTGAGGCATGAGATTAGATTTGGATAAGTCGCACTTTATTAGCACCCCTCATTAGTGATTACCCCCAACTTTAGTGGCTAGTGCTAAGCATAAAACTTGATCACTTTAGATGGGAATACTTGGTGAAAAGGGTTATGAAAACCTTAGAACGATGAGTCATTCTAATGAAATGTTTTGGACATGTGTGATGAATACCAGATGGTTTTGATGATGAAAATGTTGAGGCATGAGCCTTAGCCCTTTTTGTAAAACTGGTGGTTGGGTTCGGATGCGATACCATTCCAATTTTACCGTATAACCACAATACCCGAATTTGGGTAGGGCTTGACTAGAAGTTTATATATCTTAGTATGGGTTCCATTGTGGAAGAGGTTTGAGCTAAGGCTAGCTCGTTATGATTGTCCACCTGTGCAGTTTCCAAGATGGCATATGGTCATGGTTGGGAGGCCAAACTCATAGGGGAGGTGCCTATACTAGGGTGTGTAATTGAAAGGTTAGGATTGATTATCCGCATAATGAGTATGGTGATTCTATATTGCTCCTGACGGATGTATCAAATGTTGTGGTGAAAGTGTACCACCTCTGCAGAGTGTCAAACTATTCGAATAAACGCGTCCGCGGTTATGGACATGTTGAGTGGCCATATTTTTCCGTCGTCATATGATTTCAAAATGACTTGTGAAATGAATCATCACTTTGACTTGACCATAACATGGTTGTGAAAATGAAAACTAAGTTCCCACTTAGGTGTTACAAAACATTAAATTAGTTTTCTTTACTTCTAAACTCAGTTAGAGATAAACCTAGATTTTTGCAAATAAACCTATAGCTTAGGGTTCCTACTTCAACCACTTTACTTGTTAGTGATAGTTTGCGAGTACTTAAAGAGTATCATGGCTTTGACCTGGCTATTCCTATGGCTAGGCTATGTGATGTGGACATCCCATCTATTGATACAACCGTGGTACCTACAGCTACACACATACAAGGACCTATCACTCGATCTCGTGCCAAACAACTTAACTATCAGGTACTTTCGTTTCTTGGAACTATTCCTCACATACGAATATGATGCTGCCTAAATCAGATGTATTTCTTACTCTTAGGAATGATGGACCAAGCATGGATGAGAGGGACAAGAATTGGAGCATGGCCAGGCATGGAGATGGCAGCAAGCATGTCATGTTTCAAGATAAGGCCACGGATGAAGATTTCAGAACTTTGAGGCCTCCATAATGAAGAAAGAAGGCTTGGACGAAACATTCAAGATTAATACTTCACAAATCTATCCATAGCTTAATATGGTGCTGCGACACCTTTAATTTGGGCCAGGCCCATGTAATTTTCACAGGATTTTAAATAGCCACTTTTTAGAGTCCGTATTTGAGGGGAAAAGGACTTCTAGGGTTGGATTCGGCCACCACTTCCATGGCTGGCTGAAACCCCACCTTTTCCTCCTTAAATACTTCCCATAGCCATCACCATAGACTCGGATTTTGTTTAGACATTAAGTTAGCCTTCATAGAAACTTCGCCAAGGCTCGAGCATCGTAGAGGCCTCTTGTACTTCACACCTAT
Source organism: Avena longiglumis (assembly GCA_030063025.1). Taxonomy (NCBI): domain Eukaryota; kingdom Viridiplantae; phylum Streptophyta; class Magnoliopsida; order Poales; family Poaceae; genus Avena; species Avena longiglumis. Next base: position 308,563,741 of record CP125976.1, on the reverse strand, counting down.
ACAGGATCGCACCTTTTCAATAAAGCTTTCCTCTTAATCCACAATATCTTGATTGCAATATTGGTTCTTGTTCTCGATTTCAGGTAGGAATTAAGACCCTCGCTGGTCAGGCTGATCGTGTTCCCGCAGGATCGGTAACCTCCAGGAGATTGGCCTAGCTATTGCATTGGCGCTCGTGCTCGCACGTGTAGTCGGATCGTCAAGCCCGAACTCCACCAAATCGATTATCACCATCTCATCGAAAGATCGGACACCTTTGCCCTATCACTATGAGGACTACTACCAGGATGATGGACAGCAGGAAGTCTATGACAACTAGGATCATATTCCATTGTCAGCATTGCCTGTGACCCTGAATATGGAGCTTCGCCCATGCTACCATTATTATATTATTCCATTGTGTTGATTGTATTAAGACTGGATCATGAGATCCTTTATTTGTAAGACCTTTATTATGGTTTGTAATGGATGTTGAACTATGGTACCAATCTGTTATGTCTTGCAAAAGTGGTAATCCTAGGATTGCGATGTATGGCATAACAGGCATCTGGGATTAAAAACCAAGGTGTTGATAGTTTGTAGGAGCCAAACCACTACCAGATGTAACTCAACATATAGTAAAACGATGCAGTTTCATAAACAATAGATAAAACATGCATAGGTAAAATAGTAGGGCACGGGCTTATGAGCAAGAAGGTGGCCTTCCTGCAATCAGCGATATGTCCCGAGACTTCTTTATAAACCAGACTACCGCTAACAATAATATTAATAATCTGATGCTTCCTTCTTCTCGGCGTCACACAATCGCAACTATCGCCGTTGTTGAGCATACATGAAAACAAGCAATACCACATTCAATACAAGACATACAAGCACCAAACATATAGCAAGCAAAGGAAAAAACAATTTTATAAATCAGTAGGTTTTGAACAAATTGGACTAAAGCAACTAATTTCATTTTAGTTGCATTTGTAGAATTATTATTAAGATATTAGAGGCCGAAACTACCTACTTAAGGGGTTTTAATCCAAGGTCAAGTTCTGTATAATATCAATGTGCAAACATGATACAGTCAGATAGGTATTGATAAAATGAATCCAACAAAAGTGGTTTCACTATTTTATCAATTACCATTGATTTAATATACATTTTCTAGTGAATAAAACTCTAGTTTTAGGAAATAATTCACCAGAAAAGTTCTGGAGCTCCAAAATTTATTTTGTTCGATTATTGGTAGGGTTTGGTGGACTGATTCACTGTGAGTTGGAATCACCACAAAATATTTAACAGAATTCCCTCAGGAAATTCCCAAAGGCAGCACTAGAGGGTTTTTGTCTTTTTTATCAGATATATTCTACTAGAGACTTTTATGTGATTCCAAAGTCACATGCTTGGTATTTGGAAAAACTTTTTATAGAAATTGGAGTCACCCTTTTTGGATTTATATAACTTCTGTAGTGATTTTTTTGGTGAATTAACAATGCACGGGACTTTTTAATTCACAAAAAAAATCATGGATAGCTTAATAGAAAATGGTCTCCTGGCATTCGAAGGATATTTTAATGAATGTCTACTAGGAGTTTGAAAGGTCAGTACCTATTGTGGTTTGACCAAGAGAAATTTCTAAAGGCTAAAAAGGGTTGTTTTTGTTATTTTCACTAGGGGCAATCTAGGAAGCTATTTGGGTTTGGCCATGGGGACATGCAAGGTATGACTAATACCTTTCAGTACCAACAAGATTTACATCATTTTGTTTTATAGAACCTCTAGAAATCATTTACTAGTGGAAACATGTAACATCCCTAAAATCATGATTTCAAAGATTGCATATCATTCATGCATGCATATAGATTTGAGATCAATTTCCAAACTCATTTCAGAAAAACAAAGCACATAGTACTACCATTTCATGTGAGTAAACTTAAATCAAATGGCCATCCTCATTTGAGAGTTTGAATGTTTTAAACCTAGATTGTTTGTCTCCCTTGTTGAATGGTTTGAGTGTGGAATTTGAACCAAGCTTTACAAAATGGAAATGGTTCAAAAACCATTTTTCAAACATTTGCAAATCAAGTGCAAAGCTCCTGATATTTTGTTTCTCCAAGAGTGACCAAGCCTTTGCAAAGTAACCACATGGTTTTAGGCCTATATTTGAGACTATTGCACACTGCAAAAATCTCAAATTGATTTGAATTCAAATGGGACTTGAATTCATTTGAAAATCATTCCTGAAAATCAAAATAGAAAAAAGAAAAGGGTAAAAGAAAAGAAAAAGGCCAGGCGCCCTAATCTAGCCCAGCAGCAGAACCGGCCCAGCTAGCCCACCCGGACACTCTCTCGCTCGCTCGCACGTGTAGACGCACCCACACCGACGCTGACACTCGGACCCCACCCCCTCTCCGTAGCACTCAAACGTTCGCCTTCGTCTTGTGCATCTCCTGAACCCTCTGGTTCGTGCTAGGGCGACGCCACACCTCGGCAACAACCTCGATCGCAGCGATGACGCCGCCGCAACTCGACGAGCCCCATGACCATACCAGGCGCCTTTCCCAAGCCATCGCCACCTTGAGCATTAGCAGCCCCCTGCGGTTCTGTTAAGCACACCCTTTCTTCCCCGGGCAACCTAGAACGCCAGCGCCATCGACAGCCGCCGCCGCTAAGCGCCGCCAGATTAGGTCAAAGGGATTTGGATCGTTAGATGCAGATCCTGCGGCTGAAATTAGAACTTAAGCGAAGAAGTAAGCGCGCATCTGAGCCACCAGATCTGACTTAGATCCAACGGCCCGCAGAGCTCGATCCGTCCGAACCGGTACGCGCCAGTAGCGTTAAGACACGTGGCTAGGATTTGAATCAAAAACAGATTTGAAAACAGATTTAGATTCAGTTTTGAAATGGCTATAACTTTTGATTCACACGTTAGATTTTTGCAAATTTTATATCATTGGAATCAGGGAGACAAGACCTTTCTTTTTATGCAATGTTTTTAGTAAAAAGTTTCTGTTAAAATGACTTTTTATGCAGAAACTTGTTTAGCACTAGTTTGAGTATAGAATTTGTTTAGCAATTGTTTTAGTGTTAAATAATTTTGGATTAGCAAGTTTTTGACTTAGTTATGATTCAGTATCATGCACTTGCTTGGTGGAATTTCAAAAATCATCACTTAGAATTCTTGCATGCATGCATACATATTTTTGTTTGTATATGAATTGTATGTGATTGTGGTTATAATCTTTGTGTAGATTTTGGTGCTAGTGATTGTGATTGTGAAGAGTGCTACTCTCCCCATTACCAAGGCAAGTGGTACTTCATGAATACTTCCATCCCTATATTTTGTACAAGCATTAGAAATATTTTGCTAAGTCTTGCATGTTACTATTTTTGCTAAGTGCTATGTTGGGAAATACTAAGTAGTTGTAGAATTGCTAGGAAATTCCTAAGTTAAGTTACTATGCCATGCTTAGCCTAGCTAGTAGCAAAAAAGGGTTGGTAAAGTATATACATGCTATGATGAAAATATTTCTAAGTCTTTGGACTTATGTTTTCTTAATAAAACAACTAAGTCAATGAACCTCCTGGGCGGAATGGGACTTGAATGGTGGTTTTTGGTTGAGTGGTTACACAAGGCCCATGGACATGGTTTACCTTGTGTATCTCACTTGTGTTATGCCACCCAGGCACAAAGGGATTTTAGAGGCCAAGTGTTGAGAAGATTATAGTGCAGCCACTTGGCAAAATGGGCTCTGCCTGGATCACATAAGTTGCTAGAACTTAGCCATTTGGAAAGTTGGTGGTAGTGGGAATAATAGGTTGGAGCGCGTCCATTTGGTCTAAGGAAAGGCTTCTGAAAGGTCCTGTCTTGGGAAACCAAGTCTGCTGGGGAAAGTGCACAACCTCTGCAGATGGAAAAATCTAAGTACTTAGCCAAGTCCATGGCAATGGACAACTTGAGCATCAAGACATGGAAGCTATCAAGAATCTCATCACTCCATCTTCTAAGTAAAAACTTGTGGGTGAACAAGCGTGAAGGACCTCAATGTCTATTGATGGTTTCTTGGGAAATGTTTTGACAAAGAAAAACTTAGTGATTTCAACTAATAGGAAAAACCTATTTTGAGCAAAGCAAGCCAAGCTATACTTAGCCAAAATGCATATTGTAATATAGTCCACTTAAAATTTACTAAGGTATCACTTGCCAATACTATTCCAAAGTATTGACCCACTGTGGCTGTAACTTGTGATGTTGCAGGTTACTCCGATGATGATTAGGTGTCATGAGTCTACACTCAACATGCTTGCCTGTGGCACATGAATATGAAGACTTATGTTTATTTACTTATTCCAAAAATCTTGTATTAGTCCTGTGGCCATGAGTTGTAAAATACTATGTTTTATCTCTGGAATGAAGTAATAAATGACCTTTGTATCTGTGTACTTCATCTTAAACTATGGATGCTAGCAATGATCCAGGGACTAGCATTGCAATCACAGGGATCCTTTTCCTCTACAAAGGAGGGATCTTACAGATGGTATCAGAGCCAGGTTGCCTGTAGGATTATGACCCTAGGATTAGAAACCACTAAGGAAAAAAAATTCAACTACTTCTACACTTGTCTATTCTTCTCGTAAAACTTATCTAATCTTCTCATTCTCATCCCTATTTGTAGATGAACTCCATCAACGAAGCCGTAAAGAAAGGAAAAATCATGACCATGACCTAGGAGTGTGAGATTGAGTTTCCCAAAATTCTCAGGGACCTCATGGTGGCAATGGAATTACATGGTACAGCTGTGTAGAAAGGATTTCCAGTGATGGATGAAGGAGTTGAGTACTGGTGGGTGCAACTTCACTTGTACAAAAACAAGGAAGACAACCACAAAGAAAAAGGATTCTGCATGTACACCAACACTGTGGTGCACACCACATTCTTTGAGTCAGCAAGAGAAGCAGCTTGGAGGACTATCAAAGAACATTGTGTTAGCCAACAGATCCAGTGAGATAGGATTGTAAACGCACTTTGCTAGTTGGACCACCACCTATCACCTTATTTTCCAAAATGATACCTTAAATAAGTTTGGAACTTGGTTGATGTAATGGATTCATGTATGCATGACTTGTGTGATTTTGTGTTCCAAGGATATGTATGTTTGTCTTTGTTTCATCTTAAATTGTGTTGTTCTAACTTTTCTATCTTATAAATAGATGCCTATTACCATCAACACTGTTGAGGAGTTCTAGGTTACCCGCTTTGGTCCTCGTATCGTTGAGCTTACCACTTTGCTCAATCTCCCTCTTCCCACCATCATGGTGCATCCACTCACCAAGTTCGAGAGGAAGGACCTCTGGGGCTTCAAGGTGAACCAGCCCGGACGCCAGGCAGAGCCTACTACGGAGGCCATCGTCTTCAAGATTATGCACGATGACAGGCAGAGAGGCACGGAGGTAGTCATGGAGGACCTGATAGGACGTCTGCTAGGCCGACACTCCCGACAGGTAAGAGGCACCCACTTCCACGTCTTCGGAAGACGTGATGAGGATGGAGAGTCCATCGACTTCGAGGACGACTCGAGGGACGCAGCAGAGCCGATACGTCTGTATCTCCAGGACTTAGAGTCTCTCATTAGGCACGTAGACACAGACAAGACCAATGTCATGCTCAGTAATGACGAGCTCCAGGTGCAGCTTCACGAGAAGGACAAGCTTTTCGTGCAGCAGGATGAGATAGTCAAGGAAATGGAGGCGAAGTTCGAGACCCAGGACCGGAAGTTCAAGAGTCAGGAGAAACGTGTCCAGGATAGGAACAATAAGATCCGGGACATGACTGAAGAACTGAAGTCCAAGGACTTCGAACTAGAGCAGCAGCAGATGGTGATTGAGAGGCTTCGTTCCCAGAAGAGGGCTCTCAAGGCCAAGATTGAGTCCTTGACCACTACTATTGAGGAGAACAAGACCACGATGGAGAACGCAGGTCTTACCTTTGTCGAGGAGGAGATTGATGCTGATGAGTAGACTTGACTACTCGTTTATCTTTTATTGTCATACTTGTTATTTGTGAACTAGTTATTGGACCATCCGACATGTGGAGGGCTTGCCACTTGTGTGTTTTACTTTGTGAACTTGTTATCTTGTTGTTGAACTTTTACCTTTGTGTTGCATGTTATGTGTTTGCTTATGTGATGTAATGTGCATGAAAACATCTATGGGTATCTCATTCTTATCTCTATTTGAACAAACCACAGATGCCTCCCCGTCACGCAAACCCCAACCCCAACAACAACAACATCACTCCAGAAATGCAGCAGATGATGACTGCTCAAACACAGATCATGCAGATGATGACAACATTCATTCAGAACCAAAACAACAACAACAACAACCCCAATAACAACAACAATAACAATAATAACAACAACAACCCTCCGGGCTTTGATATGCTCACCAGATTTTTGCGATTGAGGCTAGCTAAGTTCTCGGGGACGACTGATCCCATGGTGGCCAATGATTGGCTACGATCTCTAAACAAGGACTTAGTAACCGTGGGCTGCACGGATGCTGAAAAGGTCAGATTTGCAGCACATCTGCTGGAAGGGCCAGCCGCCACTTGGTGGGACAACTTCCAAATCACCACTCCTATAAATGAGGTGACTTGGTCTATCTTTGAGGATGGCTTTCGCACTGCTCATATCTCATCAGGGATAATGAGCTTGAAAAAGAAAGAGTTCCACAATCAGAAGCAGCGCCACCGCAGCGTGGCTGAGTACATTGAAGAGTTCAACAATCTGGTGCGTTATGCACCGGATGAGGTTGACACAGATGCCAAGAGAAAGGAAGAATTTCTGGAAGGCTTGAATGATGAGCTGAATCTGTAGCTGGCTGTGGAATATGTTCCCAATTATCGAGTCGCTCTATGACAAGGCTGCTATATTGGAGAACAAAATGAAGCAAGTCGAGAGTAGAAAGAGGAAGCACTCCGACAAGCACAGCTCGGGATCGTCTCACAAACGATCTCACTATGATGACAGTGGAAGCTCAGGATCCCACAAGCATGGGAAATTCAACAAGCACCACAACCACAACCGTCATGACAACAAGCATCATCGCAGTCATGACAATGACAAGTACAAGAACCACAAGAGTGGACATAAGAGCCACCACAGTGGAAATGGTAGTGGAAGTGGAAGTCAGCCTGCCAAAAGGGACATCAGTCAGGTTGAATGCTTCAAATGCAATAAGATGAGACACTATGCAAATGAGTGCCTCAAAAAGAAAGTTGAAGGACCTGTCAAGCCCAATCCTTTCCAGAAAGGACAGGTGAACCACATCAGTGTGGAGGAGGTCTATGAGGAGCCTGACGCTGTTGTTGGTAAGTTCAGACTCAATTCTATTCCAGCATTTGTTCTTTTTGATACTGGAGCATCGCATTCATTCATATCAAAGGCATTTGTTGATAGAAATGGGTTTCCGTCGGAAAACATTGGGTGTCCAATAAAAGTTAGTTCTCCGGGTGGAGAAATGATAGTAAGTCTTGGATGCCGGGATCTAGTAATAGAATTTGGAAAACATAAGTTTCTAGTGAGTCTGATAATCCTAGATTCCCAAGGACTGGACGTAATATTGGGAATGGATTGGATGGCTAAGTATGAAGGAGTACTAGATTGTGCTAATCGTACTGTTGCACTCACAACCCCGGAAAGAAAAAGAATTAAATTCAAGTCCAACTTTGAATCCAAAGGAAGTAAGCTAAATTCTCTTATGGGGGTTAGCATGGACAGTGTACCAATTGTGAGTGAGTACCCCGGATGTGTTTCCGGAAGAATTGCCGGGAATGCCACCAGATAGAGATGTGGAATTTCTGATAGATTTGGTACCCGGTTCTGGACCAATAGCAAAGAGACCATACAAAATGTCAGTTGATGAACTGAAAGAGCTCAAGAAGCAACTAGGAGAATAGTTGCAGAAAGGATTTATTCAACCAAGTTCTTCATCTTAGGGAGCCCCAGTCTTGTTTGTGGAGAAGAAAGATAGAAGTCAAAGGTTATGCATAGATTACCGTTCACTCAACGAGGTAACTATCAAGAACAAATATCCTTTGCCTAGAATCATTGACTTATTTGATCAGCTTGAAGGAGCATGTGTGTTCTCAAAGATTGATCTAAGGTCAGGCTATTTTCAACTCAAGATAAGAGAGCAAGACATACCTAAAACAGCATTCACCACAAGGTATGGATTGTATGAGTATACCGTAATGCCTTTTGGCTTAACCAATGCTCCAGCATACTTCATGAATATGATGAACAAAGTGTTCATGGAATTCCTCAACAAGTTTGTTGTCGTTTTCATCGATGACATCTTAGTCCATTCCAAGAGCAAAGAAGAGCATGAAGGACACTTGCGTTTGATACTTGAGAAGTTGAGAGAGCATAAACTTTATGCCAAATTCAGCAAGTGTGAGTTCTGGTTAGAGGAAGTTGGTTTTCTTGGTCATGTTATGACAAAGGATGGTGTAGCAGTTGATCCTGCTAAAGTTTCAGCTGTTACTGAATGGGAATCTCCTAAGAACGTGAAAGAGGTTCGCAGTTTCCTTGCCTTAGCAGGTTACTACAGAAGGTTCATTGAGAATTTCTCAAAGGTTGCTAAGCCAATGACTGAACTGTTAAAGAAAGACAAGAAGTTTGCATGGTCTGAAGGTTGTGAAGTCAGCTTTCAAGAACTAAAGAGGAGACTTGTGACAGCACCAGTTCTATGCCTGCAAGATTTGGAAAAGGATTTCCAAGTATATTGTGATGTGTCTCATCAAGGTTTGGGTGTCGTACTTATGCAAGACGATAAAGTCGTAGCTTATGCCTCGAGACAACTCAAAACTCATGAGGTAAACTACCCTACTCATGATTTGGAGTTAGCCTCTGTCGTCCATGCACTCAAAACATGGAGGCAGTACCTTTTGGGAAAGCGTTGTGAAGTGTTCACGGACCACAAAAGTTTGAAGTATATCTTCACCCAAAAGGAAATCAATATGAGACAAAGAAGATGGTTAGAGCTTATCAAGGATTATGACTTAAGTTTGCAATACCACCCTAGAAAGCAAATGTTGTAGCAGATGCTCTAAGTCGTAAGGTATTTGTGAATGGCCTTACCAAAGGAGAATTGCCAGATGATTTGTGTACCCAATTCAGAAAACTCAGATTGGAGATTGTGCCTGAAGGACATCTCATGACTTTGGATGTTCAACCCACTTTGTTGGATAAGATCCGAGAAGCTCAGAAGACTGATAAGGAAATTGAAGAGATTAAGGAAAATATTGGCCAAGGGAAAGCTAAAAATTTCCATGTAGACGAACAAGGTACTTTATGGCATGGGAAACGTATCTGTGTTCCACAAGATCCGGAGTTGCGGAAACTGATATTGCAGGAAGCACACAACTCTCCGTATTCTATCCACCCGGGTAACACCAAAATGTACATGGACATGAAGGAAAGATTTTGGTGGAACAATCTCAAGAGGGACATTGCCGAACATATTGCTTTGTGTGATGTGTGTAGTAGAGTAAAAGAGGAGCATCAGAAACCAGCAGGTTTGCTTCAACCACTACCTATTCCTGATTGGAAGTGGGACAAGATTGGTATGGATTTCATTACCGGATTACCAAGGACCAGATCTGGATATGATTCCATATGGGTAGTAGTGGATCGCTTAACTAAAGTGGCTCATTTCATACCCATGAAGACAACTTATACAAGTGCCAAGTTAGCCAAAATCTACATGAGTAGAATTGTGTGTCTACATGGTGTGCCCAAGAGTATTGTATCTGATAGGGGTACTCAATTCACTTCCCATTTTTGGAGACAGCTACATGAGTCATTGGGAACGATATTGGAATTCAGTACTGCTTTTCATCCTCAAACCGATGGACAAACGGAAAGGACTAATCAAATTCTGGAAGACATGTTGAGGGCATGTGCCCTAGACTATGGAGCCAGTTGGGATGAAAGTCTTTCTTACGCAGAATTTTCTTACAACAATAGCTATCAAGCCAGCATTGAGATGGCACCGTTTGAGTTTCTCTACGGAAGAAAGTGTACCACCCCATTGTTATGGAATGGTGTGGGAGAAAGAAGTTTATTCGGGCCAGATATTATCAAAGAAGCCGAAGAGAAGGTCAAATTGGTTAAGGACAGGTTGAAGATAGCACAGTCCCGACAGAAAATCTACGCCGATCCTAAGCGTAGAGAAGTCACCTACGAAGTTGGTGATAGGGCTTATCTTAGAGTATCACCACTCCGTGGAGTGAAAAGATTCGGAGTCAAAGGAAAGTTGGCACCAAGATATGTTGGGCCATTCAAGGTTCTGAGTCACAAAGGAGAAGTTGCTTATGAAATTGAACTACCAGAATGTTTGTCAGCAGTCCATAATGTGTTTCATGTGAGTCAGCTTAAGAAACGTCACCCAGAAATGGAAGAAACTTCTTTGAAGGATACCATACCTTTGGAGGAAGTGCAACTAGAAAGTGACCTCACATATGAGGAGAAACCTATCAAGATTCTTGAGACTGCAGAAAGAGTCACAAGGACAAAGACTATCAAGTTTTGCAAAGTGCAGTGGAATCATCATTCCGAAGAGGAAGCAACATGGGAAAGAGAAGATGATCTTCGGAAAGACCACCCTCACCTATTTGCTAGCCAATCCGAATCTCGAGGGCGAGATTCACCTTAAGGGGGTTAGATTTGTAACATCCCTAAAATCACGATTTCAAAGATTGCATATCATTCATGCATGCATATAGATTTGAGATCAATTTCCAAACTCATTTTAGAAAAACAAAGCACATAGTACTATCATTTCATGTGAGTAAACTTAAATCAAATGGCCATCCTCATTTGAGAGTTTGAATGTTTTAAACCTAGATTGTTTGTCTCCCTTGTTGAATGGTTTGAGTGTGGAATTTGAACCAAGCTTTACAAAATGGAAATGGTTCAAAAACCATTTTTCAAACATTTGCAAATCAAGTGCAAAGCTCCTGATATTTTGTTTCTCCAAGAGTGACCAAGCCTTTGCAAAGTAACCACATGGTTTTAGGCCTATATTTGAGACTATTTCACACTACAAAAATATCAAATTGATTTGAATTCAAATGGGACATGAATTCATTTGAAAATCATTCCTGAAAATCAAAACAGAAAGAGAAAAGGGTAAAAGAAAAGAAAAAGGCCAGGCGCCCTAATCTAGCCCATCAGCAGAACCGGCCCAGCTAGCCCACCCGGCCACTCTCTCGCTCGCTCGCACGCGCAGACGCACACACACCGATGCTGACACTCGGACCCCACCCCCTCTCCGTAGCACTCGCTGACTGGTGGCCCTCTCCACGTCACGCCTTCTTCCCCAAAACCCGCCCGCAGACCACGTCGCCGCTGTTGTCGATGCCGGTAATGGCGCGGCGTAATTAGCCTTGATGCCGCAAGCGTTTCTTGTCGCGCTTGAGCCTATTTAAACCACACCCCGCCGCGGTCATTTCTCCCCACTCTCCTCGCTCACTCCGCCACCAGGCTGCGCGCATTTGACTTCGAAACCCCGCAGAACCGACGACTCCGGCGACTAATTCCGGTGACTCTCGACTGCCCCCCTCTCTCTGGTTCAAACAATCATGCCCATCTTGATCTTACGCGCCTCCTGATACCCTTTGTTTGCTTTCTCGTGACCCAGGCCGTCGTCCCCGTTCGTGCCTGCAACCGACTGCGCCACCGCTCGACTCCGGCGATCAATTGAGGTAAAAGCCGAGCGCCCCTTGCCCCCTGTTTCATACGAGAACGTTCGCCTTTGTCTTGTGCATCTCCTGAACCCTCTAGTTCGTGCTAGGGCGACGCCACACCTCGGCAACAACCTCGACTGCAAGCGACAGATGCCGCCCGCAACTCCGACGAGCCCCGACGATCGCGGCGCCTTCCCAAGCCATCGCCACCTTGAGCATCGCCTCCCTGCGGTTCTGTAAGCCCTTTCTTCCTGGCAACCTAGAACGCCAGCTGCCGACAGACGCTACTAAGCGCCAGATAGGGTCAAAGCGATTTGGATCGTTAGATGTAGATCCTGCGGCTGAAATTAGAACTTAAGCGAAGAGGTAAGCGCGCATCTGAGCCACCAGATCTGACTTAGATCCAACGGCCCGCAGAGATCGATCCGTCCGAACCGGTACGCGCCAGTAGCGTTAAGACACGTGGCTAGGATTTGAATCAAAAACAGATTTGAAAACAGATTTAGATTCAGTTTTGAAATGGCTATAACTTTTGATTCCCACGTTAGATTTTTGCAAATTTTATATCATTGGAATCAGGGAGACAAGCCCTTTCTGTTTATGCAACGTTTTTAGTAAAAAGTTTCTGTTAAAATGACTTTTTATGCAGAAACTTGTTTAGGACTAGTTTGAGTATAGAATTTGTTTAGCAATTGTTTTAGTGTTAAATAATTTTGGATTAGCAAGCTTTTGACTTAGTTATGATTCAGTATCATGCACTTGCTTGGTGGAATTTCAAAAATCATCACTTAGCATTCTTGCATGCATGCATACATATTTTTGTTTGTATATGAATTGTATGTGATTGTGGTTATAATCTTTGTGTAGATTTTGGTGCTAGTGATTGTGATTGTGAAGAGTGCTACTCTCCCCATTACCAAGGCAAGTGGTACTTCATGAATACTTCCATCCCTATATTTTGTACAAGCATTAGAAATATTTTGCTAAGTCTTGCATGTTACTATTTTTGCTAAGTGCTATGTTGGGAAATCCTAAGTAGTTGTAGAATTTCTAGGAAATTCCTAAGTTAAGTTACTATGCCATGCTTAGCCTAGCTAGTAGCAAACAAGGGTTGGTAAAGTATATACATGCTATGATGAAAATATTTCTAAGTCTTTGGACTTATGTTTTCTTAATAAAACAACTAAGTCAATGAACCTCCTGGGTGGAATGGGACTTGAATGGTGGTTTTTGGTTGAGTGGTTACACAAGGCCCATGGACATGGTTTACCTTGTGTATCTCACTTGTGGTATGCCACCCAGGCACAAAGGGATTTTAGAGGCCAAGTGTTGAGAAGCTTATAGTGCAGCCACTTGGAAAAATGGGCTCTGCCTGGATCACATAAGTTGCTAGAACTTAGCCATTTGGAAAGTTGGTGGTAGTGGGAATAATAGGTTGGAGCGCGTCCATTTGGTCTAAGGAAAGGCTTCTGAAAGGTCCTGTCTTGGGAAACCAAGTCTGCTGGGGAAAGTGCACAACCTCTGCAGATGGAAAAATCTAAGTACTTAGCCAAGTCCATGGCAATGGACTACTTGAGCATCAAGACATGGAAGCTATCAAGAATCTCATCACTCCAACTTCTAAGTAAAAACTTGTGGGTGAACAAGGGTGAAGGACCTCAATGTCTATTGATGGTTTCTTGGGAAATGTTTTGCAAAGAAAAACTTAGTGATTTCAACTAATAGGAAAAACCTATTTTGAGCAAAGCAAGCCAAGCTACACTTAGCCAAAATGCATATAGTAATATAGTCCACTTAAAATTTACTAAGGTATCACTTGCCAATACTATTCCAAAGTATTGACCCAATCGTGGTCAGAATTTGTGATGTTGCAGGTTACTCCGATGATGATTAGGTGTCATGAGTCTACACTCAACATGCTTGCATGTGGCACATGAAGATGAAGACTTATGTTTATTTACTTATTCCAAAACTCTTGTATTAGGCCTGTGGCCATGAGTTGTAAAAGACTATGTTTTATCTCTGGAATGAATGTAATAAATGACCTTTGTATCTGTGTACTTCATCTTAAACTGTGGATGCTAGCAATGATCCAGGGACTAGCATTGCAATCACAGGGATCCTTTTCCTTTACAAAGGAGGGATCTTACAAAACATGTACTTCTTGTATTTATTCTACGAGAAAAAGATGATAATTGTTTTGAGTATAGGGTTTGTACTGCATGTTGGAGAAAACCCTAGGTTACAAGGTAAAAATGGCCTCTATATAATATCATGCATTTTCATAATTTCAGTTGATTTAAACTAACACGTGTGTTGTAAATCTAGGAGTATCTTTTAAAGGAAAAGAAAAGGGGGCACAACCGGGCCGATTTATTGACCGCAATGGGCCGCACAGAGCGAATTCGGCCCACCCGGGCGCCTATCCGCGCGGGAGGAGAATTTTGAATGGGCCGCGATGAGGCCCACTTGTCAGCGAGAGACGGCGGCCGAACCGGTATGGTTCGATCCATACCGTCGGCTTAAGGAGGATCGGACGATGTAGGGCCATCTTCAACCTCTGCTCGCGAAAATAGCAGGGGAAACCCTAGGCGACGGAGGAGAGGACTCGGGGTGTCTCACCTGAGGCCTGTCAGAAAAGGAAGGGTGGCGGAGGCGACGCGGTGGTTGACTATGAGCTCGGGGAGGGGCATAAAAGTAGGGTTTGGTGACGGGGACAATCTCACGCGAAGATGGCCGAGAGGGAGCTTCGGACGCCCACCGGCACCACTATCTAGGGCTTCTGCAGGAAGAGATGGGGTCGGGGTTAGCTAGGGAAACACAGGGACGGTTCTGCATGGTGCCATGCAGAGGGAAAATGCGTGGAGTAGAGGGAAAGATTTCCTTCTACAAGGTTGACCGAGTGGACCTTGCCGGAGTTAGGTGGCGATGCTTGGGTAGCCATCCCTAGACAGAACGAAGAAGGGGGTTAGATGTAGTAGATCCAGGGGATCTAATTTATCTAGCATGAAGAGAGGGGAGAGCAGCAATGAGACCACCTCGAGTCGATCTTGGTGATGGACTAGAGGCCTTTCTTCTTCTTCTTCCGAGTGTGGCAGATCTGGGAGAGGTTGGGGAGCTCGGGGATGGTAGGTGGGAGGGAGAGGAGTGAAATGGCGGTTCCAGTGGTGCTGGGGTGGCCTTAGGGCTATTTATCTAGAGGGAATAGGTCCATGATGGACAAGGTCCATGTTTGGACATGGGCAAGGGAGCTGGGCTAGGATAGGGCTATTGGGGTGGTGCTGGGTGGTGTGTGGGACCAGCGGATCAACCAGGGAGAGGGGAGTGGCTATGGTTTTTATTGCCCAAGATTATTTTGGTAGAGAATGTCTCTCCTTCTCTATTACAAGCATGACCAGAGAGGTGAGAGATGTGCTAGGGGAGTTTTCTTGACCATTGTGGTGGTAGCTTGTTTGGTTTAGGAGATTGAATTTGAAATAATTTGAATATTGGTCATTTAGGTGATTGTGAGACAAGTCTCATAATTTAGTCTTGGAAAGGTGGAAAAATGCCACTGATGTGTAGATGGGGTCAGTACACAACCCTAGGAATTGTTTGAGAATTTTCAGAGGATTTAAAGTCCTCCTGAAATCATTTACTCAAAAAGTGCAGAAGTGGTTTCTAGAAGTTTATTTGATATTTTTTTCATTGGAAAAGGTTGGTTTTTAATGTGATATGGTCCTGAATACCATATCACACCTTGGAGAATTTTCTTGGAATTTATTTGGAAGGGAAAGTATTTTTAAGCAATTATTTCTTGTTTCTGCCATTAAAATGGGGCAAGAAGAAATAACAGAGGATATCAAAAATAATTTTTTTGAGTATGGAAGATATCGTATGATATATAGTACTCAAATGTGCATTAGGTTGGCAAAGTGATTTGGAGAAAAGCAAACTTTCGTTTATAGGGGAGTTTTGATGATTTTGCAAAGGAGGGGATTTAATTTGTTTGAGGTATCAAATAATTATGTAATTAATTTGGTAAATGTTTATATCCAATGTTTGTATCCATCATAATCCACCTTGGGTTTTGAGATACTACCTTGAAAAGGGAAATAAAATAGATTTGGAGGATCTAGGGTTGTGATATTTTATACCACCAAAACATGGTTGGATTAGGGAGCTCAGAGCTCACCATGGTACAAGGGATAGATGGATATCTATACCAAGTTATATAGATGATCATGGAAGAAACATTTGGGATTGTTTGTATTTGAGGTGATCTAGAAGTGATGGCAAACTTTGTGGAAAATAAGGCTGCCATAGCAGATGAGTCACGATGCCTCATAAACCACGTGGGTTTAGGAAGCATAGAGCTCCATTGGGAACAAGTAAGGTGTGGATTGAGAGACCATGGTTCGTAGTCCATAACAATGCAAATAGTTTCCCAAGGGGAGGTAGAATATGGATGTGAACTTCTGCCAAAGTAAGAAAGATGATAAGATTTGCAGAAAAGTTTATTATCTTGACTACAAAACCATCAAGGATGAGTGGTTTAAAGAAGAGTTTAGCCAAGGACTAGAGTGGGATATGGTATTACTAATTATGTACTACAAGATGGTTCAAGCACATTTCCAAAAATTCACACTAATTGGATTAGAGGAAGTTCTAGAAATTGAATCTAGTTAAAGATCCCAGACTTTGCCAAATTTGACAATCAAGTGGATGATATTGGAGGATAGATGGTGTAGAGAAGATTCATGCTTGTAGTTGATCTTCGAGGGGTTGGATTCTAATGCAAAGGATTAGCTCGGGATTGATCTAGGTAAGTAGATTAGAGATTCACTAAGTGACTCAAGGTAGATTAAGTTTGGGATGCTTTTTTTAGATTTATAATCTCAGCTATTGGTTTGTTCCCCAAGAATGATCTCCTAGATTGGATCATGCTACTTCCTAAGAAAACAAGGCAATCAACGGATCAAGGCAATTCATCGGACAACATATCAAGTCAATTCATCTTATCAAACTTATCCAACTTTTACTAAGGTTCCCATAAAGCCTATCTTGAGGTATGCATGGGTGTTTTGAAGAGATTTTGATTTTGAATTAAGATAAGGGACTCTTGGTATTTCTACCAAGATGGGATGAAAAGGTTTTGGGAAAACCTAGAGATAAGAGTAGTTGAAGGTTCTGTCTTGAAAACATAAGGAGATAATATATATGTCTCCACAGTTTTGTTAATAGAACTAGTGAAATTTTTGGTTTTTGTAAAGTCATCTTGGCTCAATTGTGAACTGTCAGAACATTTGAGAATATGGAGGATGAGCCAAGACATCTCTTTTGAAAAATATCTTTTGTCAACGGAGGTTGAGGTGAGAAGTATATTATCTATTACACAATCAGATGTATGAACACAATCAAACAAGTAAGCAAATATTGCAATCATGTAACAAGAAGAAGTTTCTGTTCCCCCTGATTTTTGCCTTTTTGACAAGAAATCACAGTTACTGGAATTGGGATGTTACAGGGTTTTATGTGCATATTTGTTAATTAATGTAATTAAAAAATTCTGAATAAAATAAATAAATGAGTTTTATTCAATGATAACTTGAATTAAATTTGGTGGAAATTTAATGTATGTGAGTGGAATTTTTAGTGGAGGTGTGTTTATGTAAGTGGATCTTCCACCCACATGAATGAGGGATAGGTGGGGGCACCCACCATGGCCGGCGGCCATGCCCCTTGGACAGCCCTCTCCCCTATATAAGGAGCACCTCCTCCTCCTCCACCCTCACCTCCTCGTGAAGGATCTCTCTCCCCCTCTAGAATTTCCCCATGGTCTCGGATCAGCGAGATACATGTTCCCGGTGGCTTTTTTTCTAGAGAAAGGATTTGCTTCTTCCGCTACTTTGCTGGAGAAAGGAGTCGGAGGTTGTCAGGATACCGGATGTGTGTGCAATCACAGATGGAGCACTCCTTGCAGTGCTGGACTTGCTGGTGCTGGACCGTCTGGACTTCATCACGATCTTGAGATCGACAAGTGAACGACTACATCATCCATGAGAACCAATCTCGTAACACTTTGTCGGTCTTTGAGGGTAAGTTCTCTATGGATGTATATCCATCCATTGCTTGTATCTAGATAGATGGATCGTGGCGTATACAGTTCCCATCGTAGGAAATTTTTGTTTTCTATGCTACGAACCGAACAGTGGTATCAGAGTCGGATCTATGCGTAGATTCTTTGCACGGGTAGTACACATATGGGTATGTGGGCACTGATGGTCACATTATTCCTTCTTATTTGTATTTTGGTGGAATAGTTGGATGAAGCGGCCCGAAAAAACTTTACATGTCCTCGCACATGAGACCTGTTCCACGCTTAACATGCAACTAGTTTTGCATAAGTGGCTTACGAGTGTCTGTCTCTCCTACTATAGTCAATATCTGATTTACAACGAGTTTCCAATAATTTTATTATCATCGTTATGGTTCAATGTTCATAGATAATAATGGTTATATCTTCGAAATCCCTCAGCCACATAAAACACGCAAAATATAAATTAGAGGTGTCTAGTTTTTTGGTTTTACCGGGCAAGTACTATCATATGGTAGAATTATAATTTGTAGTATGGATGGATACTATTGGAAATTATAATATCCAAAAATGTAAGTTCCATAGACCTTATACACATATAGGAATGATAAAGGTCATAACACAATGCACTAGATAGTGATCAAGTGCAAGAACCATATCATATCACTTTTAGAATATGATGTTTGTTTGCATCTTATATTGCTTGTTTGGCGCTTTAGTAGCATTATAAGATGATGTAATATTTAAATATCAAGATAAAAATGTGTTCTTTCTTTAGTATGAACCGTTGACAAAGTTTGTCGTTTTGATACACCACGTGATGATCGGGTGTGATAGACTCAACTTTCACATACATCGGGTGTAAGACAGTTTTACATAAGCTAGTACTAAGGTTCTTACTTGTCGAACCTAGCATGTATAGACATGGCCTCTGAACATGAACCCAAAGGTAAATCATGAGTCATATGGTTCATATGATGCCTATATTGATGCGCGCCTTTGAAGATGCACTAACTCACGTGATAATCGGTCTTGGTGTAGTGGATTTGGTTCATGTAATCACCAAAACAACTAAAGGGATGTTGGTTTTGATTGGGAGTTCATTTCTAATTTGGATTAGTCGAACTCAATTTATCATAAATTAAATCAAAGTGAATTTGCATAATTTTTTGTAGTCATTGGCATTCGTTCACTACCTTATTCTTAGTTATAATTGAGATAATAAAACTATATAATTCTGGATATTTACTTTACAAACTGGTATCGTATTGTTTTGAGTGTCAATCTAAAGTTTTAAGTACTATTGCAAACTTTTCAGCAAACTCCGTGAAGTTTAATAATTAGTATTAAATCTAGAGTAACAATTCCAGTTTTAGTTTCTAAAGTATCAAGTTTGCCTCCATGATTCTTGATATTCATAATATTGTTTTAATACCATGGTTATCTAGGAGCTAGAAGGATTGTTTGAGAAACCATCATGTGTGGAAGATATTGCGATATCTGAAACATTATTTTGGTTGTAATATGATAGAGTATAATTTATCAAAATATATGTACACATATTGGATGATAATTTGCGAAGGTTGGAGACACTAGACATCCTAATCCTCGAAAAAGGTTTTGGAAAGTAACATTATACTCACGGTTCACCTTTATAAGCTATAGTAGCTTGATCATGAAAATTGTCATGATAAGGATGAATAGAAGATGTAGGTAAAATGTTTACTATACTAAAAGATTACTAAAGAATGGATTTTGAAATAACGCCAAACATTGATGATGGTGATCTACTTCAAAGTGCAAGTCCAAAGGAATTAGTATTTGACTATACACGCTTTGGAATATGTGTCATGTGTATGGCACCACTGTTGATGTTGTATATCCTTTTAAAAAGGAAAAGGAAATGCTAAAAGATAATATCAAAAATATTTGGCAGAAAAAGAAAAGACTGGAAATGTCCAGCTTAAGTATATAGATGATATACATGTTGTGGCTGTATTCTTTTCTTGTTAAACAATGTGTTTCTTTGGTATTGGATACCTAATTGGTTGGTGTAAAATATCATACAAGACAACTCAATTCAGGAACTACAATGGCCTAAGTAACAAGCAAGAGAATATGTGATGATGTTCATCGAAAATAAGCAAAGTGTTGTTGTATTTCTCGTTGACATCAAAAGCTTGCCTTCAAGATTTGTTTTAATAATTGTTATTTTGATCAGGTATTATGAGAACATCAGGTTGTTCAAGTAATTACCTTATTCCTTATAAGATGGATGATTTACAAGTCTAGTTGGAGAAATCACGTCCATAAAAACTAAATGCTCAAAATGTCGTAAGACAAATGATTGAAAGACCACTTACGAAGTGACATCACCATTTAAAATATATTGGAAAGGAAACATGTAGAAACTCCATGTTGATGGAATTTTGAAGTCTTTTCATTTTGATCAAATGACATTTGTGATACTTTCCTGGAGATAATTGAAATTTCGTTCAAAGGCCAAAGAAGAACGAACGACTGACTTATTGGAATTTGTACATATTGATGTATGTAGTCCATTATGTGTAGTCATGAGCGATGGATTTCAACTTCATATGCTTTCTCTGGAAATTTGAGTGAATATATCTGTATATTTAATTAATGAGGAAGAAGTGTGAAATATTTGAAAATGTTCAAAGTCTTTCAAGACGAAGTGAAAAATCATTGTAACAAGAAAATAAAGAATTTATGATTTGATCATAAAGGAAGATATTTGAGTTACAAGTTTAGCAAAACACCTAAGATTTGAGGAATCGTTCAAAATATTTGCATTTCCCGAAACACCATATAAGTATGGAGTGTTTAAGATATGTAATGAAACCTTGTTTGACATGGTAAGATCAAAGAAGTCATTTATAAACTGCCATTATATTTTAAAGATTAAAGATTTAGTGATTACCTCTTTTTACTTAAAAGATCTACATCGTGATCCGTTGAAATGACACCATATAAGTTATGGTCTAGGATAAAACCCAAGTTGTTCATTCTTAAATTTTGGTATGTTAGGCATAAGTAAAATGTTTACAACCAAAGTCGGATAAGCACGTCTTTGTAGGTTATCCCAAAGATTTTTTTTTGGGAATCCTCCATAACACCAAGGACAAAGAAGTTTTTCGCTTGGAACGTAAGTTTCTTGAGAAAGATTTTTTGTGAAAAGTTAAGTGGGAGGACAATAGAACTATGATAAGTTATTGAACCTTAGCTATATGTGCCGAGTTGCAGCGCCAGAAAAATTTCCAAGAGGTAGCCGCAATGCTCATGGCTCACGTGCCTCAAAGGTTGTGGTCACGGAGGTCTAAGTTTCTATTGAACCGAGTAGGTCGGTTAAACAATCAAATACTAAGATTTAAGAGTAAATCATGATTGTTTGACAATGATGAACCGACTACATGCAAAGAAGCTATGATGGGCCCTTACTACATCAAATGGCTTGGAGCCATAAAATCTTTGATAGTTCCATACACAAGAGATCAAGTTTTTGAACTTGGAAGACCCTCTGAAAAGGTATAAAACCTATCGGTCGTATTTGGATCTCTAAAGAAATAGACATGGGTGTTTCACATCTATGAAATAGTCGACATGACGTAAAAGATTTTATGATAATGTTCAAGGAGTTGACTATGACAAGATTTGATCTTTCATTACGATATTTAGTCTGGACGGATTAATGTAGCAACCACTACATATAATTTTGGTATATGGTAGTTAAACAAACAAAAAAAGTTCTTATAATAGAATGGTTACATACGACATGTACATGACACGATCCAAAGGGTTTTGTTTATTCAAAGGATGCTAAAACTACATGCAAACTTCAAAGGTTGAAGTGAGCATCGAAGAGTTGGAATCTTCACCATGATGAAACTGTTAAAAGGTTTAATTTCATCGGAGATGATGAAGACTCTTGCATTTGCAAGAAATTAAGTGGGAGCGCTGAGACATATTTCTAACACATTATATGGAGGACATCTTGTTGATTTTAAATGATGTATCTTTTTATTGACACCGGTTAATAATTTCATTTCGATGAAAGACTTAGGAAAAAACCGAATATTTGGCATCAATGTCTATATGGATAGATTAAGACACTAATATGGTTGTGCCAAATGTACATATATGAGATAATGAATGAGTTCAATATGGAAATGACAAGAAAGGTTCTTGCCGCATGGAAAAGGATTGGATCAAGATTCAAGTGTATTTACACTTGGTAAGTCAAACAAGATTCATGTGCTTTGACACTTGGTGAGTGAAATCACAAGAATATTTTAATCAATCATACCGTGATATGTACACATCCAGATATGTCCTATGCTTTAAATGTGATGATCATATACCAGAATGACTCATAAGATGATTGTTGGACGATAGTAAGGATATTCTTATTTTTCTTTGGAAGAACTAAGAATATATTTATGTAGAAGTGACAAACAATTACAAATAGTTCATTGTAAAGTGTTACATTGATACTAGTTTTGTCACAAGATTAAGTTTATCTCAATTTAAACTATGGGTGGCACAACGTAATGGAAAGGAAATTCCATGATGGATATGGATGAATTCCAAAGTTGAGACAATGTGACATATATTACAATAAAAGGCTAAGTATATGAATGCTATTGTAGCAGCAAAGGAGGGCACTTCTATCAAGTAGTTTGTTATCAAACTAAGGTGTGGTTTACAACAGTCTAACACTATAATTATATATTGTTTGACTATCGACATGATTTATACCCAAGGAACTAAAGGTCTCACCAAAAGACCAAATTTATACAATGCCATCTCATTAGAGAATGAGTTATGCGTGGAGACGCAAAGACATGCAAATACACATGGACCTGAAAGTGTCAGATCCAAAGATTGTGTTTACCACTAGAAAATGCGTATATACAACACCAGAAAGCCATAAGTTTTGAATCTGCAAGTTTTTCAAACTAGATTATTATTGACTATAGTGCAAGTGGGAGACTGAAGGGAATATGCCTGAGAGGCAATAATAAAATGGTTATTATCTTATTCCTTATTTATGATAAATGTTTATTTTGCATGCAACAATATTAATCATAAACATTAATACATGTGTTTTTAATAAACAAATAAAGAGTTCCTAGTTATGCCTCTCATATAAACTAGCTCGTTGATTAACAAGATGATCAAGGTTTCCTGATCATGGATATTGGATGCTGTTAATAACGAGGTCACAACATTGGTGGAATAATGTGATGAACATTCATCCAAAGTATAGTAATACAATCAAAGTCATTATGTTTAAATTGCTATAACATCATTACAAATAACTTTTGTCCTTAGACTATGAGATCATGTCAATGACTAACACATGAAGAGTAACTTATAACATCACACGTCACACCATAACATGGTGACTATAAAGGTGGGTTCAGATACTCTGATAGTGTTATGTAGAGGCTCATGGATCAAGAGTGGGATTTGTCAATCCAGATGATGGAGAGATATACTCCGGGCCATCTCCGTGATATCACATTGATATAGCTTGCAAGAAAGTGGTGGAGATCACTAGAATGTTATATCATGGGAACAAGAAAATAGTACATGTCGGTAACGAGATCAAACTAGGTATGGGGATACAGATGATCGAATCATGGACAAGTAAAATATAGCAAGCCAAAGGGATTTAGTTACAATATTAAAGGTTCACTTGATCACAAGAAGTCGTTGTTGAATGTGTGGGAGTTAGTACGGATCTCTAGGTCCCGCTACAGATTATTGATCGGAGAGGGGTCTCTATCATGTATGCATTATTCTCGAACCGTAGGGTGACACACTTAAGGGATACCGACACCATTTGGAGCAAATAAGATGCTAGAGAAAGAATATCAAAGAGCTGCAATTATTTCAATGGAAACCGGAATTGCTTCGGTTGAAATTGCTGAAACTGGTTCTGCATGTGAAATTGAAATGTTGCAAGGGGTTTTATGTGAATGATTGTTAATTAATGTAATTACCAAAATTATGAATAAAATAAATAAAAGTTTTTTATTAAATTAGAGCTTGCATTAAATTGTTGGAAATTTAATGGATGTGAGTGGAATTTTGAGTGGAGGTGTGTTTATGTGAGTGGAGCTTCCACCCACATGAATGAGGGAGAGGTGGGGGCACCCACCATAGCTGGCGTCCATGCCCCTTGGGCAGCCCCGCTGCCCTATATAAGGAGAACCTCCTCCTCCACTCTCACATCTCCTCGTGAAGGATCTCTCCCCCCTCTAGAATTTCCCCATGATCACAGATCAGCCAGATACAAGTTCCCGGTGTCTTTTTCTGGAGCAAGGATTTGTTACTTCCATTGCTTTGCTAGAGCGAGGACTCGAAGGTTTTCGGGGTAACGGACATTTGTGCGATGACGGATGCGTCACTGCTTTGCGGTGCTGGACTTGCTGGTGCTAGACCGGCTGGACTTTATCACGATCTTGAGATCGGCAAGTGAACGACTACATAATCCACGAGAACCAATCTCGTAACACTTCATCGATCTTCGAGGGTAAGTACTCTATGGATGTATATCCACCCGTTCCTTGTATCTAGATAGATGGATCGTTGCTTGTTTTCTATTCTGCAAACCCAATAGTTCGATCTATCTCTTTCTGGTAAATACACAACTAGCAGCTATAGTTAGTGCGAAAATCAAAGAGAAGAGTAGCTCACACGCATGTATCCAACATTTCTTTCAGGGTATGATGATCTGCCATCCTCCATGTTGCTCAGCTCATTCGGCGGCGGAGGTGGGCTAGAGCATCGAAATAGTGGGCACAACATCGGCATTAGAGATCAGGATCAGCCAGTGGGCGTAACAACTTGGCGCCGGAAGGAAAATGTCCCAAGGGATCATAATGGGTGGAGGGTGGATTTATCCACCTACGGCGCTAGGGTTCATGCGAAAGAGGGAGTGAAATTGTGAATTTGTGATTTTCGTCAATGCTCTAAGGAGGGAGTGAAATTGTGACTTGGCACTCGCGTCACAGACTGATTAGTGACATGGAGGTCCCAAACCTCTCCTTCATGTGGCAGTTGACGGAAAGTTGTATTTGGTAGGGGTTGGACGAATTTGGATCAAAATGGGCCTTCTCAGTGTTTGGCAGCCCATTTTGTGAACCCTGCGATTACACTGAACTTGGACCCCGTGTTGCGCTCGCACGAGAAGTCGTACCCCGCATGTTGAAATCCCCCTACAGTAACGAAGGACCCTTCGGTGTCACCGGCGTCGAAGCATCCGAAGCCTCACTACGGCTCCTCTTGCGAGAGTTTCCATCGCTAGACTCGAGGGCTTCCTCCTCCGTGGGCGACTGGGCAGCAGGTACATGATGAGTGCATATTTGCATCATGTTTTAGGTTATTATTTTGCATTGTAGATGTAGGATTTTGGTATTTTACGGCGTTCGCACGCACTTTTTATGTTTATTTTCACCAGGATCAGATCAGATGATGGATCCAATGGACACAATTCTTGGAGCAGTTGTACTGGAGAGAAAAGGAGCCAAAAACTACGTAAATCGCTTTTTTGGGAAATCTTAATAATACCATAAGAAAACGCGAAGCGAGAAGAGAGACATAAGAGTTGAGAACCAACTATATGGCGGGTCGCCGTATAGATCCCTCTATATAGTTTGAGTCCCCTCTGCCTCCTCAAATAGTTTCATCATGTGCAACTAGTTCGGGGAGACGACATACAGAACACCCAGAAATCACAAAAACCTCACCTCCGGAAGCGATCTGGACGGGAACTTGCCCTAGGGATCCATCTTCGCCCTAAGCAGATATGGGAGGCCAAGGCATCGATCTCCATCTTCATCAACCGATGCATCTTCATTGCCCCCATCATCTCCATCCATCCCATCTAGATCTTGTGGTAGTAATTTCACTAGTTGTAGATTTTTACAAGTACTACTCATGAATAATCATTTCCATTACCATTGTCATGATGCTGATTGCCTCCATGTCTGAGTAGATCTTTAGTTCTTGGGGAGATGGAGAAACTCTAGTATATGATTGAGATGAGATAGAGATTATTATGTTATACATCATTATATGTATGTGTTAATTGTCTTCATCTTTATACTGGGTGAAGCGCGCCACTCAATATTTGCCTCTTGTGGAGACTCGATGAAGGGGATTACTTGTTGGTAGACAGAGGAATGATTGAAATGGGTCGTATGGGCACCTAGATGGGGGGTGAATAGGTGCTACTCAATTTTTAGTTCTTTTTCAATTTTAGGCTTGACACAAAGTAAATTATCTAGATATGAAACTACGAGAATTTCACTATATGCAAACCTAGCTACTAAGCACATAGAGAGAGGAGCGAGGAAACCGTAGTGGAGCACGCGGAGACATAGGGATTTGTTTTACCACAGTTCCTTCCTTGTTAAGGGAAGTACATCTGCGTTGGAGGGGTGGGCGGTTCTAAGACCACGATTGCACAATAGGCCTCACCCTATTCTCCGATGGATCTTGCCACGAAAGGCCTGATCAACCTTCTCCACTATTGGTACCCTTCGAGGAAAGAACCGGTGCCTTTACAACTCTACCGAGGCACACACCCACAACTGAATTGGGGGCTTCCGAGATAACAACAAGCTGTCACAAGAACAAGGTTTATCAATATAAACAAAGCAAGGATCTAGGTATTCGCAAGAAATACTAGATCGGTGATTCTCTAAATGAATGGAGAGGAGATGAAGCGCTTGATTGCAGTAGTTGAAGATCGAGTTCTCCTCCTTCGATTCCCCAAGGGATGGGGCCTTTGAGTGGATGAAGGTGAAGCTCTCTTGGTTGAAGATTGGTGAACGGATCCTGAATTTTTAGAATCAATAAAGATTTCTAGCAAGAGGGGGGAGGAAGGCTTAAATACTCCCTGCCCAGAACAAGCAGTTGGAGAAATTTTGGGGCGGATTATCCGCCCCCCTTTGGGGCGTCTTATCCGCCCTGGGGAAAAAATCCGTCCCCTAGGACGGAAACTCCGGGGAAAACTCTGCCCCCCATACAGAGAGTGACGCAGCCTTGACTTGAAGAAATTTCTCGAGGAGGCGGATTATCCGCCCCCCTCAAGAGGAGGACTATCCGGCATGGGGAGAAAATCTGCCCAATCGCCATAAAGTCTGGGGGAAACTCCGCCCCCCATATAGAGAGTGACGCTGCCTTGAATTGAAGAAAATTCTCGAGGGGGCGGATTATCCGCCCCCAAAAGTAGTTTCTTTTCGTTTTTCAAGATAGATATCTGTAGAATTTCAAAACACATTAAATAATCCTTGATATTGTTATCTAACACATAAAACACTAGGGGTTAAGAAATGTTCTTTCAATCTCCCCCTTTTTGGTGTGAGAGGACAATACTAGGATTTGAAATAGAGCCTACTAACAACACCTTAAGGAAATGAAATCGGCTTCCCCTAAATGTGTGCATATTTAAAGTTTGCATTTGAATACAAATGTACACACTACAGAGAAAGCCACTTTCATAACAAAGACAAGTAAAACACGGTGAGTTAGGAAATGAAGTCATACCACCTAGATGTGTAAATAGTCAAAGTGAATAATGAAATTATTAGGCTTCAGGCACATCACACAATATTGATGTAAGCAATAGATAATACCATAAGTCCATATGCCATCAATAAACTACCATACTTCCATAGATAAATACAGAATTCATAAGAGTAGATCCATCCGATAAATCCATAATTCCAGACAGAGTATCACACAACAGAGTCTTATACAAACCAAGGACAAATAGCAAATAAGTTCACGCTAAAGGGGCACACGCATGCAAATAAAACGAATGAAAAGACAAGTTCTTGCGCCCGACCCATGCAAATCTGTGACCTAATAGAACTACTTCTCCCCCTTTGGCTTCGAAACGCCAAAAAGGAAGAAGAGCGATGCTAATGCCCCAGAAGATCACTCCTCCTCGTCCTCATCCTCGTCGTAGTCATCCCCGTCCCCTTCCTCGTCATCATACTCAAGCCTACACATTGGCGAAGTCAATGACCATTTGTTGAGTCTCACTCTTTAGCTTGAAAAAATATACCCATGTATATCTTGAGTAGTCATCGACTATGACCAAGCAGTATTTCTTCCCACCGAGACTGGCATGAGATGGGGGACCAAATAAGTTCACATGAAGTAATTCTAACATTCTCTTTGAAGAAACAATAGTTTTCCTCTTGTGGGGAGAGTCATGCATTTATCCTTCAACACAAGCCCTGCAAACACGATCTTTCGCAAAGGAAACATAGTCTTTTAGTCCAAGGATGTGGCCACCCCTGTGAAGACTTTGAAAAGTTCAATGTTGACATGGGCTAAACGGCGATGACATGGCCAGCCCATGTCGGCCTTTCTGAATAAGCACATCGGACCTGAAGTGGTTTTCCTCAAAAAGTCCACCACATACAGGTCATTTTCGACGTACCCAACAAAAGCGACCTTTAGAGACTTGCTCCACAAGAGTACTACCAAATCATCATCAATAAAAACATCAAATCCCATCTTACCAAGAGCACGAACAGAAACAAGGTTGTAACCGAGGGTCTCAACAAGCATGACGTCCATGAGAGAGATATCGTGGGCAACCACAACCTTGCCAAGACCCAATACCTGAGATTTAGACTTATCACCATGGGAGACTGTAATATTATCATGATTGGGTCGCATCTCCATGATGATCTCCTTGCTTTCGGTCATATGACTAGTGCATCCACTATCTAGCACCCATTTTGACCCACCGGAAGCATAGCCCTGCAAGAGAATTACTTCTTGGTTTTAGGTACCCATTTTTCAAGGGGTTCTCTCATGTTAGTAACAAGGGTCTTTGGAACCCAATTAGACCAAGCAACTATTCATCAAAAGGACCAACATAATGAGCATAAACATCGCCATAATAATAAAAAAAGAGTTCATAATTTGGATTGTGAGACCCTGGAAAACCAATATTGTTAGTTTTGTGTTTTGTGACATTCTTCTCAGTGGTGCTTGTCTTTGATTGTTCACTATTGGTCTTATTCTTCTTGTTCTTCTTCTTCTTGGACTTGGTGACATGTCCAAGTCCCTCTTTACCAAGATTTGACCTTTGCTTGCCAAGTACCTCATCAAGAACACCCTTATCTTTGGGAGTGATGTCGTTGACAAACCCTTCTTCCACACTAGCATTTTACTTGTGAATATATGTTGATTTAGATGTGCTAGGAACATCATACTTGGTCAATCGAATTTGGAGCTGATCATGTGAATCATTGAGAATGGAGAATTCACTTTTCAACGCCTTGTGAGCGATGTCAAGTTTCTCCAATTCCTCGGAGAGTCTAGCATGAGCATCCCCAAAGTCAATCTTTTCCTTCTTTAACTTCTTTGCTTTGGTGACTGCATTCTCGCGTTCCTTAACAAGATTAGCCACTATTTCTTCATGTGACTCCTCTTTGGACTCAAGCCTCTCTTCAAGAGAAACCCGAGCCTCTTCTTCTTCTAGAGCATTTTTTAAGGATGCAATGCTCCCTTTCAATTCTGCCCTTAGGAGGACTTCATTTTGGGCTAGCTGGTCCATAAGAGCCTCAAAATGTAATTTGTTCTCACCTTGCAAGTTAGTGAAGAAATAGTACAAAGAAATAATATCTTCCTTAACCTTAAGACTAGTAGGATCATCCATGTTAATCATAGCCTTAGGAAAAGAAGTGTTAGAAGTTGATACCTCAGAACCTCTTGCCATAAGACAAGTAGCGTTCTTGTTGATGACGTTTTCGTTCGGAGAGTCAAAGAGAGATGTTGGTGTAGATGTGGTGGCTATAGCAGCGACCTATCAAGAGTCATCGTCCTCGTATTCATCTTCACTTCCCGAATAATATTCTTGTTGAGCCACTAGAACAATCTTTGGTTTCTTCTTGAAAGGAGCATTCTTCTTTACAAGTTGTTACTTGCGTGGAGCCTTTGACTTTTCCTTAAGAATGAGTCTTCCTCGGTTATCTTCCCTACTTTGATATGGACACTCGGCTACAAAGTACAGCCGGTCTCCACAGTAGAAACAAGTTCTCAGCATCAGACCATTTTCCTTTCTTCCATAAGTTCAACTCTTGCATTCTAGTTCAGATTTGGCCTTGGCTGAATCCTTCCAAGAGTTTTTGGCATAGAAGGCCATGTATTGTCCATGAATTCTTTTGAAATTTTAGGGACAGTCCATACCTTCTATGTCATCTTCATCATGATCAGCCACACTTGTCTTCAAGGCCATGTTGACCCGCTTTTGCATCCCATAGCTCGTGCACGAGCATCTTCGGCATTCTTGGCAGCCACTTTGAAAGATGCCATTTCTTGCATTACCTCGTTGGATGTCATAAGGTGGTAATTATTCCTTCCTTGGAGACTCTTCAAATCTGTGGGCTCAAATGGCATAAGAGAACTAACATACCCGCGCTTGATCCACGCATCATCAACATGAGAGGCACCATGATTCCTGAAAGTGGTGGATATTGACTTGATCTTCCTATACATGTCCTCGTGGTTTTCTCCATCCAACATATAAAATCCTTTAGCTTCATTGCTTAAAGCATCATATCTATTCCTTCTCATACTTTTATTTCCAATGAAGAGCCCGGTGAGGGCATCCCAAGCTTCTTTAGTTGTACTAAGATGCTGAATGTGTGGAATGTCTTTGTCAGCCACACCAAGCTGGATCATGTGTAGAGATGTAGCGTTGAGTTGACTATCAACAACCTCTCTTCTTGTTAGGTTGTTGGGATCTCCAACATGAAGGCCATTCTCTATGATTTTCCACAACTCAATGGAGGAGCTGCACACATGAGACTTCATAAAAAATTACCATTGGTTAAAAGTAGATGCTGAAAGTTTGGGTGGATCACCCCTATTATGTATATGTCGGTGTGGGATAGGTGGATCAGGAGAATACACATGGGAAACCTCATTGTATCCTTCCTTACCACTATCCTTTTTTGAGGAGGAGCTCTTTCTAGTGCCATCACGAACCACTTCGTTATCTTTGGAATCGGTTTTACCCATTTCCTTGGATTGCGGAGTGGTAGCCTCAGAGTTAGATGGAGGTGATGCTATGGATGTGGAGAGACGCATTATCAATTGACGCAGCTCTTCCATCTTAGCCTCCATTGAACTAACCAAGGTTATTTCCAACGTCTTGAGATCATTCATGGTGACTACCTCCGGAGCATCACTCCCATCTCCCTTGGAACCCATACTTCTCTTAGGTCGTTAAGCCCGAATTAAGAGTCGGGGATCTGATACCAATTGAAATGGATCGTATGGGAACCTAGAGGGGGGTGAGTGCTATGCAATTTTTAGTTCTTTTTCAATTTTATGCTTGACACAAAGTAAATTCTCTAGATATGCAACTACGAGAATTTCCCTTTATGCAAACCTAGCTACTAAGCACGTAAAGAGAGGAGCGAGGAAACCGTAGTGGAGCATGCGGATACACAGGGATTTGTTTTACCGTAGTTCCTTCCTTGTTAAAGGAACTACATCTGCGTTGGAGGGGTTGGAGGTTCTAAGACCACTACGCCACAATAGGCCTCACCCTATTCTCCGATGGATCTCGCCATGAAAGGCCTGATCCAGCTTCTCCACTATTGGTACCCTCCGAGGCGGGAACCGGTGCCTTTACAACTCTACTGGGGCACACACCTAGGGCTGGGCGTTCGGTCATGACCAAAAATTCGGTCTTTGCATATTGGTCTATTTTGAAGTCGGTCTTTAAAAAATAAAGACCGAAATTTACTTGTTATTTTTACTAATCGATCAATTCGGTTACCCGATAATTCGGTTCCGGTTTCGGTCATGGCCAACTTGTGTGGTAGATATTATCAAATAGAAAAGTTGGATAATAGTTGATAAATTATATGGTACTATTTCAATTGTAATTTGAATATAAAATACACTTCATATAGTCGTATTAATTGGCAGAAACTAACATTCAATAATACTAAATTTGGCTGAATCGAGGAAGATAAATCTATAGTTATGGGAAATAAGGGCTTTGGAACTAGGCCACTCTCATCTAACATTCGGTCCATTCGGTTACCAAGAACTAAGGACCAAATTAACTGAACTAAATTCAGTCTACAAAATTTGCTACCCAATTTTTTGATCGGTCCTTTCATTATAAGTCTATTCGATTTCGGTCTCGGTCTTTTCGGGTTTGGTTTTCTATTATCGGTTTTTCTACCCACTCCTACACACACCCACAACTGAATTGGGGGATCTCGAGATGACAACAAGCTGTCACAAGAATAAGGTTTATCAATAAAAAAAAGCAAGGATCTAGGTAGTTGAAGATCGAGTTCTCCTCCTTCGATTCCCCAAGGAACGGGTCCTTTGGGTGGATGAAGGTGGAGCTATCTTGGTTGAAGATTGATGAACGGATCCTGAATTTTTAGAATCAATCAACAGATCTGGCAGGAGGGGGAAGGCAGGCTTAAATACTCCCTGCCCAGAACAAGACGTTGGATAAATTTGGGGGCGGATTATCTGCCCCCCTTTGGGGCGGACTATCCGCCCTGGGGGAGAAATCCGTCCCCCAGGACGAAAACTCCGGGGAAAACTCTGCCCCCCATACAGAGAGTGATGCAGCCTTGACTTGAAGAAATTTCTCGAGGGGGCGGATTATTAGCCCCCTTCAAGGGGAGGACTATCCGGCCTGGGGAGAAAATCCGCCCCAGCACCGGAAAGTCCGGGGGAAAGTCCGCCCCCACACAGAGAGTGACGCAGCCTTGACTTGAAGAAAATTCTCGAGGGGGCAGATAAAAGTAGTTTCTTTTCCTTTTTTAGGATAGATATCTGCAGCACTTGAACACACATTAAATAATCCTTGATATTGTTATCTAACACACAAAACACTAGGGATTAAGAAATGTTCGTTCAATGATAGCACTTACTGTGACTATAAAGTCGTTGTCATCCTTTACGTACTAACTTGGGGAATCAAGGAGAACTCATTAAGCCATGTCCATTTCGCGGGATAAATCCCTTAATAGCGGGGTAATACGATTGATGTGGTTTATCTGTAAGCTATGGTTATGAAGGATGGTGTGAGAAGTGATTTCTGCCTCATCATTCATATATGGAGCTCCTCCCACAGACATGCATATCATGAGAATATTTGCTATAATAATCTTGATCACTTGGTCTAAATTGCTAGCGGTGTATCCACCACTCCTTGAAAATTCCTTTCCCCTATTGTAGTTATAATCTTTCTTACGCACACGATTGCTACTTTCTGCATTAAGTTTTATTTCGCTTTACTTTACTGTTTCAAGCAAACAAAACCCAAAAACAATTCCACTTTATTTGCAACTTAGAATTATTCCTCAAATAACTTCTTTTAGTTTTAGTTAAAAGCATTTTAGTCTTTCGCCTACTGCTCCCTATGGGATTGATATCTTTATTTCGAATCTAGCTACAAATAATCAGTACACTTGCAGTTATCAAGCTATTTTCTAGCGCTGTTGCTGGGGAGCTTAGAGGTATAAGTCACTATAATTTTAGTTATTTACTTTTGTAGTACTAATTTTAATTTGAGTTGCAGGATCATAACAATGGACAGCACTCAGCATTTGATGCATCTTAAGGTAGTATGGAATATGGGTTCGCCCATGGACTCTTTTATAATTTTCAATAGAAGCATAAACCCCGATGGTATTGAGATCCATCCTTTATTATTTGAGTTACTTAACTCTAAAAAGTTTGCAGGAACCCATGAAGAGAGTCCATATGGACACTTACAATTCTTTTAAGGTATTTTTGGTTCCTTTATATTTGATGATTGTGATCTTGATAAGGTTAAAATCCAGTTATTTAGACAAATTCTCTCTAATAATGTTTACAACTTGTATAGATCCTTTTGCGCAGAAGCACCAAGGATGTGGACGGATTTACAACCAAATTTTTGTCAAAATATTGCTCAGAAATCAAAGCTCACAGGATGAGAGGTATTATTATAAGTTTCAAAAATAATCCTGATGAGAATTTATATGAAGGCTATCTAAGGTATAGAAACTATCTAGGCAATTTCCCCCATCACCGTTTGCCTGATTGGTTAATTACCCATACTTTTTATGAAGGGATTAACAATGAAAATAGAGAAAGCCTAGATACCGCTTCTAATGGTAGTTTCCTATCTTATACTTATGATGAAGCTTGGAAAATAATAATGAAAATGAAAGAAACAATGGAAAGTCTTAAAAATGAGGAGAGCAATATGAAAGGTTCTTCTGAATATACTTGTGTTAACAACTTTATTGTAGATGAAAGGACTTGTGAAATGATTAAAACCCTTGGCATTCACTCTTATTCGGTATAGAAAATTATTGAGAATTATGTAGGGCATCTACAGGTATCTTCAGAAAGGGGACTTCGTAAACCCCTCTAAGAAAAGAAGCGAGCAAGAGAAGATGCATCATTGATAGAATTTTCCTCTCAATATATTAAAGATAATATTAAGAAGAAATGTAGGGACGAAGAACGTACAAAGATAAGACCAAAGAAAGCAAAAAAGAACCCTGATGCTACCAATGCAAATATTGTTATATATAAAGATCTTACATAAGCAAGAATTGTGGAAAATAAAGTGGTTATGCTAGATTCTGAAACTTCAGATTTCATTACAGGTAGGATACAAGGTAAAGAAACTTCTTAACCTATTACCCCTATATATTGTGGAGAAACTTCCCTATATGGAATTTGTAAAACGATGTCTATTATAAATATTATGCATTCATCACTTTATGAGGAACTTCACTACAATTTGAATAATTAGATGTGGAACTGGTAGACACTACTATTAAACTATTTAATAAAACTAATTGTAACATCCCAATTTTAGTAACCCTGATTCGTTGACCAAAAGGAAAAAATTAAGGGTAACAAAATATTTTTATTACTTGTTGCAATGCAACTGATTGTGTATTGGGTGATATACTTCTTATCTCAACACTAGTTGAAAAAAGCTATTTTATAAAAGAGATGTATTGGATCATCTTTCATATTCTCAAATGTTCTGGCATTTCAAACTTGATCCCAGATGATTTTGATAAAACAAAAATACCTTATTAGTCTCCCTCTAACAAAACTATGGAGAACTATAATATAATCACCTTATGTTTTCAAGAAAGAACTCTCAACTACTCTCACCCCTAGGTTTTCCAAAAACCTTCCCTAAAACCTTTTTCACTCAAATCTTGGTAGAAATACCAAGAGGTTCTTATCTTACTTAAAAGCACAACCAATTCAAAATACCCATAATTATCTCAAGGTAGACTTTATGGTAACCTTAGTAATAATTGATAGGTGTGAATAGATGAATTGCCTTGATCTTCTGTCTGATGAATTGCCTTGATCTGCTGTCTGATGAATTGCCTTGATCTGATGTCTGATGAATTGCCTTGATCTGTTGATTTCCTTGTTGCTTAGGAACTAGAGTGAGCTAATCTAATAGCTCATCCCTTAGGACCCAATAAATATTTGTGATCATCAATCTCAAACCAAGCATCCAAATCTGGATCTATCCTAAGCCACTAAAGTGGCCATCTCATCTCCTAATCAGATTAATACAAGGATAAACCCTTTTGGTAGATTCCAACATAGTGAAGAACCAAACTAAGCATGGATCCTATATAATTAGTTAACCCATCAACATTAATCCCTTTGATCATGAATTTGGAACCGAGCATTCTCTCAAAATCATCTACACTTGTACTCTAGTCTAAAACCCTAAATCTGCCAAAATGGCTAAGTCTGGAATCCTTATGAGGATTCAATCTTTGGAGCTCTACCTTTTCCAACCTTTGTGACTTTTTGGAAATGTACTTGAACAATATTGTAGTAAATCATTACTACTATCAAGTCCTACTCTTTCCCTTGGGTAAACCATTCTGGTTCCCACACATCCATGATGGTTTTGTAGTCAAGATAATAATCTTTTCTGCAATTCTTATCATCTTGTCTACTTTGGCAGAAGCTCACATCTATATGCCACTTCCCCTTGACCAAACCTTTGCATGGTTATGATATACTAACCATGGTCTATGAATCCATACTTCCCTTGTTTCCATTGGAGCTTTGTGCTTCTTAAACCCCCTTGGTTTATGAGGCATCATGACAACTCTGTGATGGCAGCCTTATTTTCAATAAAGTTTGCCATATCTTCTAGACCACCTAATGCAACCAAGCCCAACTATTGCTTACATGATCATCTAAATAACTTGGTCTATCTATCCATATGTCACTTGTAACAAGGTGAGCTCTGAGCTCCCTAATCCAACCATGTTTAGGTGGCCTAAAGATATCAAAACCCTAGATTCCCCAAAATATAGCTTCTTCCATTATCACCCAATTTTCCTCAAGAATCAAGTTGCCAATGATGTATAAATAAATTTTACATCATCTACCTTGGTCAAGACAATTCCCCAAATAATTCCCATTTATTGGATCCTCAAACTATTTAAATTCATTATTTTGCAAAATTCTCAAAATATCTCCTATAAAGGCAAGTTTGTTTTCCTCCAAACCACTTTGCCAAATCAATGAACATTTGAGTTCTCTACCTCATACCCTATCTTTGAAACTCAAAAATAAATATTTTTGAGATTCCTTATTATTTATTTTTGCCCTTTTTCTTAAATGGCAGAAATAAGAAATTATTGGTTAAAAAATACTTTTATATCCAAATACATTCCAAAAAAAATCCCCAATGTGTAATATGGTTTTTAGGACCATATCACATCAAAAACCCACCTTGTACAATGTAAAAATCTGAAAGGAGCTTCTAGAAACTACTTATGCACTTTTTGAATAAATGATCTTAAGTGGATCAATAATCATTAGAAAAATTCCAAATAAATCTTGAAGAGATGATTTGACCTACTCAATCTACCAGTACCTTTTCCCCACCTCCCTCAATACAAGTTTTCAAACCTCCTTCACAACCATTATTTGTATCACTTTTGCCAATCAAGCATTTTTGTCAAATCAAAACGATCCAAACCCCATCAAATCTTGCCAAAGACTTCACCAGAGCAACCCTAGCCCCTCTGGTCGACTAGCACTGTAGCACTACAGAGGGCCACCCTTTATTTTGTCCCATGTTCTTGTAAGTGAGAGGGAAAGACATGCCTCCTAAAAATCTTGGGCAATAAAAACCCACCACCAATTCCCCCTCTCCATGGTCAAGCTACTGGTCCCACACGACCACTCCACCACCCCTAAGAGAAAATCCCTCACCATCTCCCCCTCTCAAGCCCTACATGGACATTGGCCATCCTACACCCAACCCCTTCGGGATAAAAGGCTAGATGCCACCAACTCCGCTACCACTCCCCCCATTTGCTTCCTCTCACCCCACCAGACATCCCTTGAGCTTCCTCCCCCGCCCCCTGCTCTATTTTGCTTGAGAGATGGAGGAGAAGGCACTTCGGCCTTCTCAAATAAATCGAGCCCCGATCTCCACCCCTCCTCATTCCCCGTCTGCATGTTGCGTGTTCCTTATTCTGACATGCAGCAACCATGGACGCCACCTCGGTGAGATCCCGAACGTGCTCCGCGGGCGTTCTTGCGCGAGCTCCCTCCAGGTGTTGAACCCCGCCATGCCGCCCCTCGTTGGAGTCGCTAGAATGCGCCGCATCTGCTCTGCCTCTTCTCAGCCGTCGGCAAACCCACAGTGAGCCACCCCGTGCCTCCCAACTCTCTTCCTAGGGTTTCCTCTCCCCTATGTCATCGCGAGGAAGGAGACAAACGGTGGTCGTTCATCTTAATCTAATTCAATGGAGGACGTCCTCCCATACCCCTTCGCCCCCTTGCGCTCACTGACTGGCGGGCCTGTCCTGGCCAGGATTTGAAATCCCTCCCACACGTGGCTCGCCCCTGTGGGCTAATTCCTCCTACGCGGCTCGCTTGCCCTCCAAATCTGGCCAGCGAACCCCTCTGCCCCTTTTTCCTTTTAATCAATTGTTTTTCAGATCTGTAAATAGGCCTGGAAGTTTAAATGCAA
This sequence comes from Avena longiglumis, assembly GCA_030063025.1. Taxonomy (NCBI): domain Eukaryota; kingdom Viridiplantae; phylum Streptophyta; class Magnoliopsida; order Poales; family Poaceae; genus Avena; species Avena longiglumis. The sequence continues at coordinate 308,525,851 of CP125976.1, read as the reverse complement.
ATAAAAATGTAAAATGACTCAAAATGCCCAAATCTGAATTTTTAATTGACCATGCATGTTTTGTGCAACATGAAGAACAAGTCCTTGGCAAAAAATAATCCTCATTATTTATTGGCATTTAATCTACTAGCATGTATCTATTACACTAAATAAAGAACCCAAAAATTTATACATATCCAAATGGAATGAATCAAGTATCATATGATAGGAATTTGAATACCCATTTTTGAGCCCTTGCCTCTTGACAAGGTGACCATGGTTTGGCTTTAGCAAAAATAACAACAGGGAATTACTGCCGTTAGAAAATTCTCTAGGAAAAACAAAAAATGTTTTTGAACTAATTCCATCTTTCTATAAATCTATATACCCCTCTATACCAAATCCAGGAGCACAAAATTTATTAAGCACCTACTGAATTTTGGTTAATTAAACTATTATGTGCATGGTTTATTCACTAATAAAATCACTACAGTTTGTCTACTAATCCAAAAAGGTTGATTACAATTTCTTCAGAGAGGTACCATAAATACCAAACATGTTCCTTTGGAACCACATCCAAATCTACTGTAGATTAAATCTGGTGAAAAAGACAAATATCATCTAGTACTTCCTTTGGGATTTTCCTAAGGTCCTTCTGTTAAATATTTTGAGATGATTCCTACTCTCAATGAATAAGTCCATCAAATCCTATCTAATCACGCAAGGAAATAATTTTTGGAAATCCAGAACAATTCTAGTGAATTATTTCCTAAAACTAGAGTTTTATTCACTATAAAAACCATTATAAATCAATGGAAATTGATAAAATAGTGAAACCACTTTTGTTGGATTCATTTTAACAATACCTATCTAACGGTATCATTTTTATACAGTGGTACCATACATAACAAGCCCTTGGTCAAAAAACCCCTCTCTTATGTAGTTCCTAGACTATAAATCCAAACAGATCTTTTTCCAATGCCTCTAAATCTTCTACCAATCTAAGAAAATCAATCATCCAACACCCTACTGATGTATATCACGTAATTATACTTTTCTTTCTGTATGGTTTGATGCTTGTAAGCCTTGTATTGATTGTGATGTTGTTTGCTTGCATGTCTGCTCGATGACGGCGATAGTTGCGATTTGTGTGACACCGTGAAGAAAGAAGCATCGAGTTATTCTTATTATTAGGATTATTGGTATGATGGTTTTCTAACAAAGTCAAGAGACATATCGTTGGTCGTAGGCAAGCCACCTTATTTCTCATAAACCCTTGTCCTATTGTTTTACTTATGCGTGTTTTATCTACTGTTTATGAAACTGCATTGCTTTATTTATGATGATTTCATATCTGGTAGTGACTTGGCTCCTCCAGCTAATACCATTTGCACTACTAAGTTCAACCCCCTTTGATGACACCTACTTGCCCCTGGTATGGTAGATAGTGTTTTAACTAAATAACCCCTTGGAAACCCCGTTTTAGCCGAAGCAAAAGTATAGGATGGGAAACCCTGAAAAAGCTTACAAAAATGTTTCATTTGAAAACCTTGGCGAGGCTTGGCCTACCAAGTGAAGTGGAAAAAATGATAAAGGTTTTGTTCTTACGAAAAGGTTGGAAAAATGATGGAGGAAAAATGTTTATGAAAACACGTCGGGCTATGTAGTTTACTATGCTAGCACAATTAACCCGTGCAACCACATTACTCTAGAATGTGAAAGGGTTGGGCTGGAGGGTTGTATATTCTTGTATAGATGCCTCGCACTATTACGGGGGAGAACAAATCACCGGAGACTGGGCCTTCACCTGTAAAGGCCCATGTGAGACATCGGCCTAGATAAGATACAAACTGTCTAAGGACGGCAGACGATACTATGAGCCCCTCATTGAAAGCGCACACCCGTCAAGGTGCAAAACGCGCTCCGGTTGGCCCATGTGAGTCCTCAGTCATGGACGATTGTGATGGCAGCTGCTAGCGGGTGATGGTTTTGATTTCAAAAAGGACTTCAGAAAAGCAATGGCTTGAAAATGCTTTGACCATGGGATGGTCAGAAAATGGAGGAATGAGTTTGGTCATGGGATGACCGGAAGGAATAACAAATGGGTGACCCAATCCTAGTGTTTTCTTAAAACTTTTCAAAAAGGTTTCCAAATGTTTTACAAATGTTTGTCAACAAAGATATAGAGATATGCTATATCTACAAGAGAAACTAATTTATAAAAGAACCTCTTATGGAGCCATCCTACCACAGCCCTATTGCATATCCTTTGCTATTGTTTTCTTAAGGTGGTTTGCGAGTACATTCAAAGTACTCACCAGCATTTTCCCTAGATATTTACTTGGCCAGACTTTTCAGAAGCAAGAGGAACGATGGAGGTTGCTGACGTCTGTGCGAGATAGGCCGTGTTCCCAGTCAGTTGCCTGTAGGTTAAGGCATGACATGGGCTCTGCACTTGAAGACTTTCGCTATTTTTGTTGTAATCGCCATAATGGCCATATTGTAAGTTTTGTAATCGTTACTTTCTGGATGATGTAATGATACTGGTCAGTTATGCTCATGGCTCACTAATCATGGGAACGTAAATTGTATGCATAACGGGTATTATCGGACCGTAAATCAGGGGTGTGATGTTACGCACTTCTATTCTTGTAGACAGTTGTTGGGCCTCCAAGTGCAGATGTTTGTATAATAGCAACAAGTTTCCCTTAAGTTGATTACCCAAGGTTTATTGAACTCAGGGAGGAAGTGGTCAAAGGTATCCCTCTCAAGCAACCCTACAATCAAGATACAAGAAGTCTGTTGTGTCCACAACACACCCAATACACTTGTCAGGTGTATATGTGCACTAGTTCGATGAAGAGATAGTGAAATACAAGTGGTAACAATGCCAGAAAAGAGCTTCTGACTTGTTGTTGACGTGGGAGAGACTAAAAGCAAACTGAAATAAAGATGGAAGCAAGCACACATGCAACAAATATAGTTTTAAATGGTGTTTCAATGGTTAGAAACAAGGCCTAGGGATCATAATTTCACTAGTGAACACTCTCTCATATAAATATCTTCTCTTCATGATACTACTCTTAACTACTCTCCGGTTGGACACTCTAATCATTGGTAGGTCTATAACAGCACTCCTCAAAGTCCGCCTTTCCCAATCTAGATAAACCCACACTGTCACCTTGAGCGCTAGAAGGTTCCAGCAAACACCATAATTTCATAAAGACATCCAACTCCAAATATACTCATGATAAAGATATATGTAACCAAGCTTAAGTGCCACACACGATGTGCACGCTGTCACTTTCACACACGTGGGGAAAAGCATAGATCTATTAAAGCACTATGATTATTTATGTAAACTCTAGCCTAAGTGCCACCATGGCGTGCATGCTGTCACTTTCACACACATGGGGAGAGCCGGAGATCTATTAAAGCACTTGAGTAGGAGAGCAGATCTACTTCATTACAAAGCTCATGACCACAACATGATCATGCATAGAGAGAGATGAACCCATAGCTACCAGTAGAGCCCTTAGCCTCGAGGAAGAACTACTCCATCCTCATCATGGGAATCAGCAGCGACGATGGAGATGGTGGTGGAGATCAATGGAGATGGCTCCGGGGGCACTTCCCCATCCCTGTAGTGTGCCGGAACAGAGACTTTATGTCCCCTGAATCTACCCTTCGGTGGCGGTGGCGCTGCGGAACTTTTCGTTGCTTTTTGGTCGATTCTTTAGGGCTTCTGAGTCAGGGGCTTCTTATAGGCGAAGGAAGCAAGGTTGGTGGAGGGTCAGTGTAACATCACAAAAATATTAATCAAGGTTATAAAATTACAATCACCCACATTCGGGGCTAACAAAAACTTCTGATAATTAAAATCAATATGAATGTGTAAGTGTATGTGAAGAATGCATGAATGCTTGTGTGAACTTGTGTGATGGTTATGAAAGGCAAGGATTTGTTTAAAGATGAAAACAACATCATCTAAATCATTCCCAAGCAGAATCAAATCAAGAAAGATTCAAAAACAAACCATATAAGCAAATGGTCACTTTTGCCAATCTTTCTCACTAGACCACTTTGAGTGTTTCTAGTCCAATATTTCTAATAGAAACAAATCCAATTCTTTTCACCCCTTGCTAGACCAAGTAAAAGTGAACCCAATCCCACCTTGCAAAACCACAGAAACATTTGGCAAACCTATTCAAATGACATTTAAAAATTGAATCTAGTTCATATGGTAAGATCACCATTTCTCAAAACCCAACCAAACCAGTTCACTTGGACAAATCCAAAAAACCAGATACTACCCAGTGTGTGACAAATGCACCCACCAAAATTCATCAAAAAATTCAAAATATAAATCTCTTGCGACCATTTCATCGAACACCTGGAGACACAAAACAAACTTGGCCAAACTTCACTGTTTTGAGCACTGATCACCACAAACCTTGTCACCCTTTGATCATTCTTGTCTCCCCTAGTGGCAACCATCGCATTAAACAGTCTAGAACCCTACCCATTGCTCAATGTCGTGCATGCCCGAGCCACCCCTTGCCAGCCGACCATGGCAAGCTAGCCAGAGCCATCGCTGCGCCTAGCCACCATGTCCAGGAGGCAGTCCACCGTCCACTGCCACCCCTTGTCTAGCACCCGAGCCTTGCCAAGCCATGGACCACAGTGAACACGCCGCACCCAGTTCGTTCCTGCCATGTCCAGAGCGCGCCAGCTCGCCATAGACGACCGCCTCGCACAGACCGCGCCTTGCCTTCGCCGCCCATCTACACGATCACCACCATCCCAGGAGACCACCAGACATTCCCGTTCGCTGCCGCGCGACCAGGAGCGCATGTGCGTCGTGAAAATCATCGTCGGTGCCGCGCAGAGCATTGCACGTTCCCGACCGAACCACACCACCCCTTGCCGCGCCATCAAGCTGTTGAGCACCGCCAGGATACCGCGCAATGTCCCCTAGCCTCATGCATGCCGATAGGCGCCTGTACCGTCGCCTCCGACAACCTCTGCCCACGCCGTGCTGCCCCTCTCACTCTCCTATAAAAGGAGGCCTCCCTAGCTCAATTTCTTTACAACATCTCACTCCCCACACCTCACTGATCCTTCCCACTTCTTCCTGGAGAAAGGTGAGCTCTAACTCGCCGGAATTTGGCCGGAGCCTGCCACTGCTGGAGGAGAAGGGCGCCGTCAATTGCGGCCACCCCAGGAAACGCCGCCAGTACCAGGAGAACCGCCATCGTCGACAACCTCATCCGCCCCCGTCGCCTGAGCCCCGGTGAGCCACCCCAGACCCCCACTGGCCGTGCTAGGGTTAGTCCCCGTCGTGTCCTTTTCTGACGAGGACGATGGCCATGAGCCATTGATCTTGCATCTAATCCTACGGTCGTAATCATCCCATACCCCTTCGCACCCCCTATCTCACTAACGAGTGGGGACACCACTTAAACCCACCCGCGCACGCGCTATGCGCAGTGGGCCGGCCCAGTAACTCTCCCGCGCAACCCAGTTAGTTGAAATTAGATTTTTCCATTTAGTTTCAAACCCTAGTTCTGTCTATTGATTCAAAAATCAATTCAGAGAAATTTACTGAACCAAATAGCATGAAACTAATTTTGTTAGAAAGATATGTAAATTCTTAATGTAAGACTATTGGATTCAAACCATTTGGTGTTATAGATCACATATAGTAAAAATAACAAGGCATAGGTTTTTCTGCATTCAAACATTTTTCAAAATTCAACCATAAATTCTTTTGAGTTGATTCCAACTCTCAAAAGTCACATTTGATAGGAACTTTCTGAATATATAAAAATATCTAGATGTACTTGCAGTAATAATGAACAAGTAATAAAAGAATGCCCCATAGTCATTTCTAGCCACTTTAATTAATTAAAATAAAAAGGTTAAACCTTATTAAATTGTGATACCACTTTAAATCACATTCCCAAGTATTAAAATATGTGGTGATGACATGTGTCAACATGATCCCATATTTTAATTGGCGAATATTAAAGCTTAAGTAGTTTTTCAATGAGTAGAAATTACTTTTCTAAAAGAAAATAAATAAGACTAATGACTTAATTCTTGTGATGATTATAATGATGCTAGATCATCTAGTGTAAACCCTTGTGTTCCAAATAGAAGTAGTTAAGTATTGTTTGGTGATTGTGTACTTCATATTTATTTATATACGCTAGTACCGACCAAGGATATGAAGAGAAGGAGACTACTACGAAGAAGAAGCAGAGGAGAACTTCAACCACTTCACTGCTCAAGGGAAGCCAACACTTGCGATTGTGCAAGCTAGATAACTTATGAAATGCATTATGCATGCTTTGATTAGACAACCTTGAGTATACTAAATCCTAGTTTTACTTGCAAGCTTGATTATTTTATTTATTTATCAAAGCTTCTTATTTATTTTTACTTAGTGACTTGTAAATTTTGGAAAGATCTTATAGGTAGCATAAAACTTGGCCTAAGTTAGGTAGAACTAGATGTCATCCTAAGGCATGAGATTAGACTTAGATAGGTAACACTGATTATCACCCCTCATTAGTGCTTACCCCCAACTTTAGTGGCTAGTTCTAAGCAATAAACTTGATTACTTTAGATGGGAATACTTGGTGAAAAGGATTATTAAAACCTTAGAATGATGAGTCATTCTAATGAATTTTTTTGACATGCGTTAGTAAACACAAGGTGATGTGATGGTGAAAATGTTGAGGCATGATCCTTAGCCCTTTATAAAACTGATCGTTGTGCTTGGATGCGATACCATTCCAATGTTACCATACAACCACAATACCCGAAATTGGGCAGGTCTTGACTAGAAGTTTATATATCTTAGTATGGGTTCCCTTGCGGCCGAGGTTTGAGGTGAGGCTACCTTGTGATGATTGACCACCTGTGTAGTTCCCAACATGACAGATGGTCATGGTTGGGAGGCCAAACTCATAGGAGGGTTGCCTATACTAGGGTGTGTAATTGAAAGGTTAGGATTTATTATCCACATATTGAGTATGGTGATTCAGGATTGTGCCTGACGGATGTATCAAATTTTGTGGTGAAAGTGTACCACCTCTGCAAAGTGTCAACCTATTCGAATAGCCGCGTCCATCGTTATGGACAGTTGGAGTGGCCATATTGTCCCGTAGTCAGATGTTTTCAAAATGACTTGTGAAATGAATCATGACTTTGACTTGACCATAGCAGGGTTGTGAACATGAAAACTAAGTTCCCACTTAGGTGTTACCAAACATTAATCTAGATTTCTTTACTTCTGAACTCAGCTAGAGATAAACCTGTCTTTTTTTAAAACAACCTAGAGCTTAGGATTCCTACTTGAAACCTCTTTACCTGTTAGTGATAGTTTGCGAATACTTAAAGAGTACTCATGGATTTGTCCCTAGATATTCCCGTGGCCAGACTATGAGGAGGACTATCAGGATGATGGATAACAGGAAGTCTACGAAAACTAGGATCATCTCCCATCGTCAGCATTGCCTGTGACCCTGAAGATGGAGCTTCGCCCACGTACCATTATTATATTATTTCGATGCGTTGATTGTATTAAGACTGGAATGAGATCCTTTATTAGTAAGACCTTTATTATGGTTTGTAATGGATGATGAACTATGATACCAATCTGTTATGTCTCGCAAAAATGTTAATCCTGGGATTGCGATGTATGGCATAACAGGCATCTGGGATTAAAAATCCGGGTGTTGACAAGTTGCTATTAGAGCCATCCTGACCATAGGATACCCTAGTTTAGAATGGACGCTTGAATAAAAAACTTAGTTTCAAAACAAAAGAAGTGAGTATTTATGAAAACAAATTCTCATTCTTACCACCAAAATCCTTTCATGAAAATTCATGTTCCTCAAAAATTCTTGCAAAATCTTACATAAAATTTGACACACTTGATCACTCTACTAACTTACTCATCCTACATTCTTATAGATAGACGTGAAGTATAGCAAGTTCTTTCAGTTGGGCAATGGAGGAGATCTCATCTTTGAATGTGATTTGAACCAACTCTCAGAACTTCTGGAGCACCCGCACCCCAAGTTCTTAGGAGTCCATCTTAACGATCAACAAGGAGGAGAATTGTAATGGTTGATTGTTGCAAGTCTCGGAGGGAAGATCGCAGCCCCCACCTTAGAGGGAATCCAGTTCACCTTAAGAGATAACAACTGGCTAGATGGACTTGCCAGGTCAATGCAGGAAGCTCTTGCCCATCTGTGTGGGCAAAGCATCAATCAGATCAAGGGCACGCGCTTTGAGTATTACCCAAGGCGTGAAGCTATGTGACAACCACTATAGGTACCACGTCACCCTAAGCTGAAGCATCAAGTGGACCATCTCAGCTTCATGATGTATGACAGGCAGAAGGAGTTGGACAATGCCTGCTCCTATGCTAGCCACAACTATGCCATCGCAGTCAAGAAGGACCAGACCATCGCCATGCTTGTGAAGGATCGCCAGTCACGTCGCCGTCAGCTTGATAAGAAGGATCACATTATTGCTCGCCTTCGTCACAAGGTGACAGACTTGGAGGAGACCATCCACGAGCAGGACATGTGCGCTGACCCAGCATACCACTAAAGGTGTAGTACACTATAGTCGTTGACATGACACCCACAGAACACCGTTCCGTAAATATCACATCCCTCAGAGTGGTACAACAGAAACATTATGGGTCCATATTACAAACATTCACACATTATTATTATTACAGTACCAGAAGTTCAATACTTCAAAAGGTTTCAACTTACAAACCAAAATATAAAGTGTTTCAGCGGAATTTAAAAATAGAAACTCCGACTAGGAGTTGAGCTCAGCAGCTTATTCTATAGAGTTCATGTTCCTCGGCTCCGTTGATTACTACTAACTAGGATACTTATTTGGGCTCGTTATCGTCAACAGCATAGCGGATTTCGTAATCCACTCCTTCCACACCTCCTGACAGGTCAGTCTCCTCGTAGAACACATCTTCTTGATATTCAGCCACATACATTGGCACGTCTCCGGGATCCTCAGAGTCTAATCAAGGGATCAAAGGAAAAGGATGAGTAACAGCGTTACCAAATAAGTTCATTTTATGAAAGGTGGGAAGTTTGATGCACTAACTACCACCTCGAATTATAAATCCTTGGTACTATGCAATTTTTGTAAATCTTTCTTCAAAGATGGATTTTATGAAGAATATTTATGACCATCAGCCTTCACAGGTTGACCAGAACTTCCCGGAACAGGGAGTAACAAGTTATAATTCTTACACTCTGAAGAGGTGCGTTACTTTACCCATGAGATTAGCACCTTGTTGCACAACCGGGCGTACTTTCCCGTCCACAATTCCATGATGTGGGGCCTAGTAGTTTGTCCAAGCCAATCACTGCCCCCTTCGCGACCTCGCATGCCTCCTTGGTATACACCATGCCCACATAATAAATTACAGCAATGGTTTCTACAAACCGTTAGATGCCAGAACTATCGTGGGAGGATGAGGATTCCCACCCATATGCTGCATATCCTCTACGAATTACCAATTAATATGCACACTACGAGGATAACAGCCACGACCTGCACATACGGCTTCATGCGAGAGGAAGAAGATACAGCTAACTTCTCTGTCCCATTCCAAATCTCATGGCTAACGCGTACTATACGGCGCTAGAGAATCACTGATGTTAGGGGTTATTAAGTCCCTAATTGATCATCATTATTGCAAATAGAACCCTAAGTTCTATTTCTACAATATATCATCACTTAGGATGATATCTAACCTTTCTTTATTTGTGAAAATAATATTTTCTTTCTTTAGAGTATATATGATAACACACAATTTGCAAATACTTTGGTAAAGACTCTTCAAAGGATATGCGCAAGTGATGAACTTGTCTTATGATGGCAAGGTAGTGAAGTTTGATGCTTGCACTGGACCTTGAGCTTCTATGTCTACAAAAACATCATTATTTCCCGGTAAGGACAATATGTAAAGAAGCAAAATGATTATGCAAAGTAATGTAATGCATCATTTAACTTGATATGCATTTTCCCCATTATTATAAAAATTCTTTTTTAAAAATAAAGGATTTCTAAATATTAATTTTTAATATTTATAATGGAATATTGTATTCTTTTATTTTATTTCCCTTTTATTTGACTTTTATTGATTTAATAATTCTTTTAAGAATTATCACTTAAATATAAAAAATTGTTATTAAATATTTTTTAGTATTTTTATAAAATACTAAAATATTAATATATAGTGAAAGTGATTTTTATTTATTTTTATCATCTTTCAATAATTTTTGTAAAATTCCATAAGGAATATATAAATTACAAAATTCTTAATAAAATTTATATGTCTAAAATTTTATCTCTTAATTTATTTGGATAGTTTGGATTATTGTGACTCCAAAAATATTTTGTTTATAATTTTTGGACTTCTATATTATTTTTAGAATTTAGTTAAGTTCAGGGGCATTTTGGTATTTTCCTATTTATTAAAACAGACTCTAAATGACTTGGGCTGGCCATTTGGGTTTATTGGGCCCTTATGGCCCAGTAGGGCACGGTCAAAACATCACCCCGAAGGGTATTCGGCCCACCCAGCCCAACTCACTAGCTGTCTTCTCTCTCGAGCTCACCCCTCTCCTTCTCCTTCCCCAACCCCGTGGTCAGTGGTGTCACCGCCAGTAATTCCCGTCGTCGTGGACCGCCCTGGCCACCGCCATGGTGCAGGAAGAGGTTGTCGACCCCGCTCTTCCCTCCTGTCCAACTGGATTTGGACATGGAGCCCTCCTGCGACCTGATCGATGTCATTCCGAACCCTAGGGTTCGGGGTTGGCGTTGATCCTAGCGCCACCGCTGTTGTCGTGCCCGTGGTGATTCACCTCGCCCCTAGGCGTGGCTATTGTCGTCATGGCGCTGTATGGGTCGCAGTGCCCCCTTGGGGGTGCTTCCCGTGCCGCCATGGTCGTCGGCTATCTCTGCTTCCTCTTCTTATCTACAACGAGGACCTTTGGTGAGTTGTTCCTCTCCCTCTCATGCACTCTGTGCTAGGCCATCCTATACTAGATGTTGGTAGTGACCTTCCTGGTGATTTTCTGGTCCTGATTAGGGTTCTTAGTTCTGTTTAGGGTTCATACCCTTTTGTTGATTAGATACTGATTAATTGGATCATGTGCTGATGATCTCTGAATCTGTTAAGTGGTGACTAGCTATGACTTACTGCTGATGATTAGCTGTGGTGATGCTAGTGGTTTACTGCTGATGATTCCAGGGTTAAATTTCATATGATTTAGATGGTAAAGTTGTTCTGGAAACAATACTTGGTAAAGCTATTGGTTTTGATAACTTACCACTGTCATTACTTGGTTAATGAAAATGAGTAAGGTGTGATGAAGTCACTGTCTTAGTACTGTTGGCTTGAGAATTCATTTATAAATTGAGATCAAAATGATCTCATTCTATGAAGACATATATATATATATATGAATATCATGTTTATGATTCCTGTGTTTAAGAACAGGAAAATGATTTACAATTGGTTGATTGTATCTGTAAATATTGGATGCTTAACCTGCTTAGTTTAGAACTGTTCTTGTGACACCATCCGTGTATGGCACACAAGACTAGATTCTTTTACTTGGTGTGGATTTATTCAAGCTTATGTTTTGGCTTGGCATGATAGATAAGTGAAATCCTCTTTCCTTATATCCCTAGAACCAATGATGTTGGTCTGAGTTTTAGGGATTTAGACTTCTGTCTATTGATTCACATGGATTAATTCTGGTAATGATACCAGCTACTATTGCTTGAATCAAAGTTTGGAAAAAATGATTGTAAGCTTGATAACTTATATAGATCCATAAGATTAAACTCTAAGGTGCTACTCTTGTCTTAGAGATGTGCCTAGAAGTTTAAATCTTAGCTATGTTCATTCTTGAATTAAAATATAGCTTGATACCAAAATCAATGATGGTGTTCTGATATTTAGTTGGATCCTTATACTTTTCTGTTTGCTTTTAGAGTTTAAAACCTCAGTGATGGATTCACCCCACTTGGGTCCTTTCTGAGAGTTTGAATAAGATACAGATCATGTATGCTTGTCTAATCTTAGACAGATAGATCACTTTATGGTCCCTTTACTCACCACTGTCACTTGATGTTGTGGTTGCTAGTGGATCTTGTGGTAGCTTGATCTGGTGCTCCACTGGTATTTCCAGTTCCTGGCTTGTCCTTGATCTAGCCCATCATCTCATGATCCTGATGGCTTGCTATCCACCTGATCTACCCCATCCTTATATCACCATATTGGTGATGTGATCCTGGGCTTTGGTTGGTTTGATCTAGCTTGGCTTTGGCTTGGTTTAGCCGCTGGTTGTTGTGCTTGGTGTGTAAGAGCAATGGAATGGTGTGGTGATTGGTTTTCCCACGGCTGTGTTGATAGTTTTGTTTGGTTGTGCTGTTGCTGTGGTCTTGACAACACACACCATGAAGTTTGGTGTGTGTGCTGCTTGTGTGCCTACTACTCAGTTGTGGATATGTTCTGAATTTTGAAAGTTACTTTCATCTGGTTACTTCTAATTGGCTGGTGAAACTTGCCCCTCCTTGCTGTGATTTGAATTTTGGCTTAAAATTATGAAAGATACATTCTTTCATATTGGTGAAACTTGCCCCTTAAATACTCAATGATGCAAAAGTGATCAGTGCACTTCACTGTCAACTTCTGAGAGTAAAAATAGTCTAATCCTAACCTTCTTTTTATTTTAAGTTTATTTTTAATTTGCAGGAACCAGATTTGAAGATCAAGACTTTATTTTAGGTTTTATTTTTCTTTATAGATTACTCACTTGTAATAACTATCATATTCAATTGTAATATTTAATTTATTCTTTTGTACTCTTTATTTTTTATTCTTTTGTAATAAAGATTGTACTATTATCAATAAAGAAATATTATTCTTATTTATTTGCTATTGTAAAGATTGTGCATGATTCTCATAAGTTACATTTTTGTAACTTATTTATTGAATACAATTATGAAATGGATATTCATATTCTTAATTGCTCTCTTTATATAAAGTTTGAGTTATTATTGGTTAACTCTTAATTAAATAAAAGATTCAAACATCATTCAAAAATCATTTTGAATTATAATTCAAACACTCAAGTTTTAAATTCAAATTTCATTTCCCAAAACACATAAGTCTATCAAGATCATCTCAAAGTCTATAACATTCATCCTTCAAGACTATACCTAATGTCAAAGTATGAAAGAAACTTTGATCATTTTAGGTTTTTATTTGGTGAAAAATTTACCCACATTTTCACAGATGAATGCATGCAACATCTTAAATTCATAAATCTACCCTTCGTTAGTTCCTAAATGCTGGGATGTTACATACTTACCCCCTTAAATTAAACTTTGTCCCGAAGTTTGCTGAAGTCTACCTGAATAATTTTGGATAGGCTTTTCTTAAATCCTCTTCTTTCTCCCACGTGGCTTCCCTTTCAGGGTGATGCTCCCACTGTACTTTGCAGTACTTGATTGCTCTATTCCTCAACCTTTTCCAGTTTTCTTCCAAAATTTTACAGGGATTTTCAACATAGGTCAAGTCTGCTTGTAGTTCTATCTCCTGATGTGTGATTGCATCATCTGGAACTTTCAAACATTTGCGAAGTTGTGACACATGGAAAACATTGTGCACTTGAGCCAATCTTGATGGTAACTCTAAAGCATAAGCTATAGTTCTGTTCTGACTCAATATCTTAAATGGTCCAATTTATCTTGGACTCAATTTTCCTTTAACTCCGAACCTTTTCACCCCTTTCATTGGACTTACTTTCAAGTATACCATGTCTCCCACTTCTGGATGCCATGATCTTCGACTTTGATCAGCATAACTTTTCTGCCTACTCTGGGCTATTTTTAGTCTATCCTTGATCTTATCAATGATATCTTATATTTCCTTGATATAGTCTGGCGCAAATTCTTTGCTGCTACCAGGCTCATACCAACATATTAGTGATCTACACTTCCTTCCATACAGAACCTGATATGGAGCTGCCTTCAGACTACTCTGATAGCTATTATTGTAGGAAAATTCTGCCAATGGTAGATGATCTACCTATGTACCTCCAAAATCTAATGCACAATCTCTTAACATGTCTTCTAGTGTCTGATTTGTTCTCTCTGTTTGACCTCCTGTCTCAGGATGACAGGCTGTGCTGAAAACTAACTTTGAACCAGGTGCTTCATGCAATTGCTTCCAAAATGCTGAAGTAAACACTGATCCCCTATCAGTTACGATCTTTTTGGGCACTCAATGCTTACTTACTATCTCTTTGACGTAAACTTCAACTAACTTCTCGACATTATATTTATGATTTACCGGAATAAAATGTGCACTCTTAGTGAGCCTGTCCACAATTACCCATATCATATCCTTCCGTTACGTGTCATGGGCAATCCTGTGATAAAGTCCATACTTATTTCTTCCCACTTCCATTCGGTAATTTCCAAACGTTGTAATGGTCGTGTTGGACTTTGATGTTCAGCCTTCACCCTTTGGCAAGTATGACATTCTGATACATATTTAGCAATGTCCCTTTTCATGTTATTCCACCGGAATAGTTCTTTCAAATCCATATACATCTTAGTACTTCCTGGATGTATAGAGTACGGTGTTTCATGTGCTTCTCTGAGTATGACATCATGAATCTCAGTCACATCTGGAACACAAATACGGTCTTGAAACCATAAGGACTCATAATCTCCAAGGCAAAAAACTTATTTTTTCCCTTGAGATTTACTCCGAATTTCCTCAGCAATAAAAGGATCTTCTACTTGATGTCTAAAAATTTCGTGCTTAAGATCACTGTCCTGCTCTGCAACTACCTAAATAGTAGCTAATCCTCCAAAAACCTTTGTTCTAATGAATTGAAGCTATAATCTTTCCAAGTCCATCTGTAACTCTTTTGGTAGATCCCTATTGCTAGGCTGAATATCTGCACTCTTTCTGCTTAAAGCATCAGCTACAACATTTGCTTTCCCTGGAGTATAGTTGATTGTTAAATCATAATCTTTGATTAGTTCCAACCAACACTTCTGTCTCATATTCAATTCCTTTTGAGTGAAGAAATATTTGAGACTTTTATGGTCAGTGTATAACTCACATCTAGCTCCATAAAGGAAATGCCTCCATCCTTTTAGCGCAAAAACCACTGCTGCTAACTCTAAATCATGAATTGGATAATTGACTTCATGTGGTTTCAGTTGTCTTGAACCATAAGCAATGACTTTTCGATCTTGCATTAATACACAACCCAAACCTTCTTTCGATGCATCACAGTATACTATGAAGTCCTTCCCTATTTCAGGAACTGCTAAGATTGGAGCTATGGTTAACCTGGTATTCAACTCTTGAAAACTCGCTTCACACTTCTCATCCCAATTGAATGGTGTATTCTTTCTTAGCAATTTGGTCATTAGTCCAGCTATTTTGGAGAAACCTTCAATGAATCTCTAATAATAACCAGCCATTCCTAAGAAACCTCAAATTTTTTTCACATTGGTTGGTGCAGTCCACTCTAATACTGACTGAACTTTAGATGGATTTACAGAAATTCCATCTTTACTGATCACATGACCGAGGAATTCTACCTCATCTAGCCAAAATTCGCACTTACTAAACTTAGCATAAATTTTATGTTCCCTTAGTGTCTGCAATGCTATTCTCAAATGATCAGCATGCTCTTCCTTATCCTTGGAATATATCAGAATATCATTAATAAAGACTATGACGAACTTATCCAAATATGGCATGAAGATTTTGTTCATTAAATTCATGAATATTGCTGGTGCATTGGTCAAACCAAATGGTACTACCAAATACTCATGGTGTCCATATTTTGAGACAAATGTTGTCTTTAGAACATCTTCTGGTTTGATTTTTATTTGATGGTATCCAGATCTTAAGTCAAACTTTGAGAATACTCCAGCTCCTTTCACTTGATCAAACAAATCATGGATCCTTGGTAAAGGATACTTATTCTTGATAGTAATGTTGTTCAGATTTCTATAATCTCCACACATCCTTCTTCCACCATCTCTCTTATCTAGAAAGACTACTGGTGTTCCCCATGGAGATACACTTTCCTGAATAAATCCTTTTCTGGCTAACTCATCAATTTTCTCTTTGAGTTCTTTTAACTCTTTGGGTCCCATCTTATATGGTGCTTGAGATATTGGTGTAGTACCAGGAATTAGGTTAATAGTGAACTCTATCTCCCGGTCTGGAGGCATTCCCGGTAGCTCTGCTGGAAAAACATCTTGAAACTCATTTATTATGGGAATATCTTCAAATTTGACCTCTTTCATTGAGTTCAACTGCAGATCTACGATAATATGACTGTGCTTATCTGCTTGATAAACTATCCTTGCTCCACTTGGAGTTTTGATTGAGACAGTTTTCTCCTCACAATTTATCTGAGCTCCATCTTCCATCATCCAATCCATCCCCAGCACTACTACAATTCCCTTCAAAGGAATCACATAAAGGTCTGCGAATTATGTGCAACCACAGATCGAAATAACCTGATCTTGTTTGATGTGGCATACAGTCACATTTCCCCCTGCCGTAACTACGATCATAGGGCTTTCTAACGTTGCCCTTGTAATCCTGAACTTATCACAAAATTCTTCAGATATGAAAGAAGTAGTTGCACCAGTATCAAATAGAACTTTGCCGGGATTGGTAAGGATATTGAGCGTACCTATCACTGCATGCTCCGAATTATCCACCTCCTCGAGGGTTGCACAGTTCAGTTTCCCGGTAGGTCTGTTCCTCTTTCCATTTTTTCCTTCTTTATTGAGATGTCCATTTCCTCCACTGGTTTGTCCTCCTCCCTTGGTAGGCCAACCTCCTGATGGTTTGCTCCGACAATCGGGCTTGATATGCCCCTTCTGACCACAACCGTAACAGATCACTACAGGATTTTTGCATTCCCTCTGGAAATGCCCGGGAATTCCACAATTGTTATAAATAACATTCCTTCTCGGATTGGATTGATTTCCACCACTGCCCTTGTTATTGTTATTGTTATTGTTATTGTTGCCATAGTTCTTGTTTCGAGGTTTGAACTCCAGATTGGGTTTAGGTTTGCTTGCCTGAATTCTCTTGGTTTCCTTCTTGGCCCTCTTCCTCCTATCCTCTTGGACATTCTTGTAGTCATCTTCGAAAGTAGTGGCTGCATCCAGCAACTGCTGATAAGTTTGCTTATTAGCTAACCTTAGTAGCATTTTCACAAATGGGTTTAATCCACGCAGAAAACGTTTCTTCTGCTTCTCTTCAGTGTTAACATCCTCCTCAGCATAGCGAGACAGTTGACTAAACTCCCGGATATACTTTATGACACTAGTATATCCTTGTTGAAGCTCCTCAAATTCTCTCCGTTTCAACTCCATAAGACTTTCTAGAACATGATATTCACGGAATCTCTGCTTGAACTCCTCCCAGGTGAACTGCCTTCCTGGTTGTTGCATAGCCAACTGATTCTCCCACCATGATGCTGCAGGTCCAGTCAGAAGATGAGTTGCATACCTCAATTTATCCTCATCATTGCAACCTACATTCTTCAATTTTCTTTCTGTATCTGCTAGCCAATCTTCTGCATCATTTGGTTCAGGGGCTGATGCAAAAGGTAACGGCCTTACATTCTGGAAGTTAGATAGACTCACTCCTCCACCTTCAGGTGCCCTCTGATTTGCTCGTCCCAGCAGCTCTTCCATAAACTTGTTCTGGGTCTCTTGCATCATTTGCATACACTGCATAAAATTCTGCTCCATTAACGGCCTCATTGGTGGTGGTGGTGGCAATGCTCCCAGATTTGCTGCATCTGCATCGGCCTTCTCTTTGGCCGCTCTCTCCATCCGCTGCTACTCAGTTTAAATTTCTACACCCGTATCCATGAATATCTAGTCCTGCAATATAAAGCGAATACTCATAATTACCTCATGCACATGTGTTCTGAGCTCGACTTTACGCACATAACTAGTCACACAATGAAGATCCAAAGAAAATCCAAATATGCATTTCACATATTATACATAATATCATAATAATACAAAATCATTACAACATATACCATATAGGTATAATCACAACACTACCTTATTTATCTAGCTATCTTATTTATTTAGATACAATACACGGTTCTTGATACCGCTAATTAGTTGCCTACTTCTATTAGTAACTACGCTCATCATACATGCCTAATGTCCAACCGTGATGACTTGTTTTTTGTCGCACAGTTTGTGAAACACATGTCCTTCTAGAAGGAACTTACTCAGTATCTGAAGTGTCAGGACTTGAGTTATTACTCACTCTGAGCGCATTGACTCCCTCCAGTTTAGCTGAAAAGTCTTCAGAAACATATTCAACATTATCTCCCGTTTGCATCTCCTGAGCTTCATTCCTTGAGTTGTCAACGGGATACGCAGATCCTGCTGCTTCCCAGGTGCTCCTTTGGGCAAGATAGTTAAACACTGGATAATGTATATTCCCTGGGTTTTGAGAAGATGTTGATGATTCAAACACTCTCTCCTCAGGATCTTGTTCTTCATCCTAAGTATCTATCAACATGGCATTTCTACTACTGTTACTAAGGTTAATCCTTGCACCCATCCAGCTAGATTGTCCAACATTTCTGTCAGAACCATCTGTGGACATCTGGTGTTCATGAGATCCTTCATATGATCCCCTTCTCCAACCATTAGAATTTTCAATAGGAAGTTCTGAGTCAGAACCATCCTCTGAACCCTGTGTTACTGCATACCTCATATCCATAGTAGGATCATGTATAGGTTCAAGATTTGGTGAATAAGGATATGGTATAAAAGATTCAGATCTATAGGTATATCCTTAAAGATAGGAATTGCACTACTACTGCTTGCTTCCTTTTCCAACTGGATTGCTAACTGCTTCCTCCACTCCGGATCATTTAGATCCTCTAACATGTCATTTTTTTTTGACAATCACTTGATGTGTCTTATAAAAAGACGCAACGAGTGTTCGGTATCTATCCATAAACTTGGAAGCTAACTTAGGATGCTTCTTAATCAAAGTAAGATGATCCGGTATAGGCTCCGAGTCTATAGAATCATGAGGTATCACGGAAAATGTTCTACCTTCTAACTCCTTGGCTTTATGCTCCCGGATATTAGCTATCGCCTCCACAACAGCAACATGATATGCTGCTAAGTGACTCCTACCTTCACATATAGGTAGATCGTGATATAATCCAAGCTCCTCTGGAAGTTGGATACTCACACGATACTTGGATAACATCCGGCCATCAAGGTAGGTTATAGTATTCACTGGAATTCTAGTTGGACAACTAAAGATCTTTAAAAGTTGACGAAGTTGGTTTGTGAATCATCCTTGATAATCATCAAGAGTCTCCTCTTTCCTTACCAAAGTCTGTTTTGGAAACTTTGGTGGCATAGCTGTGTATATCAGAAAAATAATTTTGATTAGTAACCAATAATATATTGCATCATAACAAAGAATTATCGCACTAAAACATATAAAGGAATATTCTCATTTGAATACCCATTATATTACTTTTAGAGAATTCTTTATCGTTGCTACTTTCCTACAGGTAATACCCTTTACTAGTTTTCCAACCTAAGGTCAAAGCAATTTGCTCTAATACCAACTGCGGTGACCCAGCATACCACTGCATGTGTAGTACACTATAGTGGTTGACATGACACCCACATAACACTATTCCGTAAATATCACATCCCTCAGAGTGGTACAACAGAAACATTGTGGGTCCATATTACAAACATTCACACATTATTATTATTACAATACCAGAAGTTCAAGACTTCAAAAGTTTTCAACTTGCAAACCAAAATATAAAGTGTTTCAGTGGAATTTAAAAATAGCAACTCCGACTAGGAGTTAAGCTCATCAGCTTATTCTATAGAGTTCATGCTGCTCGGCTCCGTTGATTACTACTAACTAGGTTACTTAGTTGGACTCGTTATCGTCAACACCATAGCGGATTTCGTAATCCACTCCTTCAACACCTCCTGACAGGTCAGGCTCCTCGTAGAACACATCTTCTTGACAGTCCACTGCATACATTGGCACGTCTTCGGGATCCTTAGAGTCTAACCAAGAGATCAAAGGAAAGGATGAGTAACAACGTTACCCAACAAGTTCATTTTATGCAAGGTGGGAAGTTTTATGCTCTAACTACCACCTCGGATTATAAATCCTTGGCACTATGCAATTTTTGTAAATCTTTCTTCAAAGATGGATTTTATGAAGAAAGTCTATGACCATCAGCCTTCATAGGTTGACCAGAATTTTCATGGATTTCCTTTCCTACTGCGTTCGTAGCTCCTTCGCGGAACAGCGAGTAACAAGTTACAATTCTTACACTCTACAGAGGTGCGTTACTTTACCCATGAGAGATCAACTCCTTGTTGCACAACCGGGAGTACTTTCCCGTCCACAATTCCATGATGTGGGGCCCAGTAGTTGGTCCAAGCCAATCATTGCCCCCTTCGCGACCTTGCATGCCTCCTTGGTGTACACCATGCCTACATAATGAATTACGACAATGGTTTGTACAAACTGTTAGATGCCAGAAATATCGTGGGACGATCAGGGTTCCCACCCATATGCTGCATATCCTCTACGAATTACAAATTAATATGCATGCTACGAGGATAACAGTCGCGACCTGCACATCCGGCTTCATGCGAGAGGAAGAAGATACAGCTGACTTCTCTGTCCCATTCAAAATCTCATGGCTAACGCGTAATATACGACGCTAGAATCACTGATGTTAGGGGTTATTAAGTCCCTAATTGATCATCATTATTGCAAATAGAACCCTAAGTTCTATTTCTCCAATATATCATCACTTAGGATGATATCTAAGATTTCTTTATTTGTGAAAATAATATTTTCTTTCTTTTGAGTATATATGATAACACACAATTTGCAAATACTTTGGTAAAGACTCTTCAAAGGATATGAGCAAGTGATGAACTTGCCTTGTGATGGAAAGGTAGTGAAGTCTGATGCTTGCACTGGACCTTGAGCTTCTATGTCTACAAAAACATCATTATTGCTAGGTAAGGACACTATTTAAAGAAGCAAAATGATTATGCAAAGTAATGTAATGCATCATTTAACTTGATATGCATTTTCCCCATTATAATAAAAATTCTTTTATCATAATAAAGGATTTATAAATATTATTTTTTAATATTTATAATGGAATATTGTATTCTTTTATTTTATTTCCCTTTTATTTGACTTTTATTGATTTAATAATTCTTTTAAGAATTATCACTTAAATATCAAAAATTGTTATTAAATATTTGTTTATTATTTTTCTAAAATACTACAATATTAATAAATAATTAAAATGATTTTTATTTATTTTTATCATCTTTCAATAATTTTTGTAAAATTCATAAAAAATATATAATTTAAAAAATTCTTAATAAAATTTATATGTTTAAAATTTTATCTCTTAATTTATTTGGATAGTTTGGATTATTGTGACTCCAAAAATATTTTATTTATAATTTTTGGACTTTTATTTTATTTTCGAGAAATTAATTAAGTTCAGGGGATTTTGGTCTTTTCCTATTTATTAAAACAGACTCTAAATGACTTGGGCTGGCTATTTGGGTTTATTGGGCCCTTGTGGCCCAGTAGGGCACGATCAAAATAGCACCCGGAAGGGTTTTTGGCCCACCCAGCCCAACTCACTCGTTCTCTTCTCTCTCGAGCTCACCCCTCTCCTCCTTCCCCGATCCCGTGGTCAGTGGTGTCGCCGCCGGCAATTCTCGTCGTTGTGGACTGCCCTGGCCGCGGCCGTGGTGCAGGAAGAGGTTGTCGACCCTGCTCTTCCCTACTGTCCAACTGGATTTGGACATGGATTCCTCCTGCAACCAGATCAATGTCATTCCAAACCCTAGGGTTTGGGGTTGGCGTTGATCCTAGCGTTGCCGCTGCTGTCGTGCCCGTGGTGATTCACCTCTCCCCTAGGCGTGTCTATGGTCGCCGTCGTGGCGTTGTATGGGTCACAGCACCCCCTTGGTGGTGCTTCCCGTGCCGCCATGGTCGTCGGCTATCTTTGCTTCCTCTTATAATCTACAGCGAGGACCTTCCGTGAGTGGTTCCTCTCCCTCTCATGCACTCTATGATAGGCCATCCTATACTAGATGTTGGTAGTGACCTTCCTGGTGATTGTCTGGTCCTAATTAGGGTTCTTGGTTCTGTTTAGGGTTCATACCCTGTTGTTGATTAGATACTGATGAATTGGATCATGTGTTGATGATCTCTGAATTTGTTAAGTGGTGACTAGCTGTGACTTACTGCTGATGATTGGTTGTGGTGATGCTAGTGGTTTACTGCTGATGATTCTAGGGTTAAATTTCATATGATTTAGATAGTAAAGTTGTTCTGGAAACAATACTTGGTAAAGCTATTGGTTTTGATAACTTACCACTGTCATTACTTGGTTAATGACAGTGAGTATGGTGTGATGAAGTCACTATCTTAGTACTGTTGGCTTGAGAATTCATGTATAAATTGAGATCAAAATGATCTTATTCTGTGAAGACATATATATGAATATCCTGTTTATGATTCCTGGCTTGGCATGATAGATAAGTGAAATCCTCTTTCCTTATATCCCTAGAACCAATGATGTTGGTCTAAGGTTTAGGGATTTAGACCTCTGTCTGTTGATTCACATGGATTAATTCTGGTAATGATGCCAGCTACTATTGCTTGAATCAAAGTTTGGAAAAAATGATTGTAAGCTTGATAACTTATATAGATCCAAAGATTAAATTCTAAGGTGCTACTCTTGTCTTAGAGATGTGCCTAGAAGTTTAAATCTTAGCTATGTTCATTCTTGAATTGAAATATAGATTGATAGCTAAATCCATGATGTTGTTCTGATATTTAGTTGGATCCTTATACTTTTCTGTTTGCTTTTAGAGTTTAAAACCTCAGTGATGGATTCACCCCACTTGGGTGCTTTATGAGAGTTTGAATAAGAGACAGATCATGTATGCTTGTCTAATCTTAGACAGATAGATCGTTTTATGGTCTATTTACTCACCACTGTCACTTGATGTTGTGGTTGCTAGTGGATCTTGTGGTAGCTTGATCTGGTGATCCCGTGGTATTTCCAGTTCCCGGCTTATCCTTGATCTAGCCCATCATATCATGATCCTGATGGCTTGCTATCCACCTGATCTACCACCTCCTTATGTCACCATCTTGGTGATGTGATCCTGGGATTTGGTTGGTTTGATCTAGCTTGGCTTTGGCTTGGTTTAGCCGCTGGTTGTTGTGCTTGGTGTGTAAGAGCAATGGAATGGTGTGGGGATTGGTTTTCCCACGGCTGTGTTGATAGTTTTGTTTGGTTGTGTTGCTGCTGTGGTCTGGACAACACACACCATGCAGTTTGGTGTGTGTGCTGCTTGTGTGCCTACTACTCAGTTGTGGATATGTTCTGAATTTTGAAAGTTACGTTCATCTGGTTACTTCTACTTGGCTGGTGAAACTTGCCCCTCCTTGGTGTGATTTGAATTTTGGCTTAAAATTATGAAAGATACATTCTTTCATATTGGTGAAACTTGCCCCTTAAATACTCAATAATTCAAAAGTGAACAGTGCACTTCACTGTCAACTTCTGAGAGTAAAAATAATTCTAATCCTAACCTTCTTTTTCTTTTAAGTTTATTTTTATTTTGCAGGAACCAGATTTGAAGATCAAGACTTTAGTTTAGGTTTTATTTTTCTTTATAGATTACTCACTTGTAATAACTATCATATTAAATTGTAATATTTAATTTATTCTTTTGTACTCTTTATTTTTATTCTTTTGTAATAAAGATTGTACTATTATCAATAAAGAAATTTTATTCTTATTTATTTGCTATTGTAAAGATTGTGGATGATTCTCATAAGTTACATTTTTGTAACTTATTTATTGAATACAATTATGAAATGGATATTCATATTCTTAATTGCTCTCTTTATATAAAGTTTGAGTTATTATTGGTTAACTCTTAATTAAATCAAAGATTCAAACATCATTCAAAAATCATTTTGAATTATAATTCAAACACTCAAGTTTTAAATTCAAATTTCATTTCCCAAAACACATAAGTCTATCAAGATCATCTCAAAGTCTATAACATTCATCCTTCAAGACTATACCTAATCTCAAAGTATGAAAGAAACTTTGATCATTTTAGGTTTTTATTTGGCGAAAAATTTACCCACATTTTCACAGATGAATGCAGGCAACATCTTAAATTCCTAAATCTACCCTTCATTAGTTCCTAAATGTTGGGATGTTACAACATGCATCTTGAGGAGAGGGAGAATGTAGGGGAAGATATCCGTGGAGACCCTTACTCCTACCTCAGTGACGATGATGACTTCTTGGATGATGATGACTCCGCCTTCATTGATGATGATGATGATGATGATGATGAATACACCGAGTCTGATGAGTACTAGCACTCGAGCACTAGCGTTAGTGAGTTGTATCCGGTCCCATTGTATCGTAGTTTCATAGAATGGTTCTTAAAGCCATCTGTTTCCTTGTTGTGGTGTGTGTTTGTACTGTGTGATATGAATAAATGAAACGCAAGTTGCTAGTTTGAAAAACCTGAGTCAAGATTATAATTTCAAAACTTTTCAAAAACAAACCCCTGAACCTTAGAAATTACCCTCTTTTCTCATGATCTATCTCAATCTTCAGATGCCTCACAGAGGAAGCAGTTCATCCCTGGATCCAATGTTGCAAATCTTGCAAATGTTGGTTTCCGACCGCGAAGTTGAAAGAGCCAAACGTCAAGCCAACTTAGCCACCCTTCAACACATAGCTCAGATGGCCAACAACAATCAAGGCCATGGAAACCAGGACAACCATGGATCCAAGATGAAGAACTTTCAGAACACCAATCCTCCCATCTTTAGTAAGTCTGAAGAGCCATTAGATGCTGTGACTGGCTGCAGACCATGGAGAACAACTTAGAAGTTGCAGGAGTGGAGGCCAATGAGAAAGTACTGTTTGGCACCCACTATATGGCAGGAGATGCAAGAGCTTGGTGGAACAGTGTTCGCACCACGAATGGAGGACAGATGATGACTTGGGATGAATTCAAACTCAAGTTCAGCAGAACCCATGTGCCATCGGGTTTGATCAAGAGGATAAGAGATGAATTCAGAGAATTAAAGCAAGGGAGGATGACCATAGTTGAGTACCGTGAAAAATATATGTCCTTAGCTAGGTATGCACTAGATGAGATTGACACTGAAGCCAATAAGAAGGAGATATTCTTGAATGGTCTACATGATGAGATGCAGACAGTGTTAGTCAGTATCCCGTTTGCTGACACTGAAGCCTTAATGGATTCTGCCATTCAGAAGGAAGGCAAGATCAACGAAGCCGATGAGAACCGCAAGCGTCGAATGATGCATCAACCAGGAACCCACCACACCCCAAAGTATCGTCCCAACCTGTCTATAGGATTTGCCCCAAGAAAACAATAGACCCCCGATGAACCGTCCAACCTATCCCAACCGTGGAGTAGGAAACCCAAGGCCCGGAGGAAACCACAACAACAACAACCCTGGAAACCCCAGCAATTTCAACCGTGCACCGCCCAAGTTCAACAACAATAATGTCGCCAACAGCACCAATACTGCCCCAAGGAATTGAAGCAATGCTGTGCCTGTTGCAGGAAAGGACAAGTCTCAGGTGACTTGTTATGAATGCGGAACCAAGGGTCACTACTCCAATGAGTGCCCCAAGAATCTTGCAGCAGCCCCCAATGTGAATGCCCTAGATTAGCAGAAGCGTCGTGTTCAGCTTGGAAGAAGATTTGCCCTAGGGAATTCTCTCAACCGCAACGGCCGTCTGTTTCACATGAATGCTGAAGAAGGCCAAGAAGCGCCAGATGTCGTGCTGGGTATGTTTTCTGTTAACTCAGTACTTGCAAGAGTGTTTTTTGATTTTGGAGCATCGCACTCGTTTGTTACACAAGAATTTGCATGCACTAGTAAGATTCAACCAACAAAACTGAAGCATGTTATGATAGTTCAAATACCTGGTTCGACCACCAAAGCTAGAAAAATTTGCAAGGCCGTACCTATCAGAATCCATGGCATAGATTTTTATGCTAATCTAATAGAACTTGGAACCAAAGGTTTGGAAGTAGTACTAGGAATGGATTGGATGTCAAAACATAAAGGATTAATCGACTGTGCCAAGAAATCCATAACCATGACCAGTACCACTAGAGTATCAATAGAGCATGTATCTGAAACCTTACCCCATAAATTAAAGTGCAACAAGAGTCTATCCCAACCAACCATTGACCAAGTCAGAGTAGTCTGTGAATACCCCGACGTATTTCTAGATGTTTTGCCCTTTATGCCCCTAGATCGAGATATCGAGTTTATCTTTGAACTAATCCCTGGAACCGGACCCATAGATCAAAGACCTTATAGTATGAACCCGTCTGAACTAGTGGAGCTGAAGAAGCAACTAGATGCTATGTTGGAGATAGGCCTGATTCAACCAAGTGCATCGCCATGGAGATCACCTGTCTTGTTCGTGGATAAGAAAGATGGAGGTAACCGTTTGTGTACGGATTATCGGAAGCTGAATGATGTCACCATTAAGAACAAGTACCCACTGCCGAAGATAGAAGATCTGTTTGACCAGTTGACCGGTGACAAAGTGTTTTCTAAGATTGATCTTAGAACTAGCAATCATCAACTCAAGATTCGCGCAAAGGATATTGCAAAGACTGCCTTTACCACTAGATATGGATTGTGTGAGTACATTGTCATTTCCTTTGGATTAACCAATGCCCCCACTTATTTCATGAACCTCATGAATAATATTTGTATGGACTTCCTGGATAAGTTTGTCGTTGTTTTCATCGATGATATTATGATCTATTCCAAATCAGAACAGGAACATTAGCTACACCTGAGGACCATCCTTGGAACCCATAGGGAGCACCAGTTGTATTCCAAGTTTAGCAAATGTGAATTCTGGTTACAGGAAGTAGGATTCCTTGGACATATTGTGTCGGCAGGAGGAATTGTTGTTGACCCTGCCAAGGGTAAGGATGTTGAAGAATGGCAAGCCCCAACCACTCAAACCCAAGTTCGTGCATTTCTCGGATTAGCGGGATATTACATCAAGTTCGTAGAAGGATTTTAAAGCATCACAAGACCCATGACCCAATTGTTGAAGAAAGATAAGAAGTTTGAATGGACGGACAAATGTGAAGCAAGTTTTCAAGAGCTTAAGAAGAGATTGATCTCAGCCCCAATCTTGATTATGCCGAATATTACAAATCCTTTTGATGTGTTTTGTGACGCATCCAAGATCGATCTCGGATCTGTGTTGATGCAAGAAGGCAAAGTCATATCCTATCTATCCCGACAACTGAAGCAACATGAGTAGAATTACCCTACCCATGACCTCGAACTAGCAGCCATAGTTTTAGCCTTGAAGACATGGCGCCATTACCTCATGGGAAACCATTGTGAAATTTATTCGGATCACAAGAGCCTAAAGTATATTTGCACTCATAAGGAGCTAAATATGAGGCAAAGGATATGGATAGAGATAATCAAGGACTATGATCTAGACATTCACTATCACCCCGGTAAAGCCAATGTGGTAGCAGATGCCCTTAGAAGATTGCCGTGTCGCTTAAACTCCATGATTCTGAAGGAGCAACCAAATTTGCATAAGGAGTTGGAAGATTTCAGAATGAAGCTAGGAAATGCTAGTATTGACAGACTGAAACATCGTATCGGTACAGGGAAGGTACCCGGATTCGCCGAAGATGAATAAGGAGTTCGTGGTACAAAGGATATATCTGTGTGCCAGCAGATTTAGAGTTGAAACAAGCTACTTTGAAAGAAGCCCATTATACTCTTTATTCTATCCACCCCGGAGGAACGAAGATGTATCAGGATTTGAAGGAGCAATTTTGGTGGCATAATAAGAAGGGAGAAATTGGAAGCTACATAGCCAAGTGTGATATCTGTCAAAGAGTCAAAGTGGGACATCAGAGACCCATAGGACTTTTGCAACCATTGCAGATTCCAGAATGGAAATGGGATTCTGTGGGAATGGATTTTATCACCGGTTTGCCTACATCTAGTAGGGGAAATAACTCTATTTGGGTTATCGTATATAAACTGTCCAAAGTCGCCCATTTCTTACCAGTCAAGACCACCTATCAGAGTTCGAATCTAGCAGAGTTGTACATTGCGAGAATAGTCAGTTTGCATGGAGTCCCCAAGAACATAGTGTCGGATCGAGGAACACCGTTTACCTCAAGATTTTGGAAGAAAGTCCAAGAAGGATTAGAACAAGATTATATTTCAACACAGATTATCACCCTAAGACTGATGAACAAACGGAGCGAGTAAACCAAATACTCGAGGATATGTTGAGAGCCTATGTGTTGGAATATGGATCAAAATGGGAAAACTGTCTGCCATTCGCAAAATTTTCATACAACAACATTTACCAAGCCAGTTTGCAAATGGCCCCATTTGAATTCATGTATTGAAGGAAGTGTCGTACCCCTTTGAATTGGTCGGAAGTAGGAGAGAGTCAGATTTCCGGACCCGACATCCTTAGAGAAGCCGAAGAGAAAGTTCACAAGATCCGTGAGCACCTCAAGACCGCCCAATCCAGACAGAAGAGTTATGCCGACAAGATACGTCGAGACCTAGCCTTCAATATCGGAGATTTTGTGTATCTCAAAGTGTCACCCTTGAAAGGAATGCAACGTTTCCAGCTCAAAGGAAAGTTAGACCCTAGATATATCGAACCCTTCAAGATTTTGAATTGTCGAGGAGAAGTATCGTATCAACTGGAACTGCCAGAGGAGATGTCAGCCATGCATAATGTGTTTCATATCTCGTTACTTCGCAAATGCCTAGAAGTCCTATAGAAGACCAAAGTTTTCAAGAATATTGATCACAGAACCATAGAGATCAATGATGACATGACATATC
Organism: Avena longiglumis; assembly: GCA_030063025.1. Classification (NCBI taxonomy): domain Eukaryota; kingdom Viridiplantae; phylum Streptophyta; class Magnoliopsida; order Poales; family Poaceae; genus Avena; species Avena longiglumis. The sequence continues at coordinate 308,496,720 of CP125976.1, read as the reverse complement.
CTGAGTACCCATTCGTATTTTGGAAGAAGCTTTCAGAACCACCAAGACCCGGAGTATCAAGTTCCTCAAGATCAAGTGGAGTAACCACACTGAAGAAGAAGCTACCTAGGAGCAAGAAGATTACATTAGGATGGAGTTTCCAGATCTCTTTAAATCCTAGTTTTCTTTTTTCTCAAATCTGGAGATGAGATTTTATTAAGGAGGGAAGGTTTGTAACATCCCAAAAATATTAATCAAGGTTATCAAATTCCAATCACCCAAATTCGGGGTTAACAAAAACTTTTGTTAATTATAATCAATATGAATGTGTAAGTGAATGCTTGTGTGGACTTGTGTGATGGTTATGAATGCCAAGGATTGGTTTAAAGATGAAAAAAACACCATCTAAATCATTCCCAAGCAGAATCAAATCAAGAGAAATTCAAAAAAAGAACCATATAAGAAAATGGTCACTTTTGCCAATCTTTCTCACTAGACCACTTTGAGTGTTTCTAGTCCAAGATTTCTAACAGAAACAAATCCAATTATTTTCACCCCTTGCTAGACCAAGTAAAAGTGAACCCAAACCCACCTTGCAAACCCACAGAAACATTTGGAAACCCTATTCAAATGACATTTCAAAATTGAATATAGTTCATATGGTAAGATCACCATTTCTCAAAACCCAACCAAACCAGTTCACCTGGACAAATCCAAACAACCAGATATTACCCAGTGTGTGATCAATGCACCCACCAATATTCATCCAAAAATTCAAATATAAATCTCTTGCGGCCATTTCATCAAACACCTGGAGACACAAAACAAACTTGGCCAAACTTCACAGTTTTGAGCAGTGATCACCCCAAAACTTGTCTCCCTTTGATCATTCTTGTCTCCCCCAGTGACAACCATTGCATTAAACAGGCTAGAACCCTACCCATTGCTCCATGTCGTGCATGCCCGAGCCACCCCTTGCCAGCCGACCATGGCAAGCTAGCCAGAGCCATCGCCATGCCTAGCCACCATGTCCAGGAGGTAGGCCACCGTCCACCACCACCCCATGTCCAGCCCTCGAGCCTTGCCAAGCTGTGGACCACAGTGAACACGCTGCACCTAGTTCGTCCCTGCCATGTCCAGAGCACTCCAGCTCGCTGTAGTCGATCTCCTCGCATAGACCGCGCCTCGCGTTCGCCCATCTACACGATCAGCACCGTCCCAGGAGACCATTAGACATGCCCGTTAGCCGTCGCGCGACCAGGAGCTCATGTGCGTTGTCAGAAACGTCGTCGGTGCCGCGCATAGTATCGCACGTTCCCGACCGAACCACACTGCCCCTTGACATGCCATCAAGCTGTTCACCACCGCCAGGAGACCGCGCACCATCCCCTAGACTCAGCCATGCTGATAGCCGCCTGTACCGTCGCCTCCGACAACCTCTGCCCATGCGGTGTTGCCCCTCTCGCTCGCCTATAAAAGGAGGCCTCCCCAACTCGATTTCTTCACACCATCTCACTCCCCACCTCTCACTGATCCTTCCCACTTCTTCCTGGAGCAAGGTGAGCTCTCTCTCTCGCCGGAATTTGGCCAGAGCATGGCGCTGCTGGAGGAGAACGACGCCGTCAATTGCGGCCACCCCAGGAGACGCCGCCAGTACCAGGAGAACCGCCATCACCGACAACCTCATCCTCCCTTGTTTCCAAGCCTCGCCTAATCCCCGGTGGGCCACCCCAGACCCCACTGGCCATGCTAGGGTTAGTCCCCGTCGTGTCCTGTTCAGACGAGGATGACGTTTGTGAGCCGTTGATCTTGCATCTAATCCTACAGTCGTAATCATCCCATACCCCTTCGCACCCCTTGTCTCACTGACGAGTGGGGACACCACTTAAACCAACTCGCGCGTGCTGTGCGCAGTGGGCCGGCCTAGTAACTCTCCTGTGCAACCTAGTTAGTTCAAATTAGATTTTGCCATTTAGTTTCAAACCATAGTTCTGTCTGTTGATTCAAAAATCAATTTAGAGAAATTTACTCAACCAAATAGCATGAAACCATTTTTTTAGAAAGATATGGAAATTTTTAGTCCAAGCCCGTTGGATTCAAAGCATTTTTAGTTATAGATCACTTATAGTAAAAATAACAAGGCAGAGGCTTTTCTGCATTCATACATTTTTTAAAATTCAACCATAAATGCTTTTGAGTTGATTGCAACTCTCAAAAATCAAATTTGATATGACCTTTATGAATATATAAAAATATCTAGATTTACTTGTAGTAATGATGAACAAGTAATAAAAGAATGCCCCATAGGCATTTCTAGCCATTTTAATTAATTAAAATAAAAAGGTTAAACCTTATTAAATTGTGACACCACTTTAAATCACATTCCCATGTATTAAAATATGTGGTGATGACATGTGTCAACATGATCCCATATTTTAATTGGCGAATATTAAAGCTTAAGTAGTTTTTCGATGAGTAGAAATTACTTTCTAAAATAAAATAAATAATACTAATGCCTTAATTCTTGTGATGATTATGATGATGCTAGATCATCTAGTGTAAACCCTTGTGTGGCAAATAGAAGTAGTTAAGTATTGTTTGGTGATTGTGTACTTCGTATTTATTTATAGACGCTAGTACCGACCAATGATACGAAGAGGAAGGAGACTACTACGAAGAAGAAGCAGAGGAGAACTTCAACCACTGCACTACTCAAGGCATGCTAACACTTGCAACTGTGCAAGCTAGATAACTTATGCAATGCATTATGCATGCTTTGATTAGACAACCTTGAGTATACTAAATCCCAGTTTTACTTGCAAGCTTGGTTATTTTATTTCTTTATCAAATCTTTTTATTTATGTTTACTTAGTGACTTGTAACTTTTGGAAAGATCTTATAGGTAGCATAAAGAGCATAAAACTTTGCCTACATTAGGTAGAACTAGATTTCATCCTAAGGCATGAGATTAGACTTAGATAGGTCACACTGATTATCACGCCTCATTAGTGCTTACCCCCAAATTTAGTGGCTAGTGCTAAGCAATAAACTTGATCACTTTAGATGGGAATACTTGGTGAAAAGGATTATGAAAACCTTAGAATGATGAGTCATTCTAATGAAATATTTGACATGTGTTAGTAAACACAAGGTGATGTGATGGTGAAAATGTTGAGGCATGAGCCTTAGCCCTTTATAAAACTGATGGTTGTGTTTGGATGTGATACCATTCCAATGTTACCGTACAACCACAATACCGGAAATTGGGTAGGGCTTGACTGAAAGTTTATATATCTTAGTATGGGTTCCCTTGCGGCCGAGGTTTGAGCTAAGGCTACCTCGTGATGATTGACGACCTGTGCAGTTCCCAAGATGACATATGGTCATGGTTGGGAGGCCAAACTCATATGAGAGGTGCTTATACTAGGGTGTGTAACTGAAAGGTTACGATTGATTATCCGCATACTAAGTATGGTGATTCAGGATTGTTCCTGATGGATGTATAGAATGTTGTGTTGAAAGTGTACCACCTCTGCAGTGTGTCAACCTATTCGAATAGCCGCGTCCGCGGTTATGGATAGTTGGAGTGGCCATACTGTTTCGTCGTCAGATGTTTTCAAAATGACTTGTGAAATGAATCATGACTTTGACTTGACCATAACAGGGTTGTGAACATGAAAACTAAATTCCCACTTAGGTGTTACAAAACATTAATCTATATTTCTTTACTTCTGAAGTCAGCTAGAGATAAACCTGGCTTTTTGCAAAACAACCTAGAGCTTAGGATTCCTACTTGAAACCTCTTTACCTGTTAGTGATAGTTTGCGAGTACTTAAAGAGTACTCATGGCTTTGTCCCTGGATATTCTCGTGGCCGGACTATGAGGAGGACTATCAGGATGATGGACAACAAGAAGTATATTGACGACAAGGATCATGTCCCATCGTCAGCATTGCCTGTGATCCTAAAGATGGAGCTTCGCCCACACTACTGTTATTATATTATTCCGCTTCATTGATTGTATTAAGATTGGATCATGAGATCCTTTATTTGTAAGACCTTTATTATGGTTTGTAATGGATGATGAACTATGATACTAATCGGTTATGTCTCGCAAAAATGGTAATCCTGGGATTACGATGCATGGCATAACAGGCATCTGGGATTAAAAATCTGGGTGTTGACAGTCAGGGGGTCCACACCCCCTGTGGGCGCGGCCAGGGTGGGCCCGCACCCACCTAGGGTGTGGCCACCCTAGTGTCCTCCTCTGTCTCGTCTTCAATTTTCCATATCATTCAGAGAAAAATATGAACTTTGGCTTTTGTCCCGTCCAATTCCGAGAATATTCATTTTTTAGCTTTCTGAGACCAAAAATAGCAGAAAACACGCAACTGGCACTGTGGCATCTTGTCAATAGGTTAGTTCTAGAAAGTGTATAAAAATACCTCAAAGTGTAGACAAAACATAAGACAAATGATATAAAACAAGCATGGAACATCAAAAATTATAGATACGTTTCCAAAGTATCAAGCATCCCCAAGCTTAACTCCTGCTCGTCCTCGAGTAGGTAAGTGATAAAAAGAATAATTTTTGAGGTGACATGCACCATCAAAATCAAGATTAAACCATTTGCATGCATTGAAATCTAGGATCAAAGAACTCTAAACATGAGCATGAAAGATGGAGTTCTAACAGTAAGACAAAGTAACTATGCATGCAACATGAAAGGCTACAAACAAATATCATGAATAACATGCATTGAAAAACATATGTTTGTTTCGCATACAGAAAACATGGCATAATGGCATTAAGCGTGTCCCTCATGGAGTAACAAATAGATGCATAAGACACCTTCAAAGTTCATAAGGGTGACTCGATACAAATAGCACAAGGACAAGCAATATCAACAATATGCATCAATCAATAAGTTTTGGGACAATGCACATAGAACTAAGAATGGAAACTATGCTCTCTTAACTGGTGCCTAAAGGTAGAAGGTGGTGAATAGATATAATAGTGGAAGAAAGGTCCTTCATAAAGGGAAGCAGGGATTTCAAGTCGCAAAAAGAGCTTCCAAACATTATGGTACTTGTTATCTTTCAGCTCTCATTGCCCCTATCATAAGCATCTTCAAGTGATTAAGGTTAAAGTGAACAAACTATGGAGTATATGCTTGACAAAGTATAAGTTGGAAATCTCATGTCCCTTGAATACGAGGGCCACACCTCATGCTACTCAACCTTAGTCACCTGTAAGTTCTTGTCATAGTAAGTACATGTGTATCATAGAGAACCGCCAACGGGGTACCCCTTGCATATGATACAGGAGCTATCCCATAATCAAAATGACAAGGCAAGCAGACAATGACCATCTCATCAATCATCTTATTTACCATGGGAATATGGTGTTTTTTCTCTCTTTCCTATTTTCAATATGTCTCTTTTTTTATAAGAAGAAAGCTTCATAGATGTCATTATGGTGATGCTGGAAGTTTCCACCATGATTAGGCATAGCTTAGGCTAGCGGCCCAGGCGTTTCTCTAACACACATACATAACTACATGGACTTACAAGCTCCCCTTTTATTTCACACTGACGACATCCATAAAAAAGAGCATGATATCAATTGTGTACAAAGTACAAGTGCAATGTTGAAAGCGTTCCCCGTGACAGCACGATTCTGCTAATTCCAAGGTATATGTGCAAGCATACACAACATAGATGACACAATGGTTCAATTTTATTAGGGGCAAGAAAATAAAGTGTGCCATCAAGTTCGTGAGAGCTTTAATCACTAAGTTTTCACATAACAAAAAGACTTTTTAATTAGAAGGTAGATGAAAACAAGAATATACTTGGAATGGTTTAACACACCATGCATAGGAATTTATAATGTACACTTTGGAATAACTTGGTTTCTTGGGAGTTGGATGCATGAGTAGAGATTACTCATACAAGTGGAGGCTAGCAAAAGACTAGGAGCGACCAACTAAGAGAGCAATAATGGCTATAATCATGCAAAGCGACAAAACATTACTAATCAAAGCATAAAGTGGTACTACAAGTCAAGGACTAAATGATCATAGAGGCTATGGTGAATTGTTCATAGTCATAACATGGTGTGAGCATGTGCCAAGTCAACCCAAACAAAACATCAAAGGAGAATACCACGATACTATGCTTTTGTATGCTGAAACAACACATGAATCCTTCAAAGCACACTAAGCAATCCCAATTGTTTGGAACAAGTCATGCTACAAAAATAATCACTAAGAATAAAGTCAAAACAATATCTAGCATGACATGCTAAAGTCTAAGTCACAGTCAAAGCAAGCTCCTCTTGTACTACTATAAGCATGAAACTTCCTACTCTTTTCCAACACCAATCAACTTATTTGAAACAACTCACAAAGAAAATAATCACATAAAGATCAGTGAGCTTGTCTCACAAATCCAAAAAGAATAACTAAGAATTTCCAAGCTGAAAGCATAAGAAAACTAAGGCTAAACATAGTGCTAGCAGAAGTGAACACTCATAAACAAAAAGAGTGAAACCTAGAGTGTTCTAGGCAATGAAAACAGAGTGCGTCTCTCTCCAAAAGAAGTATGTTATAATAAACCAACTTACTCAAGCAAACTAAGAAAAATAAAACCAAAAACAAAAACTAAGATGCTCCAAGAACAACACAATTGTGCATGAAACAATAAAACAAAGTGTCTAGAAAGACCTGAGATTTTTATTGATGAAGAAGGGGATGCCTTGGGCATCCCCGAGCTTTGATTCTTGTACCTCTTGAATATTTCTTGGGTGAAACAGGGTGGCATCCCCAAGCATGATATTATGTCCATTCTTCATCTCATTACATCATTCTTCCTTTACACCTGAAAATTTTCCTTCATACAAAACTTCACACAATTCTTCATTAGGAACATTAGTGCATTCAAAAGATAATAAACCTTTGGGTTTAGCTTTATAACAAAAAAACTTTCACTAAAACTACAAGATACTGTAGCAATTCCCTCAAAAAGCTCAATTTCCCAAAAAGAACCCAAAAAGGAATCAATAAGAAGCAAATGCAAATAATGGCAGAAATATGTCAAAACATACCAGCAGGTAGAAACCAATTTTTCCGAAGACTTACTGTTGCTAAAATAAAAATGTGTTGAACTAACTAAAGTTAGCTAACATACTGGGGGATTTATTCACAAAAAATCAGCTCAATCCGACATACAGATATTCATCACGAATTTTTACGGTGGAGCACAAAAATCTGTTTCGGGACAAAAACTTCCCAAATCTTACTTCCCTCTCGTTAGAGGTCATTCTTGGCAAAAAAATCAAATAAAAAGGATTAGGACAGGTCATTACTGAAGTAATAACTTCGAATACTCAATAAAACTCTTGAGTTATCTCCTAACAAGTACTTTTCTTTAATGCCTTTAAGTTAGGCTTGATAGCTTGAGAAGATGCTCACATAAGAAATATGAATTGAAGTCATCAAGAAGCAAATTCAAAACACATTTAAGTCTAACCCACTTCCTATGCATAGGAATCTTGTAAAGAAACAAGTCATGAAAGCACAAAGCAACAAGCATAGGAAAGCAAAACAAGTGCAACTTCAAGATTTTCAACATAAAGAGAGGACACTTAATATTGTTGAGATACATAAGACCATGTTTCCCTCTCTCATAATAACTTTCAGTAGCAACATGAATAAAATTAACAATATAGCTATCACATAAAACATTCTTATCATGAGCCACATGCATAAGATAATTTTTACTCTCCACGTAAGCATAGTCATTCTTATTAATTGTAGTGGGAGAAAATTCAACAAAATAGCTATCATTATTATCCTCATTACCATAATCATCAAATATATCAGGCATATTGTAATCACAATTAATTTCCTCCTCAATAGTAGGTGGAATGAAAATATCATATTCATCATTGTAATCATCATATATTGGAGGTTTGGTATCATCATAAGCAACAGAATAGCTATCTTCCAAAGCTGGAGAACTAAAAAGATCATTTTCATAAAAACTATCTTCCCCAACCTTAGACTTTTCCATAGCATTACCAATAATGGTGTCCAAATAATTCATACTAATAACATTGCTATTAGCATGCAAATAAAGTTCCATGGGTTTTTTAATTTTCTCTTCAAACACTTCATGTCCTAACTCAAGATAAATACTATAAAGCTCTCTAATTTTGTTGTTGTTTTCCATTAAGCCTAACCAGTGAAAACAAGAAACAAAAAGACAAAATTGCAGAATCTAAAGGAAATAACTTCGAGCACTCACAATGGAGGATGTGAGTACCTTTTACCTGACCTCCCCAGCAACAGCGCCAGAAAATAGCTTGATGTCTACGCACTTCTATTCTTGTAGACAGTTGTTGGGCCTCCAAGTGCAAAGTTTTGTAGAACAACAACAAGTTTCCCTTAAGTGGATTACCCAAGGCTTATCAAACTCAGGGAGGAAATGGTCAAAGGTATCCCTCTCAAGCAACCCTGCAAGATATAAGAAGTCTATTGTGTCCCCAACATACCAATACACTTGTCAGGTGTATAGGTGTACTAGTTCGGCAAAGAGATAGTGAAATACAAGTGGTAACGGTGCCAGAAAGAGCTTCTGACTTGTTGTTGACGTGGGAGAGACTAAAAGAAACTGAAATAAAGATGGAAGCAAGCAAACATGCAACAGATCTAGTTGTAAATGGTGTTTCAATTCTTAGAAACAAGGCCTAGGGGTCATACTTTGACTAGTGAACACTCTCTCATATAAATATCTTCTCCTCATGATACTACTCTTAACTACTCTTCGGTTGGACACTCTAATCATTGGTAGGGCTATAAAAGCACTCCTCAAAGTCCACCTTTCCCAATCTAGATAACCCCACATTGTCACCTTGAGCGCTAGATGGTTCCAACAAACACCACAATTTCATAAAGGAATCCAACTCCAAAAATACTCATGATAAAGATATATGTAACCAAGCTTAAGTGCAACACATGGTGTGCACGCTATCACTTTCACACATGTGGGGAAAAGGATAGATCTATTAAAACACGATGAGTATGTATGTAAACTCTAGCCTAAGTGCCACCATGGCGTGCACGCTGTCACTTTCACACACATGGGGAGAGCCGGAGATCTATTAAAGCACTTGAGTAGCAGAGCAAATATACTTCATTACAAAGCTCATGACCACAACATGATCATGCATAGATTGAGAGAGAGATGAACACATAGCTACCGGTAGAGCCCTTAGCCTCGAGGAAGAACTACTCCCTCCTCATCATGGGAATCAGCAACAACGATGGAGATGGTGGTGGAGATTGAAGGAGATGGGTCCGGGGGCACCTCCCGTCCCGGCAGGGTGTCGGAACAGACACTTTCTGTCCCCCGAATCTCCCCTTCGGTGGCGGCGGCACTGCAGAACTTTTCATGGATTTTTGGTCGATTCTTTAGGGTTTCTGAGTCAGGGGCTTATTATAGGCGACGGAGGCAAGGTTGGTGGAGGGCCAGTGGGGCCACACCCCCTGTGAGCGCAACCAGGGTGGGCCCCGCTGGTGGAGGGCCAGTGTGGCCACCCTGGTGTCCTCCTCCGTCTCGTCTTCAATTTTCCGTATCGTTCAGGGAAAAGATGAACTTTGTCTTTTGTCTTGTCCAATTCTGAGAATATTCATTTTTTAGCTTTCTGGAACCAAAAACAGCAGAAAACAGGCAACTGGCTCTGTGGCATCTTGTTAATAGGTTAGTTCCAGAAAGTGTATAAAAATACCTCAAAGTGTAGATAAAACATAAGACAAATGATATAAAACAAACATGGAACATGAAAAATTATAGATACGTTTCCGACGTATTAGGGTGCCACACTAATATAAAACCAGAAGGTGTTATTCAAAATATCTATGTGTTTGCCGAACAACTCATGTATCCTGTTGATTTTTATATAGTTGATATGTCTCGAGATACTTTTTTGTTCTATTCTTTTAGGCAGGCCTTTTTGCTCCATAACCAAAGATCGAATTGATAACAAGAAGGAGACTATTTCCATGATGTTTGGAGAAGAGGAAATGACATTCCACTTCGCCAACCTAAAAGGAAGCCATATGAAATAGAGGATATCAAGGAAGAGAAAACAATTGCCGAGTTATCCGCGATTCATTTCAGCACTCCCCAAGATGAATTAGAAAGAAGCTTAATTAATTGGGAAGAGGCATAAAACGATAAGGAAAGTGAAGACATAGATGATTTTATTGACTCTATCCTGGAAGCACAAAACCCACATGATTATGAAAAGCTGGTAAAGAAAGGGGGACGAAGAACCTCCTCCAGTTGAATTAAAACGACTTCTAGACAATATGAGGTATGAATTTTTAGATAATGAAAACGAATGTCCTGTTATTATTAGTAAAAATTTATCATAAGATGAAACAAATAAACTTGTTTTAGTTTTGATCAAGCATCGTGAAGCATTTGGGTATACTCTAAGTGACATTAAAGGAATATATCCATCCATTGTGACACTAAGCAATAATTCTTATTTTTGTTTTCTTGATGGTTATTCCGGTTATTCTCAAATTGCTATACATCCCGAAGATCAAGAGAAGACGACTTTCACGTGTCCTTATGGTACGTATGCTTATAGACTAATCTCGTTTGGCTTATGTAATGCAGCTGCAACTTTTCAAGAATGTGTTTTAAAAAACTTTGATGATCTTGTTGATGAGACTATGGAAGTTCTAACAAATTATTTCGTTGTTTGTGGAACAACATTTGATAATTGTCTCTACAATTTAACCAAGGTTTTGCAAGGATGCAGGCAATCGAACTTAGTTTTTAATTGGGAGGAATGTTGATTCATGGAAAGAGAAGCTAATTTTTTTGGAAATAAGGTTTCAGAAAAAGGTATAGAAATAGATAAGACCAATATAAGTGCTATAGAAAACCTTCCCATACCTCAAGAGATTAAATACTTAAAATGTTTCTAGGACATGTAGGTTTTTACAAGCATTTTATACAAGATTTTCCTAAAATAGCTATGCCTCTTACTAACCTTTTTGACAAAGAAACTCTGTTCTACTTAGACCATGACTGCATTGCAGCTTTTGAAAATCTTGAAATCAAATTAGTTTCAGCACCTACCATGCAACCTCCAAAATGGGATGAACCATTTGAAATCATGTGTGATGCTAGTGACTATGCTTTAGGAGCTGTATTAGGACAGCGAGATGTGAATAATTTAAATGTTATTCATTATGCTAGTAGGACTCTTAATAAAATTCAGAAAAATTATGCTACTACCGAGAAAGAGTTCCTTGCTATAATTTTTGCATGTGACAAATTTAGATCTTACATTATTAATTCTAGAGTAATAATTCATACATATCACCAAGCTTTGCGTCACCTACTTGTTAAAAAGGATGCAAAGCCCAGGTTGATTAGGTGGGTATTATTATTACAAGAATATGATTTACAAATAGTAGATAGGAGGGTTAAAGATATCCAGTTAAAGATCATCTATCTAGGATGGAAGGAATAATTACCGACACCGTACCTATAAATGAGTCATTTACGGGAGAATACTTAGTAAAAATTGAAGTAGTTGATCCGTGGTATGCAAACTATGCTAACTATCTAGTAGTAAAATTTGTACCCCCTTTTATGACAAGAAACAAAAGAATGAAATTCTTTAATGATCTTAGACATTACTTTTGGGATGATCCATTTCTTTATCGACATGGACCTGACGGAATGATTCAGAAGTGTGTCCAACCATGAAATGAATGAAATTTTTCAATCTTGTCATGGCAGCCCCTATGGAGGACATCATGCAGACAGGTGAACTGCAGAAAAGGTACTTCAGTTCAGATTTTATTGTACCACTTTGTTCAAAGATGCACAAAGGTATGTGGAGTATTGTGATGTTTGCCGGAGAAGAGGTAATATAGGTAGAAGAAAAGAGATGGATATGAATTATAGTCTTATAATTGAACCCTTCGATGTATGGGGAATGGATTACATGGGACCATTTATAGAATCAAATGGTTATACTCATATTCTTGTTGTTATCGATTATGTTACTCAACGGGTTGAAGCAATCCCAACTAACCATGCAGATGCAGCCACTTCCGTGAAGTTGATCAAGGATGTCATATTCCCTAGGTTTGGAGTTCCTAGATTTTTAAATACTGATGGTGGTTCTCATTTTATGAAGGAAACTTTCAGGAAAATCCTCAGAAAATATTGAGTAACTCACCGCGTTGCTTCACCATATCATCCCCAAACAAGTGTTTAGGTGGAACTCTCAAATAAAGAACTTAAGACCATATTCTAGAAGACAGTGGATAAATCAAGAAAAGATTGGTCATACAAGCTAAATGACACCCTTTGGGCATACCGAACTACATTCAAAAATCCGATGGATATGACGCCATATAAGATGGTATACAGTAAGGCGTGCCATCTACCTTTAGAATTGGAACATAGAGCCTTTTGGGCAATCAAGACTTTAAACTATGATCTCAAGGCAGCAGGAGAAAAACATTTATTAGAAATCCATGCTTTAGATGAGTTTAGAAGTGAGGCTTATGAAAATTCTAGACTATTTAAGGAAAAAGTAAAAAGATGGCATGATAGAAAAATAGAGGATAAGGTATTTAAAAGTGGATATAAAGTTCTGTTCTATAACTCTCGTCTTAAGTTATTTCTGGAAAAGCTCAAATCAAAGTGGGAAAGGCCCTATGTAGTTGAAGAAGCTGGTGCCTCAGGAGTAGTGAAGCTACAGGGGAAGACACCTTCTCTTTCATGGATAGTTAATGGACAACGTCTAAAGCATTATCGTGCAAAAGAAGATATAAATGTGATCATCGTGCGAATAATTACTCCAGAAGAATTGATTGAGATGAAATATGGAAGGAATGGAGAGCGGAAGAGGGACACGATCGAGACAAAATGAGGAACACTATGGTCAAGATGCATACCATAAAAGAGCGCTTAATGGGAGGAAACTCATGTGAAATAAAGGGACAAGTAAGTTTTAAAAATTTACGAGGTAAGTCTTAGATAAGTTTGAGATTGAATAAGGAAGACATGAAGCCTTTGAGAAATAAAAGAAATTTGGTTATGATAAAATCTAGCTCAATCAATGTTAATGTTGGTAGAAAATATAAGCTGTCATTTTTCTATCAAAACTTGGTATTCCTTTAATTTTCAGACTAACAAAGAATTCTCTGAGAAACAGATAATTTTTGGTGATTCCAGAAAGCTTAACGACCAACTATACGGCGGGAATAAAAATCCCCGGCCGTATAGTTATCAACACCATATCCAAAAATTTATTCCTTACTACTAAAACCTTCAAGACCAACTATACAACGGAAATAAAACTTCCGGCCATATAGTTGTGGTCGTATAGTTGTTCATCACTTTCTCATATTTTTATGCCAAGGTACAGAAAGGTTAACGACCAACTAAACGGCGGGAGGAAATCTCTCGGCCGTATAGTTGCGACCGTATAGTTGTTGCCGCCTTATATAATTAAACAATCTATAGTCGGTTCTACAACTATATGGCGGGTTCTATATGACCCGCGACCGTATATGTGGCATCCCGCTAAAACCACTACTAGAAAATCGCGTTGTTTTTGTGCATTGCATCATCATGACCGCATGCTCATGCCATCATGCCACCTTGCATTTGAGCATCGTCATCAACATGCATATATTAGTCTAAAACTATTTTAATAAAAACCCTTTTTCATTTTTACAAACGTCCCTCTCTTTATTCAAATGCAAAACCTCGGTCTTTTCTAGATCTTGTATTTTATCTAAAACTATATTTCAAAACGTTTTGTTTTATAAAAATGATAAAATATTTTTACCGGGGAGGCCGCCACCGGCCAGGCCCAAAGGGCCCTGCTGGCAGCAGCCTACTACCCGGCCCAACTAGACAAAACCTAGACCAACCACAAACCCTAATCTAGTCAAAACCCTAACCTACCCCATCTAGCCCTAATCCCCCCCTCCCTACCACCCGCCGCCACCCCCTGGACACAGCACACACACACAGCCACCAACCCCACCACCTCATCACCCCTGGGCCCCACCCACACACGCCCACCATGCACGCCATCGCGCAGCGCCCCACCCCGCTTCCCCCGCGTGCCGCTCTCGTTTTCCTCTCCCCCGACGCGCCCCGCCCCTCTCTCTCACCTCGCCTCGCCCTCGCCGCCATGCAGCCACCCCTTCGCCACCTCCCATGAGCTCTGCCGCCAGTCTCCCTCACGGTCCCGCCTCCTGCCTGGCCGGGTCCGCCTGCTTCCCCCGTCGGCCCTCCTCCGGTTCCCCTCCTCCACCACCGCTGGCGCGACCCCTTGGTGCCTCCTCGAGCCCGCCTCCCAGGACTCCGCCCTTCTCCCGGTCCCGCCGCCGGCAAGCCACCCCCTCCGACTCTCGTCGCCCTCTGCCTCGCCGGTCCCGCCTCCTCGCCCGACCGTCGGGCCCCTCCTCCGCGCTCGGGCTCGCCCCGCCGCCGGCGCGCCCCCTCCCCCGTCGGCCTCCGCCAGCCTCGTCCGTCCCCGTCGAGCCGCCGTCCTCCCTTCCCTGGCCCGTCCGCTCCCCTCCCCGCCTGCCTCGCCCCAGCAAGCTCGCCTCCGCGTCGGTCGCTGCCTCCTCCTTTGAGCATAGCCGTCACCCTCACCTCCTCCGGCCGCGGGACCCTTCGTCTCTGCTCTGCGCCACCGTTCGGCTTCCGCGTCTCCGGCCAGCGCCCTGACGGCATCGAGCCCCGCCGCTGTAGTTTGGCCTCCCTGGAGCCTTGCTTCCTCTATCCCTGTGCACCGTCGCCTTGCTTCGAGCCGTGCTTTGACCCCGAGGCCTGCAGCTGCTCGATCGTGTTGGCGTCCCCAAGTTCCTGTCAAGTGCACGTGTTGGCCTGCTGCTGTTAGACGTTTTGGTGTGGTGAGGTAGAAGCGGAGAAGTGCTGTTGGTGGAACTAGTTTGGTGTTGGTGCTTTGATAGTGCGGTGGGAAGCTGCGAGATTCCAAGAAGCAAAGAACTCCGAAGACAGAACTTCATGGAATCCGAAGACTGATCCCGGCGAGACCGAACCGTCCCCCCTTCGAACCCCCAAGATCGCCGACGCAAGTTCGACACTGAAGACGAGACGAACGCCAAGATCTCCGCCGTGCAACAACAAAACCGACGACATGACCCGACGACCCCGGATGCAACAAGACCTCCTTCCCGAATGCGACGTCGAGAACCCGAACGCCAAGATCGCCGACGCGAATACGCCAAGTTCGTCTTCCCGGACACCGTGCGACAAGATCTACTTCACAGATACGAAGACCCCTGTACCCGATCCACTCAAGTTCGCCATCGGCGACAAGATCGGCACCGACCAGGGCGGATCCGATGTGCCCCGACACCGAACCAAGTCCTTCTTCCCGGCACGCCAAGTTCTCCACCTTGTATCCGATCCCGCTGGTCCCGTCAAACCCTGAACCCCAAGCCCGGACCCTGAACCCCCGAAACCAGGATCTCCCGAACCCAGATATGTGACCTCTTTGCCGGAACCCTATTTTTTATCAATGATATATTGTTGCATATTAAATTGTCATATTGCATGCATACTTGTCATGTGGTTTGGGGGCCTTATGCCGATTCACCTTATAATTAAATATGGGGCCCATATGCGGACAAATCTAGTCTCATAATTAAATTGGTGTAGCGAACCGAAGCCATGTTTGGTCTTGCTAATTCAACATTTAATTGCGGGGTATCTAAACAACATGAACCTAATAATTAATTTTCAGGACCCCGGTTCCACTTAATATTGCCCAATTGCATCGCATCTTTGCCATGTCATGCATCATACATGCATCATGCCCGGTCTTCTGCCTTAATCTTAAATAGTGCATCCGGTGTTTATTCTAGTGTTTTGCTTCTTCGCGGATAAGGCCGTTGAGTTGATGTGAGCTTCGCCCCGATCTTCGGTTGAACCTTCGGCAATGTTTTCAGGCGAGCATCTCCCCCCTTTCTACCTATCTTACTTTTAAAGTATTTATTCCCTCCTGTTGATCTATTGCTATCTGTGTTGCGATGCTCTAGTTTCCGTACCCGTGATATCCCGTGCAGCCTTATATTGCCTTGGACACTTCCTATTACCTGTTGTTTGGTAGATATATGGACCTGCTCGTCGTAGTCGCTTGCTCAAGTGCTGTTGCGAGTCGTCAAGTACCACAGTTGTTGGAGGATTTGCCGCATGTTTACTGTTGGAGATGATCATAACTTTAATTATTGTTTAACAACTAAAATTGAAGTAGGTAAGCAGAGGCACATGTGGGCAATAGATGTTATTTGGTTGTTAACCGTCCACTTGTGTCCCGTAGGACCCCGAGTTCTTGACACCTGTTTCGAGATAGAGCGCGCTAACCATAGGTGGGGAGATATGGGCCCCCCATCGATTAGTACCTGATTTCAAAGTATTGTACTGGGGGGCCACAAACTAGTTTGAGGTTTTATTTACTACCCTGTACTTATGCCATGCTTTACTGCTTTATTTAAATTGTGCGATGGATAGCACCTGTACTGTTTAGGATCGGGACACGATTTCGCGGTGTCGACAAGCCCAGTTTTGGGTTCCCAGTCGTTCACAGCAGTCTACCCAAACCCTAAGTCCGTCTCGGAGACCGGCCGACTTCGTTGCGGGTTCGACTTAGTGGGGTGGCCCCCATGTACTTGCTTTGGGTCTGGAAACGTCATGACTTAGGCCCCGCCGACATACCGATGGGTGTATGTTAACTGATCTGGCAAAAAGGGTCGAAGTGCTTGTGGATACTTTGGTGCACCCCTACAGGGTTAAATCTTTTTGAGAAGCCGTGTCCGCGGTTATGGACGACTTGGAGCACAGTTCTTGATCATAGACAACTATAACTAAAGTTTACTGTTATAATTTGACTTGTAACCGATATGACTAGTAATCAGCTTCACCACAACGGATTGGCTAAATAAAAGTGCCAACAACTGCTGGGTTTTTGGGATATCTCATGCTCATTGTATCTGACTAGTAAGTGTTGCAACTACAACGGAATGGTTAACTAAAATTGCCCACTGCTTATTTTATCAGGACGATTATCTACGCCTGACTAGTAATTGCTGCAATAATAACTGAATAAATAAAACTGCCAACTGTGTGAGTTCCTCGGTTGACTTCCTCGTGTGGTCTCGAGGGGGAAACACCAGGATGGGTTTGTTTGATGGTAGCATCAGGTTGGTTCCGAATAGGTCTTTCTTATCCCTCTCGATGGCCGCGGTTATATCGAGTCTCTATAGGTTGTTTAGTGCATCTTTGCGCTGCCGCTTGATCCACCATACCTATGTAGG
Organism: Avena longiglumis; assembly: GCA_030063025.1. Classification (NCBI taxonomy): domain Eukaryota; kingdom Viridiplantae; phylum Streptophyta; class Magnoliopsida; order Poales; family Poaceae; genus Avena; species Avena longiglumis. The sequence goes on along the minus strand of CP125976.1, from coordinate 308,479,340 downwards.
CGAGGACCGGAATTCTAGCCTCGCCGTGTCTTGGCCTCGATCTTGACCGCTCTCTTTTTCCTTTGCCCTTTGTCGGCACCCCTTTTGTTTAAGAAGGTTTTGAGATCGACGTCGTTAGCAGGGTTACCCTTCCGGCTTGGCCTGGGCAGGGTTATGGACGCCATTGGTTATTCTTCAGGGCACTTAGCCCCATTTGCATCTTGTCCGTAGTCGGACGCTCTATCATTTTCAAGGTGATCTGGATCTTTGTATATTATATCCGTATTCTTGACTCATTGAGTCGCTGTTGTATATATATCTGTTCTGTGGGTCCCATCGAGGACTGTTGTGTAATGTTATTATTTCATTTTCCACCTGCACGAAAGTGCCTGGTGGGAACCTTTGAATCGTTTCTATGCGGGTTTGGCGGGAATCGCTGAAACTTGCATAGGGTCGATTTTGAGGGTGTTACAGAGTGGTATCAGAGCGCAGCAGTTGCGATACCCCACAAGTTCAGCCTGTAGGATAACCTAGCTAACGGCCGAAGTAGAGTGTCAAAACTATTTTGCAAAATCGGTTGGATAGTTCTGATTAGGTCGGATTTTACTCCTTACCCCTCTGCTATTCTCTTCTTACCTCTGCGTGTTTTGAATCTATTCTCTTATCTTTCTTCGAGTCCAGGATTTCTCGTGGTTGGGTTCCATCGTACCTTCAGGGTTTCGCTTCCTCCTTTGGTAACGGTGTTGCTACACCTGGTCTTCATGCTATCCGAGGAATCCTTCGTCTGGTGGACTTCTCTTTGTTCCTTCTCGTGCCTTCTGGTGTTTTCCGACGCGACGACATCATCTACGCCAGATCCGATGCAGAGTCTGCATCATTCTTTTGTTCCCGAACCTTGTTTGTCGAGATCTTCAGTCTAAATTCTAAGGGTTGGTTGCATAATCTATCTGTTCGTGTACAGAGTAATGCTTTAAGTGCGGGATGGAGTCGCGACCATACCACTACTCTTATCATTTTATTTGTATAATGAATGGTGGATCGATGCAATTCTACTCCTTCCATGGAAGTTAGAGGTGTCCTTACCTTTAACTTCGTCCGCTGTTATCCAGAGTGCTCTCTTGGCGAACAGGATCAACGACATCTTGTTGGTGGAGTCGCCGATTTCAAGACGGGACAACGAACTCTTGTTAGTGGTGTCGCGAGGATCTACACGATGCGAGAAGATTCAGATCGCCGACCTTCCTTCCGGTACCATGAGGCGGATCTCGAGGGCGAGATCCATTGTTAGTGGTGTCGAATTGTGGCATCCCACTAAAACCACTACTAGAAAATCGCGTTGTTTTTGTGCATTGCATCATCATGACCGCATGCTCATGCCATCATGCCACCTTGCATTTGAGCATCGTCATCAACATGCATATATTAGTCTAAAACTATTTTAATAAAAACCCTTTTTCATTTTTACAAACGTCCCTCTCTTTATTCAAATGCAAAACCTCGGTCTTTTCTGGATCTTGTATTTTATCTAAAACTATATTTCAAAACGTTTTGTTTTATAAAAATGATAAAATATTTTTACCGGGGAGACCGCCACCGGCCAGGCCCAAAGGGCCCAGCTGGCAGCAGCCTACTACCTGGCCCAACTAGACAAAACCTAGACCAACCACAAACCCTAATCTAGTCAAAACCCTAACCTACCCCATCTAGCCCTAATCCCCCCCTCTCCCTACCACCCGCCGCCACCCCCCTGGACACAGCACACACACACAGCCACCAACCCCACCACCTCGTCACCCCTGGGCCCCACCCACACACGCCCACCATGCCCAGTAGCGCCCACCCTTCCCCGCTCCTCCCGTGTCGCTCTCGTTTCCTCTCCCACGCGCCCGCCCTCTCTCTCACCTCGCCTCGCCCTCCCTCATGCCCGTGATCGCCACCCCTTCGCCACCTCCCACAAGCTCTGCAGCCGCCAGGTCTCCCCTCGCCGGTCCCCGCCTCCTGCGCAGGTCCACCTCTGCTTCCCCCCGTCGGCCTCCTCCTCTCCTCCACCACCCTGGTGGCGCCACCGGGTGCCTCCTCGAGCCCGCCTCATGACTCCGCCCTTCTCCCGGTCCGCCCGACAAGCCACCCCTCGCCTCTCGCCCTCTGCCTCATGGTCCCGCCTCCCTCGCCGACCGTCCGGCACCCTCCTCCCGCCGCTCTGGCTCGCCGGCCTTCCCCCTCCCGTCGGCCTCCGCCAGCCTCGTCCGTCCCCGTCGAGCCGCCGTCCTCCCTTCCCCGGCCCATCCGATCCCCTCCCCGCCTGCCTCGCCCCGGCAAGCTCGCCTCCGCGTCGGCCGCTGCCTCCTCCTTTGAGCATCGCCGTCACCCTCACCTCCTCCGGCCGCGGGACCCTTCGTCTCTGCTCTGCGCCACCGTTCGGCTTCCGCGTCTCCGGCCAGCGCCCTGACGGCATCGAGCCCCGCCGCTGTAGTTTGGCCTCCCTGGAGCCTTGCTGCCTCTACCCCTGTGCGCCGCCGCCTTGCTTCGAGCCGTGCTTTGACCCCGAGGCCTGCAGCTGCTCGTTCGTGTTGGCGTCCCCAAGTTCCTGTCAAGTGCACGTGTTGGTCTGCTGCTGTTAGACGTTTTGGTGTGGTGAGGTAGAAGCGGAGAAGTGCTGTTGGTGGAAGTGGTTTGGTGTTGGTGCTTTGACAGTGCGGTGGGAAGCTGCGAAATTCCAAGAAGCAAAGAACTCCAAAGACAGAACTTCATGGAATCCGAAGACTGATCCCGGCGAGACCGAACCGTTCCCCCTTCGAACCCCCAAGATCGCCGACGCAAATTCGACACTGAAGACGAGACGAACGCCAAGATCTCCGCCGTGCAACAACAAAACCGACGACATGACCCGACGACCCCGGATGCAACAAGACCTCCTTCCCGAATGCGACGTCGAGAACCCGAACGCCAAGATCACCGACGCGAATACGCCAAGTTCGTCTTCCCGGACACCGTGCGACAAAGTCTACTTCACAGATCCGAAGACCCCGGTACCCGATCCACTCAAGTTCGCCATCGGCGACAAGATCGGCACCGACCAGGGCGGATCCGATGTGCCCCGACACTGAACCAAGTCCTTCTTCCCGGCACGCCAAGTTCTCCACCTTGTATCCGATCCCGCTGGTCCCGTCGAACCCTGAACCCCAAGCCCGGACCCTGAACCCCCGAAACCAGGATCTCCCGAACCCAGATATGTGACCTCTTTGCCGGAACCCTATTTTTTATCAATGATATATTGTTGCATATTAAATTGTCATATTGCATGCATACTTGTCATGTGGTTTGGGGGCCTTATGCCGATTCACCTTATAATTAAATATGGGGCCCATATGCGGACAAATCTAGTCTCATATTGGTTCCATTTAAATTGGTGTAGCGAACCGAAGCCATGTTTGGTCTTGCTAATTCAACATTTAATTGCGGGGTATCTAAACAACATGAACCTAATAATTAATTGTCGGGACCCCGGTTCCACTTAATATTGCCCAATTGCATCGCATCTTTGCCATGTCATGCATCATACATGCATCATGCCCGGTCTTCTGCCTTAATCCTAAATAGTGCATCCAGTGTTTATTCTAGTGTTTTGCTTCTTCGCGGATAAGTCCGTTGAGTTGATGTGAGCTTCGCCCCGATCTTCGGTTGAACCTTCGGCAATGTTTTCAGGTGAGCATCTCCCCCCTTTCTACCTATCTTCCTTTATAGTATTTATTCCCTCCTGTTGATCTATTGCTATCTGTGTTGCGATGCTCTAGTTTCCGTACCCGTGATATCCCGTGCAGCCTTATATAACCTTGGACACATCCTATTACCTGTTGTTTGGTAGATAGATGGACCTGCTCGTCGTAGTCGCTTGCTCAAGTGCTGTTGCGAGTCGTCAAGTACCACAGTTGTTGGAGGATTTGCCGCATGTTTACTGTTGGAGATGATCATAACTTTAATTATTGTTTAACAACTAAAATTTAAGTAGGTAAGCAGAGGCACAGGTGGGCAATAGATGTTATTTGGTTGTTAACCGTCCACTTGTGTCCCGTAGGACCCCGAGTTCTTAACACCTGTTCCGAGATCGAGCGCGCTAACCACAGGTGGGGAGATATGGGCCCCCCATCGATTAGTACCTGATTTCAAAGTATTGTACTGGGGGCCACAAACTAGTTTGAGGTTTTATTTACTACCCTGTACTTATGCCACGCGATGGATAGCACCTGTACTGTTTAGGATCGGGACACGATTTCGCGGTGTCGACAAGCCCAGTTTTGGGTTCCCAGTCGTTCACAGCCGTCTACCCAAACCCTAAGTCCGTCTCGGAGACCGGCCGACTTCGTTGCGGGTTCGACTTAGTGGGGTGGCCCCCATGTACTTGCTTTGGGTCTGGAAACGTCATGACTTAGGCCCCGCCGACATACCGATGGGTGTATGTTAACTGATCTGGCAAAAAGGGTCGAAGTGCTTGTGGATACTTTGGTGCACCCCTGCAGGGTTAAATCTTTTCGAGAAGCCGTGTCCGCGGTTATGGACGACTTGGAGCACAGTGCTTGATCATAGACAACTATAACTAAAGTTTACTGTTATAATTTGACTTGTAACCGATATGACTAGTAATCAGCTTCACCACAACGGATTGGCTAAATAAAAGTGCCAACAACTGCTAGGTTTTTGGGATATCTCATGCTCATTGTATCTGACTAGTAAGTGTTGCAACTACAACGGAATGGTTAACTAAAATTGCCCACTGCTTATTTTATCAGGACGATTATCTACGCCTGACTAGTAATTGCTGCAACAATAACTGAATAAATAAAACTGCCAACTGTGTGAGTTCCTCGGTTGACTTCCTCGTGTGGTCTCGAGGGGGAAACACCAGGATGGGTTTGTTTGATGGTAGCATCAGGTTGGTTCCGAATAGGTCTTTCTTATCCCTCTCTGATAGCCGACAGTTATATCGAGTCTCTATAGGTTGTTTAGTGCATGCTGCCGCTGCCGCTTCAGTCCACCATACTTATGTAGGTGAGGACCGCCGAATTCTAGCCTCATAGTGTCTTGGCCTCAAGATCTTGACCGCTCTCTTTTCCTTTGCCCTTTGTCGGCACCCTTTGTTTAAGCAGGTTTTGAGATCGGCGTCGTTAGCGTGGTTACCCTTCCGGCTTGGCACAGGGTTATGGGCATTGGTTATTCTTCAGGGCTCTTAGCCCCATTTGCATCTTGTCCATAGTCGGGCGCTCTATCATTTTCAAGGTGATTTGGATCTTTGTATATTATATCTGTATTCTTGACTCATTGAGTCGCTGTTGTATATATATATCTGTTCTGTGGGTCCCATCGAGGACTGTTGTGTAATGTTATTACTTCGTTTTCCACCCCTACGAAAGTGCCTGGTGGGCACCTTTGAATCGTTTCTATGCGGGTTTGGCGGGAATCGCTGAAACTTGCATAGGGTCGATTCTGAGGGTGTTACAGTATAGTTGCTCGCTAATCCTAGCGGCTAGGGTTTTCGACCTCCCCTTTTAAAGATCGTTACATCTAACCTTTTTAATTAAGTTTTCACAGAGCTACAACCTCCAGCCTCGAAAAACCATCACCATCTCTATACACCCCCCTTCTAACAACATCCGTGAAGCGAAGCCATGCAACCTTTCCATGTCAACAAGGTTTGGAAAAAGAAGAAAGACAAGCCCATGAAAATGATCGAGGAGGTGGAACCAAGAGAAGCACCATTGTCATCCAGCTCAGAGATCATGCCAATCCCAAATTGGGAGGACGTATTCTCGCAAAGGATGGAGATGATGCCTCAATCAGATTAGAGGAGGAGCAAGGATGAGTATGTCCCTAATCCTTACTATCACAACATAGGATCTTATTATCGACTTCACCTCTCCAACCCAAGAAGGTGCAGAAAGATGAGATTCAAGATAAGATCTATCAGTTGGAAAAATCTTGAAAATTATGTGTTGAAACTATTGGAGAAGGAATTGACTCCTACTGGATGATGAGCAAATACCTTGAGAAAAAGGTCAATGACATCGATGGTAGGGTTGGTTTCTTGATTACTATTTTTGAGTTGACAGATGAGAAGAAATTCCTTAAGCGGAAAATTTTGAAGCTTCAATACGACATGGCTGTGGCATCCCGCAAAACCACTACTAGAAAATCGCGTTGAATTTGTGCATTGCATCGTCATCATCATGCATTGTTCGCATAAAGTTATTTTCGCAAAGCCGATTTGTTTTCCAAACGCCCCATCTTAATTCAAACGCAAAACCCCGGATGTTGCCGGATATTTTGTTTGTCTAAAACTATTTACAAAGTTCGTCGCATTCAAATAAAAATATTAAATTATTTTGGGCGGGGCAGTCGAACGGGCCGAATGACCCGAACGACCACCCCAGGATTTTAAAATCGGCCCACCTCCGTTCCTAAACCTACCAGATAATCTACCCCAACCCGCTGGCCACATCACTCCCTCCAATAGACATGCGCCACCTCACCTCCTCCCTCTCTCTCACCCACTCACACGCCGCCACGTCACCCCCTCACCCCCACTCCCTCTCTCCACCTCTCTCTCTCAGCCACACATCCCAGCACACACGCGCCTGCCCTTCCCCATCTTCCTCCTCCCGCCGCTCTCCCTCTCCACCTCACGCTCACCCCCGTCCCCGCTCGACCTCGCCGACAGAGCCGCCCAACCCCGGCCCCGCGGCGCTCCCCGCCGGCTCCGCCCTTCCCCTGCCTCGCTTCCTCCTAGCCGGCCCGCGTCGCCGCCCCGGAGTCCCGCAGCCCTCGCCGCCGCCCCTCCGCAGCGAGCCGCCTCCCTCGGCAGCCCGTCCGTCCGCCCGACCTTCGAGCCTCGCCCGGCGTCGGCCGCCTCCGGCCTGTCCCTCGCCCCAGCTCCCTCGCCTCCGCGCTGCGCTCGACCAGCGCCCCTCAGGCTCCGCCCAGCCGCCGCCTGCCTCGGCTCCCGCCAAGCCCGAGCAGCGGCGCCCGGCGAGCCTGCCGCCTTGGCTGGCTCCCTCGGCCTTCCTCCTCCGCCGCTGCCGTGCGGCTGCCCCCTCCAGCTGCGACCGCTCCGGCCGCCGCCTCACCCTCTGCCGCGTCTCCGCCACCGCCGGGTCACCAGTGTGCAGGCCCGCCCCGCGGTCCTCGTCGCTGCTGGCCGCCCGTCCTCCCTAACCGCTGCCCCGCGAGCTCCGGCCGTCCCGCCGCAAGCGCCACACGCCCTCGCCTTGGTGCCAAGTTCCGCCCGAGCCGCGTCCCGTCGCTTCCGCCTCACACGCCGCCGCCCCGCCGGTCACGTGGTGCCGTTCAAGATGCCAAGGCCGACGGGATGAGAACCAAGTCCACACAAGACCGTTCCGTTGAGGCGGGAACCCTTCAAGTTAATTGCGTCAGCTCGACACCGACAACGAGGGGAACCCAGTACTTCGCTGAAACTAGGGGCGATGACGCCAAGACGACAAGATCCACCTCCCAGAGCGACGACCCCTGGACACCAAGAGCTACCGGCAACATGACCTAGACCCGGACCCCGATGACCATGATCCCCACGGCAGAACAACAAGGCCTTCGAGGTGGGACCGACAAGATCTTCTCCTCGGGACACCGGGAGCTCCCCTGAACGCCAAGCTCGTCGAGTTCAGGGACCCTCAAGATCTCCGTCACGGACACGACATGTACTTCCCTGGGACGCCATGACTGGGGCCCTGTACCCGAAGGCCACATGGGACGACAAGTACTCCAACATGGACCCGGTTGAAGCAAACCCGAAGACCGATAAGATCTACCCCGATCCTAAGACCCTAACCCCGGACACCAAGCACTGCACCCCGACACCGAGAACCCGACGCGACAAGTGCCTCGTCCCGAACGCCATGACCGACAACATGCCCCGGAGACCCCGGATGCGGCAAGACCTACCCCGGAGTCCGAGAACGATCCCGTCAAGTTCGTCGAACCCTGAACCCCGAGATCTGATCCCCGTCGAACCCTGGACCCTGACCCCGAACCCCGGAACCCCGAGTTCGTCGAGACCCCCTCTAATGTGTGAACCCCCCCTCCCAAAACCTTATTTTATAATATAACAACAACTTGTTGCACATTAAATCATTCATCTCGCATGCATATCATGTGTGGTTTGGGGGCCTTATGCCGATTCACCTCTAATTAAATATGGGGCCCATATGCGGGCAAATCTAGCCTTATATTGGCCTCATTTAAATTTGTGTAGCGAACCCGGTGCTATCTTTTGCCATGCTAAAACAACATTTAATTTGCGGGGGTTAGCTAAACAACATGAACCACCTAATTAATTGTCGGGACCCCGGTTCCGCTTAATATGATCTAATTGCATCGCACCTTTGCCATGCCATACATCATACATGCATCATGCCGATCTTCTGCCGTTGTATTAAATATTGCATCCGGTGTTTCCTCTAGTGTTTTGCTTCTTCGCGGATAAGGCCGTTGAGTTGATGTGAGCCTCGACCCGATCTTCGGTTGAACCCTTCGACAATGTTTTCAGGCGAGCATCTTCCCCTTTCTACCCATCTTACTTTTATAGTATTTATTCCCTCCTGTTGCTCTATTGCTATCTGTGTTGCGATGCTCTAGTTTTCGTACCCGTGATATCCCCTGCAGCCTTATATTGCCATGGACACATCCTATTACCTGTTGTTTGGTAGATAGTTGGACTTGCGCGTCGTAGTCGCTTGCTCAAGCGCTGTTGCGTGACGTCCAGTGCCACAGTTATTGATGTATTGCCGCATGTTGATGTTGGAGATGATCCTAGCTTTACTTACTGTTCACTTTAATTCCTGTTTAACAACTAAAATTGAAATAAGCAGAGGCATCGGTGGGTGATAGAAAATATTTGGTTTCGAGCCCACTTGTGTCCGTAAGACCCGAGTACTTGATACATGTTCCTTGATTTATCGCGCTATCCACATCCGGGAGGTATATGGGACCCCCTGAGCCAGAGCTTGATTCAATCTTTTTTCTTGGGGCCAAAAACTAGTTTGAGGTTTTATTTACGATCCTGTACTTATGCCATGCTACTTCTGTATTTAAATTGTGCGACAGATAGCACCTTTGTCTTGTTTAGGAAGGCGGAGTGATTACGCTGTATCGACACCCAGTTTTCGGGTTCCCGATCGCTTCTGACCATTGGCGCTAACCTTGAGTCCGTCTCAAGCTTGCTTACCGTTCGGGATCTACTCAAAGGGTGGCCCCAAATATTCTGAATCTGTGATTGTTCGGTCGTGAAAGCCTCGTTGGGTTTGATTTGGTTTTCGAGGTTGATCGGCGTGTGTTGCTATTGGTGCACCCGGGTAAAACTTTCGAAAGCCGTGTCCGCGGATATGGACGACTTGGAGCACGATATCTCGATCATAGACAAGCATAACTAAAGTTCTTGCTATAAATTTGACTGTATAATGACTAGTAATCAGCTTCACTATAATGGAATGGCTAATTAATACTGCCCACAATTGCTTGTTTGGATTGTCGCTTGCGACCATTGAACCTGACTAGTAAGTATTGCAACTACAACGGAATGGCTGAATAAAAGTACCAACAACTACTGGGTTTTGGGTTTATCTCATGCTATCTGTATCTGATTAGTAACTGTTGCAACTATCACGGAATGGTTAACTAAAAGTGCCCACTACTTACTTTATCAGGATGATTATCTAAACCTGACTAGTAATTCTTGCCGCGATAAGCGAATAAATAAAAGCGCCAGCGGTGTGAGTTCCTCGGTTGACTTCCTCGTTTGGTCTCGAGGGGAAACACCAGATGGGTTTGTTTGGTGTTAGCTTCGTGTTGGATCCGGATAGGTCATTCTCACCCTCTCGATAACCGCCATTGTAACGAGTCTCTATAGGTTGTTCAGGCATCTGCTGCCGCTCACCACATACCTATGTAGGCGAGGACGAATTCTAGACTCGCCGTGTCTTGGCCTCGATCTTGACTCCTCTTTTCCTTTGCCCTTTGTCGGCACCTTTTGTTTAAGCAGGTTTTGAGATCGACGTCGTTAGCGTGGTTACCCTTCCGCTTGGCTCAGGCAGGGTTATGGACGCCATTGGTTATTCTTCAGGGCTCTTAGCCCCATTTGCATCTTGTCCGTAGCTGGACGCTATATCGTTCTCAAGGTGATTTGGATCTTTGTATATTATATCTGTATTCTTGACTCTTTGAGTCGCTGTTATATATATATATGTTCTGTGGGTCCCATCGAGGACTGTTGTGTAATGTTATTACTTCGTTTTCCACCCGCACGAAAGTGCCTGGTGGGCACCTTTGAATCGTTTCTATGCGGGTTTGGTGAATTTTGCCCAAACTTGCATAGGTCCGATTCTGAGGGTGTTCAGTGGTATCAGAGCTCAGCAGTTGCGATACCCCACAAGTCCAGCCTGTAGGATAACCTAGCTAACGGCCGAAGTAGAGTGTCAAAACTATTTTGCAAAATCGGTTGGATAGTTCTGATTAGGTCTGATTTTACTCCTTACCCCTCTGCTATTCTCCTCTCACCTCTACACGTTTTGAATCCGCTCTCTTCTCTTTCTTCGAGTCCAGGATTTCTCGTGGTTGGGTTTCCGTCGTACCTTCAGGGTTTCTCTTTCTCCCCTTTTGTAACGGAGGTGCTACAATCATCAATCTGCAACTTGTCTGTTGTATCCTTCATCCAATATTTTGTTCTTGAGCTCTTTATCCATATGTGTTCCTGGCTGGATATCAGTGTCGTTGAAAAACATATGAGAAGGACGAGCAATGGTGAAGTTGGAGTATACCTTGAGCATGTGTTGTTCATGCTAATGGAACCATCGCGGAACCTAATCATTGTGTCTTTCATACGATTTCTGCTGGCATCATCCCCTTGTTCCGGATACCGCCTACGAAGATCTTCAGTCTAAATCTCGAGAGTTGAGTTGTCTGATTTTCCGATTCATGTATAGAGTTGATAGTGTGGGTACGGGATGGATTGATCACCCTAACCGACTCTTACTGTTCGCTCTGTATATCGAACTGGTGGATCAAGGTAACTTTTCCCTCTTCTAACGGAAGTTAGAGGTGGCCTTATCGTTCGATACCTCTACCTTCGTCCTTTGTTCTCCGGAGTGTTCTCTCGTCGATCAGGAACAACGATCCTTTGTTGGTGGTGTCGCCGTTTTCCAGATGGAGGATGAACCCTTGTTAGTGGTGTCGCGAGGATCTACCTGAAGCGAGGAGATGCAGATCGCCGACCTTCCTTCCGGTACCATGAGGCGGATCTCGAGGGCGAGATCCATTGTTAGTGGTGTCGAATTGTGGCATCCCGCAAAACCACTACTAGAAAATCGCGTTGAATTTGTGCATTGCATCGTCATCATCATGCATTGTTCGCATAAAGTTATTTTTGCAAAGCCGATTTGTTTTCCAAACGCCCCATCTTAATTCAAACGCAAAACCCCGGATGCTGCCGGATATTTTGTTTGTCTAAAACTATTTACAAAGTTCGTCGCATTCAAATAAAAATATTAAATTATTTTGGGCGGGGCAGTCGAACGGGCCGAATGACCCGAACGACCACCCCGGGATTTTAAAATCGGCCCACCACCGTTCCTAAACCTACCAGATAATCTACCCCAACCCGCTGGCCACATCACTCCCTCCAATAGACATGCGCCACCTCACCTCCTCCCTCTCCCTCACCCACTCACACGCCGCCACGTCACCCCCTCACCCCCACTCCCTCTCTCCACCTCTCTCTCTCAGCCACACATCCCAGCACACACGCGCCTGCCCTTCCCCATCTTCCTCCTCCCGCCGCTCTCCCTCTCCACCTCACGCTCACCCCCGTCCCCGCTCGACCTCGCCGACAGAGCCGCCCAACCCCGGCCCCGCGGCGCTCCCCGCCGGCTCCGCCCTTCCCCTGCCTTGCTTCCTCCTAGCCGGCCCGCGTCGCCGAGTCGCAGCCCTCACGCCCTCAGCGAGCCGCCTCCCTCACCGCGTCCGGCCGCGCCCGACCTTCCGAGCCTCGCGTCGGCCGCCTCGGCCGGCTGTCCCTGCCCAGAGCTCCCTCGCCTCACCGGCTCGACCAGCGCCCCTCGGGCTCGCCCAGGCGAAGCCCGCCCGCCTCCGCTCCCGTCGCCCCGCCAAGCCCGAAGCCGCCCCGGCGAGCCTCGCTGCGGCTCCCTCGGCCTTCCTCCTCCCCGCTGCAGCGCTGCCCCCTCACGCGACCGCTCGAGCTCGCCACCTCACCCTCCTGGCGTCGCCCCGCCACCGCCGGTCCCGTGTGCTGGGCCCGCCCAGCGGTCCCTCGTCGCTGAGACCGCCCGTCCGCTAACACGCGCCCACCCGAGCTCCGGCCCGGCCGTCCCGCTTAGCGCCACCCTCGCCTTGGTGCCAAGTTCGCCCGAGCCCGCGTCCCCCGGGTCCGCTTCCGCCTCACGCACGCCATCGCCCCTTCGGTCACGTGGTGCCGTTCAAGATGCCAAGGCCGACACGGGATGAGAACCAAGTCCACACAAGACCGTTCCCGTTGAGGACAGGAACCCTTCAAGTTAATTGCGTCAACGAGCTCGACACCGACAACCGAGGGGAACCCCGAGTACTTCGCCGCGGAAACTAGGGGCGATGACGCCAAGACGACAAGATCCACCTCCCGGGCGGCGACCTGGACACCAAGAGCTACCGGCAACATGACCAAGACCCGGACCCCGATGACCATGATCCCCACGGCAGAACAACAAGGCCTTCGAGGTGGGACCGACAAGATCTTCTCCTCGGGACACCGGGAGCTCCCCTGAACGCCAAGCTCGTCGAGTTCAGGGACCCTCAAGATCTCCGTCACGGACACGGCAAGTACTTCCCTGGGACGCCATGACTGGGGCCCCGGACCCGAAGGCCACATGGGACGACAAGTACTCCAACATGGACCCGGTTGAAGCAAACCCGAAGACCGATAAGATCTACCCCGATCCGAAGACCCTAACCCCGGACGCCAAGCACTGCACCCCGACACCGAGACACCGACGCGACAAGTGCCTCGTCCCGAACGCCATGACCGACAACATGCCCCGGAGACCCCGGATGCGCCAAGACCTACCCCGGAGTCCGAGAACGATCCCGTCAAGTTCGTCGAACCCTGAACCCCGAGATCTGATCCCCGTCGAACCCTGGACCCTGACCCCGAACCCCGGAACCCCGAGTTCGTCGAGACCCCCTCTAATGTGTGAACCCCCCTCCCAAAACCTTATTTTATAATATAACAACAACTTGTTGCACATTAAATCATTCATCTCGCATGCATATCATGTGTGGTTTGGGGGCCTTATGCCGATTCACCTCTAATTAAATATGGGGCCCATATGCGGGCAAATCTAGCCTTATATTGGCCTCATTTAAATTTGTGTAGCGAACCCGGTGCTATCTTTTGCCATGCTAAAACAACATTTAATTTGCGGGGGTTAGCTAAACAACATGAACCACCTAATTAATTGTCGGGACCCCGGTTCCGCTTAATATGATCTAATTGCATCACACCTTTGCCATGCCATACATCATACATGCATCATGCCGATCTTCTGCCGTTGTATTAAATATTGCATCCGGTGTTTCCTCTAGTGTTTTGCTTCTTCGCGGATAAGGCCGTTGAGTTGATGTGAGCCTCGACCCGATCTTCGGTTGAACCCTTCGACAATGTTTTCAGGCGAGCATCTTCCCCTTTCTACCCATCTTACTTTTATATATTTATTCCCTCCTGTTGCTCTATTGCTATCTGTGTTGCGAAGCTCTAGTTTTCGTACCCGTGATATCCCCTGCAGCCTTATATTGCCATGGACACATCCTATTACCTGTTGTTTGGTAGATAGTTGGACTTGCGCGTCGTAGTCGCTTGCTCAATGCTTGCGTGACGTCCGGCCAGTTGTTGATGTATTGCCGCATGTTGATGTTGGAGATGATCCTAGCTTTACTTATCGCTCACTTTAATTCTGTTTAACAACTAAAATTGAAATAAGCGGAGGCATCGGTGGGTGATAGAAAATATTTGGTTTCCGAGCATGCTGGTGTCCGTAAGACCCGAGTACTTGATACATTCCATGATTTATCGCGCTATCCACATCCGGAGGTATATGGGACCCCCGAGCCGAGCTTGATTCATCTTATTTCTTGGGGCCACAAACTAGTTTGAGGTTTTATTTACGATCCTGTACTTATGCCATGCTACTTATGTATTTAAATTGTGCGAGATAGCACATCGCATCGCTTAGGAAGGCGGAGTGATTACGCGTATCGACACCCCGAGTTTTCGGGTTCCAGTCGCTTCTGACCATTGGCGCTAACCTTGAGTCCGTCTCGAGCTTGCTTACTATGCGGATCTACTCAAAGGGTGGCCCCTGAAATATTTCTGAATCTCGTGATTGTTCAATGTGAAAGCCTCGTGGGTTTTGATTTGGTTTTTCCGAGGTTGATCGAGCGTGTGTTGCTATTGGTGCACCCGGCGGGTAAAACTTTCAAAGCCGTGTCCGCGGATATGGACGACTTGGAGCACGATTCGATCATAGACAAGCATAACTAAAGTTTACTGCTATAAATTTGACTTTATAATGACTAGTAATCAGCTTCACTATAATGGAATGGCTAATTAATACTGCCCACAATTGCTTGTTTGGTTTGTCGCTTGCGACAATTGTACCTGACTAGTAAGTATTGCAACTACAATGGAATGGCTGAATAAAAGTACCAACAACTGCTGGGTTTTGGGTTTATCTCATGCTATCTGTATCTGATTAGTAATTGTTGCAACTATCACGGAATGGTTAACTAAAAGTGCCCACTGCTTACTTTATCAGGACGACTATCTAAACCTGACTAGTAATTGCTGCAACGATAACTGAATAAATAAAACTGCCAACGGTGTGAGTTCCTCGGTTGACTTCCTCGTTTGGTCTCGAGGGGGAAACACCAGGATGGGTTTGTTTGGTGTTAGCTTCAGGTTGGATCCGGATAGGTCATTCTCCCTCTCGATAACCGCCATTGTAACGAGTCTCTATAGGTTGTTCAGGGCATGTTGCCACGCCGCTCACCCACATACCTATGTAGGCGAGGACCGCAATTCTAGACTCGCCGTAATCGCCTCGATCGACGCTCCTCTTTTCCTTTGCCTTTGTCGGCACCCCTTTTGTTTAAGCAGTTTTGAGATCGACGTCGTTAGCGTGGTTACCTTCCTTCCGGCCTGGGCAGGGTTATGGACGCCATTGGTTATTCTTCGGCTCTTAGCCCCATTTGCATCTTGTCCGTAGTGGACGCTATATCGTTCTCAAGGTGATTTGGATCTTTGTATATTATATCAGATTCTTGACTCTTTGAGTCGTTATATATATATATATGTTCTGTGGGTCCCATCGAGGACTGTTGTGTAATGTTATTACTTCGTTTTCCACCCGCACGAAAGTGCCTGGTGGGCACCTTTGAATCGTTTCTATGCGGGTTTGGTGAATTTTGCCCAAACTTGCATAGGTCCGATTCTGAGGGTGTTACAATGGCCAAGCTCAGCATCCGCCTAGCAAGTGTGGCTAAAGAAGAGGAATAGTTACCATCAAGGAGTTAATTGATCCCTCCTGGCTTGACTCTAAGCTTGGGGAGATCTCTAAAATCTTGTAACCAATCTTATAAGTTTATTACTTCTAGTTCAACATTTAATTCGAGATCATAAATACAGTTTGCATCATTAGATCCCCTTCAGGAATAGTTGATCCTATTATTAAATTCTGAGTTTATTATAATGAAGCATTATTGAGTTTGATTTTGTCTCAGTGGATATATGAATTGCTTGAGTATGATTTTACTTGGACTTGATGATAGAAATAGGAGTCTTCCACACCATTGGTATTAATGGAATGCATAAAGATAGTTTGATCAATTTTTTGCAGGTAAATGGTTTGATTTACAAAAAGGAGAAACTATCTAATTAAATAAGATGAAAATAAAAACCTTGAACAAAGGAGAAAATATAAGAGCTATCAAAAAGAGTGAGAACCAGTTTGAGGTAGAATGGTCAAGTTATAAAGATGTAACACCCTCAGAATCGGACCTATGCAAGTTTTAGCGAAACCCGCCAAACCCGCATAGAAACGATTCAAAGGTCCCCACCAGGCACTTGCGTGCGGGTGGAACACGAAGTAATAACATTACACAACAGTCCTCGATGGGACCCACAGAACAGATATATATAACAGCGACTCAACGAGTCAAGAATACAGATATACAATACAAAGATCCAAATCACCTTGAAAATGATACAGCGTCCGACTACGGACAAGATGCAAATGGGGCTAAGAGCCCTGAAGAATAACCAATGGCGTCCATAACCCTGCCAAAGCTGCCGAAGGGTAACCCTGCTAACGACGCCGATCTCAAAACCTGCTAAACAAAAGGTGCCGACAAAGGGCAAAGGAAAAGAGGAGCGTCGATCGAGGCCGACACGGCGAGGCTAGAATTCGGCGGTCCTCGCCTACATAGGTATGGTGGACTGAGCGGCGGCGGCAGCATGCACTAAACAACCTATAGAGACTCGATACAACTGGCGGCGATCAGAGAGGGGTAAGAAGGACCTAATCGGAACCAGCCTGACACTACCACCAAACAAACCCATCCTGGTGTTTCCCCCTCGAGACCAAACGAGGAAGTCAACCGAGGAACTCACACAGTTGGCAGTCTTATTTATTCAGTTATCATTATAGCAATTACTAGTCAGGTGTAGATAATCATCCTGATAAAATAAGCAGTGGGCATTTTTAGTTAACCATTCCGTTATAGTGACAACACTTACTAGTCAGATACAGTTAGCATGACATAACCCAAAACCCAGCAGTTGTTGGTACTTTTATTAGCCATTCCATTGTAGTTGCAATACTTACTAGTCCGGTACAATGGTCGCAAGCGACAATCCAAACAAGCAATTGTGGGAATTATTATTTAGCCATTCCATTATAGTGAAGCTGATTACTAGTCATTATAAAGTCAAATTTATAGCACTACTTTAGTTATAGTTGTCTATGATCGAGATACTGTGCTCCAAGTCGTCCATAACCGCGGACACGGCTTTCAGAAAGTTTTACCCGGCCGGGGTGCACAAATAGCAACACACACTCGATCAACCTCGGAAAAACCAAATCAAAACCCAACGAGGCTTTCACGACAAAGCAATCACAGGATTCAGAAATATTTCAGGGGGCCACCCCTTGGAGTACACCCGCAACAAAGTTAGCTGACTTCGAGACGGACCCGAGGTTTGTGGGGCCGTAGTTTATCGGGAACCCAAACTGGGCTTGTCGATACCGCGTAAACGGGTCACAATTCCTAAACAGTAAAGTGTGCTCCTCGCACAATCATAAATACAGTAGTAGCATGGCATAAGTACAGGATAGTAAATAAAACCTCAAACTAGTTTGTGGCCCCAAGAAATAAGAATGAATCAAGCTCGCTCGGGGGTCACATAATCCTCCCGGATGTGGATAGCGATAAATCAAGGAACAGTATCAAGTACTCGGGGTCCCACGGGACACAAGTGGGCGGTCGGAAACCAAATATTATCTATCACCCACCGATGCCTCGCCACTTACTTCAATTTTAGTTGTTAAACAAGAATTAAAGTGAACGATAATTAAAGCCTTAATCATCTCCAACATAAACATGCGGCAATACATCAACAATCTGGGCATCGACGACACGCATAAAGACTTGAGCAAGCGGCTACGACGCAAGTCCAACTATCTACCAAGCAATGTAATAGGATGTGTCCAAGGCAATATAAAGTTTGGCGGGATATCACGGTACAAAAACTAGAGCATCGCGACACAGATATCAATAGATCAACAGGAGGGAATGAATACTATAAAAGTAAGATAGGTAGAAAGGGGGAGATGCTCGCCTGAAAACATTGCCGAAGGTTCATCCGAAGATCGGGGCGAAGCTTACATCAACTCAACGGCCTTATCCGCGAAGAACCAAAACACTAGAACAAACACCGGATGCACTATTTAATACTACGGCAAAAGATCGGGCATGATGCATGTATGATGTATGGCATGGCAAAGATGCGATGCGATTAGGCCATATTAAGCGGAACCGGGGTCCCGACAATTAGTTAAACGGTTCAAGTTATTTAAAACCCCCGCAATTAAATGTTGTTTAACATGGCAAGATAAGTTACCGGTTCGCTACACAAATTTAAATGAGGCCGATATAAGACTAGATTTGCCCGCATATGGGCCCCATATTTAATTATAAGGTGAATCGGCATAAGGCCCCCAAACCACGCATAAGGATGCATGCATGAACAATTAAGATGCGACAAGTTGTATTATATTATAAAATAGGGTCTCGAAGGGGTTCACATTAGGGTTCGCAGATCTTGGTACCGGGTTCGGGTCGGTCTCGTGGTTCAACGGGAACGAGGTTCGACTCGGTTTTAGGGTCTTGACCGGGTAGTAGATCTTGTCGCACGAGTGTCAATGCTTCCGGAGGGAGAACTTGTCGCTCAGGGTCTCGGTGTCCGGAAGGCATTTGGCGTCAGCTGGCGTTTGCTGCGTCGGTGGCGTTCTTGGCGCCTTGGTCCGAGAGGAAGTACTTGGTGTTCCGGGGACGATCCTGTCGCATTCGCGGTCGTCGGTTCGTGTCGACGGTCTTGTCGTCTTACGGCGGAGATCTTGAGACCCGGGGCCTTGGCGTCTTCGGGTCCGAGAGGGAACTTGGCGAGCACGAGGGTCTTGGTGTTCGACGGGGTTCGGGCGCGCCGGGATCGGGCTTCGCGTCTGAGAAGGTGGCCTTGATGGAGAACTCGGTGTATCCGCGTCGGCGGC
Source organism: Avena longiglumis (assembly GCA_030063025.1). Lineage (NCBI taxonomy): Eukaryota > Viridiplantae > Streptophyta > Magnoliopsida > Poales > Poaceae > Avena > Avena longiglumis. The sequence goes on along the minus strand of CP125976.1, from coordinate 308,460,486 downwards.
CTTGGCGGTTATCGGGTTTGGTCGCAGAGGGAGCGTTCTCGGTCCCCGAGGAGAGCTCGGAGTTCCACGATGAGGTTACTAGCGGCCGTGTTGGAGATCCTGTCGGTCCCCGGGGCCGGGCTTCGAAGCCAGGAAGGAGTACTTGGCGTTTCTTGTTTTGTCGAAGGCCTTGGGGTCCCGTCTTGGTGTTGATGGCGGACTTGGGTCCGGGTGTCGGGATCTTTGAGCGAAGCCGCACAATTATCTCACGGACATCACCTCGATGCCAGACGGCCTTCAGGTTTGTGCAGGAACTTACAACACATGACACCAGAGGCACTGAGTCAACTTGTTCTGTACTACTCCCGGGGCGACGGACACAAGCGATGCAGGGCCGAACCACGACGATGTTGTGGTGGCGGATCCGACGCGAGGTGGACGAGGAAGGTGCGGGGAGGGCACCGGCGAGGCAGCACTTGGCGGGCACGAGGTCGCAGCGAAGGGGACGCGTGGGCGCGAGATGGCGACGGCTGGCAGGTGTACGGCGCCCCGCGGGGCGGGCCTGCAAGGTGGCACGGGCGGCGGGCCGTGCTCTGGCGAGGCGGCAGCTCGGGCGGCCGGAGGAGCTCCGCAGCGGGGGACAGAGGCGGGGAGAGGCGGGCGACGGCGGCACGGCGACGTCTGGCCGAGAGGGGGAGGAGCGAGGAGGACGGGGCGGCTGGCGAGGAGCTCCGGTGGCGAGGGAAGGCGGGGAGGCGGAGGTTGTGGTCGGGCCCGACGAGGAGCTCAATGGCACTGCAGCGGGGAGGAGAACGGGCGGCAGGCCAGAGAGGAGGGCGGCGCGGGGAAGGAGGCGGCCGGAGGGGGAAAAGCCGGGCGGTGGTAGGCCGGAAAGGGCGGAGGCGTGAGGCCAGCGGGCTGTGAGAGGCGAAGCGGAGGAGGAAGGCTGGCGGCGCGCGGCGGCCGGCGCCGGAGAGGAGAGGGAGGCGCGAGGAAGAGGGTCGGGGCGTGTGCATCTCGCGTTGGGGTGGGCCAGGGCAGAACCAGGGGATCCTGAGCGGGACGGAAGGAGCGTACGGGGGCATCGTGTTGCGGGGGGGCTCTCAGCGGTTTGACCCGGGGTGGGGTGGTCGCTGGCGGTGGGACCAAGCGGGGGTAGGTGGGGCTAGGCGATGCGGGTGGTGGGTGTCGGCGTGTGTGCGTGCGTGCGCTACTGTGTGTGTTGTGCTGCAGCGCTGGGAGGCTGGCGGCGCGGGGTGGAGGGAGTGGGGTGAGAGCTAGGGTTAGGTTTGGGTTTGACTAGATTAGGGTTTGTGGTTGGTCTAGGTTGTGTCTAGTTTGGGCCGGGTAGTAGGCTGCTGCCAGCTGGGCCTTTAGCCTGGCGGGCGGCCTCCCGAGAAAATATTTGATCATTTTTATAAAATAAAACGTTTTGAAATATAGTTTTAGATAAAATACAAGATCCAGAAAAGACCGAGGTTTTGCATTTGAATAAAGAGAGGGACGTTTGTAAAAATGAAAAAGGGGTTTTATTAAAATAGTTTTAGATTAATATATGCATGTTGATGACGATGCTCAAATGCAAGGTGGCATCATGACATGAGCATACGGTCATGATGATGCAATGCACAGAAACAACGCGATTTTCTAGTAGTGGTTTTTGCGGGATGCCACAATTCGACACCACTAACAAGGGATCTCGCCCTCGAGATCCGCCTCATGGTACCGGAAGGAAGGCGGCGATCTGAATCTTCTCGCTTCATGTAGATCTTTGCGACACCACTAACAAGAGGTCGTTGTCCGTGATCGTAGAGGGAACACTCCGGGAACAAAAGGTAGAGGTATCATCAATAAAGCCACCTCTAGCTTCGATGGAAAGAGGGAACCGATGCATTCTCATCCACTTCAATGTACACAAGCGAATAGAGTGAGTAGTCGGCATGGGGGCCAATCCATCACGCACCCAAACTATTACTCTGCACAATCAGTAGAAAAGCGTGCAACCATTCTCGAATCGATCAAGATCTCGACAATCGAGGTTCGAAACAAAGGAGTGATGCATCAGATCGGATCTGGCGTAGATGATGTCGTCGCGTCAGAAAACACCGGAAGGCACGAGAAGGAACAAAGAGAAGTCCACCAGACGTAGGGTTCCTCGGATAGCATGAAGACCAGATGTAGCAACACTGTTATAAGAGGAAGGAAGCGAAACCCTAAAGGTAAGACGAAAACCCAACCACGAGAATTCCTGGACTCGAAGAAAGAGAAGAGAGCGAATTCAAAACACGCCGAGGTGAGAGGAGAGCAGCAGAGGGGTAAGGAGTAAAATCAGACCTAATCAGAACTATCCAACCGATTTTTTGAAAATAGTTTCGACACTCTACTTCGGCCGTTAGCTAGGTTATCCTACAGGCTGGACTTGTGGGATATCGTGAATCACTGAGCTCGATACCACTCAGAACACCCTCGATCGGACCTATGCAAGTTTTAGCGAAACCCGCCAAACCCGCATAGAACGATTCAAAGGTGCCCACCAGCACTTGCGCAAGGGTGGAACACGAAGTAATAACATTACACAACAGTCCTCGATGGGACCCACAGAACAGATATATATAACAGCGACTCAACGAGTCAAGAATACAGATATACAATACAAAGATCCAAATCACCTTGAAAATGATACAGCGTCCGACTACGGACAAGATGCAAATGGGGCTAAGAGCCCTGAAGAATAACCAATGGCGTCCATAACCCTGCCCAGGCCAAGCCGGAAGGGTAACCCTGCTAACGACGTCGATCTCAAAACCTGCTTAAACAAAAGGGGTGCCGACAAAGGGCAAAGGAAAAAGAGGAGCGTCAAGATCGAGGGCAAGACAGCGAGGCTAGAATTCGGTGGTCCTCGCCACATAGGTATGGTGGATCGAGCGCAGCAAAGATGCACTAAACAACCTATAGAGACTCGATACAACTGGCGGCGATCAGAGAGGGGTAAGAAGGACCTAATCGGAACCAGCCTAACACTACCACCAAACAAACCCATCCTGGTGTTTCCCCCTCGAGACCAAACGAGGAAGTCAACCGAGGAACTCACACAGTTGGCAGTTTTATTTATTCAGTTATCATTGTAGCAATTACTAGTCAGGTGTAGATAATCATCCTGATAAAATAAGCAGTGGGCACTTTTAGTTAACCATTCCGTTATAGTGACAACACTTACTAGTCAGATACAGTTAGCATGAGATAACCCAAAACCCAGCAGTTGTTGGTACTTTTATTAGCCATTCCATTGTAGTTGCAATACTTACTAGTCCGGTACAATGGTCGCAAGCGACAATCCAAACAAGCAATTGTGGGCAGTATTATTTAGCCATTCCATTATAGTGAAGCTGATTACTAGTCATTATAAAGTCAAATTTATAGCACTACTTTAGTTATAGTTGTCTATGATCGAGATACTGTGCTCCAAGTCGTCCATAACCGTGGACACGGCTTTCAGAAAGTTTTACCCGGCCGGGGTGCACAAATAGCAACACACACTCGATCAACCTCGGAAAAACCAAATCAAAACCCAACGAGGCTTTCACAACAAAGCAATCACAGGATTCAGAAATATTTCAGGGGGCCACCCCTTGGAGTACACCCGCAACGAAGTTAGCTGACTTCGAGACGGACCCGAGGTTTGTGGGGCCGTCAGTTTAATCGGGAACCCAAAACTGGCTTGTCGATACCGTAAACGGGTCACAATTCCTAACAAGATAAAGGTGCTCCTCGCACAATCGTAAATACAGTAGTAGCATGGCATAAGTACAGGATAGTAAATAAAACCTCAAACTAGTTTGTGGCCCAAAGAAATAAGAATGAATCAAGCTCTGGCTCAGGGGGGTCCCATAATCCTCCCGGATGTGGATAGCGCGATAAATCAAGGAACAGGTATCAAGTACTCGGGGTCCTACGGGACACAAGTGGGCGGTCGGAAACCAAATATTATCTATCACCCACCGATGCCTCTGCTTACTTACTTCAATTTTAGTTGTTAAACAGTAATTAAAGTGAATGATAATTAAAGCCATAAGCATCTCCAACATCAACATGCGGCAATACATCAACAACTGTGGCACTGGACGACACGCAACAGCACTTGAGCAAGCGGCTACGACGCGCAAGTCCAACTATCTACCAAGCAACAGGTAATAGGATGTGTCCAAGGCAATATAAGGCTGCAGGGGATATCACGGTACGAAAACTAGAGCATTGCGACACAGATAGCAATAGATCAACAGGAGGGAATAAATACTATAAAAGTAAGGTAGGTAGAAAGGGGGAGATGCTCGCCTGAACACATTGCCAAAGGTTCATCCGAAGATCGGGGCGAAGCTCACATCAACTCAACGGCCTTATCCGCAAAGAACCAAAACACTAGAACAAACACTGGATGCACTATTTAATACTACGGCAAAAGATCGGGCATGATGCATGTATGATGTATGGCATGGCAAAGATGCGATGCGATTAGGCCATATTAAGCGGAACCGGGGTCCCGGAAATTAGTTAAACGGTTCAAGTTATTTAAAACCCTCGCAATTAAATGTTGTTTAACATGGCAAGATAAGTTACCGGTTTGCTACACAAATTTAAATGAGGCCGATATAAGACTAGATTTGCCCGCATATGGGCCCCATATTTAATTATAAGGTGAATCGGCATAAGGCCCCCAAACCACAGACAAGGACGCATGCATGAACAATTAAGATGCGACAAGTTGTATTATATTATAAAATAGGGTCTCAGGAAGGGGTTCACACATTAGGGTTCGGCAGATCTTGGTACCTGGGTTCGGGGTCGGTCTCAGGGTTCAACGGGGAACGAGGTTCGGACTCCGGGGTTTTAGGGTCTTCGGACCGGGGTAGTAGATCTTGTTGCACGAGTTTCAATGCTTCCGGGAGGGAGAACTTGTCGTTCAGGGTCTCGGTGTCCGGGGCGAAGTACTTGGCGTCCGCGGCGAAGTGCTTGTCGTTCCGGTGGCGTTCTTGGCGGCCTTGGCGTCCGAGAGGAAGTACTTGGTGTTCCGTCGACGATCCTGTCGCATTCGCGGTCGTCGGTTCGTGTCGACTGTCTTGTCGTCTTACGGCAGAGATCTTGAGACCCGGGGCCTTGGCGTCTTCGGGTCCGAGAGGGAACTTGGCGAGCACGAGGGTCTTGGTGTTCGACGGGGTTCGGGCGCGCCGGGATCAGGCTTCGCGTCTGAGAAGGTGGACTTGATGGAGAACTCGGTGTATCCGTGTCGGCGGCATTGGCGGTTATCGGTTTCGGTCGCAGCGGGAGCGTTCTCGGTCCCCGAGGAGAGCTCGGAGTTCCACGATGAGGTTACTAGCGGCCGTGTTGGAGATCCTGTCGGTCCCCGGGGCCGGGCTTCGAAGCCAGGAAGGAGTACTTGGCGTTTCTTGTTTTGTCGAAGGCCTTGGGGTCCCGTCTTGGTGTCGATGGCGGACTTGGGTCTAGGTGTCGGGATCTTTGAGCGAAGCCGCACAATTATCTCACGGACATCACCTCGATGCGAGACGGCCTTCAGGTTTGTGCAGGAACTTACAACACATGACACCAGAGGCACTGATTCAACTTGTTCTGTACTACTCTCGGGGCGACGGACACAGGCGATGCAGGGCCGAACCACGACGACGCTGCGGTGGCGGATCCGACGCGAGGTGGACGAGGAAGGTGCGGGGAGGGCACCAGCGAGGCAGCACTTGGCGGGCACGAGGTCGCGGCGAAGGGGGACGCGCGCGTGGGCGCCGGAGATGGCGACGGCTCTGGCAGGGACGGCGCCGCGGGACGGGACGCCTGCAAGGTGGCAGCACGGGCCGGGCCGGGCCGCAGGGCGAGGCGGCTCGGGCGGCGGAGGAGCTCGCAGGGGGGAGGAGGCGGGAGAGGCGGGCGACGGCGGCACGGCGACGTCTGGCCGAGAGGGGGAGGAGCGAGGCGGACGGGGCGGCCGGCGAGGAGCTCCGGTGGCGAGGGAAGGCGGTGAGGCGGAGGTTGTGGTCGGGCCCGACGAGGAGCTCGGCGAGGCGGCACCTGCAGGCGGGGAGGAGAACGCAGCGGCCAGGAGAGGGAGGGAGGCGGCCGCAGGGAAGGAGGCGGCCGGAGGGGAAAGCCGGAGGCGGGCGCGGGGGCGGGCCGAGGCCGAGAGGGAGCGCGGAGGCGGGCGGGAGCACCGCGGGCTAGAGGCGAAGTGAGGAGGAAGGGTCAAGGCTGGGCCGGGCCGAGAGGAGAGGGAGGCGCGAGGAAGAGGGTCGGGGCGTGTGCATCTCGCGTTGGGGTGGGGGGCCAGGCAGAACCGGGGATCTGGCCAGGACGGGAGAATCGACGGGGCATCGTGTTATGGGGCTCTCGGTTTGACCTGGTGGGGTGGTCAGGCGGTGGGACCAAGCGGGGGTAGGTGGGGCTAGGCGATGCGGGTTGTGGGTGTCGGCGTGTGTGCGTCATGTGTGTTGTCTTTGCTACTGGGAGGCCGGGCAACAAGGGGTGGAGTGGGGTGAGAGCTAGGGTTAGGTTTGGGTTTGACTAGATTAGGGTTTGTGGTTGGTCTAGGTTGTGTCTAGTTTGGGCCGGGTAGTAGGCTGCTGCCAGCTGGGCCCTTTGGGCCTGGCCGGTGGCGGCCTCCCCGGTAAAAATATTTGATCATTTTTATAAAACAAAACGTTTTGAAATATAGTTTTAGATAAAATACAAGATCCAGAAAAGACCGAGGTTTTGCATTTGAATAAAGAGAGGGACGTTTGTAAAAATGAAAAAGGGGTTTTATTAAAATAGTTTTAGATTAATATATGCATGTTGATGACGATGCTCAAATGCAAGGTGGCATGATGACATGAGCATACGGTCATGATGACGCAATGCACAGAAACAACGCGATTTTCTAGTAGTGGTTTTTGCGGGATGCCATAAAAGATGCTTCATATATATTTGGAATTTGAAAATTAAGATCATTAAAAGTTTGAAATTCCTACATGAAGTGGATTATATGGCTAGCTCCTTTGCACAGCACTTAAACAAAAGTGTGAGAACAAAATATATATAGAAAAATGAAGATGAAGAAAAAGAGAGAATGTGTAAAGTGCAATTAGGAATATACCACCATTTTGTAGTAAGAAAAGGAGACGTTTGAGATTTCAATCCCAAGTGAATATGTTAATCCTAAAAACACTTGGGACTACCTCACTAACTCATTCGGTTGAACCGAATATTGTTACATCATATGGAGAATACCTTTTTGTGAACTATTAATTGCTAAGGTGTGGAAGTGTAACTACCTCGGTGAATTACGCTCCTAGATACAAGCCTGGATGAGTGGTAGTGGTTGAGATAGTACGGTGGGGCCCCAAAAGCCACTCACTGGTAGTCCTTTCAGACGTCCCAACCACTACCCTCCCAACGGGACCAGACGCGGCGAATCGGCAAAGCGAAGGGATCAACTACGTACACAAGTGGGTATGTACGCAAGCCACCATACAAGAGTACATCAGAGCCATACCATCTAGAAAGAAAGGAAATATAGCAACGCCATACGGCAAGATTCAAATGACCTAGATAGATCTATATTTTAGGATACTTCCTCATACAACACACATCAGAGGACCATGCGGAAGCGGCAAACAAAATCCGAGTACGGATAAGAAGCAAATCGGCATAAGATGCCATAGAAATAAGCACATCCCAACTACAGGTCTCACGGATCCCCGTTCCCGGAATCTCTACACCGAACGATCGTTGCCCACATCTTGACTTCTTCCACCCAATGTCCGTCTGTGAGGGTACATCCATCTGAACCAATAATTTATCGTGTGAGACCCTAAGGGTACTCGGCAAGTCTTAATGCCTCTAAAGGGGACACAACCTGGGTGACGAATTGCAGCGAAAGATAAACCCTAGCGTTCTCTGAGATAACGCTAACCATCCGCCTAACCAATGATAGACGGATGTCCGTGAATTTAAGAACAACGATTATAATAGTACTTTCATCGATCCATCCTCCTCGCTACCAACAAGGAAGCGGACGAACAACCCCCATCCGTTGGCAATTTTATTAACCATTCCATGAGTGTTGCACTATTTACTAGTCAAGTTACTTAGTCGATTAAAGCGGTACTTTAGTTATGCTTGTCTATGATCGAAACTGTGCTCCAAGTCGTCCATATCCGCGACACGGCTTTCATAAAGTTTTACCGGCGGGTGCACCAATAGCAACACACGCCGATCAACCTCGAAAACCAAATCAAAACCCAACGAGGCTTTCACGATGAACAATCACAATTCTGAAATATTTCAGGGCCACCCTTGAAGTACACCAAGAACGGCAAGCAAGCTCCGAGACGGACTCAAGGTTTGGGTGGGTCAGTGAACGATCGGGAACCCAAACTGGGCTTGTTGACACCGCGAATCGTGTCCCGATCCTAACAAGATAAAGGTGCTCGCACAATTTAAATTCGTAAAGTAGCATGGCATAAGTACAGATCGTAATAAAACCTCAAACTAGTTTGTGGCCCCAAGAAATAAGTCGGAATCAAGCTCGCCTGGGGGTCCCATATACCTCCGGATGTGGATAGCGCGATAAATCAAGGAACAGGAATCAAGTACTCGGGGTCTTACGGACACAAGTGAGCAGGAAAACCAAATAGCAGATGTTGCTCACCGTGCCACTTTCTTTAGTTATCCCACTACTACTCGTTAAGTTGTTTAGGTACCTCATTATTCAACAGACTCACATACCCTACACATGTTTCTAGGACTCGCATGGCCCAAACAACTCCTGTAGTAGTGGCTCATGGGATGGAGGAACAAGCTTGGTGGGGTTTAAAAGTAAAGGCTATGCATACTTGGGATTCAATTTAATGCAATCGCGACTCAATGATGCAAGAATAAGATAGAGGCAATAGGTACTGTATGTATGCAAGCATGTGGAAGTGCTTGCCGATAACTCGCTTGAAGCGAGGGACGGATCTGGGTAGTGCTCCTGGTTCTCTTGATATAACCCCTGCTCAGTGTCTATCCGAGAAAAACCAAACAAACAAGGCCAACATGAATACAAAGCACAAGCATATGAATAAGATGCGTCAAGCAAACAATCATGCCATGATGAATGATGCACAATTTACATGGCAATAAGGTAGAATGGCATGGTGAGGTGTGGAAGACAAGTAACAACATTTTAAGGGGGTTTTGGTTTCCATTTTGTTGTCATAACATTGCTGTACCCTATATTTTTATATGATGCATGCTGCAATAGAAGTTATGGATAGCTTAAACGGAAAGGTCTCGTCGAGCTGATCATTTTAGACATATCATTTGCTAAATTTGGAATTAGAAAACAAAAGTTATTAATTATTTAAGTTCTAGTGGCAATTGGGTAATTTAAATCAACTTGGAATTTTAAATGTACAAAAGGCAAATTGAATGGCATATTTGAAATCCTGGCATTTTTCTGATCTCCAAACATATATCATTTGCATTATTTGGATTTATAGTTTTAAAGTTATTTAAAATCTGATTTGAAATTTGAATTTGAATTAGATTTAAATAGTTTTGAAATTAAACAGAATCTGCACAACGTTTTACACCCAGGCTAACCTAACCCTTGTCACAGACACATGGGGCCAGGCACACACTGACCCACACGCCAGCGGCTGAGAGGGAGGGGGACCGCGGGTTGAAAACTGAAAACTTCAGGAGCCTTTTTACAAAAGCGCCATAGACACCGGCTGGGGCTGGACCGACCGCGGGTTGACGCGACAAAACGTGAGGGGTGTAGGTGCAAAACGACCACGCGCACTGTGGATCTTCGCGTGCGCAGCCTGATGCGCTGCAGGTGGCAGGTGGGACTCGAACGCGCGACGCGGGCTGGTGCGCAGAGGTCTGAGCATCGCGTGGCTGCGGTTTGGCTGTGGAAAGCAGGGCTAGGTAGCGTTGCGGCCGCGACAAAGTGGCGTGACGCGGCGACGGACGCACCGAGGGTGCTCGACAAAAGGGACGGCGACGCCAGGAAGCGACGGTGCCGGCGAGGATGTCTGGGAGGACGAGGCGCTTACCGCGAGCTCGATGGTGGGCTCGGATCGGGGCGGCCGTGGAACGACGGCAGGGCCGACGACCGCCCGAGCTAGGGTTTGCGCCGCTGGTTCTCGGGCGGTGCTTCTTTCCTCGCCGCTGAGTACGGGCGACGCAGACGTCCTCGGGGCTTCGACACCCAGACCACCACGCCTCCTGGATCGAAGACGACGAGAGGGAGCCGTGGCGGCGTCAAGGCCGGGTAGATGAGGGTGGAGAGGGAGGAAGGGAGGCGGCTGGGATGAATCTGGGAGAGGCAGAGGGTGTGGGGTGGATAAGAACGAGGAGGCGAGATGGGGCTTGTGTGGGGAGGGCAGGCTCGGCCACCTTTTGCTCCCTCCTTCACGTGATCACCATGGGGGGGCCAGGGGTCACAGGGCCGAGGGAGGCTGCCAGTGTGGGTGGCCAGGCGAGGCCAGGAGGTGCAAGGTGGGGCTGCTGAGGCAAGGAGGAAAAGAGGGGAGAAAGGCTCGGGTTGGGTGGTGGTAGCATCGGCTAGGGTGGGAGCTAGGTTTAGGTTGGGGGGTCCTCGGTCGTGTGGGGTGGGTAGCTGGTAGAGGGTTGCTGGGGTGGGGCCTGCATGGAAGAGAGGGGCGAGCTAGGGTAGGGCATGGGGTGATCATGCTAGGAAGCTAGAAGGGAGAAGAGAGGTACTTAGGGTTTTGCTTAGGGGAGATGTAGATTAGGGTTTGGTTTGGCTAGGATGGGGAGGTGACATGGGGTAGATTTTTGGGTTTAACTAAGAGGGAGGGTAAGATAGAGGGAGTGGCTCTTTTACTTGACCATGCATGCTAGCCAAGACCACACAAAAACAAGACAAGGAAAGGGAGAGAGAGGGAGAGAGAGATATGGTGATAGAGATTTGAATCATGCATGTTCCATTCAAAGAACAAGCAAGATAAAAAGAGAAAGGTGGGGAGAAGGAAAGTGGGTTTAGGTTTGTGCATGCCACATTAGCACATGTGTGTGCATGGAGCATGGGGATAGAGGTTTAGCTAAAGGAGAAGAGAGGTAGATGATTTGATGAAGAAACTACAAGCCAGAACAAGATTTAACACAAAAGAGAATGATCCATGCAAGCAAAACCAAATATCACTCCAAGATCAAGAAAAAGGTGGCACCTGCATGGCCCATGCAAGCAATAATGGCCATGTAGTTATATTGTGAAAACAACATTAATTTATGTGGCATTATTCCTTGCATTCCCAAAAGGTGGGCAAAGGCCAAGCAAAAGATTATGGGTGGATTCCAACCAACCAACATGAGCTAGAGATAACCCAAATTAAAATGCCAAGCTCATATTAATTGGATGGTGGAATATAAGGTGGTGAAAGAAAGGTGGTGGAGTTTAGAAGAGATATGCCCCCAACTCAACTTGGGCATTTAACAATATATTAAGAACCAAATACAATATCAAGAGGCAACTACAATTAATAATGCACATGAGATAAGAACCAAACAAGAAAGGGTTTTATATGATGCTCAAATGCAAGGTGGAATGATGACATGAGCATGATATGATAATGATGCAACAATTATATGTTGGAAGTGGCCCTTTTATTATTATAACAAGTAGCATTACAGGTGTTAGACAACTGGGATGCTACAACTCTCCCCCACTAACAGGAATCTCGCCCCGAGATTCTAGGAAGAAGAAGAAGATACAAAGAGAGAAGGATGGTTGGCACGGAGTTCATCTTCACGCTCCCATGTGGCTTCATCAACAGAATGGTGTGACCACTGCACCTTGCAAAACTTGATGGACTTGTTGCGCGTCCTTCGTTCTGCGGTCTCAAGGATTTTGGTGGGGTGTTCTTGATAAGACAGATCTTCTTGGAGGTCGATTAGCTCATGATCCACGGTCCTGCCGGGATCTTTGAAGCACTTCTTGAGCTGAGAGATGTGGAAAACATCGTGGACTTTGAGTTTTTCCGGAAGCTCAAGTGCATAAGCAACTTCTCCTCTTCTACCACGTATCTTGAAAGGACCGATGTATCTAGGAGCCAATTTTCCTTTGATACCGAAGCGGTGTGTTCCTCTCATGGGAGTGACACGAAGGTAAACGAGATCACCAGGGGCATATACCATATCCGTGTGCTTCCTGTCATAGTTGCTCTTCTGACGACTCTGAGCAATCTTCAGGTTCTCCAGAATGATATGCACCTTCTCCTCTGCTTGAGTCACAATGTCAGGGCCAAACCAGATTCTTTCTCCTGCACCTGACCAACCAATCGGAGTTCTGCACTTGCGTCCATAGAGAGCCTCGAATGGTGCCATCTTCGCACTCTTCGAAGCTGTTGTTGTAGGAGAATTCAGCATATGGAAGGCATTCCTCCCACTTCATGCCAAACGAGATGACGCAAGCCCAAGCATATCCTCCAGAATCGATTGATTCTTTCCACTTGTCCTTGGACTGAGGGTGGTAAGCAGTCTGAAGTTCAACTTTGTTCCCAAAGCTTTTGGAAACTCTCCGAACTTTGAGGTGAAGATGCTCCCACGTCGAACTGATTTCAAGTGGAACCCCATACGTAGAGACAATTGTTGATATAGAGCTCACCAATCAATTCCGTAAATTGTTTCTTTGACTGGAAGAAATGAGCCACTTTAGAAAGCCTGTCGATGACAACAAAATTGCATTGTTGCCCTTCTCGCGACCTTGAAAGCCAGTGATGAAGTCCATCTCTACTTTCTCCCATTTCCATTCCGGAGGTTTCAATGGCTGTAGAAGACCAAATGGTTTCGATGGACAGCTTCACTCTGCGTACATCACATTCTCGAGACATACTTGGCACAATACCGCTTCAACCTGTGCCACCAAGATTGTGTTTTCAAGTCCATGTACATCTTTGTGCTGCCAGATGGATAGAAAGAACCGAATCATGTGCCTCCTTGAGAACTTGGTCTCTCGACCGTAGTTTGGAACAAACATCCGTGTTCAAAGAAGAGCGTGCCTTGATCATCAACGTGGAAGGACTCATACTGAAGTCAAGCTTAGAGATGAGCTTTTGGTGTGCGGATCACCAAGTCGACGAGAGCGAATCTGTTCTTCCAAGAGGGGAGTAGCCAGAAGGTTCAGGAGATGCCCTTGTTCCACAATTTCCAGGTTGAGCTGACGGAATTCCTCGCACAAGAGGGGCTGTTGCTCTTCCACCATGAGGTTGTTGACATAAGCTTTACGGCTAAGCGCATCTGCCATGACATTTGCTTTGCCTGGAGTGTAGTTGATGGTCACATCAAAGTCATTGATTGCTTCGATCCATCTCCTCTGCCGAAGGTTGAGATCCGGTTGAGTGAAGATATACTTCAAACTCTTGTGGTCCGAGAAGATCTCACAACGGTTACCAAGAAAGTAGTGCCTCCATAGCTTCAAAGCAAAGACAACTGCTGCTAGCTCGAGGTCATGTGGGATAGTTGATCTCATGCGTCTTCAATCGACGAGAGGCATAAGCAACCACCTGTTTCTTGCATAAGGACCGCACTCCAATCCTTGCAAAGAGGCGCCAGAATATCCGAAAGGCTTAGATGTATCCGGAGGAACCAAGATCGCGTGGAAGTGAGCTTCTTTGAGTGTCTCAAAACTTTCTTGACACGCAGGAGTCCAGATATTTCTTGCCTTTCTTGAGGAGATCGGTAAGAGGCTTTGCTATCTTCGAGAAGTTCTGAACAAAGCGACAATAACTAGCCAAGCCGAGAAAACTCCGCACTTCCTTGACATTAGCGTGAGGAAGCCATTCAACTATTGTCTTCATGGTTTCGGGTTGACTGCAATGCCCTTGGCGAGATAACATGACCCGTATGTTACTCGTGCAGCCAAAACTCACACTTAGAGAACTTTGCATACAAGCGGTTCTCACGAAGCTTGTTCAGGACACACCGCAGGTGTTCTTCATGCTCCTCCTTGGACTTGGAATATACCAGAATGTCATCCAGATATACCACGACAAACTTATCCAGGTACTCCATGAAAACGGAGTTCATCAGCCTCGAGAAGGTAGCAGGTGCGTTGGTGAGACCGAATGACATGACCGTGTACTCATACACGCCATAGCGGGTGGTGAAAGCTGTCTTGGGCACATCTTCTTTGCGAATTTTGATTTGGTGATAGCCACTTCTCAAGTCCAGCTTAGAGAACACCACAGCTCCTGCTAGCTGATCAAAAAGATCATTTATCCGTGGAAGAGGATATTTGTTCTTGATAGTTTTAGCATTTAGAGCCCGGTAGTCAACACATAGCCTATCGGTTCTGTCACGCTTCTTCACAAAGATTGTTGGGCTACCCCAAGAAGAAGTGCTGTGTTGAATGAAACCCAACTTCTCTTGTTCATCAAGTTGTCGTTTGAGTTCAGCCAACTCAGAAGGACCCATTTTATATGGCCGTTTGGAGATAGGAGCCGTTCCAGGTTCAAGCTCAATCACGAATTCAACCTCGCGATCCGGAGGCATACCCGGCAACTCTTCGTGAAAGACATCCGGAACTCACAGACCACCGGTACACTCAATAGCTTCCATAGCATCATCATTCGAGCCGCCAAGGAATAGAGCGACACAGGAGTCGACTTGGAGAAAAGACTATATGGCCTTAAGGAATCTTCAGAGACACCGAGCTCAAAGACAATCAATCATGCTGCATTTGTCAACCAATCCATGCCCAAGATGACATCAATATCAGAGTCGCCCAGAACAATTAAAGAAGCCATGAATGAAGAGCCACCAATCTCAACTTTATTGCCATGGTTGATATGAACAGCCCTCATGTTTGCTCCAGGAGAAAGAACCATTAACCTCTTTTGGAGAGGAACCATGACTAACTCATTCTCATTTGCAAACTTGTGAGACACAAAAGAATGCGATGCACCAGAATCAAAGAGAACTCGTGCAGGGACTGAGTTAACGGATAGCATACCCATTACAACTCCAGGTGCGAGCTCAGCTTGAGAGGCGTTGACGCAGTTTGCACGAACAACCGCAGACCCGGGCTTGGTGTTGATGTTGATATCCCGAGGCGGTGGTGCACGAACCGAAGGAGAGCTTGTTGCAGATCTTGGCGGGGGTGGAGGGAGAGCTTTGTTCTTCATTGGGCAGCTCCAGTTTTGATGTCCAGGATCTCCACACGTGAAGTGCACCACCGGACGTGGAGCGTAGTAGCTGGGACTCCGCCAGCGCCTGTAATGGTTGTTGTAGCCCCTGGGAGCCGCAGTGGTGAAGTTTGGTGGCCTTGGCGCGAAACTTGCATGTCTTGGTGGAGCCGGAGCGACGGGGTGTTAGGAACCCGACACGCCGCTTAGAAGGAGCTGCCATGACCGCAGAGCTTGATGCATCCTCGTTGTGTTTCTTGGACTCCTCAAACATTTGCCCGCTTGCCTCCTCTTGCAGGTTGCAGTCGTAGTTCCGTGAAGGTTGCGGTCTTGCATGTGTGATTGCATACTTGATCGACGATTGAGCCCTTGCTCGAACCTTTTCGCTTCTTCTTGTCATCGACACCTCATCACCACCATAACGGGATAGATTCATGAAGTTCCCGATATAGGTGTTGACGTTATCATTTCGCTTCAGGTTGAGGAAAGCCTCCTTCATCCTTTCCATCACAATCTCGAGAGAAACTGCTTTGAACGCTCCAAAGGAACCTCTCCCAAGTAGGCTGGAACCCAAAGGCAGCTTGCCTTCAAGTAGTTCTCCCACCAAAGAGCTGCATCTCCCTTGAGAAGGTGAGTAGCACACTTGACCCACTCGCTCCTAACATCGCAGCCTCGAGCAACCTTGAGATCTCACGCAGCCAATCATCCGCGTCTAGAGGTCGGTCAGAAACATCAACCTGACGAGGGTTGAACTTGAGGAAGCGCTTTATGTCTCCACGCTTGGGAGGTGGAGGAAGTGGAGCAAACTCATTTCTTCTGACACTCTCCTCAAAGCGCTGCTGGTTCTCTTGCATTGCCGCCAAAGCATTAGCTATGTTTGACAACAGAGCCCGCCTCCGAGGTATGTCCTCCTCTCAGTCCGTGGGGAGCCATCCGTCATTGATATAAACTCAAGTCAAGATTATAATGGAGAATGATAATAATCCAAAATAGTACCAAGATGGAATTAACCAAGATTAAAGGATACACTTATCGAGATGATATTAAAATATCAACAAAGTTCATAGCACCTAAAGATATTAAGCATATCGCACACGATCGAAAAAGGAGTGTGGTACACAAATATATCAAAGAAAATTTTCCACAAATTTCGCATTACAATACCAATAGATGCTAAAATTACTTAACGAATCAAGATTAGTGACTCTACCGATTCAATATACAAAAGCGAATGATAAAAGTAGTGGTATGGTCGCGACTCCATCCCGCACTCAAATCATTACTCCGACATGAACAAGTGGAACACATATCCTAACCCCTTCTTCTCACCGAAACCTAAGATTGGTAACTACGAAACGAACACCCCAAACAAGATAGCTTGGATACAAAGAGGAAGATAGATTGTGTCGGTTTGCAAAAGCCCGCTTGTATGGAATGTACCAACAGTTGATAACCAAAGGCGTATAAGATAACAACTTTGATGCAACAGATAGACAAGGGATTACACACACACACCTATGGTACTACGGAAACCCGTAACACGTGAATCCTAGTTTGAATCTTGAGAAGAGGATTGAAAACGTTGCACTTCCTTACCGTAAAAGGGTGGGTGGGAGGGTAAGAAGAAAAGTGGAAGCAGTCCTACTCGCTTTTGGTTTTCCCTAATATACATAACTACCAAAATATTTGCTAGATCGACAACGACGCTTTGAAACCCTGAAGGTCGGGATGGCTCTGATACCAATTGTAACTACCTCGGTGAATTACGCTCCTAGATACAAGCCTGGATGAGTGGTAGTGGTTGAGATAGTACGGTGGGGCCCCAAAAGCCACTCACTGGTAGTCCTTTCAGACGTCCCAACCACTACCCTCCCAACGGGACCTGTACGGGCGGCGTAATCGGCAGGCGAAGGGATCAACTACGTACACAAGTGGGTATGTACGCAAGCCACCATACAAGAGTACATCAGAGCCATACCATCTAGAAAGAAAGGAAATATAGCAACGCCATACGGCAAGATTCAAATGACCTAGATAGATCTATATTTTAGGATACTTCCTCATACAACACACATCAGAGGACCATGCGGAAGCGGCAAACAAAATCCGAGTACGGATAAGAAGCAAATCGGCATAAGATGCCATAGAAATAAGCACATCCCAACTACAGGTCTCACGGATCCCCGTTCCCGGAATCTCTACACCGAACGATCGTTGCCCACATCTTCGGCTTCTTCCACCCAGTATCCGTCCTGTGAGGGTACCTGTCCATCTGAACCAATAATTTATCGTGTGAGACCCTAAGGGTACTCAGCAAGTCTTAATGCCTCTAAAGGGGACACAACCTGGGGTGACGCAATTGCAGCGAAAGATAAACCCTAGCAGTTCTACAGATAAACGCTAACCATCCGCCTAACCAATGATAGACGGATGTCCGTGAATTTAAGAACAACAGTTATAATAGTAATTTCATCAGATCCATCCTCCTCCCTGCTTACCAACAAGGAAGCGGACGAACAACCCCCCATCCGTTGGCAATTTTATTAACCATTCCATGAGTGTTGCACTATTTACTAGTCAAGTTACTTAGTCAGATTAAAGCGGTACTTTAGTTATGCTTGTCTATGATCGAGAAACTGTGCTCCAAGTCGTCCATATCCGCGGACACGGCTTTCAGAAAGTTTTACCCGGCCGGGGTGCACCAATAGCAACACACGCTCGATCAACCTCGGAAAAACCAAATCAAAACCCAACGAGGCTTTCACGGTGAACAATCACGTAATTGAAATATTTCAGGGGCCACCCTTGAAGTACACCAAGAACGTAAGCAAGCTCCGAGACGGACTCAAGGTTTGGGTGGACGGCTGTGAACGACTGGGAACCCAAAACTGGGCTTGTCGACACCGCGGAATCGTGTCCCGATCCTAAACAGTACAGTGTGCTCCTCGCACAATTTAAATTCAGAAAGTAGCATGGCATAAGTACAGGATCGTAATAAAACCTCAAACTAGTTTGTGGCCCCAAGAAATAAGTCGGAATCAAGCTCTGGCTCAGGGGGGTCCCATATACCTCCCGGATGTGGATAGCGCGATAAATCAAGGAACAGGAATCAAGTACTCGGGGTCTTACGGGACACAAGTGAGCAGGAAAAACCAAATAGCAGATGTTGCTCACCGGTGCCACTTTCTTTAGTTATCCCACTACTACTCAGGTTAAGTTGTTTAGGTACCTCATTATTCAACAGACTCTCACATACCCTACACATGCTGTTCTAGGACTCGCATGGCCCAAACAACTCCTGTAGTAGTGGCTCATGGGATGGAGGAACAAGCTTGGTGGGGTTTAAAAGTAAAGGCTATGCATACTTGGGATTCAATTTAATGCAATCGCGACTCAATGATGCAAGAATAAGATAGAGGCAATAGGTACTGTATGTATGCAAGAATGTGGAAGTGCTTGCCTGATAACTCAGTTGAAGCGAGGGACGGATCTGGGTAGTGCTCCTGGTTCTCTTGATATAACCCCTGCTCAGTGTCTATTCGAGAAAAACCAAACAAACAAGGCCAACATGAATACAAAGCACAAGCATATGAATAAGATGCGTCAAGCAAACAATCATGCCATGATGAATGATGCACAATTTACATGGCAATAAGGTAAAATGGCATGGTGAGGTGTGGAAGACAAGTAACAACATTTTAAGGGGGTTTTGGTTTCCATTTTGTTGTCATAACATTGATGTACCCTATATTTTTATATGATGCATGCTGCAATAGAAGTTATGGATAGCTTAAACGGAAAGGTCTCGTCGAGCTGATCATTTTAGACATATCATTTGCTAAATTTGGAATTAGAAAACAAAAGTTATTAATTATTTAAGTTCTAGTGGCAATTGGGTAATTTAAATCAACTTGGAATTTTAAATGTACAAAAGGCAAATTGAATGGCATATTTGAAATCCTGGCATTTTTCTGATCTCCAAACATATATCATTTGCATTATTTGGATTTATAGTTTTAAAGTTATTTAAAATCTGATTTGAAATTTGAATTTGAATTAGATTTAAATAGTTTTGAAATTAAATGAATGCACAACGCTTACACCCAGGCTAACCTAACCCTTGTCACAGACACATGGGGCCAGGCACACACTGACCCACACGCCAGCGGCTGAGAGGGAGGGGGACCGCGGGTTGAAAACTGAAAACTTCAGGAGCCTTTTTACAAAAGCGCCATAGACACCGACAGTGGGCCTGGCTGGACCGCGGGTTGACGCGACAAAACGTGAGGGGTGTAGGTGCAAAACGACCACGCGCGCACTATGGATCTTCTCGCAGCCTTGACGCGCGCGCTGTGTGGTGGCCGACTCAACGCTGACGCGGCTGGTGCGCAGAGGTCCGAGCCATCGCGGTGGCTGCGTTATTTCTTGGGAAAGCAGGGGGCTAGCGCCGCGGGCAGCGAAGTGGCGAAGACGGCGACGGACGCACCGAGGGTGCTCGACAAAAGGAACGGCGACGCCAGGAAGCTACGGTGCCGGCGAGGATGTCTGGGAGGACGAGGCGCTTACCGCGAGCTCGATGGTGGGCTCGGATCTGGCAGGGGCGGTCGTGAACGATGGCGAGGACGACCGCCGAGCTAGGGTTTGCGCCGCTGGTTCTGGCGGTGCTGGGCTTCTCCTTCCTCGCTGCTGAGTACGGGGGCGACGCAGACGTCCTCGGGGGCTTCCTCGACACCCGCAGCACCACGCCCGCCTCCTGGATCGAAGACGACGAGAGGGAGCCGACGGCGTGGCCGGCGTCGGGGTAGATGAGGGTGGAGAGGGAGGAGGAAGGGGAGGGCGGCTTCGGGATGAATCTGGGGAGAGGCCAGAGGGGTGTGGGGTGGATAAGAACGAGGAGGCGAGATGGGGGCTTGTGTGGGGGAGGGGCAGGTCGGCTCGGCCACCTTTTGCTCCCCTCCTTCACGTGATCACCATGGGGCCAGGGGGTCGCGCGGCAGGGCTGAGGGAGGCTGCCAGGTGGGGTAGGCGAGGCCAGGGAGGCAGGCAGGTGCGGTGTGGGGCTGCTGAGGCAAGGAGGAAAAGAGGGGAGAAAGGCTCGGGTTGGGTGGTGGTAGCATCGGCTAGGGTGGGAGCTAGGGTTAGGTTGGGGGGTCCTCGGTCGTGTGGGGTGGGTAGCTGGTAGAGGGTTGCTGGGGTGGGGCCTGCATGGAAGAGAGGGGCGAGCTAGGGTAGGGCATGGGGTGATCATGCTAGGAAGCTAGAAGGGAGAAGAGAGGTACTTAGGGTTTTGCTTAGGGGAGATGTAGATTAGGGTTTGGTTTGGCTAGGATGGGGAGGTGACATGGGGTAGATTTTTGGGTTTAACTAAGAGGGAGGGTAAGATAGAGGGAGTGGCTCTTTTACTTGACCATGCATGCTAGCCAAGACCACACAAAAACAAGACAAGGAAAGGGAGAGAGAGGGAGAGAGAGATATGGTGATAGAGATTTGAATCATGCATGTTCCATTCAAAGAACAAGCAAGATAAAAAGAGAAAGGTGGGGAGAAGGAAAGTGGGTTTAGGTTTGTGCATGCCACATTAGCACATGTGTGTGCATGGAGCATGGGGATAGAGGTTTAGCTAAAGGGGAGAAGAGAGGTAGATGATTTGATGAAGAAACTACAAGCCAGAACAAGATTTAACACAAAAGAGAATGATCCATGCAAGCAAAACCAAATATCACTCCAAGATCAAGAAAAAGGTGGCACCTGCATGGCCCATGCAAGCAATAATGGCCATGTAGTTATATTGTGAAAACAACATTAATTTATGTGGCATTATTCCTTGCATTCCCAAAAGGTGGGCAAAGGCCAAGCAAAAGATTATGGGTGGATTCCAACCAACCAACATGAGCTAGAGATAACCCAAATTAAAATGCCAAGCTCATATTAATTGGATGGTGGAATATAAGGTGGTGAAAGAAAGGTGGTGGAGTTTAGAAGAGATATGCCCCCAACTCAACTTGGGCATTTAACAATATATTAAGAACCAAATACAATATCAAGAGGCAACTACAATTAATAATGCACATGAGATAAGAACCAAACAAGAAAGGGTTTTATATGATGCTCAAATGCAAGGTGGAATGATGACATGAGCATGATATGATAATGATGCAACAATTATATGTTGGAAGTGGCCCTTTTATTATTATAACAAGTAGCATTACAGGTGTTAGACAACTGGGATGCTACAGGAAGCCTGCTAATATTATTCGGACGGTTTAAGTAAGGTACTACAGATGAACTTATTTATATGTATCCTTTATTATATACACATGTTGCAACTGCCTCATTTATTTTATCGACTCAGCTTCATGAATATGAGGATCACATCCATTAAGCTAAACTTTCTCTAGACGAGCAAGAGTCTAAGCTTGGGGAAGTTGATGAGTGCATATTTGCGTCATGTTTTAGGTTATTATTTTGCATTGTAGATGTAGGATTTGGTATTTTACGGTGTTCGCACGCACTTTTTATGTTTATTTTCACCAGGCTTAGATCAGATGATGGATTCAATGGACACAATTCTTGGAGCATTTGTACTGGAGATAAAAGGAGCCAAAAAATACGTAAATTGCTTATTTGGGAAATATTAATAATACTAGAAGAAAACCCAAAGCGATAAGCGACGATATAAGAGTCGACGACCAACTATACGGCGGTTCGTCGTATATTTGGCGCCGCCTCCGCCTCCTCAAATAGTTTCATCCTGTGCAACTGGTTCGGGAGACGACATACAGAACACCTAGAAATCGCGAAAACCTCACCTTCGTAAGGGATCTAGAGGGGTAACTTGCCCTAGGGATCCATCTTCCCCCTAAGAAGATCTGGCAGGCCAAGGAATCGATCTCCATCTTCATCAACCGCTGCATCTTCATCACCCCCATCATCTCCATCCACCCCATCTAGATCTCGTTTTAATTCTTGAACTAGTTGTAGATTTATACAAGTACTATTCAACAATAATCGTTTCCATTACCATTGTCATGGTGCTGATTGCCTCCATGTCTGAGTAAATCTTTAGTTTTTGGGGAGATGGAGAAACCCTAGAATATGATTGAGATGAGATACAGATTATTATGCTATACATTATTTTATGTATGTGTTAATTGTCTTGATCTTGATGTTGGGTGAAGCGCGCCACTCAATATTTGCCTCTTGTGGGGACTTGATGAAGGGAATTACTTGTTGGTAGACGGAGGGATGATAACACTTACTGTGAATATAAATTCGTTGCATCCTTTACATACTAACTTGGGGAATGGATTACATGGGACCCTTTATAGAATCAAATGGTTATACTCATATTCTTGTTGTTATCGATTATGTTACTAAACGGGTTGAAGCAATCCCAACTAACCATGCAGATGCAGCCACTCCC
Source organism: Avena longiglumis (assembly GCA_030063025.1). NCBI lineage: Eukaryota > Viridiplantae > Streptophyta > Magnoliopsida > Poales > Poaceae > Avena > Avena longiglumis. The sequence goes on along the minus strand of CP125976.1, from coordinate 308,437,911 downwards.
GTGAAGTTGATCAAGGATGTCATATTCCCTAGGTTTGGAGTTCCTAGATTTTTAATTACTGATGGTGGTTCTCATTTTATGAAGGAAACTTTCAGGAAAATCCTCGGAAAATATGGAGTAACTCAACGTGTTAATTCACCATATCATCCCCAAACATGTGGTTAGGTGGAACTCTCAAATAAAGAACTTAAGACCATACTCGAGAAGACAGTGGATAAATTAAGAAAAGATTGGTCATACAAGCTAAAAGACATTCTTTGGGCATACCGCACTACATTCAAAAATCCGATGGGTATGACACCATATAAGATGGTATACAGTAAGGCGTGTCATCTACCTTTAGAATTGTAACATAGAGACTTTTGGGCAATCAAGACTTTAAACTATGATCTCAAGGCAGCAGGAGAAAAACATTTATTTGAAATCCATGCTTTAGATGAGTTTAGAAGTGAGGCTTATGAAAATGCTAGACTATTTAAGGAAAAAGTAAAAGATGGCATGGTAGAAAAATAGAGGATAAGGTTTTTAAAAGTGGATATAAAGTTCTATTCTATAACTCTCGTCTTAAGTTATTTCTAGAAAAGCTCAGATCAAAGTGGGAAGGGCCCTATGTAGTTAAAGAAGCTGGTGCCTCAGGAGTAGTGAAGCTCCAGGGGAAGACACCTTCTCTTTCATGGATAGTGAATGGACAATGTCTGAGGCATTATCGTGCAAAAGAAGATATAAATGGGATCACCGTGCGAATAATTACTCCAGAAGAATTGATTGAGAAGAAATATGGAAGGAATGGAGAGCGGAAGAGGGACACGATCGAGACAAAATGAGGAACACTATGGTCAAGATGCATACCATAAAAGAGCACTAAATGGGAGACAACTCATGTGAAATAAAGAGACGAGTAAGTTTTAAAAATATATGAGGTAAGTCTTAGTTAAGTTTGAGATTGAATAAGGAACACATGAAGCCTTTGAGAAATAAAAGAAATATGGTTATGATAAAATCTATCTCAATCAATGTTAATGTTGGTAGAAAATATAAGCTGTCATTTTTCTATCAAAACTTGCTATTCCTTTAATTTTCAAAACTTGGTATTCCTTTCATTTTCAGACTAACAAAGAATTCTCTGAGAAACAGGTAATTTTTGGTGATTCCAGAAAGCTTAACGACCAACTATACGGCGGGAATAAAAATCCCCGGCCGTATAGTTATCAACACCATCTCCAAAAAATTATTCCTTAGTACTAAAACCTTAACGACCAACTATACAGCGGGAATAAAAATTCCGGCCATATAGTTGTGGTCGTATAGTTGTTCATCACTTTCTCATATTTTTATGCCAAGGAACAGAAAGGTTAACGACCAACTATACGGCGGGAGGAAATCTCCCGGCCATATAGTTGTGACCGTATAGTTGTTGCCGCCTTAGATAATTAAACAATCTATAGTCGGTTCTACAACTATATGGCGGGATCTATACGACCCGCGATTGTATAGTATCTCGTTAATCCTGGAGGCTAGGGTTTTTGACCTCCTCTTTTAAAGATGGTTCCGTCTAACCTTTTTAATTAAGTTTTCACAGAGCTACAGCCTCCAGCCTCAAAAAACCATCACCATCTCTGTACACCCCCCCTTCTAACAACATCCATGAAGCGAAGCCATGCAACCTTTCCATGTCAACAATGTTTGGAAAAAGAAGAAAGAGAAGCCCATGAAAATGATCGAGGAGGTGGAACCAAGAGAAGCACCATCATCATCCAGCTCAGAGATCAAGCCTCTCCCAAATTGGGAGGACGTATTCCCGCAAAGGATGGAGATGATGCCTCAATCAGATCAGTGGAGGAGCAAGTATGAGTATGTCCCTAATCCTTACTGTCACAACATAGGATCTTATTATCGACTTCACCTCTCCAACCCAAGAAGGTGTGGAAAGATGAGATTCAAGATAAGATCTATCAGTTGGGAAAATCTTGAAAAGCATGTGTTGAAACTATTGGAGAAGGAATTGACTCCTAATGGATGATGAGCCAAGACCTTGAGAAAAAGGTCAATGACATCGATGTTAGGGTTGGTTTCTTGATTAAAACTGTTTTTGAGTTGACAGATGAGAAGAAATTCCTTAAGCGGAAAATTTTGAAGCTTCAATACGACATGGCCAAGCTCAACATCCGCCTAGCAAGTGTGGCTAAAGAAGAGGAATAGGTACTAGCAAGGAGTTAATTGATCCCGCCTGGCTTGACTCTAAGCTTGGCGAGATCTCTAAAATCTTGTAACCAATCTTATAAGTTTATTACTTCTAGTTCAGCATTTAGTTCGAGCTCATAAATAAAGTTTGCATCATTAGATCCCCTTCAGGAATAGTTGATCCCTATTATGAAATTCTGAGTTTATTATAATGAAGCATTATTGAGTTTGAGTTTGTCTCAGTGGATATATGAATTGCTTGAGTTTGATTTTACTTGCACTTGATGATAGAAATAGGAGTCTTCCACACCATTGGTATTAATGGAATGCATAAAGATAGTTTGATCAATATGTTGTAGGTAAATGGTTTGATTTACAATAAGGAGAAACTATCTCATTAAATAAGATGAAAATAAAAACCTTGAACAAAGGAGAAAATATAAGAGCTATCAAAAAGAGTGAGAATAAGTTTGAGGTAGAATGCTCAAGTTATAAAGATGCTTCATATATATTTGGAATTTGATAATTGAGAAAGATGAAGTGTATTATATGGCTAGCTCCTTGGCACAACACTTAAACAAAAGTGTGAGCACAAAATATATATAGAAAAAGAAAGATGAAGAAAAAGATAGAATGTGCAAAGTGCAAATAGGAATATACCACCATTTTGTAGTAAGACAAAGAGATGTTTGAGATTTCAATCCCAAGTGAATATGTTAATACTAAAAACACTTGGGACTACCTCACTAACTCATTCGATTGAACCGAATACTGTTACATCATATGGAGAATCATATTTTGTGAACTATTAATTGCTAAGGTGTGGAAGCCTGCTAATATTATTCGGACGGTTTAAGTAAGGTACTACACATGAACTTATTTATATGTATCCTTTATTATATACACATGTTGCAAATGCCTCATTTATTTTATCGACTCAGCTTCATGAATATGAGGATCACATCCATTAAGCTAAACTTTCTCTGGACGAGCAAGAGTCTAAGCTTGGGGAAGTTGATGAGTGCATATTTGCATCATGTTTTACATTATTATTTTGCATTGTAGATGTAGGATTTGGTATTTTACGGTGTTTGCATGCACTTTTTATGTTTATTTTCACCAGGCTTAGATCAGATGATTTATTCAATGGACACAATTTCTTGGAGCAGTTGATAAAAGGAGCCAAAAACTACGTAAATCGCTTATTTGGGAAATATTAATAATACCAGAAGAAAACCCGAAGCGAGAAGCGACGACAGAAGAGTTGACGACCAACTATAGGGCGGTCCGTCGTATATTTGGCGCCGCCTCCGCCTCCTCAAATAGTTTCATCCTGTGCAACTAGTTCGAGAGACGACATACAGAACACCCAGAAATCGCGAAAACCTCACCTTCGGAAGGGATCTAGAGGGGGAACTTGCCCTAGGGATCCATCTTTGCCCTAAGCAGATCTGGCAGGCCAAGGAATATATCTCCATCTTCATCAACCGCTGCATCTTCATCACCCCCATCATCTCCATCCACCCCATCTAGATCTCGTTTTAATTCTTGAACTAGTTGTAGATTTATACAAGTACTATTCAGCAATAATCGTTTCCATTACCATTGTCATGGTGCTGATTACCTCCATGTCTGAGTAAATCTTTAGTTCTTGGGGATATGGAGAAACCCTAGAATATGATTGAGATGAGATACAGATTATTATGCTATACATTATTTTATGTATGTGTTAATTGTCTTCATCTTGATGTTGGGTGAAGCGCGCCACTCAATATTTGCCTCTTGTAGGGACTCGATGAAGGGAATTACTTGTTGGTAGACGGCGGGATGATAACACTTACTGTGAATATAAAGTATTTGCATCCTTTACAAACTAACTTGGGGAATCAAGGAGACCTCATTAAGCCATGTCCATGCTGCGGGAGAAATCCCTTAATAGCGGGGTAATATGATTGATGTCGTTTATTTGTCAGCTGTGGTTATGAAGGATGGTGTGAGGAGTGGTTGCTGCCTCATCATTCATATATGGAAATCCTCCCACATACATGAATCTCATGAGAATATTTGCTATAATAATCTTGATCACTTGGTCTACATTGCTAGTGGTGTATCCACCACTCCTTGTGAACGCCTTTCCCCTATTGCAGTTTCCATCTTTCTTACGCGCGCGATTTCTATTTTCTGCATTAATTTTTATTTCGCTTTACTTTACTGTTTCAACCAACCAAAAACCCAAAAACAATTCCACTTTATTTGCAACTTATAATTATTCCTCAAAACCCTTCGTTTAGTTTTAGTTAAAAGAATTTTAGTATTTCGCCTACTACTCCCTGTGGGATCGATATCTTTATTTCAAAACTAGCTATAAATGATCTGTGCACTTGCAATCATCAGTACGGTCTATTCCAAATCGTCCATGTCCCCATCGTCCGAAGCTTTCGTATACTTTTTAGGAAGGGGAGGAATCATGTCCTCCACCTTTAAATCCCGCACAACAGAAAGAAATTGTGTCAGAATCAAACACAATGAAAACTAGCAACGTCAAAGCCGCATTATATGACTCACGTGAGGAACTTCCCTGAGAGCGCTGAAGGGCTCAATCGACGTTTCCGTTGGCAGAGCTTCATCAGCCTTGAGGAACATCAAAGGCCTAATGGCCCTATCAAGGTCCGACGAGGAGAGCTCCTCGGATGACACCCTCATCGGGTTGTCGGGGCTAGAATACAAGGACATCGGATACACCTTGGACTGGAGGGGCGGTACCCGATGCTTGAGGAAGGTGCAGATGATGTCGATGCCGGTCACCTCTTGGCCTTGCTGTAGCTGCAGGGCCTCCACGCGCTTATACAGCGCCTCGACAACCTCGGTTTCACCCGAGGGAATGTTGTTTGACAATGAGCGTTTCCTGGCGATCACTGTTCTCGTGTCGAATGGAGGAAGACCATACAGCTGGTCGTTCATCTTCTTGGCACGGATGTAGAACCACTTGTTCCTCCATCCTTGCACATACTCGACGAGGCTGAAGGATAAGTATTGCTGGTTGGGGTGGATATATATTCCGCACCTGCCCAACTCATAGACCGTGCCGCCAAAGCCATATTCCCTCTTCAAGGCATAGAGATTCTTGAAGAGGCCAGAATGGTGATAAAGCATCTAATGTGCAAAAGAGAATTGGGTGCCAACTGGTGCAGTTGAAGCCCACAAAGGAAGAGATGCCCATGGAGGAAATCGTGGGAAGGAAGAGAAAATCCCCGAAAGACGATAGCGCGAAACATGACCTGAAAACCAGCAGGTGGGTCAGGGGTACCTTGGCACCAGGAATATTGACCTCTCCCTTATCCTAGGATATCACATGGGCTTCATGTAGGTTGCGCAAGTCCACCTCCCTTATCGATGATCACCGCCAGCTCCCGTTGGTGACGCGGCTGGCAGTGGTCTCTTGGTAGCACCAGCGGTGCTCGTTCCCGCTCTGACGACCTTATTTGGCTTGTCCATCTTGATGCGATGTGCTTCGCGCTGTGCTCGGATCATGTAGGAGGGAAACACGCAGAGTATTTAAGCACGAGGAGGAACAACGAACTCAATAAATGGGGAAAGCAGAAAGAGCAAGGATGCGAAGTGAAGAAACAAAGAGGGAGGGGAAATTTTACCAGGGACCCTGGCGGTATAAAACAAGGAAGAATATTACACGCAACCGTTGATCTACAGAAACCTAACACGTGTCATGCATCCCATTATACACATGGAGGCTGTCGCCCGAACCGTCGCGAGCATGCTCTCCACTACGCGCGAAAATCAAGGAGACACATTTATATTGACATAAACTACAGGTGATTGGTCATATCCCAGTCAAAATATGAGACCCATGATCGTCTCATCCCATCAACGCTGCCACCACAGACGGTTAAGCTCACCAATCGTTAGCAAAAACGTCATCGATCGCAAATTACGAGGGCTTGCAATGGCTCCAAACATTCGAGTAAGGACAAAGTACTTACTTGAGTCTACGACTCGACCAAATACTCGGGGCTACTCCTATTAAGAGCGCTGGCCGCGCACCTTAAGAATTCGTCAGGTCCTTGAAGAAAATTTGACAATGATTTTTAGCTTCATTCTTTGCCTTGACTCCTTCGAGTCAACGAATTGATTAAGGACGCAGGGTCTACTCCCATAGGGAGAGTCAGTGAATTTGGGTCATTGAAGGCATTCGCAAGATTAAGGTCTCCGCTTGAGTCTATGACTCGAACAGATACTTGGGGGCTACTCCCATAGGGAGCGCTGGTCGCGCACCCTATGAATCAATTGATCATGATCCTTCGGATCCTTCGCAACTATCACACCACAAAAACTGACGCATAACTGATAACATTTGAGACTCTGCCCAAAAATTTATGCTACGAGATATAACGTCTCCTTGGCCACCCAAAACGTCTCCCCGATGATAAATATTTGGATGTTGTGGCTGCGACACAAAGATAAGACCTGTAGACATAGTATGATGGCCTAGTAATGCACCCGACTATGCTCTGCTAGTAGTTTTTCGTGTCAATAGGCACGATGAAAAATCATGACGGACGCATTGGGTACATAACTTAAAACACTAGAATTCGACTCATGTAACAACTCCACGGCCTGATTCGAATTACACCCGCAAAATTCCTGATTCGAGTCTAGGGACTCGAATCTGAGTAGATAGCGTTGTTTTTCCCAAAGACAGTTAACTGACCCCGACCCGTGGGGAGAGTCAGGCACACATATCAACTATCCCTATGAACTAATATCTTAACCCAAAACATATTCGGATGAAAGCACATGAAAGACTTAAGAGTCTCCAATCGAATCTACGATTTGACTAAACACTCGAAGGCTACTAACATGGCTATGCCTTACGGGTGCCTGATGTTAGCCTACCCGGTCTGGTCCATCAGAAGCCCATGAGATGATGTGCCCCTGATGGCGATGCATAGGAGAATTTCGGGTGGCCCAAGCCCAAGAAGGAAGTGACTCCTTGGAGAACACGACTAGCTTTAGATAGAAATTCAAAAGGAAAACCCCTAAATTGTAACCGTCTCTACCTACCCCCGAGACCTGGCCTACCTATATAAAGTCCAGGAGGGCACGTCAAGGAGGACGGTCCACAACCCTAGCATACACACCCTCCAGATCTCATCTGTGCACTCCTGTAACCTTCAACTTTTCCATTAATCTAGAGAAGACAAGCAGGAGTAAGGTTTCCCTCCGGGGTTCGAACCTGGGTAAATCTCGTGTCCCTTGTTTATTATTTGCTAGCCATTCCATGATCTCCAGCATCCCCTTCTTCTCCAAACCCAAGCTCATAACAATGTGCATTGATGAATTTAACTCTCGTCAATTATAGTTGCATCACTTACTAGTCAGATATAGAGAGCATGAGTCATCCTGATATCGTAAGCAGTGGGTAGTTTTAGTCAACCAGTCCGCTATAGCTGCAATACTTACTAGTCAGATACACATATCATGAGACATCCCAAATCCAGCAATTGATGAGTAGTAAATGCTCTACACGAGCAAAAGCAGTAAACATGGCATAATCACATGATAATAATAAAGCCCCAAACTAGTTTGTGGCCCCAAGAAGTAAGAAATGAATCAAGCTCTGTCTAACGGGATTCATGGTCCCACATGCGGATAGTGCGATAGTCAAGGAACATGTATCAAGTACTCGGGGCCTATGGGACACCAATGACTAGTTAACAACCAAATAACATATATCGCCCACCGGTGCCTCTACATTATTTTTATCTATTCCCAACATTTTAATATCAAGTTGTCATTAAAGCCATGATCATCTCCATCATTGAGCATGTGGTTAACTCCAACAACTGTGGCACTTGACGACACGAGGCAGAACCTGAGCAAGCAACTATGACTCGTAAGGTCATCTAGCTACCAAGCAACAAGCAATAGGAGGTGCCCAAGGCAATTCTATAGGTTACAGGGAATATGACAGGTACGAAAACTAAAGCAGCACAACACAGATAACAATAGATCATTATGAGTAAGTAAAGACTATAAAGCCAAAATAGGTAGAAAGGGGGAGAATGCTCGCCTAGGAAACACTACCGAAGGTTCATCCAAAGAACGGGGCGAAGCTCACATCAACTCAACAACCTAATACATGAAGAAGCAAAACACTAGAAGAAATACTGAATTTACTATTTAATACTACGACAGAAGATCAGGCATGATGCATGTCATGGCAAAGGGACAATGCAATTAGGAAATATTAAGTGGAATCGGGGTCCTCACAATTAATGAATAGGTTCATGTTTTTAGTTACCCCACAATTTTAAATGTTGGCTTAAAAGGCAAAACATGGCATAGGTTCGCTAAACAAATTTAAATGGAGGCAACATAAGGCTAGATTTTCCCGCATATGATCTCCATGTTTAATTATGAGGTGAATCGCCATAATGCCCCCAAACCACACAATATGTACGCGACATGAACAATTTATATTCAACATATATACATATTATATTATATAAATATTGGTCTTGAGAAAGGGGTCACACATCTTGGTTAGACGATCTTGGTGTTTGGAAGGCTCGAGGGGTCGGTCTTCATATCCTAGAGGGAGAAGGACGCCGGGTTCGGTCTTTTGATCCAGGAAGGAGAGCTTGGGGCCTTCGGGTGTAAGAACAGGTTCTTCGGTATCCATGAAAGAGATCTTGTCTTTCCATGTTGGAGTCCTAGGGGTTCTACATCGATGGTCAGTGGCGAACTAGTCAATGGGTTGGCCTTGTCGACAAAGAGACTTGGTGAATCTTGTCAATGTCCTTCTTTGCAGTTCACAAATTTCTCGACATCGTCATGACCGAGGGTGTGCTTGGCATCTCAGTCAAAGAGGCGTACTGCAAGAGATGACCAATGTGGACGACTTACAGGAAGGGTCTACTGCAGAGGTTCAGGTGGCCAACTCAAGATGGAACTGTGCGGCGACCTGTAGACGGGCAGTAAAGGGAATATCTCGGGTTCACAGGTAAACCTGGGTAGAGATGGTGGCAGAAGGGCAAAGAGGAGGAGGCAACGAATACTAGAGGTGCTGCAAGGCACTTGGAGGTGGACGCACTTGAGGCGGGTCTAGGTGTAGGGAGAGGCGGCGGGGCGAGTGCCTATGGGTAGTGGAGGATGGTGGGCTCCCTGGCTGCATGCGGGAAGAGATCAAGGAGAACGACAACGGTGGTGGGATCGATAGTGTAGAGGTCCCAACCTTTAATAAGGTAGAGATCCCGGTGTTTACAATGCTAGTCCCTGGATCAATAGCTAGCATCCACAGTTAAGATGTAATATCAAGAAACAAAGGTCATAGTACAACTTTATAACCAGGAATAAAATAATTCATTACATCTTACATAGCTCATTTGGCTATCTCATTACAATGCAGCAGAAATAACTATAGCATGGGGTCCTTCATCCTCAAAGTGCCAAAGGCAATCATGTTGGTTGTAGACTTGTAATCCTAATCAACACCATTCACTAACATCAAACAAACCCGCAACATAATAAGTTACATCCACAAGGGTCAATACATTTGAATTGTATTGGCAAGGGATACTATGGTAGTATAGTGGAGTCTATCATCTATATGCATTTGGCTAGGTGGAGCTTAGGCTTGATTTGCTCAAAATAGATTTTCCTTATCATTTGAAAACACCAAGATTTTGTTTGTCAAAAACACCCAAGGAACCACCAATAGAAATTGGTGAACCTTCACCCTTGTTCAACCACTAGTTTTAACTTAGAAAATTGGGATGAGGAGATTCTTGATAGCTTCCATGTCTTGATGCTCAAGTTGTCCATTACCGGGGACACGGCTAAGTACTTAGTTTCTTCCTTCTACAGAGGTGGTGCACTTTCCCCACAAGACTTGGTTTCACCAAGACAGGACCTTTCAGAAGCCTTCCCTTAGACCAGAATGGACGCGTTCCAACCTATCATCCCCTACCACCAACTGTCCATTTGGCTAAGTTATTGCAACCTATATGATCCAGGCAGATCCCATAATGCCAAGTGGCTGCACTTGAAGATTCTCAACATTTGGCATCTCAAATCTCTTTGTTCCTAGGTGGCATTTCACAAGTGAGATACCAAGTTTTCCCCAGTATACTGGACTTGGTGATGCCCAAGTTTTCCCCAGTATACTGTACTTGTGTAACCACTCAACACAAACCTTTATTTCCATTCCACCCAGGTGATTCATTCACTTAGTTGTTTTATTAAACAAAACACAAGTCCTTGACTTAGAAATATTCCATAGCATGAATATAATCCACCCTTGTTCTCTACTAGCTAAGCTAAGCATGATAGTAGCAGGAATCTTAACTTAGGAGAATTCTACTAAGTATTCATATACTAGGATTCCCATGGCATAGTTTATACTTAGCAAAATTTCCATGCAAGTCCTACTTAGAAATATCACTAATGCATAGTGAAAATAATGGGACAAAAGTATGAAGCACAACTTGCCTTTTTGGTAGATAATATAAGTTCACTCCTTGATCTTGCAATAGTCACACTCTTCAAATTCCTCTACAATTCAAGCAAGCAATCAAATATTCAATCTACCATTCAAGCAATCATCGCATAGAATAATAAAAACAAAGCAATGCATGCAAACATGCCAAAGATTGTTTTATTTGGAAAAGTGGTTTTTAATAGGCTATAAACATTATAAAACACCTATTGGTCATTTATAAAAGTGGTAAAGCCATTTGGAAACAAGTTAGTAAAATGGCTACTTTAAATCATTTTTTTGTTAGAAATGATTTAAATCAAGGTAATAATTCCTAGTGTTTGACAAAGATATTATTAAACACAAATGTTAGTGTTTTAAGGTCAAGTGTTTAATATTAAAAACCATTTGAAGGTTTTATCTATACACCATTTTTATACCAAAACAATATTTTATGTTGTTGGAAATGCCTTTTAGCAAAGTAATAATTTTATAGGGTTCATCAAATATATTTTTAAATCTCAAAACTTGGTGTTTAGGGTCAGAGAGTTTAAATCTAATCATTTTTCAAAGGTTTTACTCAAAAAGTATTTTTAACACATAAGCAATATTTTTGTTTATCTAGAAATGCTTTAATTCAAAGATTTATTCTTTTGCTTCACAAAATATGTTTTTGAATCCACAAGTTGGTTTCTATGGTCAGTAGGTTCAAAACAATCCAATTTCCAAAGATTTTACCTTTAAAATATTTCTAGAATAATTTTTATATCCAAATTATGCCTACACAAGTTTCTGCAAAAACAACCAATTTGATAGAAGCAATTTACTAAACAAAGTACATGGTTGGAAAGTGTTTGTTTTGCTGATTCCATTGATATAAAATTTGCGAAATTTGGACGTGAAGATTTAGATGCAATTTACAAATTCATACAACTAATAGAAATGTTTCTGGTTTTTAAATCAGACTCTAGGCCACGTGGTGTGTTCTGATTCGCCCATACCAGTTCGGTCGGATCGGCCTACGCGGTGCGTTTGATCTAAGCAGATCGTGCGGCACAGGATCAAGCGTACCCCTTTGGCTTATGAATCTATCTCATGCATCCGATTAAAATCCAACGGCCTAAAATGACTAACCTAAAACGGGCGACGCTAGCGGCGGCGCGCTCAGACGATGCAGTTGTCGGCGACTTAGGAGGCTAGAGAGAGAGAGGAGTAGCTCACAGTGATCGCAGGAGTGTGGCGAAGCTCAAGGAGTGCTTGGTTGACGAAGGGGCGCACGGAGTCGAAGTGGGTTGCTCGCTGGAGAAGCTCCTGGCGACGGTGTGCTCGGGCGGGCGACGTTGGCGACGCTACCGGGCTCGAAAAGGCAACAGAAGGGTACCGTTAGTTTCGTACGCGAGATGCAAACAAGTGAGCATCAAAAAGAGGACAAGGGGGGTCTGTGCTCACCAGGGAAGCTTGCCAGAGTCGAGGCAGACGGCGGCAACGTCATGTCTTGGTCGTTGCCGATGTTGTGGGTCAAGCGCGGGCAAGCCAAGGATACTAGGAGGTTCAGGGGGTGATGGGGAACGCGCTCATGTGGTCGAGGGGGCAAGGGGCGATGGTGCCTGGCCGGAATCATCGCAGAAGATCGACGGAGCACCGGCGGTCCAAACAAAATTCAGGGCAGCCTGGGGGCCCTCTGGCAGAGGAGTTTTGGGGGAAAGAGAGGAGAGATGGGGTTTAATCGTGCGTGGTCGCAGTGAGTAATCGCCACGGAATTTAGGTGAATTGAAGCAGCGATTGATTTGCAGAAACTGCCGGCGAGGTCAGCGCGCGGGTGAGGAAGATGGTCTGACTGGTGGGTCATTTCGTTAGTGTGAGAGAGAAAGGAGTGGTGGGGTCCAGACGTCATCGACTGTGCGGGTAAGTTCGCAGATGTGAATCGTTTTCTCGCAGGGAGAGATGGAGTGGGCTGGTGCTGGGATGGATTGGGCTTGCTGGGCTGGTTTGGCTGCTTTCATTTTTTTGTTCTGTTTATTTTTCTTTTTCCTATTTCTTTTATTCAGTTTTGAATTTGTTCAAACAAATCAAACAACCATTTGAATTTCAAATCTTTTCCAAACCTTGAGTATATTTCAATACTGTTTATTATCATATTCTAAAGTCCAATTTAGAATATTTCTTTTATTCTTTTAGGGTCTATTATATATTTATAAATAGACATTTGTCTATATTTCAAAATAAGATTTAGATATGTTTTCAAACTCCATTTGAATTCTAAATTTTTACCAAACCTTTTTCAGTAAGGTTTATTTATTCAAAATAATTTCACTTTGAATTATTACTTAAAAATACTTTAATATGATTTATATTTAAATTGGGAAATGTCTTTACTTAAATAAAATTGGATATTAATAAATCCTTATTTATTTATTTCTTCCTTTGCTTATAAAGTCCATATCTTTTTTAGTTAAAGATCCAAAAATGGTGATTCCAACTTTTAAATTTTTATTTAATATTTGTTTATCCTTTTAAATCCTTTAGGATTAGTTTGCTCACCATTGGTCTGGATTTTAGATAGGTGCTTTATTAGCTTTGGAAATAAATTCCCTTTTAACTTATTAAATTCATAAGATTTTTATCCCTGGTTCCAAATAGAATGAAATCAATTTCTATGGTTTTATAATATTTCCATTTGTCATTCTTGATCATTTATAAAGGTTTGTTGACAAATTTTTATATGGATCAAATCCATGGTCTTACAGATATCTTGGAAATCTCCCATTAGGGTTTTAGGGTTTTGGTTTATTTTCCAAGTGTTTAAATTTCAAGATGCATTTATGAAGAATGCATTTCACTTGATTTGAATTTAGTTGGATTCAAACTTTATTCAAAGTTTTTTCAAGATGGGTTTTTAAGTTTCCATTTAGAAACAAAAGTTTCTTTTCACCCTATATTTCAACAATTATTTATTTTGTTTATTTATTTTTCACATTTCAAATTTGGAAAATTTTAGGATGTGACAGATAGAGGGAGGACAACACGGGGTCGGCATCATGTCGTGATGTGAGGGGATCATGCGGAAGTGAGTGAGTGGGTGGGGCCAGGGGGCGTTGACACACCACATGGGGTGCGGGGAGGTTGTCGGTGGGGTGGGCCAGGGGAGCGGGTCAATGCGGGCGAGTGTGGGCGGCTGCATCGCTAGCGTGCATGTAGGGCAGGCCAAGGCGTGTCGGTCGCTATCCAGGTTCAAGTGTCGTGCGCTTGTGTGTTGGTTAGGTATAGGTGGACCGATTTTTGTGGGTAGGGCCAGGTGGCGTTGTGTGTAGATTTTGGATCAGGGGGTGGCGGCGGAAGGTGGGGAGTAGGTAGGGCTAGGTTTTAGGGTTTAGATCTTTAGGGTTAGGTTTTAGGTCTAGGATAGAGTTTTAGGGTTTTTGTTGGGACGAGGTTGTAGGTGGCCTGGCCTAACGTCTGGGCTACCTCCCAAGGTCAAAAAAATTTTATTATTAGTTTTATTTATAAAACCTTTTGCAAATAGTTTTTAGGCAAATAGAAGATCCGGAAGAGGCCGAGACTTCGATTTGAGTTAAAGACAGGGCATATAGAAAACAAAGATAGGATTTTTGAAAATAGTTTTTTACAAACATATGCATGATGACATGATGATGCTCAAATGCAATGTGGAATAATGACATGAGCATGCGGTCATGATGATGCAAAAAAAGGAAAACAACCAACGAGTTTCTAGTAGTGGTTTTCTCGGGGTGCTACAATTTCACACCACTAACAATGGATCTCGCCCTCGAGATCCGCCTCATGGTACGGAGAAGAAGGCCGACAATCTGAATATACTCGCTTCGTGTAGATCTTCGCAACACCACTAACAAAGATACTTTCTCCATCTTGAAATTAGTGACACCACCAAGAAGGGTTGTTTGTCACATTCATCAAGAGAACACTCCAGATAACAAGGTATGAAGGTAAAGGTCTCAACAGATAAGGCCACCTCTAACTTCTACGAAAGGAGTAAAATTTCATTGATCCACCAATTCAATGTACAAAGTGAATGATAAGAGTAGTCGAATGGTGATCAGTCCATTGCGTAGCCAGAGCATTACATTCCACATGAATAGCACGATTATGCAACCAACTCTTAGGATTCAGACTGAAGATCTCGATAAGCAATGTTCAAAAACAAAGGAGTGATGCATGTTCTTCATCACATCTGATTCAAACGATATCGTCGTGTCGGAGAACACCGAAGGATACAAATAAAAGATTTAGTGGATTTTTGTCCACTAAAAGATACAACAAAGGAAAATTCCTCAGATAGCATGAAGACCAGATATCGAAGCACCGTTCCACAAGGATGGAAGCGAAACCGTGAAGGTACGATGGAACCCAAACACGATAATTATTGGACTTGAAGAAATTATAAGAGGAATGATTCAAAACATGAAGAGGTAAGTAGAGAATAGCATAGGAATAAGGAGTAAAAGCAGACCTAATCAGATCTATCCAACTTATTTTCCAAAATACTTTTGACACCTTAGATCGTCCGTTAGTTGTTCTCCTACAGGCTGGACTAGTGGGGTATCACAACTGTTGGGCTTTGATAGTCATTCATTGCATCATCATTACATCATGCTCATGTCATCATATACAAATCCCTCTATTTGGTTCTTACCCACATATGCATTATATATTGTATCACTTGTATTTGCCTCTTGATATATTGTATTTTCTTCTTGATAAATTGCTTCATGCCCAAGTTGAGTCGTGGGCATATCTTTTCTTGATTCCACCACCTTTCTTTGTCACCACCTTATAATTCCACCATGCAAACTATATATGGTCCTTTGCATTTCTTTTGGCATTTGTCTAGCTCATATGTAATAAGATGGATACACTTCTAAACCTCCATGCTCTCATATACGTTTCTTATTGTTTTCACAATATGAATTATGTGGAGCCACATGGTCACCTTTGCATGAAACATGAGTGGGGATGATTCCATGTCTTTTATATGGTTTGTTTTGAAGGAGTGGGCATGTCTAAATATAAATGGGTCCAAATAATCATATAGTTGCACACACACACACTATCATATCCCATTCATATCCACTTATGCCTATTTTCATTTTCATTTCTTAATTTTATGTCTAGCTCATGTGTATTAAGATGGATTCACTTCTATTTCTATAGGCTCCCATATATGATCTATATTGTTTTCACAATATTAACTATGTTGAGCCACATGGCCACCTTTGCATGTCATGCAAGTAGGAATGCTTATATTATGCTCCCATATGGTTTTATTTACTATATGATCATTATTGATGCTACATTTGGCTACGAGTTGAACTAGTGGGAAAATACACACTATTATGGTCATCTAGCTTCATACATGTGCATGTGCTAAATATTTTCATATGATATGCAAGCTTGCATCTATTCCCACCACCCTACTTTTATTTGGTTTCTCTTTGTTTTTGTGGGAAGCTTGTTTGATCTGAATTCAAACAAGTTGGTCATATTTCAAACAAACCTTGAATAGATCATTTGTATATCCCCATTTATGTTTATTTGGATTTTATTGTTCTTGTTGAGATATTTTCAAGCTTATTTCATATATCTTATGTTAAACTAAACAAAGAAAAACAAAATTAAATAAGAGAAAAGAAAAAAAGAAACTACCTACCCATATACCTAAAACCTCTAAGCCCTAGACATACTGCTTACCCCCTCTCTTACCCAACCTATCTATTTTACCCACCTAATCTAACCAACCTCTCTTCTCTCTCCCCCGTGCTAATCCTAAAATCCCCCAACCCGTGGCCATCTCTCCTTATCCATGCCATGTGCATGTGTACCCTCCCCCACACCAACCATCCACCACACATCCCTCCTAACCCCTTCCTTGCGTTCTTGTTTGGCAAGATGATCAAGGCTAGCTACACCATGCCTAGACCACCCCTCCTTTCCCTCTCTCGGCAACAAACAGAAGAGAAGAGAGAGCCCAACTCGATCATCCGCTCTCCCTCTACTTTTGCAAAGTAGCCATCACCCCTACGTGCGTGTGCTAAATATTTTCATAGGATATGCAAGCTTGCCTTCTATTCCCACCATCCTACTTATATTTGGTTTATTTTGGTTTTTGTGGGAAGCTTGTTTGATTTGAATTCAAACAAGTTGTTCATATTTCAAACAAACCTTGAATAGATCATTTGTATATCCCCATTTACATTTATTTGGATTTTATTGTTCTTGATGAGATATTTTGAAGCTTATTCCATATATCTTATGTTAAAAAGAACAAAGCAAAAAAATGAAATAAGAGAAAAGCAGAAAAGAAACTACCTACCCATATACCAAAAACCTCTAAACCCTAGATATACTCCTTACCCCCTATCTTACCCAACCTATCTAATCTAACCAACCTCTCTTCTCTCTCTCCCTTGCTAATCCTAAACTACCCAACCCGTGTCCATCTCTCCTTCTCCATGCCATGTGCATGTGTACCCTCCCCCACACTAACCATCCACCACACATCCCTCCTAACCCCTTCCTTGCTTTCTTATTTGGCACGATGATCAAGGCTAGCTACACCATGCCTAGACCACCCCCTCCTTTCCCTCTCTTGGCAACAAATAAAAGATAAAGAGAGAGCCCAACCTGATCATCCGCTCTCCCTCTACTTTTGCAAAGTAGACCTCACCCCAATGTGTTATCTCTCCACCCCTTGTCCTTATCAGCAAGCCCCTCCCCACCCGCATGCAGCATCAGCTTGAGATCTAGACCACCAGCCCTTCCTCCTTCTTCTCATTAGCCATGGAATTTCCCATGCCAAACCCTAATCCTAGCTCCGTCTACCCCTTGTACTTGTCGATCTAGTGGGTATGAGGCACGCCCAGGTCATCCAGCATGTCCATCTATGCCCCTTCTTCTACTTGAACTGTCGGTGCCCTCTGGATCACGCTAGGGAATCGCCGTCGCCGCCGTGTCTATGAAGAAGCCAAAGGACCAGCTCGCGAGCGCTGCACCAGTTCCCCTACTCCTTCGCCCGACTCGATCGACAAATCACGCCCACCATAGCCCTCCTTAGACCTTGCATCGTGAAAGGAATTTGTAGATGGAAGTGCCATCTCCATCTTTGATTTTTGTAGCTTCTCCTTTACCCAACCGGTCCATCGCCAACCTTGCCAGAATCTCGCTGGATCTGCCACCATGAATCACTGACTATTCTTAAGTTTCGATAGCATCACCATCGTCTGTGACACTTTTGTAAAAAGGCCCCTTCCTTTTTGTTTCACTAACCCGTAGTCCTCACGCAGGCCCACCTGTCAACCACACAGTCAACCCTGGACGGTTCTTTTATATAAAAGGTAGATCCACTTCTGGGAGTTCAACCTGCGGTCCAGCCCATCCCACCTGTCAGCTCACCCTGTCGCTGCGCTCGCACCGATCCCAGTCAGCAGCTACCCCACCTTTCGATGGTTGTGGCTAGGATTCCCCCTGGTGTAAAAAGGCCAGAACCCTTTTAAACCACAAAATTCAAACTAATACTAAATCTGATTAAAATTTTAAACCTTAATAACTTTCATATAAATTCGAATTTGAACATAGTGCAATAAGGCAGATCGAGTGGTTTGTAGAGACGGGTCTAACCGGCTTGGACCTATCCATGTGCTAGTTCATCAGGCGGATCCAACCTCTGCAGAACCGCACGAAGCTTATGCACGAGTTCACCGGCGACCGAAGGGATACCCTCCGGATCTCCGAGGACAACTTCTCGAGCGACTCCGTCAAGTTCCGTCCTAAGGACATCGTTAAGGTGAAGGACAAGAAGCGTGGCTTCACCCTCACCTACGACATGTTCGTAGACGGATAGTGCCCAGAGGTAGGTATTTATTTTCCGTGTATGACATTGCTCCAGTTTTTCCGTCTTGCCAATATCATCTTGTCTAACACGATGATTTCTCACTTAACAGCTTAGGGATCTAGAGGAGGGCAACCTGGCCGCCCAAATCTATGATCCCAAGATGAAGGAAGTCACGGTTGTGTCCGACGATGATGCCCCGTTGGCGCGAAAGCGGAAGAGATCCACCTCTGACGCTGCCGACGGAGGCAAGAAGAAGAAGACGGAGGGTGGAGCCCAAAAGAGTATCGCCACGGAGGCGGAAAAGAAGAAAGCCAGCGGGATGTTTGCCAAAGCGCCTCCCCTAGTGTAAGCTTCTTATTCTCCGACATTGTCTTATTTATCTGTCTTATTCCTGTACTTATGCATTTTGCACGTTTCAGGAAGAAAGCCACAACCAGCCTCAAGAAGTCCTCCAAGACTCTTGGGGATTCTAGAAATATCAAAGATATGCTGCATCGCGGGTCTTCCCCCGCCATTTCCCCTGCTACTCTTGTCGTCAAGCCCTCCTCCGCTCTGACAAGCTCCCAAGACCAGGAGGCACCAGGCCCTTCCGCTATGGAAGTGGATTATGGCGCCTCTACCGAACTCGCAATTGTCGGCGAGCAGGCGACACAGGAGAGCGCTGCTCTTCAAATGGCTGAAGCTCCGGCTACGGATGCCATCGGTAGCGGCAAGGCGGTGGTGGGTGCTGGTACTTCTGCCGAAGGCGTCTCCTCTACTCCCTAGAAACCCTTCGAGTTGCCGAAGATTATTTTCCGGTGCTTACGCTGGGTAGCAAAACTATGGTTCCTGGAGGAGTGCCGTCATCTCCGACGTGCGGTCTTGAGGAGCTACTCCGTCAAGCAGACATCTTGCGAAGTAACAGCGTTTCCTTTGGCACCCTGCTGGCCGAGAGTGCTACAAACCTCAAGATCATTGCACTTGTAAGTTTTACTTTACCTTTTGCATTTCATATGAGTATCCCACTGTGGCCCCCGACGATGTAGACGGAAAACCATTGGCGTTGCATCTATATGCTCTAAGAGTGACTAAGTTAGAAAAAACTCTCACTGTAGCCCCCAAGCATTTAGATGGAATGAATTATTCCGACTAGATGCTTTAAGAGTAGCATACACAGTGTTCATAATTTTAAGTGTCAGAGCCCCAAGCCTCTAGTTGTAACTGAATTAGTTCTGACTAGATACTTAAAGAAAAGCTAAGCATTTTCCGAGTTAAAACTTTATACTGTAGCCCCCAAGCTTCTAGTTGAGAACTGAATTAGCTCTGACTAGATGCTTTAAAGAAAAGCTAAGAATATTGCTAAGTTAAAAACTCCCGCTGTAGCCCTCGAGCATCTAAGTGGAAAATTTCCGACTAGAAGCTCTAAGCGGACTAAACAACGGATTGACTTTGTGTTTGTTTCCACATAACAAGAATGCTCGGAGGGGCATGGCCAATGATAAGTATCAGAAGATGCGCGCGGACCTTGAAGCTGAAAAGGGTAAAACCGCCATCTTGAAGGAACAGATCATCAAAAACAAGAGTCTGTTTTCTTTTTGCGCATTTCCGTCTTATTTTTGTGCCTTCATTCTTCGAGTACTCACGGTGTACTTTGTTTTCTCCGACTTGCAGAGCATGTCACCAAGGCCAAGGATATTGTCGAGTAGTTCAAGCACATTCAGCAGCTGGACAGCGAGAACAAGATCCTTAAGAAGGAGTGGGAAGAAATGCTGAAGATGCCGAGGATTCCATGAAAGCCCTGCAGGACTCCGCCTCTGCTGAGATCAATCGCTTGAAGAAGGAGCTTGCGATCCTAAAGGATCAGAAGCAAGCTGCCGATGAGAAAAACCTTCGCCATAGCGAGGCGTTTAAGATCCTCCAAAAAGAGAAGGAATATTTGGCGGACGTCGTCTGGCAAGGTAAGGCCAACATCTTCAGTAAGTGTCCTCCGCCTTGTAGCTCTGTAGTCTGGATACTTAGAATTTATTGAACTCATGCAATTCTTGTCGGAATTTTCAGCGCCTATGGGCTTAACCAGCTCGCCTCCTTCGGACAAGGAATGAATGATTCTTGCCGGCAACTTCATCAATACCGCCATCACCCAAGCCAAATATATTGCCAAGCCCCTCCAAATTTATATCAAGGCCTCCGACTCCGTGGTGAAGTACTCGGAGATTCTGCGCCGAGCCCCCGAGCGTGTCGCGAGCTGGAAAGCTTCATGTGCACGGGCTGGTGCTAGGATGGTGTTGTCCATGGTGAAGGCGCACTATGAATGTGCCGACATCGACACGGTGACATCTGGTATCCCCGACATGGATGATGACGGCAAGGAGATCGATCACGAAGCCATCCTGTCATCACTCGCGGGCTATGACACCAGGGTTGCTGAGTTGGTGGACATCGACGTCTTCGTGCCCAGGAACTTTCTTGAGAACGCCGACCCTGAATCCTCCGAGTCTCCTCACAGTGGTGACGTTGAAGGTGAATCTCCGACTGGTGATGATGCGGCCTCCAAGTCCCCTGCACCCAAGGAGTGAAAAACACTTTGTAATTCTTGTTTCACCTCTAGAGTGTGCATTCAAAAAACATGGTGATGTAATCTTAAGGGGAAAAACAGTGTTTGTCATATCCTGCTACTTAAGAATTAATGCCCAGTATGTATATATTGTTTAAGCAAGTGCTGGCTTATCCGTTACTCTGGTTCTTATGTCTGACTTTTCGTGAGTCGGAAGACTCGTTGTCGGAACCATGCGCTTAGGTGATGATTCCCAATGGCACCGTCAATAACCTTAGCACAAAATCTCCGATAATAAGTGCCTAAAGTCACTACTCCAGAATCCACATAAAAACAACAAAGAACGTGTAGACCAGAAAAATTAAGCTAACGCCCGTAGGCGGAATTTTCACAAGTGCAATCGCAAAGCTTGTGCATAAAGGTTTATATGATCCAAAAAATGAACACTAAAGGAGGTAAAAGACTCAACAAAATGAGTGAACCAGAGAGCTTTATTTCATTTGATCATATAAGAGGTAAACGATTAGATAAAAAATGCTAAGTGTAGAAAGGACGTAGCTGTGCTATGTTCCATGGCCGATCAAGCTCCGGGTAGTCATCATCCGGGTCACGACGCTTACGCTTATGATCCTCGTTGGGTCTATCCTTGAGCTCACGATTGTCGACAAGGTAGTATGACCCATTGAGCAGCGCCTTGCTTATGATGAATGGTCCTTCCCATGGTGGGGATAATTTATGTGACTTCTTCTGCTTAAGTCGGAGTACTAAATCCTCCTCTTTAAACGAGCGATGCCGGACGCGGCGACTATGGTAGCTGCGTAGCTTCTGCTGGTAGATGGCGGATCTTTGGCATGCCAAAACGCGCTCCTCCTCGAGAAGGTCCACATCTATGTGTCTGGATTCTTCAGCGTCATCTTCATAGGCGGCAACTCTGGGTGCATCGTGGAGGATGTCGGAAGGTAGGATAGCTTCTGCTCGATATACCATGAAGTAAGGGGTGTAGCCGGTGGATCTGTTGGGTGTAGTTTGTAAACTCCACAACACAGATGGCAATTCTTCCGCCCAGGCTCCAGCTGCTCTGTGTAGCGGTGCCTCAAGACATGGCTTGATTCCCTGCAGAATTAATCCATTGGCTCACTCAACTTGACCATTGGATTGTGGGTGTGCCACAGACGCAAGGTCAAGTCGGATGCCTTTGTCCCAGCAGTAGGCCTCCACTTCTCCGAGTGACAGGTTGCTTCCATTGTTGGTGATGATGCTATGTGGGAGACCAAATCTCACCACTAGATCCCGGATAAACCTGAGGACAGTTGCTCCATCAAGCTTTCTAATGGGTTTAGCTTCCATCCATTTGGTGAATTTGTCAACTGTTACAAGAAGATGCGTAAATCCACACGGTGCCATTTGTAATGGCCCCACCATGTCTAGCCCCCAGACTACAAACGTCCAAGTTATTGGTATTGTTCGCAATTCTTCAGCAGGAACATGTGGTTGTCGAGCATAATACTGGCATCCTGTGCATGCTTCAACCAGCTTTTCGGCGTCCGACATCGTGGTCAGCCAGTAGAATCCTTGCCGAAAGGCTTTCGTGACCAACGATCGAGGAGCGGCGTGATGCCCGCAATCTCCGAGATGGATTTCGCGCAGGATTTCCATACCTTCTAGCTGGGAAACACACTTTAGGTATACACCAGTAGTGCTCCTTTTGTAGAGTTGCCCATTGATTATAGTATAACCCTTTGCTCGTTTTACTATCTGCCGTCTTTCGACCTCGTCGTCGGGCAAAGTTCCGTGTTCGAGATATTCCATGAACGGTTTTTTCCAAGCGGGAGGGGTCTTTGTCACCATGTTGACGAAAGAATCAGCTCTATCCGGGTTGTCGATGTCGGCGCCCTTCACGGATGGTGTGCGTAGATGCTCTAGGAAAACTCCTGGCGGAATTTGCTTGCGCCCTGATCCAAGTTTAGACAATAGATCAGCCGCCTCGTTTTGCTCCCTAGGCACATACTTGACTTCATAGCCCAAGAAGCTCTTGGCTATCTTGTCCACTTCGTCGCGATATGCTGCCATCATAGGGTTCCGCGCATTCCAGGTGCCAGCCACCTGCTAGGCAAACAAGTCAGAATCTCCACAGCAAACTATGCGCTTGATGCCAATATCCTTGGCTACACGCAATCCGTGAATGAGTGCTTCATACTCCGCCATGTTGTTTGTAGCCTCGAAGTGGATCTGCAGAACGTAATGTAGCTTGTATCCTTTTGGTGACTGTACCAATACACCAGCCCCCGAGCCGTTGAGCAACTTTGATCCATCAAAGTGCATCACCCAGTACTCTGGTTCCGGCAACGGAGTGGCATCCGGCATCTCCGTCCAATCTGCAATAAAATCCGCCAAGGCTTGTGACTTGATAGCGTCGTGTCTTTTGTAAGTGATCTCGAAGGCGGCAAGTTCAATGCCCCACTTCGCGACCCTTCCTGTAGCGTCGCTGTTGTTGATAATGTCGGACAGTGGAGTCTTGCTCACTACTGTGATTGGGTGCTCTTGAAAGTAATGCCTCAGCTTCCGCGAAGCAAGGAATACTCCATAAGCTATATTTTGGTAGTGCGGGTAACGCTGCTTGGACTCCATCAAGACCTCGCTTACATAGTAAACTGGTCGTTGAACTCCGTGCTCATAGCCTGGTTCCTTCCGCTCTACCACGACGACGATGCTGATAACCCGGTTGGTTGCCGCCATGTAAATTAACAGGGGCTCCCCAGGCTCGGGTGCTGCAAGGATGGGCGCTGAGGAAAGAATCTCCTTGAGCTTCTTCAATGCTGCATCTGCCTCGTCCGTTCACGTGAATTTGTCCGTCTTCTTCAGCAACTTGTACAGTGACAGAGCCTTCTCTCCAAGTCAGCTGATGAACCAACTAACTGCTGCAACACAACCTCATCTTGATCTGGTGGTATCCTGAGTATGCATCGAGAAAACAAAAAAGTTCTGAGCCAGCCGTTGAGTCAATGACTTGGTCAATGCGAGGCAAAGCAAACGGATCTTTGGGACATGCTTTGTTCAAGTCGGTGTAATCAACGCACATTCTTAATTCATTGGTTCCCTTTTTGGGGACAAGTACAGGATTGGCCACCCATCGGGTGTGAAGTACTTCTCGGAACTCAGCCTTAAGTAACCTAGCTATCTCTTTGCCAATGGCGCGTCTCTTCTCATCTATGAAGCGTCGTAGAGGTTGTTTCACTAGTTTACATTTTGGATCTATGTTTAAGTTGTGCTCGGCAAGTTCCCTAGGTACACCTTTCATGTCGGCAGGTTGCCAGGCAAAGATGTCCCTATTCTCATGGAGGAACTCGACGAGCGCGCTTTCCTATTTGGGATCCAGGTTCGTCCCAATGGCGACGGTCTTGGAGGCATCGCCTACCACAAGTTCCACCGGCTTGGTCTCGATGGCGGCCTTGAACGCAGGAGCGGAGTCGGAGATCTGCTTCTTCGACGTGGGCATCTCTGAGTCATTGACCTTGCTCTGGATCTTCTTGAATTCTTCGCTGTAGAGGATAGCTTCTGCAACGGCTGCTTCATTGATCTCGCAGTCCCTTGCCTTGGTAAAGATTCCGGATACGGTGATGACACCTTTTGGTCCGAGTATCTTGAGTTTGTTGTAGACGAAGCATGGCTTGGCCATGAACGTTTTGAATATGTCGCGGCCGAATATGACGTGGTACACGCTCTTGAAGGGGACCACCTCAAAGGTCATGCGCTCTTGGCGGTAATTATTAACGTCACCAAAGGCTAACTGAAGTGTAATACACCCAAGGGACCGAGCTTATCGTCCAGGAACTACGCCATGGAACACGGTGTTGGTCCACCTTAGGTTTGCCTCCGTCAATTTCATCTTCTGTAGTGTACCCAGGTACATGATGTTGATGCTGCTTCCACTATCCACCATGCACTTGGTGAACTCCACGCCGTCAATCAATGGGTTGATGACCATGGCGTACTGGTTCTCCGTGGGCACAAGGTCTGGGTGGTCCGTCCTGTCCCAAGTGATTGGAACCTCCGACCAGCGCAGGTATTGGGGGACTAGGGGAGAGTGGCCATCAAGATCCTTAGAGAGGTCTTCTGTTGTCGGACGGTGGGGCTGCCGAGGAAAGTGTGGTAGACTGGGGCCTTCTTTGCGAAGGGGTTCTTGCCCTTGTTGTCGCTCTTGGCGGCGTGCTTGGGGTCAACGTACTCGTCCATGTCACTTGAATCTTTGGACTCCTCCTCCTTCTTCTTCCCCTTTCCCTTGCCTCGCGGTCTGTTCTTTCGACTTCGCTTATAGCCGGACTCTGGGTCTTCCTTGAGGTCATTGACGAACTTGCAGTGTCGATTGGTATGGGTGGCCTTGCCATTGGCGTCGAGGTGTACGAGGCACGACATATCGTGGTACTCTTCGTAGGTTTGGGGAACGCGGAGCGGCGCCGAGTTTGTTTCACTTCCTCGCTGCTACCCACGGCCTGCTCCCCTTCCTCGGCCATGTTGTCCGCCTTCTCCTCGTCCTGCAAAAGTCATGGCGACCATGTCAGTAGATTGCTTTTCTTCTGGAGCAGTTTTCCGCTTTGTACTGATGTTCCTCCGAGCTTGGGTTGGAACGGCCGTTGCCGGCAAAGAGCCACGAGCATCGTCGTCGGCAGCTGCGAACTCACTAGCTAACTGAATCATCTGATTCAAGTCAAGCTGATGATTGTCCTGCAAGCGCTTTAGCTTAAGTCAGAGTAACGTGCCCCTTTCCAATCCATCGATGAAGGCGGCCATGGCGGTGTGGGCGTGCACTCCTGCGCAGGAATTCTTCATGTCCAGCCAGCGGGAGAGGTAGGCGCGAGATGTATCGTCTTTCTCTTGCACGCACCGATGTAGATCGCCCACAGTGCAGGGACGTTTGTATGTACCCTCAAAGTTTTTGGTGAACGCTTCTTGCATGTCCAACCAGTTGTAGATAGATTTCTCTGGCAAGTCGTCTATCCATTGACGGGCCGTGCCCGCCAACATTAACGCGAGGTACTTGACGGCGACGTTGGGGTTGCCTCCAGCAATCTCCACTGCGTTGCCGTAGTCCTGCAACCATGCGGCAGGCTTGGTGGTGCCGTCATAGGGCTTGATGGTCTTGTCAATCTAGAAACCTTTGGGGTAAGTTGCGGACCGTATTGCAGGTCCAAAGCAACGTGGTCCCAGGTATGATCCTCCCGGGCCTCATGAATCTTATCGATCCGTGAACGTGCATCGTACGGCTTCGGGTTCTTCTTTTTGTCAACAGGGGATGGGCTGCGCGAACGACGCGGGCCCCCTCTTCCATGATGACTGCTTGGCGGCGACGGAGGCGGAGGTGGTGGTGGGTTAGCTTTCTTGTTGTTACCCTCCTGCGACACGTCACGCCTGTCACAGTTGCTTGTCGGACGCGGAGGGTCATAGCGCGACCTACTCTTATGTCCTTCTTTGTGCTTTCCGTCATGACGGGTCTGCTCCGCGTTGTCGCGGATGCCAATGCCACACTGCTTTGGTGGGGGCATATCCGTGCGATGGTGAGCCTTGTAGTCTTCCTGACGTCGGGGGGATCGGGGCGGTGGCTGTAGGGGTCCCGATCTTAGATAAGATTGAGCCCTCTGTGTTTTACAATGCTAGTCCCTGGATCAATAGCTAGCATCCACAGTTAATATGTAATATCAAGAAACAAAGGTCATAATATAACTTTATAACCAGGAATAACATAATTTTATTACATCTTTCATAGCTCATATGGCTATTACATTTCATTGCAGCGGAATAACTATAAGCATGGGGTCCTTCATCTTCAAAGTGCCACAGGCAGATGTTGGTTGTAGACTTTGTAATCCTAATCAAACAATCTTCACTAAAATCAATCAAACCTGCAACATACAAATTACAACCACAAAGGGTCAATACATTTGAATTGTATTGGCAAGTGATACCATGGTAGTATAGTGGAGTCTATCATCTATATGCATTTGGCTAAGTGGAGTTGAGGCTTGCATTGCTCAAAATAGATTTTTCTTATCATTTTGAAAATACTAAGTTTTTGCTTGACAAAGTCATTTTCCCAATCAAAGATTGAAGATCCTTTACAAGGCATCTCTCAATCAAAGATTGAATATTTCAAACAACCCTTGTTCAATCCACAAGTTTTAACTTAGAAATTTGAATGATGAGACTCTTGATTGCTT